>OX375870.1:8842346-8971475 GCA_947359475.1 Heligmosomoides polygyrus bakeri
CGGTTTAGCATAGGAGGGGACAATGTTATAGGGGTGCGAAAATGCAGGTGGAGGATTGTGTGAAGCATTTTTTTTCCGATTTCCGTGGACCACAGCGAGAAGATGCGGCGAGCTGACGGCTTTAAAATGCGTACGTGAACAGAGCGCTTAAGGTACGGTTCTTTACGATGACATGATCAGAACTTCTCAGCTGCCTAAACTGCCTAAGCCCCAGTAAGGGTGCAGGAAACTTCAACCGCCAAGTCTGCCCGTTTTAGGGCGGCGGACTTGGCGGTTGAAGTTTCCTGCACTCTTACTTGTCCATATTTGGGTTTTCGACACTCCCAATAACATCGTTCCTGTTCTGCTTGAAGAGCGCTATCGAATTGTATAAATTTCGACCGATTTTGGAAACATCCATTTTTCGGCAATATCCCATCGAGGACGTGGCGCCGAGCTGCGCGGATGATGACGTCATTGAAAACCGATATTTTCGAAATTGGCCAAATTTCCTTGTGCAAACTTCGTCCAAAATCGTCTAGGGGTTATTTGGGGCGCTGACTACGAATCCGACGTCAGTTTTTAAAAATTCCGTCGACTTCGGTAGGTTTTGCAATTTCTTCTGGATAACTGAGGGTGGTCGGGTCAGGATCATCGATTTTGTTCAAAATTCGTGTAGGGTCGGGGCTTATTCGGGGTGCCGAACACGATGCCGAAGTACATTTGGACGATTACGGGGGGGACCGCTCATACCGATAACTGAGTGATCGATGATCCTGACCCGACCACCCTTAAACGGGAAGTAACCTGCTCATGTTCGCGGAATTTTCAAATACGAACGTCGGATTCGTAATCAGTGCCCCAAATAACCCCTAGATGATTTTGGACGAGGTTTGCACGAGGAGATTTGGCCAATTTCGAAAATATCGGTTTTCGATGACGTCATCATCCGCGCAGCTCGGCCTAGGGCGCCACGTCCTCGATGGGATTATTGCCGAAAAAATCGATGTTTCCAAAATCGGTCGAAATTGACACAATTCGATAGCACTCTTCAAGCAGAACAGAACGATGTTATTGGGAGTGTCGAAAACCCAAATATGGACAAGTAGGAGTGCAGGAAACTTCAACCGCTAAGTCCGCCGCCCTAAGGCGCCTTTTTATACTCCCGCCGCGCAGCGGAGCGTCAATTCGAGACGCGGTGCGGCCAGTCGCGCCGCGCCCGAGTTCGACGCGCCGCTACGCGATTGTAGTTAGAAAGGGGAGCGTCAGCGACGCGCGTCGACCAACTTCTACGTACTATGTTCCGTGCGCCACAAAGGACGACGGAGGAGACGGTCAAGAGTCACTGAAGAACCAAAACAGAAAGGATTTGTCTGGCCGATCAGCGGAATGCATCTGGCTAATGTTAGTGGTGGGATTCCTGTGGGGAGCGACGAATCCTCTCTTAAAGCTGGTGTCAAAGTCGTCTGCTCAACAATTGGATGAAATTATTGACAGTGGCATTGAATCGAGTCCCCTGCAATGTAAATGGCATTAAACGACTCTTTATTTTGCAACATGTGCGAGTTCAAATGTAAAATTGTTGGAAAATACTCATTGTCGAGAATCGCTCAGAATTCTCTCTCATATTGCCATTCCAGGCTCATTGTTCACTGAACATACCTTTAGCGCAGTAGGTAAAACTTCGTGAATGTCTACAGATCTCCATTCCCTTCCTAGGTTGCGAAAGGTACGGGTGACTGAGGTAATGGTTACCGAAAACCGATGTCAGATTCGTGATCAGCACCCTAAATAACCCCCCCCCCCCCGGAGAACTTTGGTCAAAAAATCTTTTCGACCTCTAGTCGACCTCTGGAGTCCTGAAAGTACAATAGTGCCATAACTTTGCTAAACCTTCTTCGTTTTGTTAGTTGTGGAGCCAAAACAAAGAGGACATAGCAAAATGATTCATCTCGGTGGTGAATTTCCCACTCCACATCGGGTCTGCCGCAGCTGATCGCGCCGCGCCGCGTCCTTCCCTCCAGCGGCGCGGCGCGATCAGCTGCGGCAGACTCGGTGTAGTGTGGGAGATTTCACCGTTTCGACCAAACTTCTGCTATTGGGGAAGGAGGAGGGGGTATTTAGGGTGCTGATCACGAGTCTGACATCGTTTTTTGAAGTTACAGACGATTACTAGGTTTGCATGATTAGGGAGTTTGGCGAAATTGGTGACCACGACCTTAGCCCGTCTTTCTGTAACCTAGTAGGAGATCTGTAGACATTCACGAAGCTTCATATGCCACGCCAAAGATATGCTTAGTGCACAGTGATCCCCAGATGGCCATATGAGAAAGCATTTTGAGTGATTCTCCACGATGAGTATTTTCCAGCAGTTTTACTTTTGGACCCGCACAATATCGCAAAATAAAGAGTGGTTTAAAGCCGTCTGCATTGCAGGGGATTCGACTCAATACCACACTCACCAGTTTCAACCGTAGGGTGAGCGAACGACTTCGACTCCAGGCTTAGAGAGGATTCGTCGCTCCCCATAGGAATCCCACGACAAGCATTGACAAGATGCATTGCGCTGATCACCCAGACGAATCCTTTCTGTTTTGCTCCCTCAATGACTCATGGACCGTTTTCCGGAGCACGGGCCGTAGTGCGCAGAAGCTCGTGGCTGCGCGTCGCTGACGCTCCCCTTTCTAACTGCAATCGCGCAGCGGCGCGTCAAATTCGGGGCGCGGCGCGACTGGCCGCGCCGCTCCCCCAAATTGACGCGCCGCGCCGCGGCGGGAGTATAAAAGGCGCCTAAAACGGCAGATGGGGCTTAGGCAGTTTAGGCAGCTGAGAAGTTCTGATCACGTCATCGTAAAGAACCTTACCTTAAGCGCTCTGTTCGCGTACGCATTTTGAGGCTTTAGCTCGGCCCGCATCTTCTCGCTGTGGTCCACGGAAAATCGAAAAAAAAATGCTCACACAATCCTCACCTGCATTTTCGCACCCCTATAACATTATCCCCTCCTAAGCTAAACCGTTCTACTTTGGCGTATGAAACAGAACGTTCGATTGCCTATAAAACCTACAAGCTGCAGCCTGAAAGGTTACAACTCGACAGAGCTATTGCGTTCCGAACACGCCCATGCGTGCAATTTGCGAGCGGTTGCCCCCCTCGATTGAAAGGTTCGAATCCGTATGCATTGTTCACGGCGCACTTCAAAGGGCATGCTGGACAGCCTTGGAGGCAACTCCTGATTAGGGCGGTAGAAAATTTCCGATGAAACTCCCCCAAACGCTCAGTCTATAAGCCTGCTGCCTCCCCCTCTCGATTGAAAGGTTCGACTCTGTATGCATTATTTATGGCGCACTCCAAATTCTAGCTACACAGCCTTAGAGCAACTCCTGAGTAGGGCGGCAGAAAACTTCTGATGAAACTCACCAAACGCTCAGTCTACAAGCTGTCCTTCCTCCTCGATTGAATGGTTCGATTCTCTATGCATTGTTCACGGCAGCACTCCAAAGCTCGCTGGACAGCCTTGGAGCAATTCCTGAATAGGGCGGCAAGAAATTTCTGATAATACTCACCAAACGCTCAGTCTACAAGCTGTCTCCCCCCCCCCCCTCGATTGAAAGGTTCGATCTGTATGCATTGTTCACGGCGCACACCAAAGTTTCGCTGGAACAAGATGGAGCTAATCCTGAGTGGGGTGGCGGAGAATTTCTGATAACATTCTCCAAACGGCTCGAAATAGTCTGGAAAACGTCGGAGTTCCCAGTGAGAGAAGATAGAAGCGCAGGGGACATTGCGCTCGCCCCACTCGATTGATAGGTTCGATCTGTGTCCATTGTGCACGGCGCACCTCGAGGCATTCCTGGGCATGACAGAGCACTGGCAAAGTACGCCATGTTTGAGATATTTCGAAAGCACGCATGTCCTGGGAAATAAAATGCTCTAGTCGCAAAAGCCCGCTCCAGTCAATTTTGGACCACTCACGGCGAAAATATGGGTGTTCCGGTAAATTTGTATACATGTTTGTGTAGAACTTGAAGAGACGAATAGAATGGTGCCAACCTTTTTTCAAAAAACCACAGAACTGAAGGAGTTATGAGCGTGCGACGCTTTGCGACGCTATGTTGGCGTTTTTTCGCCCACTTTTGACCGTGCGGCGCGAGCGGTAGTGTAGCATTTCTCGACCTAGAGAAAGCATTTGAGTTAGTAGTTAGATGCTTAAGGGTTAAGCAATTTAAAGTTGTTGACACCACTGTTGATCGTTCTAATTAACAGTTTTTAAGATGCACCTCCTCATCGAACGTTGGATATGAAGGGAGGTTGAAGGCAGTTTCACAGGCTCTACATCTAAATAGTATAATCAATAATTGATTAAGACTGAAAGTGTTCAAATAGTCGGACAAAGACCAATGAAAGAGGCAGGTCACCACCACTTGTTTCACGCGGTCGTGACAGCAGTTCCCTCACATGCGGCAGTCGTCGCAAGTATCTCGTTGGAGTCCTGGGGATTGGATTCCGTGTTCCGAAACTGATTTTCGCGTTTGTAAATACTCATATTTTCCATGTGTCTGACTCAGCTAGTGGTTCTATGGCATGGTATTTTGCGCAGTTCGGCCTCAGTAGCAATGATCCTTCGTAGGTTGCATGTACCTGACCAACCAACACGTAAGGCAGAGTTGCGACCACGAAAGTTGGACGTTGCGGCGTATTGACTCACATGTTATGTAGCTGACGAGAGCCTGCGGGATGTGCGTTCTCATGTGGAGAAGAGCACGAGGTGCGGATGGTGTAATTAATAGTGAGCGAGGTCATGGGTTGGAAGCTCCGGGGTTCGGGTACTGCGCACAGACGCTATTTTGCGTTTTTTTGGAGAATCCCTGTGTTCATGTATTCGATAGCACTAGTAGCGCTATTGCTTGGTAAGCGGATGGCGCAGTTGGAAATGAGCGCGCTCGTGGTTGGAGGTTCTGGCGTTCGAGACCTGTGCACAGAAGGTTTTTTTTTCGTTTTTTTGGAGAACCCTTGTGTTCATGTGTCTGATAACGCTAGTAGCGCTATAGCATGATAAGCAGATGGTGTAATTGGTAGCGAGCCGAGCCATCGTTGGAATAGCCGGGGTTGGGATCCCGCGCACAGTAGATACTTTTGCGTTTTTTTTTGTTGAGAACTCCTGTACTCATGTTTTCGATCCAGTTGGTAGTGCTATATCATGGTAAACGGATGGCGTAGTTGGTAGCGAGCGGGCTCATGGCTGGAAGTTCCGTGGTTCGGATCGTGCGCACGGAAGTTGCTTTGCATTTTTTCGTTCGTGTATTTCACCCAGCTAATAGTGCTATAGCGTGATTAGCGGCGGGAACCATTCGTAAGTTTGATCCGCTCCTCCTGTGCAGGTCATCTGATTACGTTGAACGTCGCAGATCAGGCACTCGTTGACCAGCGTCACTATCTGAGCCACACCGAGGCCATACACGTTGACCGTTCCTTGGTGCTTGATGAGGATTTCAGACATCGCATGCGAGGCGCCCTTCTTTGGCACGTTCGTGTACAGTGAGGAGACGTGAAAAGGCTCCATTACGTACTCCTCTTTAGCGCCTATCGCACGAATTTTTTGGAGGAAAGTATTAGTTGCTTTTTAGTGGACACAGCCAAAGTATTAGCACCATCTTAGCAGCTCAACCAGAACTTTGGTCAACAACAAGGATATCCGGTCCCAGAGGCCCTCGGCACCACACTTAAGACTGACAAGACTGACCGAACTTTGAAAGAGAACGGGTTGCCGACGATAACAACCGAAGCTTGAAGAATGTATTACATGCAACATGGAGATAGATGTGTTATAATACCACCAGCTTGTTCAAATACATAAAAATTCGCGAGTTCTCGAAAAAACGGACAGGGGTTCAGTGCACAGCATCCGAATCCCGGAACTTCCGGTCATGAGTGTGCGTTCCCAACCACTAGGCCACCCATGCTATGCATCCGACTTCCGCGGCCTCTCCTCAACTGCTTACAAGGGAACTCTCTAAAGTGTAGGTCTGATCGGGAAAAGCGAGCCTGCACTCTCTAGTTGGTAGAAAATTGCTCTCTTTTTGCCAAATCGTTGAGGCAAACGAGTAGTAGACCCTCCTACTACTATGGAATCTGGGCAGTGGCGGAGTGCCTTCACGAGCGCTGAAGTGAGTCCCTTGTGTGCCCTCTATGATAGTCTGTATGGGGCGTAGTGGATAGGGATCCGGTTCTGTGGTAGCGATGTAGGAGGTTCGGCTCTCGTGCCGTTCGGAAATTTTGCATTTCATCTGTTCGATTCAGATCTGAGATGGTCTGACTTCTACACGATTTCCCTGCATTTCCCACTCACAATCAGACTATTCCTTAGGGCGGCACCGGCCAGATCCTGTCATCCGAGATGGGTTCTTCAGTTACATGAAAAGACTCGCGAAGTGATTTGACGTGGACTTCCTCTTGATCGAGTTGATTAGACAGAGAATGGAGTGCAACATACATCTGAAGGTAGGAGTCAGATATACGGGTAGCTGAAGACATCAAAGCTGCTGTAAAAACATTGAAGGTGCCATTCTCACGTGGAAATGCCAGTTTTTTATGCATCGCTTGAGAAGGTCTGACGGGTCGATACATATACGACCTGGCATCCTGGATTCTTTGAAATTCAGAGCAGGTTGGTTTTTCTCCAAAGTGATTTCCTCAAGTTTCCAAAGTTTCTTCAGGGAAACGAGCTATGGGCAGACCATAGCGCCACTAGAGTTGAGCATAAATCACTATGTTGAGTATCTATTCTTCGCGGCCACTTTCCAGAGCATAATTTGGAAAATGTGCAGAAAATGTTTTGAAACTCTTTAAAAGTCAAGCGACCCTGCCCACCTCAACGGACCAGTTGAAATGCTAGAAAGGAGTGAGGCACGGGAACCGAACCTTCTAGAACCCTCACATGAAACAACACCGCTATCCACTGCGCCTCGAGTCGCAGGACCCATTACGGCGCCGACGATGTAACTCTTTCATCGGCCATAACTCTGTGCTATATGTCGTTTTCGAGTCGAGACACCTGCTTTTTGCCGTTTCTGAGAGAGAAGCGATTCTGGCCATAAACAAAACCTGAGCCCGTCTGACGTATTGTTAAGGTAATCTTCTGTTAAGACACTACATAGTTTCAGTTGTGGATTTCTGCACCTGTACTGCCTTTTGAACGTGTCACGTCTTTGATATTTTTACTGGTTCTTGCTGTAGAAACCTTCTTGATTGGTTAAAACTTCTGAGTTGAAACGAGAAGTTCCTAGTTTTTCTTGTTGATCTTCTAGTACACTTTCAAAAGCTTCTGAAAAACACATGCACAGCGCACCCCAGGGAAGCTGGGCCTTCCCACTCAGGTTCGCGTTACAATGTAGCCTACTGTCTACAGTCGGGTATGTCATGAAATGTGGCGAAATTACCATTTACTTCTTTATTTGTACATCATGTTATTACAATTTAGTAACAACAGCCGATTAGAAGTTTCACACCATATTATGACACTGCACCAGAATAGAGTTTCTTTCTTATTGTCTAGAATTTGACAGCGATCTCACGAAAGATGTTCGAACCAAATTTATCACAAAGCTCATAAATTACAAACACATATAGACTCTATTCTACGAGAAGAGGTAAGCAAATCAATCGATACACATATACACCGTAATTGTCTGAGATCCAAGTTTCGATATGACTATGCGATGTCAAGGGAGTGGTGGCGTTCGGATATGTCGAAACGGTTTCGTTGGTGGATCAGGGCTCCGTCACCGGTTTGTTGGGGACCTTCTGGATCACGCATTCACCCTGGTAAGTTGGTCCTAGAGATACTCGTCGGTCATCGCAGCTGCATCTAACGCGGTCGTCGATATCCGCTTGTGGTTATACTGCTGAAGGAGTCAAGTTTCAGTTTTAAAACAGCAAGCAATGTTTATTGATTGCTCACCTGCGTCATTTTGCGAACCAGCCGACTGGGCCTTCGCAATTTATGAATATCGATTAGCTGCACGGAGAACCGAGGACGCCATCCAGCGCCTTCAGCTGGAGACGCCACATACAGTACTTGACGTGAGAACAGTTGCCGAAACTGAAAAGTTCTTCAATAAGGCCGTGAACCACGGTATTACACGTTACGGTAGCACCTAAGTGACCACAGAGTCCAATCATGCCCTTATCACCATTTCTTTGCGCTCTCCTTATTTTGTCGCTCTCGATTTTAGGCATGTTTCAGATTAAATTAATTTCTCGCATCTGCTTCTTCTCGTTGGTACTGGTCTGTTCAATTTTGTTAGAGTGTTTCCGCTCGGGCACTTCTGTCCCAAATTAGATAAGTTGATTTGATACGATTTGACGAAAATAAAAATCAACTACTATAGGGCAAAAGGTTAGACGTCAGGGCGGGATAATAACTGAAAAATTTTCACTTTTATTAGGCTTGAGCAGGTAAAAAAACAGAAAAAAACTGTAAAGATGTTTATTCAATAACGAGCGTAACAATTCGGAAAACAAAAAGTGTGTAAAAGCAAAATTATAACTCTGTAAGATTTAGCGAAAAGGCTGGTGGAATAAAGGATAAAAAGGATGAAGGACGTCAATCATTCCCTTTTAGGAAGCACACACACACACACACACACACACACACACACACACACACACACACACACACACACACACACACACACACACACACACACACACACACACACACACACACACACACACACACACACACACACACACACACACACACACACACACACACACACACACACACACACACACTCAACTTCTACGGAACATGCTGGAGGCAATCTGAATGCGTATTTGGCCTATAACAATGGTTTGCGAGCTTGCGGTAGCTACCCGATGAACAAGACAGGGCTTCATTCTTACCAGACGAGTATGGTATTAATTCTTCGATCTCGAAGGGAGGGGGAAAGCTTGTTAGGTCTGTGCGGGAAGTTCGAACCAGGAACCTGGAATCGGAAGCTCGCAACAGCCGGCGCCTCCTCTGACTGCGCTACCATGCGCACTTGAACGTGGAGTTTTTCAGGTACGCATTGCATAGCTTTTGTGTGCCGTTTTTAATTTATGTGCTTTTTTTGCATAAAATCACATTGGCCAGAACCGGTGCATTTCCATCCTTTTTCGCCCTTTCTAGGTCCTATACTCAAGGCCCATTTTCTGTGTGTTAATCCATTTTTAGCGTCACTTCGCTCGTTCCCCCCTCACTCCTGCAAAGGTACAATAGATTCTGATTTCTGTTGCTATCAGGTTAATCGAAAAGTCTTGCAACACTAGCACAGCAATATTCAAATTTGTCCCTATTTGCTAGAACAAAAACTCAGTCCACGATATATTTCCCATCCAAGTCTAAGATTCTGTCCCACCTTTAAGGCAGCCTTTCAATTCCTTTCCGCCAGAATTACGAGGGCTGTGAGGAAAAGAATTCAGAAACCTCCATTTCCAGTTGACGTCGATCATCGAACTCTCTACCTGGAAGATGCTGTTTCAGAGCTCTTAACAGGAGGTGGTCAGAACGAGCGAGGTCTGGAGAGTACGCTGGATGGAGCAGAACATCCCCGCCTAACTGCTGGATTTTCTCGCGACACACTTTTGCGACATGAGGACGCGCGTTGTCGTGCAGCAGGTAGACATCTTCGCGTTCTGGACGCTTTTGCTTCGGCCAAGCCCTGGAGCTGGGTAGCGTAGACAGATGCTGTGACTGTGGTCTCACTATCCAGCAACTCCCAGCAAAGTATGCTTTCTAAGTCCCACCAGTAACACAGAAGAACCTTCTTTTCGTGGTGTCCACGTTTCGGTTGTCTTGGAGCCGGTTCTCCGCGTGGGAACCATGGGCCCTTGCGTGTGTGGTTAACATAAAGAACCCAGCTTTCATCGCTTTCATCATCAGTAACAATGTCCTTCAGAAAGTCCTTTCTGTGCGGGCGAAGAAGCAGCGACTCAGCAACACTGATTCGGCATGCCTTGTCAGAGTCCAGCAGCTCATGTGGTACCCAAGATGACAAACTTTGCGGTGCCCAAGGATCTCCAGCTGCCTTACGACGGCGCTTTGCGTACATCCAGGTGTCGCCGCCAATTCCCGAGTAGTTGAATTTGGCTTCACCTTGAAGGCTTCGCGCAAGCTGTCTTCTTCCACAACAGAGGGGCATCCGGAACGAGGTCGACCTTCGAGTGATATATCCCCAGGCTTGAAGCGCTGATACCAACGGGCCACTGTGGAATAATGAATGACTTCCTCCTTGAATGCAGCGCAAATGTTGGAGGCTGCAGTCTTTGCGGAATGGCCTTGCCGAAGTTCGTAGTAGACGATAGGTCGTCGGATACTGCCGCTTAGCGTTCACATTGTTGCTGTATTCGTACTGGACGAGGCCATACATGTATAGTATGCTTGAGGAAGCTTCGAGAATGTACTGTGAGGTCACCACACAAGATCAATACTGTAAAAGCTTCAACAAATTTAACATGCAGTAGCGGTAAGTGTTGCAAAACATTTCGATCAACCCAACGAAAACTTTTTAAGTGCTTCATTCGAGAAGTCAAACGAAAACAACACCTCGTGGGACCGATCAGCTTAACTGCTAACATGCTGACATCAGCGGCCGGCTCATCCGGATATTCGGATGAGTGCTGATCGGTCCCACGAGGTGTGGATGTTGCGTTCGATCAAACGGCGCCGGTGGTGCAAAGGCGTAGAGCATTCCCGCCCGGTCAGAGGCAGGTACGGGTTCGAATACCGCCTGGCGCTGGAAGTTTTGTCAAAAATAAACAACAACAAAATATCGTTATGACAGCTTACAACCTCGATACCAGCCACTTAAGGCTTAAAGAAACTGATTTGAAAACAACACCGTTATCCAATGTTTTGTTTCATTTCGAAGCATCAGATCTCACTCAATGTTCGGCAAACAATCTCAAGCAAATGGCAAGGGAGCCAATGAGTGGTGGATTAGATTAAGAAAATAAAATAAAAAATGGAGAAAATGGAGACGAAAGTTATGAAAACGAATCACGAAAAAGATCGAGATCTGGCTCACAGACATAAAAATGAAATGAAATTGAAAACGAGTCGAGTGCCAATGAATAAATTTCATGTGTCAGGAGTGCTTTGCGAATGCTCACTCGGGTAAACAGCTACGGTTTAGGTCTCTGACAGACTAACGATGTTTGTCGGTAATCCGCTGTAGAACTACGGCTTTGCTTTACTTTACAAACCAAAACTTCAACAACCTGAATTAACTATACAAGCTTTTCTGACTACCGTTACGTGATTTGTCAAAAGGTTGACTAGAAAACTGCGGGGGATTTTGGTACTGTATCTCGCACATCTCAAAATTCGAATTAACCTGAAAACCGCTCAACTTCGTAGGTTGCGCAGCAATGAGGGATTAAATATCGTTCAGGAATTTTTGAAAATTCTCCATATTGAATTGTATTGTTATTTCTTTTTTATACACTACGAAAAGGGATGATTTCTACCTGAGCTTCAAGACGGACCTTAAAAGTGAGGGAAAATCGAGCAATACAAGGAAAGGCCGTTGTTGTTTTCTCGCCGTAGTGTTGTTTTCTCGCCGGGAATTCAATAGAGGTGATGAAAGTCTTGAAGGATAAGCAGATCGAAAATTAGCCGCGTACGTTAATGAGAGCTACATGGAATGAGAAGCAGTGATAAATCCATAACAAATCCATTAGCACAAGATGATAGCAAGAAAGAAGCATATTTTGCCCACAGATTGACTTTACATTTGCCTTTTTGTAGCTTTCAGTAGCAAGTCTCTGCATAAGCCCTAGTTTATACTTGTGCCGCTGCGCGGGCGGCACGATGGTCGGGATGGATATCGACCTGGCGGCGCAAAAAATCGATATCTATGACTATCGTTGTGCAGCGCCTTGTGGCGGCGCAAGTATAAACTAGGGCTAAGTTATATTTCAGCATTTTTTGAGATCATGTAATAGGATTAATGCCATAGCAATTACATTTCAACACAAATGCTTTGGAAAAAATTCAACCCTTTTTAAGAATTAAGATGTAACTTATTTTATTATAGAAGGCACATTTAACTGTTCCAATGAATTAAAAATCTGTTCGGTACCTGCAGCTTGAATGAGGAGCTCATTCCAAAGTAGATGGCAAAGTTGAGCGGGTACGTCAGTATTATCAGGAAATTTCTAAATCCATACAATGAACTCAATAAATACTAAGCAAAAAAAAAGACCAGCAGTAACGCACCTTATAATAAGCAGATTATTGACCGTTTTATAGTCGCTCATATCAAGTAATCGATAAAAAACCACCAGTAGGTGCATGATGAATATTAACGCGACGGGAATTTCAATGAGTAGAAAAATCGCTATCACAACCAGCAGCATGCGTGTCGTGGCATGCATCAGGCGATTCGACGTCAAACATCCAGAGGTTCCTTGCTGAAAATAGAAAAATGAATTTCAAAAAATGACGTCACATGGAAAAGAATTTCACTAGAACTCTAGTCATGTTCTGGGGTTGGATTCACACTAATTTTTTTATCTACGTCTAATAAAATTATAGCAGAAATTACTCAAAAATCCCTTTTAACAATGTCGAATGTACATAGGTACTTCGTAACAAATCATGATATTAGTTTTTTTTGTTAAATTACTTTGACTTCAAAAAAAAAAAAACATTTTCATTGAATCAGTTTTTCCGTTGTATTGTAAGAGTGCTTAAAAAGTCATAAATGCTGTAAAAATTACAGTAAACGTCCCTGCGTCAGTTTTCTAAAAAAAAGCTCCGAGTGAAAATTGTATTAGAAATAAATGCTCCATCCTGTTGCTTACTACTACTCTCTCTTTTTTGTTTACCGCGGATGGATCATATGACGTCTACAATCTGGCTAAATGCATTTGTGCTATATCTGTCCAGCCAGATATCCTGCTAAATAGGTCTATATATGGCATAGTATTCCATGCACTTTAGGGAAAAACCAAAAGGCGAGGAGAAATTTAAAAAAAAACACCAATAAAGATACATAGTGACATGATGCTATTTTAAATCAAGGACAAAAGGATAAAAAACTGTGAAAATCAATCCTTTCTGGGATCCGCTACGCATTCTACTCCTACAGAATGTCGTGGAGGCAATTTGAATGCGTACTTGGCCAGGGTAATGAATTACCGTGGCCAGCCGATGGGAAAGCTAGTGTTTTATCCCTGACTAGTAGCGTTTCATTAACCCCAGAGGGATGGAAGCGTAGTTGACCTAGGTGGGAAATCCAAACCGAGAACCTGAGTCGGAACCAGGGGTGGGAGGAATTTCTGTTTTCTGATTTTCTGGCCATTTTGGGCAAATTTTTTCTGTTTTCTGTTTTCTGGGAAAATGGCCAAAAATTGGCCAGAAAACAGAAAATAGAGCTGCGAACAAAATTATATAATATAAATCCAATAAAGAGAATCCAAAAAGTATCATAGAATCATGAGTTTCGTCTCAATACAGTGTTTCTAGAGTGGTTTAAATTGCAAACATTTAAGTTTCTAGATCTGCTCGTGTAGAAATTGCGCCGTACACTCGAAACTATGCCGCTTTGTTTGCTTGATTGTGTAAGTGCTGCTGACATGGAGTCCCTTCATACGGCATTTCTCCACTTTCATAATTTCGCTTTGTATTCTTTTAAATTTCTGCTGTAGTTTATACTATCTACGATTACTTAGAACTCTATACAAAGGCTAGAAAACTAGTGTTCTAAGGGCCATTTCATTATAATATATGTTAACTAACCGTGTGTCGTAGAGTAATTGTGGTTAGGATTATTCTCCACCTCCGGTTATTGTAAACTGTTGGATGGTCTTTCCCAATGATCGTAAATCAGAGCCTTTGACGGAGCTGCTTTTCTAACTCTTTTCTCAGCTTTTGGTTGTCAAACATTAGTAAGAGACTGAAAAGTTTTAGTTACCTTCGACTTCACTGTAGTGATAGAATAGTGATACATAAAATTTTTAATTAATCATATCTATCATCTGTCGTCCCGGTTATCATCGTATTATTCGAACGGGCACCAGCAACGTCTCCATTCGTCCTTGCCACTTGACAGAGTGCTCCAATAGATCCTCCTAGCAGGATGGACACGAAGAGCGTCATATCGTTCGTTCAGAGCTTCCACGAAGAAGTCCGACCAGCGCGTTGGTGGCCATCCTGGTATTCTCTTGACATCCCGCGGAATGCAAAACTCTTGACATCTTCGGTGACGGCTCTCGTCCAGCGGATGTCTGTCTGCATTACGTGGCCGGCCCACTTAATTTTCGACGAATTGGCCCATGCGACAGCGCCGTGTTCGTCGAACGTCGGCAAAGTTGTGTTACTCCAAGCATCGCCCTCTCGATTCCAGGTTGCGCGTCGCTGATCACGTGTTCATCCCGCTTCCGTATAGCGCAGGTCTGAAGCATATGTTTGGGCAGGAAGAGCAGTGGAGTCGAATAAGCTTGCATGGAGTCGGACGTTCTTCGTCTTCTTCACGATTTCACGCTCTTGAAAAGCTCCCCAAAACCGCTCGTTTCCTCATACCCAGCTCCGGCGCTAGGCCATTGCTCATGTTGACTTCGCGACCCAAATACACGTAGCTGGAGCACTCGGAGATGTTCGTTCCGTTGAGCGAGAATGAGGCATCAGAAACTCGTTCGTTTCTCATGAACGTCGTCTTCGTAAGATTCCTCTGCAGTCCAGAGTTCCCACATACACGATCGAAGTCGGCTAGAGAGCACGATGTCATCAGCAAACCTAAGATGGTCAGTGGCCGGCCGTCGGCCTTCACTCCCATGTCTTCCCATTCTAGTTCAGTTCATGACGTTGGCGCTTAAGAGGGGATATGGTATCTCCCTGTCGAACCCCTCTCTTCACGTCGATGAAGACGTCCTCGTAGAATGATGAGATCTTGGTCGTGAATCCACTGTACACCTCTCGAAGTACCCTATTGTACTGAATAGTAACGCCCTGAGTGAGCAGTGCGTCGATGACCGCTTCAGTTTCGACGGAGTCGAATGCCTTTTTCAGGTCGATGAACGTAAGGCACAGCGGCAGCTTGTACTCTCGCGACACTTCGATGAGCTTCGTAATGGTGTGTATGTGGTCGATCGTGCTGAATCCTCTCCGAAATCCTGCTTGTTCGCATGGCTGTCCTTCGTCCAGCGTTCTACTAATCCTATTCAGGATGACTCGGGTGAACAGCTTGTAGACTACGGACAGCAGGCAGATCGGGCGGTAGTTGCCAATGTCGTGCATGTCTCCCTCCCCAGCAAAGCGGTCCTGCTGATCCCCCACTTAGATGTAATATGATATGTATGTATGATGAATAATAATATGATGGAAAAGGTATATGTTTGATCCTTATTCGATAGTGTCTACGTATTTAAAGAAACACCTTCACCCAAAAGTTTTTGTTCTGACAGCCCCTTCAGTCTCACTCTCGTGTTGTTTTGTGAAATATCAAGCCAGTAACCAAAACATCTTTAGTTCGTGTAGGTTCCTCCATAAAGCCAGTCTCTTACTATTGGGACCCTTAATCTAGCGAATCGTCTGTTTTGAGATTACACCTACATTTTGGACTGTGAGCCTTAAACCGCTATATTTTAATATGAATGCAATAGGAAAAATTCATCATTATAAGCCACTCCTATAAAGGCTTGCAAGTTAAAACGCTGGTATACGACTACATTTCTAGTTGTGCAAAAAGCATTTGCTACTGGACAAATGAATCTTCGGGTTGAATAATTAGGCAGTATGATAATTGCGAAATTTTCTGTTTTCTGTTTTCTGGCATTTTTGGCTTTTCTGTTTTCTGATTTCTGTTTTCTGGCGAAAGCGATTTTCTGTTTTCCGTTTTCTGGGAAAATTTTCAAAATTTGCGCCCATCTCTGGTCGGAACGCACGCGACAGTCGTCGCCTCGTCCGACTGCGCTATCCAGCGGCATAATTAGGTCGCTGAATCTTCTCAATAGTAGAACTCGAAATTGTAAAATATTCGTGACTACTTTGAGTCTTTTTTTGAATTTTAGACCTGTGGGAAAGGCTTAAGACCCGGAACGTTGTCAAAAAATGAGTATTTCGACTTTCACTATTGAGAAGGCGAATTCTTGGATAAATGAAAAGGCGATTCTAAGGTGGTTCCGATAACGAAATCTAATTTCAAAGTTGATCATAAGGGATGTGACCACATTTAAACTAGTGGTGGAGGAAATCAGTGTAATTAGGTCAGAGATGAAGATACGTGAAATCTGTTTAGGTTTTTGCACTCCATTCGATCAGAAGAGTTCAATGATCACCATGTCTTCTTGAATGCACCAAATCATTCCGACGCTGTTGTTATAACAAAATTCCCTCCCCATTGAATCTGCACAAGCGCAAGGAGTCAAAACACCATTTGCTCCTCCGACTAGGACAGATCCGCGGTATTGTATACAATGTCTTGCGGCGGCCACGCGATGCACATGTCAGTGTTCTATTCTTCCCAGACGGGCCTGGTACCATCTCGCCAAGCCCAGAGGAATGGAAGGCTTAGCTGGTTTTGACAAGAAATCTGAATCAAGAACCTAGAATTACGAGTGCACGCGACAGACTGCGCTGCCACGCGTCCCATAACCATATTGTACTCTTCAAGTGTTTGATCTTGAAGAGGGGGGGGGGGGGGGGGGAGAGGTTGCTACACTGAATGTTTATAGTGTGCAGGTTCCAAATTTTTTCGTCGAAATTCTAGTTGAAAAAACTGCAATCCCAAATAGGGGGTGGAGGGTACCTTATAACGGGACTTGCGTCCTACTCCTTGTCTTTCGGCATGTCCACCCCCACCCCCAACCCTAGAGTCGCCTAGGAAGCCCAAACAGATACAGATAAAAAACATTAAAAACAAAAGCAAGCAATAACAAACAACAAATAGGCTCCAGGCGTCCCCGGGTCACCTCTACGAATCGCAGCACGGTGAATCAGTCGACGCGCACGCATTCGGTAGCGCGGGAATTTAAACGGGAATTGCCGCCGGAGCGCTTACATTTTTTTTAATAACCAATTTTTTTCAATCTTTCAGCTACGGGGCGAGCTGTTCTCACTGGAGGGCATCAGGTAAGCCTTATCATATATCATGTTGCATGTATTTCACTTCATATACTACTTACAACTGACAATGGAGTGCCCCCGCCCCTCTTGGGATTGCACCGAAAAAAATTGGCTTACCACCTTGCGACTTGGCAGCTGGTTAATGCTGCGCTTGCGATCGGCCTCGTTAACCGTCTTGAACAGGCACGTGGTGAAGATGATAAGGAGGACACACGGCAGGATATGCACAAACAGAGCACGAAGGCACAATATCATCGCTTTCCACGAGTCGACACCTATCACCTGAAATTCGACCAGTTTAATATGTACTTCTAAACCGTGACAAGAGTGAATAAGCCTGAAAATTGGTGGTAATCTTCACCCAATACAACCTCCACCCTACTCCAAATACAGAACAAACACAAACTGGTACTTGGTTTACGCTAGCTTCTACTGTGTACTAATCACTGTATAATTGAACTAGCCTTCACGCGGGGTCCGAAACCTGCGTGAGATACGCCTCACCGAATCCTGCGCGGACAAAATGTGCCGCGTACCTCGAGCGGGCAACTTTGCCGTTCAACATGGGTGCTGCTGCAGCCGGAGAAGCGCAGCCTCTTCCTGCTTGACGCAGCAGCATCTGCGAGCGTTTCTGAGCATCTGGATCCAGAAGATGGTCCCCTACGTCGGGCAAGAAGCGTTTAGAGTGAAAAGAAGTGTCAAGCGGCCCTTTCAGAATTCAGCATTATCCCATGTTGAAGGGAAAATGTTATCCGCGCGAGATACTCCGCTGCGTCTCACCAACGTCTGCCGTGAGCATGGGAGGACCACTAAGGGGTGGTGGAGAAGGGAAGTAAGGAAACATCTAGGGTGGACAAGGTGAGCGACCAGCAAGGGAAGTAACAACCTGGAGGAGGGACCAGGACGGGGAAACCAGCAAGAAGGGACCAGTAGGAGGTCAATAGTGGAAACAAGGAAGTGGGACAGGAGTTGGGACCAGGAAGTTGGGAGGGGGGGGGGGAAGACCAGTAAAGGTCGACCAGCAATTAGATCCAGTAAGAAGAAACAAGTGAGTGGGAACTTGGCGTCCGGATTCGGAAGACATCTCAACGATATCCAGAAACGCAAACTGTTGAGCATGAGAACGATTGCGGAGGAACAACCTGAGGAGCAGAAGTACTGCGCAGCACAAACCAATGACGTCACTGGACGGTCTAGAGAGGATGTCTGTGATGAACGCACGGAAGTGGTGAACGGCTTGATGCCAATAAAGTACGCAGCAGGTCCTAGATGTTAGCGAATTTTAAGTTTTACAAAAAACTATTTTCCATAGATCAGTGATACTGCGAAGTCGTGCTAAGCGCGCAAGTGCGAGACACGCCGTTAGGCACTTGTGTATTATATTTCCTTGTACTAATATTATCATTTTACCTTTTTGAAATATTAATAAAATTGCTTATTTATTTTTATTATTTTTATTTTATGCCACCTGCCCCAATAAGCAATTACAATGCTTTAAAATTTGTAGATTTTTTTGTTTGTTAAGGGAATACAATGAATTAAGTTTGGTTCTAAATATAGAGGCAGTCACTGCAAAGGGCTAGTAGTAAGTGACTAGTATAGAATATTAACGAAAGAGATCACGCACTGCATTCGACTGGATCGTAGCGGTTTTTAATTGATTGATAGCAAAAATCTGTTTGCATAGGGTAACACACATGTAAACGGTACCGAAGAAAAAAAATCGTTCAAAAAATATCTCCACATTACTGTTTCAATGTGCTGTAAATGCGCCAAAATGTGCTGAAAAATTTAAAATGTGGTTTCAAAAGCGTCAAGCTTGCGTAGAGGAGTGTAAAAATCCATTTTAAAGGATTCACGGTACTTTTGAAGAAGTGTCCAATTTAATGTGAAAATCGTATAGATGCGCCTGGTAAACCGTTTTCAGGCTTGACACGAGCTGACACGTGATCTACGATGGCATGAAATAGTAAAATGTTGGACAAAAATCCTTGAACCCGTTTACCCTAGCAATCAAATAAAAATTGCGAAGGCAATGTCAAATGCGTGCCGCGATCTCTACTTCCAAACAAATTTATAATTGCTGCCATTTTTGAGATTCAAGATCAATTTTAGTTCACTATTTTTGCTTAAAAACAAAATTTTTACAAAATGTCAAGCAGTGCATTCACTTTTTGGGGCAGGTGAATAAAAAAAAACTCTAAGGAAGTCATAGCAAATTTTATTTGAACAAAAATTGTTTTGAAAAAAGTCATAGAGGGTCTCTAGCATAATAGTGAAAAGGTTGCTTTAATTTGGAAAATAATCAATTTTTAATTTTAATTTTTCAAATGTGGTTTCAACAGCATCAAGCTTTCGTAAGGAAGTGTGAAAATTCATTTCTAAAAGACTCAATGTACCTTTGAAAAGTGTCCAATTTAACGTGGAAATCGTGTAGATCCGCTAGGTAGGTAAGCTTTGCAGGCTCGACACGAGCCGACACGTGATTTACGGTGGCTTCAAATAGTAAAATAATAGTAAAATTCAAATAGTTGGACAAAAATGTACCACTATATAATTGAGCTAGCGGTCGATGACGTTTGAGTGATCTAACCTAACTGAGATACGCCGCATCATCCACATCGGGGGCGGTCGAGTGATCTAACCTAAGTGAGATACGCCGCATCTTCCACAGCGGGGCGGTCGAGTGATCTAACCTGAGTGAGATACGCCGCTTCATTCAGAGCGCGGGCAATATATTTGCTATTGAACGAGGGATGTTGCTGCAGCAGGGGAAGCGTAGCCCTTTACTGCTTAACACAACAGCACCTACGCGCGTTACTGAGCGTCCAGATTCAGAAGCCGACTTCATGCCATTAGCCATTGTCAAGGATATCTGGAAACGCTAGCTGAGAAGACCAGTAAGGGGGTAAGAGTAAAAGGAGGACATCGAGGGTGGAGAACCGACAGCGATCACGAGGGAGCGACCTGGAGGAGGCATCGGGATGAGGGGATGGGAGGAGAAGTCGAATAATGAAAGACGCCAGAAGGTGGCACCAAGAAGGGTTTAGGCAATAAAGGGCGGACCAGTAGGGAGTTACCAATCAGGGAGGGGGGGGGGGGAGGACAGTAAGGAGGATCAGCAAGAGGATCCATTAACAGTAAGGGAGAGCGGATTTAGAAGAGGTGATACCGATGTTGCGCAATGAGCGTTCGCTCGCCGTCGTCGTGTCGTGAGAGTAGGAGGGCTACTTAATTGGGGTAGCGTATTAAGGAGGATCCCGAGGGGTGGGTTGAGAAACCTACCTGGAAGAAGGTACCTGAAGGCGGGACTCGGACGGGAACGAACAAGAAAGGAGCCGTAAAGGATTTCATACGGAGAACAAGGAATCTGCCATATGCATAGCCTCTTCATGCTCGACACAGTGGCGATTGCTAGCGCTTCCGAGCTTCTGGATTCGGAAGACGGGTCTTCTGAGCTTCTCCATTCAGAAGACGGGCTCCTACGTCGTGCAAGAAGCGTCCTGATTCTGAATACGTGTCACCGACGTCTGCCGCGTGCATGGGAGGACAGGGGGTGTTGGAGAAGGGCAGTGAGGGGGACCTTTAGGGTGGAGAGTCAGTAGTGGAAACAAAGAAGTGGGCCAGGAGCTGGGAACAGGAAGGGGGGCAGTAAAGTGGAGGGAGGAAAGTCTAATAAAGGAGGACCAGCAATTAGATCCAGTAGGAATAAACGAGTGAGGGGGAACATGGCTTCAGAAGACATGTCAAGGATATCTGGAAACGCTAGCTGTTGAGAACGAGAACGGTTGCGGAGGAGCAACCTGAGGGACAGAAGTACTGCGCAGTACATACAAACCAATTACGTGAATAGCCGGACCGGAGAGAATATCTATGATGAAGGTAGCGAAATGATGAACGGCTTGATGCCGATAAAGAACGCACGAGCTCGTAGATGTTAACGAATTTTATGTTTTACAAAAACTACTTTCCGTAGGTCAGTGATGCTGCAAAGTCGTGCGAAGCGCGCAAGTGCGAGACACGCCGTAAGGTGTGTTGGAGCACTTGTCCTTGAATAAATCACCTTATCGACGAGGTCTACATCCTTATGGAAACAGCTTCGTGTTGAGTTTGACGTCCGAAAGCTCACGCTGTACTCGGTAAACATCACAGGAAGCTCGCTGGAAAGTTGAACTTTAGTACTGAAAGTCGTCTGTTTGTAAAAGTAATCACTCACCTTAGAAAAGCACAAATACAAATGTAGATAATAATATGTCTCGTTTTCTTTGGCGTACAGAACCTAAAAAATGTTGTATTGAAGCGAACCATATTGATCTGGTATGATACTCCTCCCCATGTGGGCCACGCTAACAAGCAGTACAGGACGTTGCTCTCCTCAAGAGAATGAACAATGAAAGATGCGGTTATAAGAAAAAGACGAAGCGTAAATATTTCGCTAATTTTGAAGCAACGCTCAGAGAATTTCTGGCTTGTCTTCATTTTATACAAGGAGCTTTTGGAGACACAGCTGTGATCACTGCGTGGAAGGCGACTAGCGCCGTTTTAAACTGAAGAATGGTGAGATCATCGTTACGAGCTTGGTATCGTTTCAAAAAAGGGCGCTCATATTGACATAAATAAGTCCTTAAATCTACATCAAATGGACCTCTCACTTGATCATGTATGCTGGGCGCGTGTAGCGTATTCTGGGGAGGTGCCGGCTGTCGCATGCACCCGATACCAGGTTCCTGGTTCGAATTTCTCGCCCAGTCCAACCAAGCCTTCCATTCCCCAGGGTTGGTGAATTGGTACCAGACTTTTCTGGGAAGGATAGTGCGCTGACTTATTCATCGGCTGGCCAGCGAAAGTCATATGGGCAAATATCCATTCAAATCGCCTCCAATTCCGTAGAAATAGGATGCGCGGTGTATCCCAAAAGGGATTGAGTAACGGCGTGCCTTATCCTTTTTTATTTATGCCCGATTGATCTTGATTTGTTGGTAAACCCGAAATTGTCATCCGGATTCCAAATGTGGATGCTTTTAAGTATGTACCTGGGTTGCCAAACTCTGATAACAGGTGCAGCGTAAGCGAACTACTGCATTCGTAAAATAAGGAAACTGAAAACTTGAAAAATCGTAAAAGTAAAAATCACAGACGTATAGCCACAGAAAATGCTAAAAATATGTGTGAATATGCACTAGGAAACGAAGAGACTGCGAAATAACTGAAAAATCGATGTTCTAACCAGAAGAAATGAAATGTGAGGCAGCGGTGTTTTTTTTTAAAGCTAAAGCAGCGGTTCTCTTCCTACTGAATAAAGGATAAAGGATAAAGGACGGCGTTACTCAATCCCTTTTTAAGTGCGCTACGCATTCTACTTCTACGGGATGTCATGGATCTTTGAATGTGTATTTGGCCAATGACTTGCAGTGGCCAGCCGATGAACAATTCAGCGCTTTATCCTTCCCAGACAAGTCTAGTACCAATTCACCGACCCCGGAAGGATGGGAGGCGTGGCTGGCCTGGGCGGGAAATCCGAACCAGGAATCTGGTATCAGGTGCAGGCGACAGTCGGCGCCTCCTCCGACTGCGCTGCACACTCCCACCTACTAAATATCCATTACGAATTATATGAAAGCACTTTAAAGGGTACAGATTAAAAAAGAATGACGACTTCCACCAACCTTACGACAAGTGATGGAAGGCAGACGTAGATATACCGTTGGATAGCCAGATACACCGTCAACCATATAGCAGCCGTATGAAATCTAAAAAAATACGCTCAAAAACCCATAAATATTTGGTGGAATCCCATTCATTTCTCATGTCATGTGCACCCTGAGAACCTGCAAAGTTTCTATTTCAGTAGTTCTCGTGTTGGAGTCGCACTTTCAGATTTTATTAAAATATTCGTTTAAAGAAAAGCTGTCCATTTCGTTCCATGCAAAAAGCGCTCAGTCAAACGTCCATTATCCTACTTCGTAGCTAAAAGAGTAAGAATTTCATGAACCTTCAGAAAGTCCCTTCACATTTTGCATTGCGCATATCGTGCAGCAGGCTACTAAAATCTCGAAGAAAACCGATTTTTTTAAGCCGAGAATTTGCTTATGCACATCTTACCAGGGCCCGGATTTACCGGCGGGTAAGTGCAAAATTTACCCCCACTCCCCACTTACGCGCGATTCATGAACGCGCGGCGGGAAAAATCCGAGGTAAATGTCGAGGTAAATGCTACCCCGTCAGCGCGTCGGGGAACACTTACCTCCAAGGCGAGGGTTTTGCTCCACGGCCAACTTCTGACCCAATGCATGCCTCCGCTGGCCCTTAGCCAGCTCTGAGCTAGCCGCCAGCCGCAAATTTAATGCCTGGCGGGGCGCCTAGTTGCCGTCGCCATGCGCACGTCTTTCTCCGCACTTCGGTGAGTAGTTTTATCTTTTGTTTTTCTCTATTAGGCTTGCATTCCATGATTTTTTGAGCTCTGTGGACCATGGCGGCTCACAATGCCTCTTTTTTTAAAGTGAATTGCATCCTTTAGTGGCATTGTGGGTCGGCTTGGGCCACCATGAGCCCGGTCCACCACGTAAATCGTAATTTACAATTTGTGTGGGTGGACTATGCCCGTCCGCCACCTTAGCCTTCCTTTGCATATGTTGTCTATGGAGGCTACTGTGGTGGATGGCACCCATTATTAGTCATGTAGGCCCATATTTACCATTGTTTCTCTACTTCCTGCTATGCTACTAGTTTCCACCCGTCTCCCTCCTTCCCCACCCCCCCCCCCTTCGCCCAACCCCACATTTCACATTTCATTTCCCCTAAATACGATGCTGCTACTGTCGGTGCCAGCGACGTCCCAACAGCAAGTGTGACTGCTTGGTTTCGCTGTTAGATGATGCCAGCGAGCCAGCGGAGGCATGCACATTGGCTCAGAAATTGGCCGCGGAGCAAAACCCAGGCCTTGGCCGTCATGAATCAGAAAACGGAGGTAAGTTCGGGGAAAGTGGCGGGTAAATGGCCGTCGAGGTAAGTGGGGGTAGAACTTACTTCCGGCCGCGTTCATGAATCCGGCCCCAGGGATACTATCTCAACGGTAGGTCGGAACGGCGCAAATGTTGTATGTATATGGGCAGAACCGCCTCTCTCTGGGTAGTAACAAACTGCAGGTATCTCGACCCCAATACAACTCTGCGCAGAGTTAGGGGCGACGGAAGTCGCGGGTTGGCGCCCTATTGATTCACATGCTCCACAGCTGACGGGCTTGCGCAGGATGAGGGCTCGCTGCGCGGCTCAGCGCAGTGCACAGGTGGCGCATTAGAGAAGAGCTCGGGCTCGTGAACGAGGGGTCGAGGGTTTGGATCCCGCAGACTGCGTTCGCTTTGCACTTTTGCAAAATCCATGTTTATCATATAGGTAATCCACCTAGGGGTACTATAGTGTGTTATGGAGCATGTTTACATATAACATATGCTTCAAACTACAGATTAGCTAAAATGTTCACTTCTGTGTGTCACTTATTTTAAGCCATTTTGTGTGAAGCTATGGTTATGTAACGATAGATATTTTGTGGCACTAGTAAAAAGTTCCGACTCCACCGACAAGATTTCGGTCAAAAAAAATTTTCGCTGAAAATTTGTCTAGGGGGGAGGGTTATTTGGGGTGCGGATCACGAATCTGACATCCATCTTTCACGATTCGGGCTTAATAATATAGATACAGGAAGGCACAGGATTACATTTTTAAAGTTTCTGCCGATGACGGCAGGTAGAGACAGAATCGTCAAAAACGAATGTCAGATTCGTGATCAGCACCCCAAATAACCCCCTAGACAGACTACCGTTGAGATAGTATCCTGGTTAGTCACTTATTCAACGTGTACTTAGTTTAAGGGGAAAGGCGTGCGCTTTGATTTAGAGGATGTTCATTTCGATTTCAAAAATGTTTGCTTTGGGCACATGTCGGGAAGACGGGCAGCACTGGTAGGTAGGAGCGCACCAACCAATCAGTCCGACCAGATTAGCAAGCCATTCAAAGAGGGCTTGTACGGTCTGTATTCTGATTGGCTGACGTGTATTCGGCCGGTGATCTGCTTGACTATGATTGGCTGGAGCACTACCACCTCCCAATGCTGCCCAACCTGGTAACATGAACGTTAGTTTAATTGAGAAGGTTCCAATTCGTGGAGAAAATGGTAAACACATAAAAAAGTAAGTCCTTGATTTTGTCAACTTTATTATTACGTGCCTACAAATACTAGGCGCATTAGGTTTCCTTTCACCGAAGGAAGGTACTCTGTCAAGTTTTTGCCCCACATCCGTAACCGTCCACTGTTATCTTTGCGCTCTGTGCTCTTCTTGCTTTCCTCCCTACCTATGTCTGTCAAAGAGTAGACTTCTACCAGCGACTTCTGTTCGACTTACATCGTAGGAAGATGGACAGCAAAGTAAGGATGGGTTTTGCACCAAAAGTCTGGCAAGCCGTGTTCTTGATCATCGTACAAGCCACCAAACGTGTAGTAGTAAAGGAACCATGGGCAAGATGACAGTCCTGTAATGAATAACAATTAATGAAAAAATTATAATGAAACTGATGATCAAGAAGAACAAGAAGAACGAAATCAGATACTAACACTACTGCGATTCGCATTCTTTCAGAGAGGAATAAGTCTGTATTGAAGTGCAAGCAATGCCCAAAGTGCTCATTTTAAAGACTTTCAAAATTCACTGAGTTGTCAAAATGCTTTTAACAATCTCCCAGCTCCAAACCTCGTGAGCTCTGAAACGAAAGCTTGCAACTTCAAGAACTTGCAAATACAACTAAGCTTCACACTGCCTTTCGACCACAATTTCTTCAGATACAGTATGACACACATTAAAGATCAAGCACAATGCATTTTAAGGAAATGCTCACAGTTTTTGCAACAGATCATTAGCAAATCAATACCCTCAACATAGATCACAACCTCACGGTACATTGCCTATAATCTGGCTATTAACAAGAAATTACCTAAAAATTGACCAGAATCATAAGTACCATATTTACTTTGTTTCTCTCTCCTTTTTTCTTCTTCCTTTCATTTTGTGTTTCTTTTCTACGCACTATATTGCGCAAATAAATAAATAAATAAATTTACCAGTCATGAGTTCCGTGATGGCCATTGAGAGTAAGATGTGATTCGTCGGTGTTCGAAGATTTTTATTGGACAGAACAACCACCACAAACGAGTTGGTGACCAGCGTGACGAGAATGATAGCCGGAGCGGCTAAACCATACAGCGGCCGTGCTAGCCAAGGAGGCTGACTCTAAAAGAAAAGAAAAAATCAAAAAAGGAAATAAAACAGGAATAATTGCCGAGCTAGTGGTCAATGACGAATGCGTATTTTTAACGGCGGAAACAAGTCCTGTAGTTTTCCTTCGCCGTCCTGCCTATGATTGGCCGAAAATAGCGCGTAATCTCCACCCAACAGCCACGTTGGCCACAAGCCCGAGAAGTACTGAAAACTTAAACGACGAACGACCATTTCGACGACATACGAATAATGTGGAATATGGAACAATTTTCTACTAGAATTGATAAATGGGTTCCCAAATAATGAAGTCTCTTGTTGAAAACTTGGAGATTGTTTTTTTTATCGTTTCAGTGCGAAAAGTAGAAAGTATCAAAGGTGGTAAGGGAATTAGCGTGGCTTGAACAGTTTCAAAAATAAGCAGCCATTTCCTAGTCCGAAATCAAACGTAAAACGTTAACGAAATCTTGATCAATATTAGGCTATGAACGGTTCACGCTTTCAGCAATCAATAAGTATTGATCCTGTAGCGTGCAACCTACGGTTAAGAGCATAAACACAATTAGACGGGAAAAATGACACACATATGGGTTAAGCATTTAATTGAAACACTTGTCACAAGCATTCAGCTGACCTAATAGCTGGGCTCGCAACTGCTTAGCTGGGGCTTTGACGCATATTTTGATAGGAATCGATTGATATTGAAAGATCGATTTTTCATTTACTACCAGCAGTGAAACTCAACGAGTACTCGCTGCTTTCAACCTTGGACAAAACTCGATATTATAGATCGATATCAGTTCGCTGACCAGCACTTTTCGCTTCTTGTAAAAATGGCTCACCAGCCGTCGCAATCGACCAATTATCAATCCAGGGGGTCAAAGATGGATAATATCGATCGGTATTGATCGGTCGTCTATGGGACTCACTTGCTCATGTTTCACAGTGAAAAGGTTTGCGCTATTCCCAGTCCAAATGCTTATCTCTGTGCAGTAATTGATAATGTTAAAAGGTAGGTGATTGGCATGCAACGGCCATGAGATTCGGATCGATTGATATTGACCGGATTGCTCAATTCTGTTCGCGGTCGGTCACTTGTAAGCGGACGGACACAGGGAGAGACCTGTGGCCAAACGAAGCAATGCATCAGCTTTTTTAGCTACTATTCGTTAATGAGGCCTATATGGGCTTCCGTCAACCACAACCAATCAACCAATCACGCTACAGTCAATCAGCGCACCGTTTCTCCGATTGGCACTCCTGCGCGTTTGATGCGACCTGATTGGTCTAGCGCTCTCCACTACACCATGTAGGTCACATTAACGACTAGTACCCATATTTATAAATATGGGAATTTCCAGATATCGTGCTGTTTTGATGAATAGAGCTGTGGCTTCTTATTGAGTTGCCGCTTCAGCTCCAGAGGTTTTACGCGCTACGAGAACCAATAAGTATGGAAAAATAAGCCCGCCTATTAAATACAAAATATAAAACCCGCCATTCCTTTTAATCTGTGAGGGAAACATGCGGTCTTAAAACCGTTATCAAACTGTTGAAAAGCAATATTTTTAAAATCTTATCACAGAAGACGACGCATATAAGCTTATCCCTCATCTCTGGCCGGAACGTTTTTCCGTACTCCTCGTCGTTCAAAACTTTTACATTCTCTCATTAATTGGCTTCGTTCTCAAAGCCCATTCACGCCATGCCCCCCCCCCCCCCCCCCCTCCCCCATAGTTAGAAAGGCGTACTCCTCGTCACCCCTTCATTACTTGCCCTAATATTGCCCTATTTGCCGTTAACAACGAATATTTCCTCTTTCCTTGAAGAAAACGAGTACGATGTCACCTAGTGCGAGCAACATCCTGAAGACATCGATATACCGTCAATTTCTTGGTTTATTTATTTTATATAATTTATTTGTATTCATTTAATATTTTAGTTTATATTTTATATCTTTTATTTTTTGATTTAAATTGAAAATTGTTTATCAATAAATCAATAAATGTGAACTAAAAACTGACGCATCATACCTGTGAGATATTGACGACGTGAACTAGACGTGATGAGGTGCCTAACGGCAAATCTTCGCCGTGCCAAAAGTCTCCCCATCCGAGGAGATTGAAGAGATCTAGCATAGAGCACCACCTAAAATTAAGAAACCATGCTAGACGATGAAGATGTGAAACCGCGAGCGTTCGACGACTTCAGCGAGTACGATGACAAACGAGAGCGCTGTGAGATGAATGCTTCACAGAAACGAACGTTTTCGCTAGTCTAAGCAGTGAAACGGGAAAAATTATAGAGGAACACAGTGGAAACGTACGAGAGCTGAACAAGTGCACGCAGATATGACAAATTTGGCTGTTTTTAATGAACGATTTGGTAGATGGAGGAAGGAGAAGTTCAAAACCGCGAAAACGTTCTCCAGCCTGGCTACTCTTTCTGAGAAGTGCTTTTGCGGCCTCATTTTTGGTGAAAAAAGAACTCCCAGATGAATGCTGAATGGCATTGAATAAAAGCTCCACTCGGATGTGAATGTCAATTATTCGAATTGCCCGAATGTAGCTTTTGAGTTCTGAAGATTTCTTTGGGGTTAATGAAGAGTAGAGTACACAGAAGGGCAGTACTGAGCACCTCAGATATGTATGTGTTAACCAGTTTAGGAGAATGGCGAATAATACCTTTTAGGATGCGCCACGCGCTCTACTTCTACGGAATGAAGAAGTAAACGCTTTATCCTTCACAGACAAATTTGGTACCAATTCACCGACCCCAGAGCGACGCTAGGTTGGCCTGGGGAAGGGAAATCCGAACCAGGAACCTGGTATCGGGTGCACTCGACCTCCGAAATCTCCTCCGACTGCACTATTCCCGTCTTATGAATGGCAACATTAATAGGAAAACTTATCGCGACTTTCTCGCGATCAAAGGACGATTTCGTGGGATACTGTAAAAAAACTATCTTTATCGTTTTATCAGATTGTGCCGTTATGCAAACAAAAAACTCCTTATAAAAGTGTCATATGAGAAAATTCACATGACGCCCTTCTCATGTTCTTTTGTCTATTCTATATTCTTTTGTAGGATGTTATTAACATGATCTATTGTTTATTGTATTTGTGAAAAAATACAGTTTTGGTTTAATTACCCAAGTTTGAGGTAAACTGTGATGAACAACTGGTGTATGTGTGCATCGACGAACACTGACACTCTAGCTCATTGTGCATCGGCCGGGAACTGATGACTGACGATAAAAAATAGAAGAAGGGAACAAGATGCTCATACTACTACAATTCGCATTCTCTAAGAGAGGAATAACTCTGTTTTGAAGTGCAAACAATGCGCGGAGTGCTCATTTAAAGGATGTTCAAGATTTACCCAATTTTTAGTGTGCTTCTATCAACCTTGCAGCTCCGAAACCAGGTATCACCACACGAAAAGCAATAGAATGGGAACACATCTGAGGTTAGAGGTCTGAAAGTTCCTGGCAGAATTAAAATTTTGCAAATGTTCCGGAAGAAATAAGCCACATAAAGAAATCTGTGTGGCAAACCGCATGGTATGCAAACACTTAGAAGAATGAAGGGGTTCCGGAGTCTATGGCTCTTCAGAAGATTGCGTTCTGAAGGGTACACCTACTGATTCGAGTTCACATTTTTCTCCCGAACAACGCTTATGGCTTGGACAAGCAGAATATTGCGAAGACAGGCAAAAGATATTGGCAGTTTGAATTAACAGCAAAAATGGCTTTAGAATGACACAGAACAATAAAGGATGAAGGATAAAAGACAGCGTTGTTCAATCTCTTTTGAGACGTGCCACACATTCTACCTCTACGAGATGTCGTGGAGGCGATTCAAGTGCCTATTTGGCCATACAACGACTTGCAGTGGCTAGCCGATGAACAAGTCAGCGTTTTATCCATCCAAGACAAGTCCAGTACCAGTTCATGACCCCGGAGGCTTGATTGGCCTAGACGGGAAATCCGAACAAGAAACCTGGTATCGGATGCACACAACAGCCGGCACCTCCTCCGACTGCGCTACACGCGCCCACTGAACAACACTACTACACTGTCATAGAAGAACTGCTATGTAATAAAACGGCTGAAAAAAGCGCGTGACGCAGTCAGCTAGGGACTCGATTAGCGTGTGCAGTCCAGCGAACGGGTTTTAAATTCGGCTGGTGCCTTGAGAAGTCAAACTTTCAGTCTCTGCAACGTTGGAATCGGTTATTGACTTGGCTAGGGACGTTTACGAAAGGTTTTTTAAAATTTATTTAATGTTTTCATTACTTTTGTCATTTCTTTTAAATATTTATCTGTTTGTTTTTGTTTGAAGATCGAAAGTTACGAACAACAACAGTGTGAAAAAATTCCAAAGCGGAAGGAAGAACAGAAGAAAAGTATTTTAAGCCGTATACTTAGAGAAGCCGGCGAGATCTTAAATGCCATTCGGCATCTTTTTTCGGACGGAACGCCGATAATTAAGGAAAATTAAATCCGAGAAGTTTGCGCTTTCCTGCGAGAAGTGCATCGTTCAATGAAAAAAGCCCAGAGAGACGAACCCATGCTTAAAAACATTAAAGGGATGGAAAGGATAAAATATGGCGTTACTCAACCTCTTTTGGGATACGCCGCGCATTCTACTTGTGCGGGATTTCGCCGATGCCGATGAACAAGTCAGTGTTTTCTCCTTCCCAGACAAGCGTGGTGCCAATTTACCCACCCCGGAGGACTCGGTTGGTTAGGGCGAGAAGTTCGAACCTGGGACCTGGTATCGAGTCCAGGCGACAGACAGCACCCCCTCCGACTGCGCAACACCCGCCCAAAAGGCATTGATAACGATGACAACAGATGTAATAAAGAACGGTAAAGTAGCTCGGCTTTTCTCCATCAGGAATACGGCTGCTAAAGGCAACAGGCCAGACGACAAGGATGTGTGCAGTTTCGAACCATCGTTCTGAGAAAACCTGGCCTTTAATCGACACAGCGGCGCTGCATACGAGCTGCGAGGATTATGAGGAACAAAGCACGGAACCACGAGCTTTCAACGCAGTCAGCACGTTGGCTTCGTGTTCTACTCGCTTGCACGTAATTCATATTCATTCAGTCATTCATTCATTCATTCATTCATTCATTCATTCTGTACATGGATAACCATGCAGAAGGAAAATAACGCAAAGGAACATAAGTTAATGCTATTATTACCAGGAAAAAACAAAGAAAGCAACAAAAATCGACCTAGTAAAGAGGAAAAGTACAAAGCTACATCCTGAAGGCACATGTCAAGAACTTTTTTATATTGCCTTTGATAACATATGTTTCTTAGATATTCTTCTTAGATATTAAGTCGTTGCACACGAAATGACCGATTTTGACTGAAAACTTTGACAGATCAACTTTGCTTAGATGCAATTGTATTAATCGAAATGAGCACCATTACAACTAGCGCTTTTCCCAACGCGTCAATACCTTAGACATTTTGTCTCTGTCGTGACTTTCGCCACGCTCCATCACGACTCTTCAATGGCACACACGCTGAAGCGCCCTGATCGGAGGACATACAATCGCGCGCACGCGCCGCGACGCACTAAAAACGCCTTTCCACGCGCACCCGGCAGTCTTCGGCTTCGTCGTTGCACCGAGCGGTCGGTCCGCTCTCCGCTCCGGTACTTCATCGTCAGCGCAATGTCCACTCCATCAGGACATCGACTCGACCAGCCGCGCAGAACTCCAGGACAACCAGGACAGGACGAGCAGGAGCATCAATCAGAGGTGACCGCAGACCGAGCCATCGCCTTCGTTAGCGCAGGCTCCAGGGTAGGAGCAAGGGAGGATCTGCGGCTTGCGCTTGGGGCTGACCCGCAGGTAACTTAGCGGGGCTCAGCCTTAACTCGTAGGCAATTGTGTTCCTATATTGGTATGCATTGTGTGTATGTTGGGTTGCCATGAAGTATGTTATCTATTGCGCATTGTCATGTACTCGAAAGTGGGAAAATGTTTATTCTGAGCGCAGTGGTAAATACTGCAGAAGGTTGGCTGGTTCAACTGTATCACGTAGGTGATGTGAAGATGGGCGAGGGTCGCCGGGAGCCAGCGCAGGGCAGTCCGCGGAAGGATCCTAAACAACATCCGCATTGGTATGAGGTGTGCTAAGTCGGGGCAACAAGGGCCTACCCCTAACGTGGTAGGTAATGTAAGAGCTAGCGCGCATGGGTAAGACCTGACTCCGGTTGTGCCTCACACGTGGCCTCGGGTTGAGGGCCGCATGAGTTCTACCACCGGTGCGGCGGACTCATCCGGGGCACGACAGTCTCTGCAAAAAAACAGAACTACGAGATTGTTACTGTTAGTATATTTGTGCCACACGAGGTTTTTAGGTGGACAAATTTATTAAGCAGGGCCTGACGTTTCGACGTTCCGTCTACTACTACGATTCGCCTCTACTGGTCACAGGGCGAACATATGCCCTCAACGGTGGGCATTGCCCTCTGAAGACGACGGAACGTCGAAACGTCAGGCCCTGCTTAATAAACTTGTCCACCTAAAAACCTCGTGTGGCACAAATATACTAACAGTAACAACTTACAATGCCAAGGTTTCAAGAAGAGAGAAGTTGGGAGCTACTCGAGAACTACGAGAATCAATAAAACATAAGAAGTCATTTTCGACATCATTTTGGTTGCTGGATATTTTATTCTTCACACGACGATCTAAATGCTTGAAAAAGTGATAATCGGTAGGCGACAGATCTGTTCAATATTTCGGACGTGGCATAGTTTAGCATCCCGCTTCATCCAGCTTCCGGACAACAATTTTTGAAACATGCGGACGCGCGTTGTCATGCAGTAAGATTGGGCCTCCCCCCCCCCCCCCCCGATTGACCAAAGCCGGCTGTTTTTCGGTCAACTTCTGGTGCATCAGTTCAATTTCGGTACTCTACTTCTCCTCTGTCATAGTGTCCAGTTGTCGCAACGGTGGCCGTTCCCTTTGTAGTTTTGCTAGACTTTCCCGGTTTTGATACTAATAGTGTTACCAGTTAACCAGACGTTCAGCGGCCTAGCGGCCGCCAAACGTTTGGTTGGGAGCTTCGCCCCAAACCCTGAGAATAGAACACACCCACCTAGGCCTTCTTACTCGTGTTACAGTTAAAAACTGGTTTTACGGGAAAGCGGGGCGATAGGGCACAATCTTCAAAACTGCTTCTATGAAGCCTTACCACCTTCTATCGCACTTACGCCGATTTATACTCTAAAGTACAAATTCTCGACGTGGCGAGGAACAGATTGTGATAATCTTGTGATAGCTCTATACCGCTAAATATCCGACGGCAACAATAATCCTCCGAAGTCATTCTCCCTACCCCCACCCCCGACATTACACAACACCCCCTTACCCATGTGCAGGTAGAGACAGGCAGAAAAATGTAGTGAGCATCAGTCAGTAGTGAGAGTGAGAGGCATATACACGCACACGCTGTCTTTCAAAGGTCATCTGAAAATCCAACGCATGCTTCGCAATGTTTGATTTGTGGCACATCTTCTTAATCTAGATGCACGTCGTGCGACATTCCTGTCACATACACTTTGGACGATAGTGAGAACGAAGTACTAGTCCGTCCTTCCAGGTTCCTTCCACCGATCCCCCTTCCAATTACTGGTCCTCTCTTCACTAGTCCCCCTCTTTTCGCAGCCGTCCTTCACTGGCCCCCATAAATGGTCCCCTTTACCGCTCCCTCCTTTACTGCCCCCACCCCCTTCACAGCTCCACCATTACTGGTCTCACCTTCACTGATCCCCTTTACTGGTCCCCTCCCCCTTCACTGGCAGCCATTAGTAGCCCTACCTTCACTGGTCCCCTCTTCACTGGTTCTCCGTTAATGGTTCCCCCTTTACCGGTTCCCCTTCACAGGACCCTCCAACTTCACTGGCTTTCGTTCACTCCCCCCCCCCCCCAACCCTCACCTTATAGTTAGTGGTATTCTTTATTGGCTGTCACTGGCTCCCATTAAAGGTCCTACCTTTACTGGTATCCCTCCCCCTTCACTGGACCCCTGCGTACTGGTCTCTCCTTTAGTGGTCTCCCATTACACGTGTTCGGGATCCTGGCACCCCTTGCGCGACATAGGTGACATCTCTTCTGAACCCAGACACCCCTTGCGTGACATCGCTAACATGCCTTCTGAATCCGAGCGCCTGTTGCACGACGTCGGTGACACATCTTTTCAAGCCGGACGTCTGTTGAAGGACATCGGTGACATGTCTCCCGAACCCGAACGCCCTTTGCGCAACATGGGTGACACGTATTCTGACGCTCTCAACCCGACATGGGTGACACCTGGTCTGAACCCGGACGTTTGTTACTCGACGTCTAGGAAAGCCAGACCGATGAGCAGACGGACGGACGGACAACCGCTTACTCTTTTATATATAGTAGGATAACACAACAAGAACGAGTCCTATTTAGTAACCTAGACAAACAACAAATACGCATCAAGGTCGAGTCGACACGACTGAGAAAGGGTAGGCTGGACAGAGGAGGAGTGGGATTTGTGGAATCTCGTCGGGGAGACCCTCCGAGAAAAGGACTCGGACGTCCTGTCGATGGGCTCTCATCGAGGAAGAGCGGGACTCAGGATTCCAGTTAAAGGGATTCTCGGATTAAGGAGCGGAATTTGTGGCGTCCTTTCGACGTGGCTGTCGCAGTGGACGAACGGGATTCGGCGTCCTGTCAACGGGCAGCAGTGGTATTCGGTCCATTTCCGGCCTTAAATTGCACGAATCGTTGACAAGGAACGGTAGATTGCATGAGACGGTAGACGGCCCAAATTTCGAAGTTGCGTTTGGCGCGACACCAGCCATTGTCCACATTTGGTCACCATGGTCTTCTTTGGATGGAGACTTGGTTTCGGCATCTCCCTCGGACTCTCATTCTGGTTCAGCCATTGTGCAGGGCCACGACGATTGTCACAAAGAATCTATTTTTCGTCGCATGTCACGATCCTGCCCAAAAAGGCTCCCTTGGACTGAGCAGCCTTAACGAAGCACAGTGTGGTGGCGCTTCAAAATCTGCCCGGCGGTGGTCAGTTCGTGCGGGATCCATTCGTCCAATTTCTTTACTTTCCCCATTGCGTCTGAGTGGCGACTGATCGTGCTGCCGTCAACGCCGAAATGCTTTGCTAGTTCTACCACAGTTGGACACGGATCAGCTTCCACCATGGCTTTAAGTTGGTCGTCGTTAAGAAGCGATGGCGGCCCACCTCGGTCTTCAACTTCGAGATTTTCATCTGCAGATCGAAACTTTTCGAACCAGTGGCGAATTGTGCGTTCCTTAGCGAAGTCCTCCAATGCAGCGTTGATGTTACGAGCTGGGGTCGCGGCCTTGTGTCCACTTTTCCATTCATATAACACGTTGACGACAATTTCGCGCAATGGTGCGCGACAGCCAGTCTGTCTCATGGGACCGTGTCTTGCAATGGGGTGCGACAGTATTTTTCGATCAGAGTGATATTAACTTCGTCCAAACTTTGCTTACGGAGGTATTCAAGATGCTGAACACAGTGGCGACGTCCGTTTGGTAAATTACGACCGGTTACCATCAATATCGATGTAAATTACGACCGGTTACCATCAATATCGATAACTAGTGTTGTCCCAACTCTCTGAATGGGGTTATTTGAGGTGCTGGTCATGAATCTGATATCCGCTTCTCGAATTTCGTTTTATTACGATAAGTTACGAGTAGCATTGCTGCGTGAGAATATATCAGAGGAAACCTATTGTGGCATCGACCAGCTATCCATTGAACTTCAGAGTTATTTTTGAGACTTCAATCAATAAAGGTAACAAATAGGCATAATTACAAACTACAACTACTTGGATGTTATCAACCGTCACTAAGGAGATCAACTTCACAAATAAAGTCTAGACAGAAACCAATTTTATTTTTTGATCGGAGTCAGGTACCACAGCAGGAGCCATGTCGTCGCATTCCATGCTATCGTGTGCTTCAAGATCGCTGTCGAGCAACAATTCGTCAAAACTTTCTTTTAGTTCGTCGACATTGTCATATAGAATGCTCATGATGACGATTTCTGATGGCAAATCTAGAATTTTTCAGTCTAAGTTCCGCATCAAAAACAATCATTTTTCAATTAGACCATCAAATTGGAGAAAGTAGGGAAGCTCATTGCGGAAAAGAGAAGATTTAGGGAATTTTACAAAAACAAAACCAAAATTTCGAGAATGGATATCAGATTCGTGGTGTGCATTTTAAAAATTCAATTTATGCTAAGCTAAGGTGACGAAATATCGTGTCACACGCGCGCAATTCGCGCGGTCCCGCAGGCCCGACGGGCGAAAGTTGCGCGGTCGTCAACGTGGTAAGTAGAGTACTCAAATATCACGTTGATTCGTACTGTAAAAACGACGTCAAAAACTCGACAAGAGACAATTATGTCACGAAAGCTATGAACGCTAAGAAAGCGGAGATTCTCCGCTTTCAGAAACTACATACAGTGCCTAACGCGAGAACAATCGTAGCCATGAAAAATCGACAAGAATTTGAGGTAGCACAATTGGCCATTTCATATGCAACGGCCTAATAATTTCAAAAATTTAAAGCTAGCACGGCAAGTAAAAAAACTGAGACCTTGTGCTGCTCTTTGGTCCGTTAAAACTGGGTGTTCCACTGACCATCCCTTGTGTTCGATGAAGAAACGGTATAGATCTCCTTCGTGAGTCAGTGAAGCGATGGCATTGTAGTCATACCACCTCGCCTACAGAGTTTTACTGTGAAGCTGTTTGCCCAGATTCCAGCTTAGCGATGTCTATATTATATTTCGGACTGAAATTTTGGGTGCCATATTCTGGAATTGGTTTATCAAACGGCTTATGAGCAATTAGTAGGTGCTGTACAAAATAGTATTTTTGGCTCGAGATCATATTACGCACACTTTAGTCGACATCGCTGGCCAAAATAAAATGCATAAATAGGCAGGCCAAATAGATTGAATGAATAGAAGAAAACACAAAAATAACGCTCAAAAAACTTTAAGAAAATAGAGTTGAATAGTAATGAGACATCAATTCGATATCCGCTACAGACATCCGCACCTTGAACAACATTGCCACGTACGTACATATAAGCTCCCAGTTATCAAACCACTTATTTCAATGAGGGAAGATAACATGAGGTGACGAAGAGACGAATTGGATGTGACACTCAAGGCTTAGATAGACCATAGGACATCCTGCTGTCAATCAAGAAAAGCTAACGAAGGCAAGCGCTTATAGAACGTAGTTAGTTTTTGCATCTGAAGCGTTATTCTTTGAAATGTAGCCACATTCTGATGACATGGGTACTTTCTCCTTTGAATACTATGATTATTACTTTCGCACAATACCGCCCGCGTTGCGCGATCAAAAAAAAAAAAAACTGTTTGCGACGAATTAATCCGTCTCTAACCGTCATTACTCTCCTAGTTTCAGGGGTTTCTTTGCGAAACTGATAGCACCGTTCGATTTGTCTCTTCGAGATCTACACAAACATGTATAAAACTTTGCCAGATCACCACATTATGGCCGTGGGTGGCCAAAAAATGGCTGGAGAAAGCTTTTTGCGATTGGAGCAGCTTATTTCCGAGAACGTTACTTTATTATTTCTTCCTTTCTCCGTTTATTTCTTCCTTTAAGGAAAGATAGAAGCACAGTGGACATGCTTCCTCCCACTCAATTGATAGGTTCGATCCTATATGCATTGTATATGGCGCACTCCAAAGGTTCGCCGGACTGACTGGAGCAAATCCTAAGTACATAGGACGGCCAGAAATTAGTTATAAAATTCATTAAATGGCTTGAGACAGTCTTGAAGGCCTTCATTTTCCCTTAGGAAGAGATAGAAGCGCAATGAACATGCCTCCTGAGTCGATTGATAGGTTCGATCTTACTTGTATTGTTCACGACGCACTTTAGGAGCTTTTCAGGCAAGACAAAGCACTGGTAACGTACGCCATGCTTGAGCTACTTCAAAAACATGCGTGTCCTCTGAAATAAACTGCTCCAATCGCAAAAGGCCTTCTCCAGTCATTTTTTGGCCACCAACGGCGAAAATGCGGTGGTCTGGTAAAGTTTTATATACGCTTATGTAGATCTCGAAGAGACGACGAATCGAACGGTTCCAGCAGTTTCGCGAAAAATCCTAAAATTAGGGAAGTTATGAGCATGCGACGATTTGCAACGGATTAATCCGTCCGTAATATTCACTTCGCCTCTTTCCAATTACTGACTATGGCCTGAGTTATACTCCCGCGGGAGCATCCGCGGACGGGCGGAAATCGCGCCGAGATCCCTCACCCGGCCAATCGCCGCGCCCCGCCACGCCCGCCGTTCGCGGACGTTCCGCGGATGCTCCCGCGGTAGCAAAACGCAGGCCTATGAGTTGGCTACGATCTCAAATCTTATAGAAAAAAAATAGTCAGCATTTAGTATCAAAGGATCGAAAATAGATTTAACGCACGTTTTTCTTTTCTGCAAAAAACGGCACTTGCATCGCTTATTGTTTAAGGCGCACAACTTGTGCAATAAATGAAATGAAATGAATACTAAAACCAACGACGATAATCATAAAATAGTACTGTTAAAGACCATGTGCATGGCGCAATCTGAACGATGACAAGTGTGTAGAGCACGGTGGCGATCTCTACAAATCAAGGAACCGCATTCCCTCTGCTCTATCTTCCCAATGAAAACGTCGTCTACTACCGCGCCATTGGTAGACAGGAGCTAATGGATTATGTGTTGGCCATTGCAGATGCAAGAAATACCTCAACAAGGAACTACGGGCATTGGATAGTGACTAAATGAGAGAGAAGGCGGATGCGGCCGTACGGAATGGAAATGAACGATTGGTTGAATGTCGCTAAATTAAAACACAGACCTATTACGCGTCTAGTAATACGGCCTAGAGACTCTCTCTCTCTTTTAAAGATGAACTCCCAATGAGGCACATGTCTTGAAGGCTTGAGAAAATGAGAAAATTCATCCTTTAGCATTTTAGAGATTGGAAAAGGAATGATTTGTAGACACTGCTCCAGTTGATTTGTGTGTGCAGTTGTTAGAGGACTGCATGCGCACCCTCTATAATAGCAGAAATAGGAGGTGAAAGCGGCCGATCAGCTTAGGCTGTCGCAAAATTAATCGCCGAAACGGATCGCTCACTTCAAACTGCTATAACCCAGCTTGGACACAATTCTATTATTCGTAGTAAAAACCACCGGCATTTATACACTTTTGCCAATGAACAGGCAATGAATCTAATCCTTTACAATAAAAAATGATATCACAGGAGTTAACGAAATCAAGGAGGGCACAGTCAACATCGGCCGAATTAGTGAGTTGTCTCTGACGCAAATGAGAATCAAGAGCTCGGAAAGAGTGATAGTCAATGGGGGGGGGGGAAGGGTCGGAAGAATATGGTGGGTAAGGGAGAACTTCGATACCTAAACGGGATTGGAAGTGATTTGGGAAGTGCGTGGCTTTGCGTTGTCCTGCAACAAGAGCGGCCCTCCTCTATTCACCACTGCCGGCCACAATTTTTGCAAGTTCCCATACATTTGGTCAAAATCACGGCAGTTAGACTCTACTGTGAGTGCCGGACCAGCTTGCAAAAAGCTGTAATGGATTATGCCTTTACAACACCACCACAAGGGGTGAAGGTCGGGTATAGGAAGGGATGTTGGAGTAGCATCCTTACCCAGCAGACAAATCCCCGATTCCTGTTATCGCAAAGGACACATTCTTCATCTATAGTTATAATACTGCTTACAAAGGCTCATTTTTAAAGCGAACTAGCAGGTTGGAGAAGGTGTCGAAACGTGCCAGACGCTGCTCAACGGTCAGCTAATGAGGCACCCACTTCGACATCTTCTTCACCTTGTCGATTCTCGCCAAATGTCTTGCTACTATACTATGATGTACGCCAATGTGCTCCGCTAACGAACGTGTATTCGCCTCTGGATTTGCTCCGACGGCTCTCCTCGAAACTCCATTCTCAAGCGACGACCTGCGCCCGAGACTCGGTTTTTCTTCAAGATCAAAATCACCAGAAGCGAATTTTTCGAAGCAGAGCCACACCGTTCCTTCACAAGGACAGTCCATTCCAAAGGCGCTGCTAAGGTTACGGGATGCCTCTGCCGCAGAATGTCCCAAATTAAAATCGTAAAGCATGATGGCTCGATAGTCGCGTCGATTCATGATTTCACGGAGCCCCGGAAAGGCTAGAAAAATTAGGAAAAATTAGAGGGTCATCCACATATGTTTTTTGAAAGCGCAGGGAAAAACCTACCGAACAGCATGTGTGGCTTTTCCTGAGACGGAAAGAGTGAGGGTAAAAAAATTTTTTTATTCATACATACCTCGAAGCGGTAATTAATTTTGTGACAGCCTAATATTTCCAACTCGTCTAAATCAGCAAAAAATCGATTTTTTAAAGGCAACTCAACTTAGTATACGTGAATAAGCCTCTTCTGGCTTACGTACATATGTAATACATCTCACCTGTATCCTTCTATATGAGACAAGCGAGAGGTAAGCCTATTTATCTGAGACTGTTGGACGAAACCCGAGGTGACGTTGTCCTAAACGTTACCCTTACTTGCCTCATAAAAAGTCAACTAAATTTTCACCATTTCGTCAATTTTCAGCAATATCCTTCATCGTCTCCTTTCTTGAGTGGCAGAGAACCAATTATTTTCGCTTTTAACGCATTTCTTTGGAATTTCTTCATTTTCTTAGCGGATTTTTTCTTCAATGTTAGTAGATTGACAGGTCGTGGTCTTTCTCTTTGTAAGCGCCATAAGCGTTCATAGATGAATAAGTGAATAAATCAATAACTCATTTTGTTCAAAAACAGCATGAGATATGATATTCCTTTAAACCACAAAACTTCGTCGATGTAGGAGAAAAAATTTTGAGAATTCCTTTCCATGTTTAGAAAAAAAGTAAAAAAGTCTTTAGAAAAAATAATAAAAAACGGCTTCTCTAGATAGATGTCGCTTTATGCGTACTGCGAACACATTTCCCATGAGGGATCGCTAAAACAGCGGAAATCAGTCAAGAACCTCCTTTGAGAGGCCACGTACGTTGCGAAACGGTGGAGGCGAAGTTGGAGATGATTAAAAGCATCGTTATGGATGGGCGAATACCCAATGTCTCTCAGAGAACAACCAATTCTTCGAGACCACACGCGTCGCAAAACGTGAGATGCTTAAACGCACCGCTGTAGGACGATGAATATTTAATACCGCAGAGAGCGACTAATTCTTAAAATTTTGAAATTCTCCTACTTCTATAGTAACGTAATTTCAATCAGCTCGAACAGCCACGAAAATTTCACAACTACCGAATGCACCGCACATCTGCTTTCTCACTTCCTAGTGAACGTATTATCTCTAGGGACACGTTTCACAGAATCTTTAGTCCAGCATTTATTTGTTTATAATGGGCGACCGTAGCGCAGTCAGAGGAGGCGCGGACTCTCGTATGTACCCCGAATCGATTAATTGTACGGCGGAGTCCATCAAGGCTAGCCTTCCATCTCTGCGGGGTCGGCGAAATGCTACCAGGCTTGTGTGGGAAGGCAAAGCACGGACAGTGGACACTAGGCTGCCCAACGCAAGTCATGGTATGGCCAAATACGCTTTCAAATTGCCTCCAGCACGTCCTGTAGAAACAGAATGCGTGGGGTATACCAAAGAGGAATTGATCAGCTTCGTCCTTTATCCGTTGTTTATTTATTTATTTATGCGCCCATGAAGAACACGTTAAATTCCAGTGATCCGTGGCTCAACAACAAGAGAAAAGAACACTATAGAACAGAAACTAAGGGAAACGATCGAAAACGAGTTTAAAAAAACCAAAACGACCAAAAAAAATAAAAGACTAGAATTGTGGAATGATAAAAAGTAATACCAGACATACGCTTCGAACAAGTATACCATTTGGCAGATGAAGGAAATCACACGCTAAATGGACCGAATTGGTTCACATGTCTCAATACGGTCACCTTAAGCTACGGTTTTTCCCGTTTTTTTTTTTTACGGGAACGAGGTCAGAATATCCTCTATAATTTCACAAAACATCCGTGGTAGGTAACCTGATTGCAGGAGGAAGGTAATCAGACAGAAAAATAAGTGTTAGACCGGCAGGAACCCGTGATGGCCGAAAATCAAACAGACCCTCCTAGGTGCTGACCACGCTTAAGCACTGGTGTAGGCAAGGCGCATTCTGGACAATGTCTGCGGCTCTTCTAAAGACTAGGTGGTCGGCAGAAAGCTGGAGGAAAAGAATACAGTTGCCGTACCATTCAAAAGCTGTAGGAGAGCCCGCCTAGGCCGAAGAAACATTAACCGCAATAGGTGAAGCTCTCCCCACCGGATGTGGCTCCTAGAGAGCCGACCTGATTGTGACACAGGATGAGACCGGTCGGTAGCGTTCACCTTTGTAGGGGCGCGGTCTAGAAAAAAACCGCGTTAGTGAAGGAGACTGTGTTTAGTTTACTCAGCATGCCAAGAAAATGATAAGCAGGCCACGTTCACGGAAAAGCTACAAGCTTCAAGAATCGAAAGATAATACGACCCGGACCGATTGGGCGAGCTATCTGAACAAGTCTACAAGAGTATTAAGTGGTTCGAATCCCAATAAAACTTAAAATGTCAATATTCTTTATAGCATGTTTGAAATGTGAAGATTTTTCGAAAGACAAGACCGACACGGGCAGACTTTCAAGCCATTTCGTAGTACGAACAAAGAAAGAGTTGATACGCAGTCCTTCTCGAAACTGGCCCAGCTTGTAGTTGTACACGTTTATTTATTCGTTTATTTACTCTCTTTATACACTCATGCATCCTCCACTATAGAATGAACAAATAACCATGGGAAAAAACCATCATCCTTGACAGCATGAAAGAAAAACGAAGAAAGAGCGCAACCATTATAGGAGTAGTAACAATTCAAGATGCAACTACATAAACAGTGAACTGATAGCTTATGATAGATTTATAGGATCATTCCTAGTCGGGAGGGGTGGTGGCACTCCACTCTGACTCCTTGACTACGGCGTGTCAAAACTAAATGCACACTAGTTCACAAAAACAAAACAAAACCGTGAACTGGCCTATGATAGGACCCAACTTTATAAACTTCAATTTCTATAGACTTCAAAGATATGTTTACTAACCTGCCTCATAAGACTATCTTAGACAAAATTGCAGTTTTACTCAAAATCTGTTTTAAAAATGCTAATAAAAATTTCATAGCTTGTAATGGCTACAAGACATTTTACACTAATGAAACAAATTTGAATTCTCAATATAAAATATTTAATATGCAAGACATTATGGATCAGGTTAATTTCTTACTTAAAAATAGCTATGTAGTATTTAGCTCAACTATCTTCAGGCAAAACAAAGGTGTTCCTCAAGGAGGTAACTTTAGTCCACTACTTGCAGATATCACAATGTCTATGTTGGAATACGAATTCGCTAAAGCGTTTGTTGCTAGTAGTATGTAATAGCATATTTATACCATACAGGTATATGGATGACCTACTAATAGTCTATAACTTAGACGAAAAACAAGTAGATGATATTTTGAAAATAGTTTATAAAGATACCCTGGAATTGAAAAAGACACACATCAATGAACACTATTGCAATTATTTAGACATCACATTAATAATTATCAACAACAGAATAGAAACAAGAATGTACAATAAAACAGATGATTTCAACTTTAAAGTTCTAAGGTTTCCACATTTTACTTCAGCGGTCTCCATAAATATCAAAAAAGCCATAATTTTATCGGAAACGTTAAGAATAGCAAACACTTGTTCTGACCTAAAGTATTTTCTAGAAAAAATTATTGAACTGAAAAATATTTTAAAGCATAATGAATACACAGAAGAGTTCATTACTTCAAACATAATTAAATATTTATATAAACACAGATTTATATATTATAAGTTCAAACTTCATCAAGTCAAAGACAATCTAGCTATATTTTTACAGAAAACATTTGACTAATAAAATTATACTTAAATTAAATACCTTCCAAATATTTTATTTGCTGAAACTGTGTATTTAAGTTAACATAATATAAATTAATACTATTAATGATAAATAAATACTTAACAGTTATAAGGGTACCGTTTTGTTTTGTTATTGGTTTCATTACACTATGTTTTCGACACTGAATGTGAGGCGTGAAACCTTCCTCAATGATACAACCAGTTTACCATACTTGAATTATAAATGAGAATAAGTAAGGATATCATTATACATATCAGTTGGCTAACACACACTTCCTTATTTGTAAATGTGCCACTACGGAGTGCGGTAGTAGCCAAAGTGGGTAAGTCTTTCAATTTTTAAAACTGATGTTAATAATAGTAACTATATTAGTTATTATAGTTATTATAGTTATATTTATAATATTTATATAAATAATAATAATAAAATAAAAATAATTATATATAATAAATTATAATTATATAAAAATTAAGGTTTATAACTACGATGTATATATTTAGTTTGTCATAAACTTTAATAATTGAGGTTGTTATTTTATAATAATTATTAAATGTCACTATTATAGATACATTTATTGTAATAATTATACAATAAATTAATCATAAGTTATAATTATACATTTAATTTTAATTATATAGTCATAATTGTAACAATTACATATAATTATAATTTTTATATGAATAAGCCTTTCAATTAACCCCTTTCAACTTAGAACGTGTTTTTCTACTTCTTTCAGAAAAACCTTTTGTTTAACTCACATTTTTTTACTCCTCCTTTGTCTTCATTTTTAAACTCAATTTTCTCAAGTAGTGTTAATTCCTCATCCTATCGTATTCATTCTTTCTCTTCTTTTTTACATCTAATCTCTCTTCCTTTTCATTCTCCTATCTCTCTTCACACATAAACAGATTTTAAAGATATCTTAAAATATGCTCCTCTTCTTCACTGAAGAGCCACGGGAGGAGCATTACACAAAGGTTCGTCTGAAGATAGTGGCGAAACGAACCTTTTTAATATTTTTATGCTAATTAATATTTATTTTGTAATTAAGGATAGCACTTTACACATTTCTTTACTTCTTCGAACCTCTATTTTTATTTGTTTTGTATTTTGTTTTATAATTTCTGAGCGAGCAAAGGTCTCAAGGTCCACACTTGTTTTGCTTTTCAAACGGTGCCCCTCCAGGATAGATCCGATTTTTAAATATGTGCCGATCCTAAAATAACTAATAAAACTCGTCAAGTCGAAAAAGGGAAGGAATCGCTAATGTGAGGGCAATGGGGTGAGGGGGAGTGCGGCAGCAAATCACAACCAATCAGTGTATCGACCGAACATGCGTCAGCCAATCTAGGCATTGATCGTACATACCTTCTCTGAGTGACACGCTCAGGATCTATCCTAGTCCGGGGGGCCACATAACTAAAAAGTATTATATGTAAAAAATCCACTCGGAACTTACCGAGCGGCTCCTACACAACAACATAGGATCCCAAACAAGAAAAGTCGCAAAGAAAAAAAACAACGAAAAATTGCATTTGCTGCGGTTGTTAGCCGGCAAAGTTGCGTGCCCTCCTCACCATGTTGGATCCTGGTTATAACATGTCAGGCGGCGGTCAGCACGCAGCATGCGGCTTCATGCGCCCTATTCACCATGTTATATCCTGGTTATGACATGTCAGCTGGCGGTCAGCACGCGGCATGCCTCCATTCCGTCGCTCTTTGCCCGCCGACTCGGCGATTTTCTATTTTTTTTGTTTATTCGTTCGTTTTTGGTTTCTTTTAGGTTCCAACTCGTTCTCTAGGAGCCGCTCGGTAAGTCTCAGTTCATTCTGTTACCTACTTTTCAGTTATGTTGCCCCCCCCCTTTTCCCCCCCCCCCCCCCCCGGACTAGGATAGATCCCACGCTCATTCAATGTGCCTTGATTGGCAAGCGCGCTCCGCCTCCCAGAGCTGCTCATACCAGCGACTACGAATGAACTACATATGGTAAGAAACACGAAGGAGAGTTTCTAACAAATCTTCTTCTTCTTCTTCTTCTTCTTCTTCTTCTTCTTCTTCTTCTTCTTCTTCTCCTTCTTCTTCGTTTCTTCTTCTTCTTCAGCGTTTATCCCGCATCGTAGCGTGGTCCGCTATTCTGGTGTTATGACGCCACCTTTCCCGATCCAGCGCCAGATCAGGGTGAACACCAGTAATCTTCAAGTCCGTATGTAACGTATCTAACCAGCGCTGCTTCGGGCGCCCTCTAGGCCGCTTTCCAATTACGTCTAAGTTAGGGCCTATCTTGCGGACGCTGTTTTCCTTTCCACGCAGAACATGGCCGTACCATCGTAAGCGAGCTTCGCGCATCTTGTCAGCTATCGGCGCGAGACTTTCTAACAAATGAGAAACAGAAACACCTAAGACACCTCACAAGAAATGTTCCCAACTCATGGTGAGCTTTTGCGATGCTATTTTGATAGGATGTAGATCAGTGTGAACGGAGACCACAGCTACTTTTTGCTGAACGCTTTTTCAAAAAACTGAAAAAGGGGTGTGAAAATGAGTGCGCAACACTCGTTAACTCCCACGACACCCACAAGGTGTATCTCAGTGGCGCAGTCGGTAGGAGTGCCGCCACCTAGAAGCACACCGGCGGGCTTTTGAGTTCAAGTTCGCGTACTGCCAGAATTTTTGCACATAATAGTTTGTTGCTATCACACTTTCTCATAATCACAGAAGTCAATTCTAAACCACCAATGCTTACAACAAACCAAGGCTGTCTATTTGCGCTTTCATATGTGCTAGTTTTTCAACGACGCGTATCTGCACAACATCATTTCTCTGGAAATGAAAGCTCTCATTGCTCTTCTAATTACCAGCTATGATGCAAACTATGAAACAAGTAAAACACAAGCGCTTCTCACACCAGCAGCATCTTTCAAAAGCCAGTGAGGAACAGTCTTTTCCATCTTCGCCATGTCTCATTTACACTATACTAGCTTTGAAATCCAGTGCGAAGATGGAAAGCAGTCAGCCGACAGCACGTTCTGGTGAGAACGACATTTTTAGTACACTCAAAGATATGGTCTGGGTTCATTTTATTCATTTGTAAGGTATGCGAATTTGCGTGCAGTTACGGTATCATTGGTGACATGGTATGATATGGTAGTGGTGCAGATACGCATCGTTGAAAAACTAGCACATATGAAGACGCAAATAGCCGGCCTTGGTTTGTTGTAGGCATTGTTACTCATTTCATCATGAGAAAGCGTAATAACAACAAACTAATATGTGCAAAAATACTGCCAGTAAGCGGATTCGAACTCAAAAGCCCGCTGGTATGCTTTTATGAGGCGGCACGCCTGCCGACTGCGCCACCGACGCACATCTCGTAGATGTGTCATAGAGGTTGGTGAGTGTTGCTCACACGTTTTTGCATATCTTTTCTCAGTCTTTGTAAAAGCGTTCAGCAAAAACTAACTGCGGTTCTGGACTCCGTCACAGGGCCCTACATCCTGTCGAAAAAGCTCGCAAAGGCCTACCATGAGTTAGGAACCTTTCCTTGTCATATACAAAGTCAATGTCATTGATTTATGCTGCTTTTTCCAATCCAAAGTTCGAGATAAAGGGCTACGAATACTCTCTAGCTCAGAAGACTTATTCTGCCAAGAGCACCACCCAATACAGAGCACAGAGCATTGGTTCTAACCGAAAAGAATTCTTTTAGAGGCCAATCAGGAGCAAGCCCACGAGGTATGATTAATTTAACTGAATCAGTCTTTCTGTCATGACGTGAACACTTTAACACAAAATCCAAACTAATGGATTCTAGAAATTGCAAATTAATACATTAGTTACGTGGACGTGATGTGTTTTGAACCCCGGGCTTAGTCTTTTCTTTCCAGCGAGAGAGAGAGAAGTTATTCCTTATCCAACCAATAATTGCCTCAATTATATTTCCATAAGAAACGCAAAGCAACAGAGATACGCTACTAGATATGACTATTACGTTTGTATGGCAGGGGTACCTAGAAGATGACCGATCTATGTAGTATGTTGGAAAGTAAAGAGATTGGCAGGCTATTAAGTCAAAAATATAAGAATGAACGAGCTATAAGTAACCAGAGGATGAGGCGTTCTGAAAAAAAAGGTGAATAATGAATAGAGATAGATAGGAAACAGTAGTTTTTAAGGCATCACTATCTCGTAATCAGCTACATAGAAAGTAGAAAGTAAGTTGATGTATGGATGGAATATTTTAATGTCCCGATTTTGGAATCACAGTATAAATAAATAAATATGATTCGCGTTTGTTGTTTTATGGCGCCGTTTCACTAGTTTCTTTTTATCGGATTCCAAAAAAAAAAGATCAATAAAAAAGAGGGGCAGATAAGGAAAATAGTTTTTAAACACTACTATCTTGTAAACAGCTAGAAATAAGGGATAAAGGATAAAGGACGGCGTTACTCAATCGATTTTGGGATGCGCCACACATTCTACTTCTACGGAATGTCGTGGAGGCGATTTAAATGCGTATTTGGCCATACAATGGCTTGGAGTAGCTAGCCGATGAGCAATTCAGCGCTTTATCCTTCCCAGACAAGTCTGGTACCAATTCACCGACCCCGGAGGGATGGAAGGCTTGGTTGGCCTGGGCGGGAAATCAGAACCAGGAACCTGGTACCGGGTGCACGCGACAGCCGGCGCCTCCTCTGACTGCGCTACACGCGCCCAAGTCGTCCTCGGCAGTATAGTGGTGAGTATCCGCGTCTGTCGGAATCATAGTATAAATTAATTAATAACTAAACAAATAAATTAGATTCGTATTGGTTGTTTTAGGGCGCCGTTTCACTAGTTTCTTTTTATCGGATTCCGAAAAAAGATCAACAAAAAAAGAGAGGCAAATAGGAAAAATAGTTTTTAAACACTACTATCTTGTAACCGGCTGGAAAGTAAGTTAGATGTACTAATGGAATATTTTAATGACATATTTTCATAGTCGTAGTATAAATATAAGTCAAATTGGGTCGTATTTGTTGTTTCATAGCACTGTTTCACTCTTATCTTTTTATCGGTAGATTTATTCCTATGATGGGAAATGATTCGGCTATAACAGCGGCTTGCATCGAGCATGGACACTATCTCATTCATGTAAAGATATATGCGTAGAGCTCGTTCTGTTATTCAGAAGCGCTTTCAGAAATTTCCCATCGGTACACATATATTATCGCAATATTACTCATGGGAGAAGCCGCTGTGTTTCTTTCAGAAACACCGCTTCAAATTTTTAAATAGTATTAAGGAAAATGAAGTCGTGGTGCTTTTTTAGCAATTTGATTCACCACCGTTTTATAGAGCGATACACATCCAGCTTTTGAATCAAATCCATCGCTTAGTGTCAACTTCATATTCGACAAAAAAACGCAACGGAGGCGCCATTTCCAAAGAAAATTTTGGTTTCGTAGAGATTGCTGGAAATCGTTGAGTTTCTGGCGGCGGTGAGTGTAGCGAGTGTGACTCCATTACTGGAGGGAATCATCGTTCTCCACTCTAGTCTGCTATCTCAACGAGGTTCGGCGGGAGTCGTTTCACTCTTTCCGGACCGGAAGTAAACATGTTTCTTCGAAAATAGCAGCTATTGAGAGGCTTCCTCCCCGAGCAAATAGCTCAGCTCAAACTCTGCAACAAAGCTGAGGACGAGGTCCGAGTTCCGCACCTATGATTAGAAGGTACATATCGCAAATGTGAGCAGCATTGGTAGGTGGGAGCGCGCAGCCAATAACAACCAGACGAAGCACAGACCGAACACATGCCAGCCGATCAGGGTACCGACTGTATACGCCCTATCTGAATGCACGTCCATTCAATGCGGTCTGATTGGATGGCGCGCTCCCACCTACCAATGCTGCTCGTCCTCACGACATATACCCTAAACACCTTCTAAATCAAAACGACACGCTTCCTTCACATTAAAACAGAGACCCTCCGACATGGCTAGAATAATTTTTGTTCAAGTAAAATTTACTGACTTTGATGAAACTTTGAAATTAATCTGGCCAATAAGTGCAACACACTATTTAAAATTTTATGTATTTATTAAAATTTTGTAATAATTAAAAATTTGTAAAAGATGAATAGAATATGAGAATTTAAAACTTTTTAAAAAAATGAAAAAATTAAAATAAAATTAAAAAATTCGAAATTTTATTGATTTTATTCCTAAAGGATAAAAGGATAAAGGACAGCGTTACTCAATCCCTTCTGGGATGCGCCAGCGCATTCTACTTCTACGGGATGTCGTGGAGGCGACATGAATGCGTATTTGGCTATACAATGACTTCCGGTGGCCAGCCGATGGACAAGTCAGCGCTTTATCCTTCCTAGACAAGTCTGGTACAAATTCACCGACCCCGGAGGTATGGAAGGCTTGGTTGGCCTGGGCGGAAAATCCGAACCAGGAACCTGGTATCGGGTGCACGCGACAGTCGCGCCTCCTTCGATTGCGCTACACGCGCCCGATTTTGTTTCTAAGAAAAATAATGAGTTAAATGTTGTCCCAAGGTCCAGAAAAGCGGCAATAACTTAATGAATTAAATGCAGATCATGCCATGCCCTCGACTATGTAAATTATCGTGATTCGTGATTATAGTGATTTTTATTTGATTGAGAAGAAAAATCTTGTTCGTGTGGAGTAAAACAAATGTCAATGGTACAACAGGAACAATTATAAAAAACGGACATATCTTAACATCATCAAATAAACTACCAAAAAACGAATAAACATCAACCAAATAAATAAATGAGCAAATAAATAAAAATCACCTAGTTCACTTTCGTTGAGTCTCAAGTGTCTGGTAGTGAGGTTGCAAGCTCTCATAAAGATGTTCTGTTGCTATCAGAACTCTAGCGCCAGGCAGGACTCGAACCCCGCACCTGCTGCTGACAGGGTGGAAATTCTCTACACCATTACAGCATCGGCGCTGTTTGATCAGTTCTATCAAGCGATGCGGGCTCGAGTCTCGCCTGGCGCTAGAATTTTGATTGCAACAGAAGATTGTTATAAATTGAAATAATTTTTGGGAAAAAACGTGTAAAACATCAACATTTTATTCCTGAGCAGGATTTGCAAACATATGCACAAAAATCCAACGGGCTAATGTGGTGTAACAGAAAAACTGTTTGTTACAATTTTCAACAACAAAAAACACATTGTTTTGAGAAGTTAACACCACTTGATCGATGGACAACTTTGCAATTGCTTTTCCCGTAGTTTTGTTCAGCTATTGGCACCTCTGTTTAGATAAAAAGGATGATAGTCGGCCGTTATAAATTCCTCTTTTGGACACGCCACGCGATCTAATTCTACGCGAAATGGTGGAGATAATTGGAATGCATACTTGGCCTATACAATGACTTGAGGTGGACGACAGATGGAAAAAACCAGTATCTCCTTCCTGCCAAAAAGGCCTGCTAACCACTAGCAGACTTCGAATGGATGGAAGACTCTGCCGACCTTGGGTGGAGCCGTAACAGAGTGCCCCGATCTAGTGTGCACGCGATAGACTGCGCCTCATCCGTTTGCGCTAGCAGCGCCCATTCGTTGGAAGATAACACCATAATGTGTGGAATATGCAAACAATCGAAGGCAAACAGCAACACCAACAAAAACACAGTTTCTGAAAGACAAAGCACAAAAATTCCAAATAAATAAATAAATAAATTCAAAGGAATCTTATAGAATATGACAACAAGCATTAAGAGATAGTTCAACTTAGACCGAACTGCCACACTGCACCTTCCGAACTTGGTCAATATTCGTTTGTGTCGCAGAAGACGTACAAGAAAAGCATAGTACATAGTAGTGTGAGGAATACCCGTAAAGGACACTATATCGAATAGGGAGTAGATTAATAAGATTTGCTTCGATAAACTTACGCTGACAGTTGCTAATTGAACGTCTGCGCTCACAGAATAGTCATCGTTGAGTGAAAACTGTGTGACAGAAATACCATAAGGTTCACAAGTCAAGGTTGAATAACTGTATTCAGAAAGAAGGTGTGGTATGTAGCGCAGTGGGACGAGCATGCACCTCTGGTACAAACTCTGAATCAAGTTTAAAGGAAACATAGTTGTGCTCGAATGACCTATTCGAATAGGTATTGGAATGATTTTCATTCAAATCCGAATATTCAAAAGATCACATTTTCGAATGCATTCTAACTAGAATATTCAAAAAATTGTGCTTTCCGAATGTAATAAACTCGGGTATTCAGAAAAAGTGCAATTTTCGAATAAATTTCGAAAATTCGAATATTCGAAATTTGTGAGCACTCGAAACAATTCGAGCATTCAAAAAATTTGAGAGCATAACTGAAGGTTAGGGTGTTGGCGTGAGACACATCTGAAGGTAGTTGATCACAGCGGTTCACAGCCCTTTGTACCCACGCTTTTCCATCAAATTTATGGTCTTTAACACATCCAGATCTTCTGATCTCACCTGTGAAATGCTCGGTTATATCTCTGGAATTCGAGGACCCACTTGTATTTTTATTAGGTTGTCCGGGAAGTTCTCAGCGTTTTGAGTGCTTCAGTTTGAACTACCATAACTCTCTCAAATCTTATGAGATTTAATCGAAATAAACGCCGTTCGAATCAGCACCTTTTGCCAACGGGTCACCAGTCGAATTATTCCATCAGCGAAAAAATTAGTTGGTCGAGATTTGATAAAATCCACGAAAGCTGTTTTGGCTTGGTACTGATTGATGAAGGTTTTACCAGCGAGAACGTTTTGAGAGTGTTTGAGAAGGTGGTAGTCGGTTGGTGAGAGGTCTGGAGAATATCACCTGTGAAGCAGAACTTTAACCCTTAATTTGTTCAATTTTCGAATAGTGATTACTGAAACATGTGGGCCGGCGTTATCGTGCAAAAGAATCGGCCCTTTTCTGTTGACCAATGCTGGCTGAAGTTGACGCAATTGTCCGTGCATTTCGTCGATTTCCTTACAGTAGGACTCTGCTGTGATCATTTGGCCTGGTGCCCACACAGGCGCCGTCTACCGCACAGTGACCATTACCTTTTTTGGCCGAGGTTCGCCTTCGGAAAATGCCTAGGGGTTCGTTGCGTCCAAACACTGTCCGGAACGTTTCCTTTTATCATACAGAATCCACTTTTCCTCACAAGTGATGGTTCGATCCAAATACGGGTCAGTTTTGTTGCGTAAAAGTAGAGAAGAACAAACGTCGAAACGCGACAATTTTTGCCGCTCACTTAACTCGTGGCCCAAGGCGTTTCAAAGTATCCGCAACAACAGCTTTACTGAGGTCTACATAGCTCTTCCGCGATCCCGCGAACTGTCTGCGATGGTTCAGCTTCCACCAATTCCTTCAACTCATGATGACTATCATAATAATACTGCCAGTTTCTGACAGCTTGTTACAGGCATCAGGCAAAAGTGCTGCCTCTCATACATACATATACAACTGGCCTATGGATAGTCATCTTCGTAGGCGCTATATAGCACTTATTACTCAGTTGTTTTTCCTTATCGAGGTGCATAATGACACCATGGTACACCATGGGCAAGCTCGTCTGGTTTTCTGTAGTGATCATGTTACTTGTGGGTTGGCTGTCCTACCCTTCTCTGGTTATTCTCTCCTTCATAGATGCGCAGGTTCATAGATGGTGGGTCTTTCCTCAATGTTCTCGATAGCTTTTCTAGCGCTTTCGCTGATTGTAGGTTGAGTTCTGAGTTTTTTTCATATTCGTGTTCTATCCGGGCAATTTTTTTCGCGGCCTGTTCTCGATCATTGGTGGCACATCCCAATAAATAAATAAATCCTACTATATATAAAGCAGCAAGCGTGTGTCACTGTGTGTGTGTGTCACTGTGTGTGTCACACCGTCCGTCCGTCCCACTGAGTTGGGGCGCGGCAGCCGAACACGTCGAGAACCGTGCATGGCGAGCCGGAGAGGTACCGAGCACGTCGGCAACCGTGCATGGCGAGCTGTAGACGTGCCAAACACGTCGGCAACCGTGCATGGCGAGCCGTAGAGTGCCAAACACGTCGGCAACCATGCATGGCGAGCCGTAGACGTGCCAAACACGTCGGCAACCCTGCATGGCGAGCCGTAGACGTGCCGAGCACGTCGGCAACCGTGCATGGCGAGCCGTAGACGTGCCGAACACGTCGGCAACCATGCATGGCGAGCCGTAGACGTGCCAAACACGTCGGCAACCGTGCATGGCGAGCCGTAGACGTGCCAAACACGTCGGCAACCCTGCATGGCGAGCCGTAGACGTGCCGAGCACGTCGGCAACCGTGCATGGCGATGCCGTAGACGTGCCGAACACGTCGGCGGCGCGAAACTTCGGCCCTGGGGGTAATCGAGGTCGCTAAACTCGAATTTGAAGTCGACCAATCGATATCGATCGATATTATCGATTTTTTAGGATGGCGTTCAAGCGGCGCTAAACTTCGGCCCTGGGGGTAATCGAGGTCGCTAAACTCGAATTTGAAGTCGACCAATCGATATCGATCGATATTATCGATTTTTTTAGGATGGCGTTCAAGCGGCGCTAAACTTCGGCCCTGGGGGTAATCGAGGTCGCTAAACTCGAATTTGAAGTCGACCAATCGATATCGATCGATATTATCGATTTTTTAAGGATGGCATTCAAGCGGCGCTAAACTTCGGCCCTGGGGGTAATCGAGGTCGCTAAACTCGAATTTGTAGTCGACCAATCGATATCGATCGATATTATCGATTTTTTTAGGATGGCGTTGAAGCGGTGCGAAACTTCGGCCCTGGGGGTAATCGAGGTCGCTGAACACGAATCTGAAGTCGACCAATCGATATCGATCGATATTATCGATTTTGTGAGGATGGCGTTCAGGCGGCGCTAAACTTCGGCCCTGGGGGTAATCGAGGTCGCTGAACACGAATCTGAAGTTTGTTTTTGAGGTATGAAGGTCTAAAAGTTGGGAAAAGAAGATGGTCGGAGTGTTCTCTTCTCGGGGTTTGGGAGCGAAGCCCCCAACCAGTCGGAGGCGGCCGCTAGGCCGCTGAACGACTGGTAAATAAATAAATAAATAAATAAATAAATAACTCGTCGTCCAAGATTGCTCTAGGTCGGGGTCATCATCGAGGCTGAAAACTCCGGTCCGAAATTTACTGAACCAATGGCGTACAGTGCTTTCTCCAGCACTACTAGGCCCCCACACTTAGTTGATTGGTCGAGCTGTCTCGGCTGCGGTTTGTCCCAGTTCGGAGTTAAAATAAAACGTCGTTCGGAACTGCTCCTTCGACCTACTTCAGTAAGCACTTCAAGAACAGAAATATAAAACAACGCTGAAACATAAATTATTTAATCAGATAAGAGCGAAAAATTCTGTACAGAAAATAGAATTGATGCGCAATGCAAGTCGAATCCACTTAATAATAGACGAATGAAAAGTAGTAACACAAAACGCTGAGAACTTTCCGGACAACCTAATAACATGGCTATGCAAACTTAAGAGTGAGGGTAGCTGGAAGAAGCGCCAGCTCTCGTTGGCACCCCGATTCGATTCATGATTTGAACCACGGCCGGTGAAACCCTTCCCTTCTTGGGAAAATTGACGCCAAATGTCTGAGGAAGGAACAAAACGCTGTTCCTTCCATCGGCAGACCAATGCATGTCATTCTACATGCAAGGTGCGCATTCCAAATTTCTTCTAAATTCCATTGGAGGTAGAATATGTAGCGCTTCCCACAAAAGAATTGATTGGGGAGTGTACTTATTTACCAATTTTGTAATAAGTCTCACAAATATTTTGGTTTTTTCCGAATTGAAATTTGTTCAATTATTAGTTTTAATGTGAAGAATAGGAAAAGACTAACGGTCTCTAAATATGCTACCCTGATCCACTTCTCAACCACGTTCGTAGAAGAAACATTATCACATTGAGAAAATGCCAAGGTTTTAAGAAGAAAACTTGTATAACCCTCTTAATGGGCATTTTTCCTCATTTTCAGCTGTTAAGTCTACAGAATGTACTATAGCGAAAAACTAAAAATTATAGTGTAAAATCTACCCCCAGAAAAAGCGTCAAGACATTCAAATGGAAATCGTGATGAAGAGATCCCGTAGTTGTTGCCATTTCTGGTGGCTACATGTGAAGAGGTTACAAATCGCGAATAAGATTGCAATATGGGAACAATCTTAATTAGGAAAATTGTGTTAATTGAAGAAAAGGCATGCTTTCGCTTCACGTGCTTCATTCTCATAACACAGACGATTCCTAGAAGCAGATCTTATCAAACGGGTAGCATGAATCCAGATCCGCGAGGTAATACAAGCCTCAACTCCACAAACAAAATTCGAGGATATCTTCTACTATCTTATAAATGCTACGTACTTTACCGATCGCATTTCCATGAAAACGCGCTAAAAATCGATATTTATGTAATACATACTAGATTAATTAGGGTGCGCATGAGCAAACTGTGGAGTTACTTTTTCCCTTGACTAAATGAGGACATTTTTCCTCATCCAAAGTGGAGTAAGGGGTGCATCAATCATTAACACCTTGTCTTTACTATTATCTAGAATGTTAAAAAATAGGATAGGACTTGCCGTTGGTCAACACACCGTGGGATACGCCATGTACTGATAAAAAGGATAAACGTTGGCATTTGACTGGACATGAGCGAACTGTGGATATTTGAAGTGTTAATTTTCCCTTGATTAAATGTGGACTAGGGTGTGGATACTATTCCTCATCCAAAGTCGGAGGAGCGCATCCATGATTAACACCGAATCTTTTCTTCTATCTCCTGTGTTGTAAAAACGAATAAGGGTTGGTTGTTGTTAGGAAGCGTTTAGCGTCCAGGTGACGCGCGACACTATGTTACGGCAAACTTCCATATCGATCGCTCAACACGATGAATCGATATGGGAGCATATCACGACATCGCGCCGCGCGTCGCGTGCACACTAAAGGGTCGTTTAGGCCTTGTTTAAGGCCCATGCACACTTCTGCGACAGCGCGGCGCGGCCATGATGAAGGATAGGGCCGTGACGGGCGCGGCGCGACATAGCGACACGTGCCGCGACCGCCGGAAATCGCGGAGGTGACCGTCGCTCCTCTTGCCGCGCCGCGGTGTCGCAGAAGTGTGCATGGGCCAACTAGAATGCTCCATGCACAAAAAAAGAAAATAAAATGGTAAAGAGCGACGTTAATTAATGTATTTGTGGGACGAGCCACGCATTCTAGATACTTCTACGGGATGGCGTAGAAGTATCTAGAATTCGTGGCGCGTCCCACACTAAACAATGACTGCCCGTGACAAGCCAATGAAGAAAATCAATGGCTTATCGTCATAGAGAACTCTGGTCTGGTTAGTTCGTCAACCCTATAAAGATGGAAGTCTGGCTAACCTGAGCTGGACCCGAACCCTGATCCATAACTGGTGGTGCAAGCTAGAGTCGGCGCTTCCTCCAGCTGCGATACCGGTGATCACAAGTTCAGTGGCAACGTGAGTTCCCACATACTAACTCTGTGCAGATGGGATGTAGAAATAAGATTGACGAAGTTCAGTGTTACCCTCCTAGGACGACTCTCCACATATTATCCGGCAGCAAAAATCAGGAATGTTCAAGTGACCCGGATGCGGCCTCGAATGTTGAGTATGATCGATCCGAAAAAATCAATATCTACGAAATCAATGGAGTGAGCCTACTCTGCCTGCTCCACATCTCAAACGTGCTGTCCAGAAGTGAATGCTCCCACAATCAACGCAACGCGCTTAGTCAAATATGAGGCATTAGTCAAAGTGGAACTGCTGTGCAAAAAGTCGTGAAGCTGGAGTCGTTCCGGAGTTTCCAAGCATTGGGTTGGTGCATAATTTTCGTCCATAAAAGAGCATGATTTTAAGTTTCATTTTCCTTCAAAAAAAATTATCCACCAGCAATATACTCGCTGTAAGAGTAGCAAGCCATTTCATAGACAAGGTTCCAATGCCCTTGCTCCAGAAAGAAGCAAGGGCATTAGTCAAAAAGAGGGAAATCTCACTTTTTAAGTGGTCGTAATTGTCGAACTTCTTCTCGCGCAGATGCTGCTTCAGAACACTAAAGAGATAGTAGTCTGACGGTGCCATGACAGGAGTGTACAGTGGATGAGGCACTGTCGTCCAGCCAATCTTCTACAGGAAATCGAGAGTTAGCTCCGCCGTTGTCGTGGAGGATGGCGACTTCAAGACGTTTCAATAGTTTTTCCTTTAAAGCATCAGCCAGTTTCTGGAGTTGTTTTGTGTAGACGTCCACATTGGCGAAGCGATTGTACTCCAACAGCTCGTAGTTGATAATGTCTCGTAAATCCCAAAAACCGGAGAAGAGAATCTTCAATTCCTTTCTCTTTTTTTATTAAAAAAAGATTTCTTTCAATTCACCGACGGTAGTCGTGTCTGATCCAAATACAGTGCTGATCCGCTCGGCAGCGCCCCTCGAACTGATTCAATTCAGTTTCTTTAAGCCTCAAATGGCTGGCACCGAGGATGGATGCTGTTACAACGACGTTTTGCTGCGATCAAAACCCTAGTGCCAGGCGGGATTCAAACCCGCTCCTCCTGCTGACCAGGAGGGAATGATCTACGCCAATACACCACCGGCGCTGTCTGATCAAACGCAACATCCACACCTCGTGGGACTCGTCAGCACTCACCCGTATATCGGCATGAGCCGGCCGCTGAAATCAGCGTGGAACCAGTCAAGCTGAGGGTCTTGATAGAAACGATTCAATTTAAGCCTTCGCAGTGATGCCAAGTTTGTACTCGTAGAGGCAAATGGCTCGTGGCTGAAGCTGATCCAAGATAGGCCCACGGGTTCCCTCACGTTCCCGTCGCTTGGAAGCTTCTAGAACTTGCGACACGATATAACAGACATCCCAAGAATTCCCCAAAGTGCCCACAAGAAATTCCGAATAAACCAAAATGTGGACGAAATGCACCAACCACTAGTAAACCAACACGGCGCCACCCAGGGCAACAGACCGAACCGTGTGCAAACCTATGTAGCAAAGGACCGGAGTCGAGCCTCCAACCCGAATACCCCGAAGGGATAGCAGATGAAGGCATCCGTCCGAAGGCGGAGCAGACGCCAGTGGAGCTGACGACGACGACGGCTGGTGGCCGGCATGGCTGAGGAAGTGCTGCGCCGGCTCAAAGGGGAAGCCGTGTATTGTGTCATTTTGTAAGATGCTTATTATGCGCTGACGCGTAATTGCGTATAGCCTCCTCCCATATGAGCGTGCGAACTCAGCCGTCAGCCTGCCTCGAACTCAAATAGTAATTCGCGTGTCTAAAATTAGCAGAACGTCTGAATAGAATGCCGCACGCATTCTGATGACGTGTGTATGAGCGTTGAGTGTAATCAGATGCGTTTTGCTGCAACCATAAGATCACCGCGGCGCGGGAAAATCACCGCCGAGTGAGAACGAGTCCGTGGAACTGCTGTTTATCAGTTAGAAGGGACATAGAATCTATCCTAGTGGGGGGGGGGGGGTGCACTTCACTTTGTCTTCTTAAAAACGGCGGCAGATTTTGAAGAAAGCCGTCTTATAAGAGCAACACAGTGGACCGATATACGAGGTGAACCATCTCTGCAATTTCCCAGGGGGAGAAAGCACACGACTTAAGTAGGTCTCGGTTTTCTGATGTTGTCCTCCCTCCCCCCCCCCATCCCCCCCACCGACTAGGATAGATCTGTAAGATGTGCCATTTCACCTCAAATTGGACACTTTTTTAAACTAGCCTAATGCTTTTGAAATCGCACTGAACATCGTTTGAAATATGTTCTAAAGAGTAGGAAGGCTGTCACTTTTCAGTGCCAAATGAAGGGCCAAGTCCTTGCCCAAGAGAAATACTCTAAATTACTTCCGATCTGTTGCGCTTTAAAGCAAAATTTATTTCATAATTTTGTCTAAAAATCGAAATTTCTATAAAATTGTTGCACTCATTCCGGCAGCTGAACTTAAAAAAAATTCAAAGAGGGCAATATTGAATTTTCCTTAAACCAAAAAATATCCTAACCATCTTAAAGTGTCTCAGTTTTAACCCGCAAGAAGCTCTTTTCAATTTGGAAGGCGTTCACTTTGACTTCAGAAGGATCAACTTTGTTGAGAAGAGTCCTCAATTAGACTCGAAAATTGTCAAGTTCGATCTAAATAACAGAATATATTGCAAAATAAGACACGAAATAAGAAACTGTTTTTATAAGATAAGGAACCAAACGAAAAACAAAGCTAAAGGTCAAATACTTCGACGGTTACCCAGTTGTAATGGTAAACTCTACCACTAGTGCCGTTGAGCACATGACAGATCTATCCTAGTGAGGAGGGGGCACTTCAGTCAGTTCTCTCGACAACAAAAGTAAAATGGAAGATTCCTGATCTACAGAGACTACGCCTCACTGAGCTACCTTACAAGAAGACTATTTTAGGTGGTTTTCTTCCAGGAATTGGCCATCATGATTGTGCTTGTTTCGACATTCTAGAGGTGCCCCCCCCTCCGACTAGGATACGTGGGCCCCTTATCACTTAAATATGCTTAAATATTGGGTGTGCATCTACGATTTCTCGTTGAGTAGTGTGTGAATGTGGGCGCGTATAGCGCAGTTGGAGGAGGTGCTGGCTGTCGCGCGCACCCGACACCAGGTTTCTGGTTCAGATTTTCCGCATAGCACAATCAAGCTTCCATTCCTCCAGGGTTCGTGAATTTGCACCAGACTTATGCGCTGGCTGACGTGTGCATCGGCTGGCCACTGCAAGTCATTGTATGGCCAAATACGCATTCATATCGCCTTCACGATATCTCGTAGAAGTAGAATGCGTGGCGCATCCAAAAATGGATTGAGTAACGCCGTATTATGTTTATTGTATGTATTAGGTTGTCCCATAAGTCTTCGCCGTTTTTTTTTTCAACGATTTACTGCAGAATTCGCCGGCGGTCTCCTGCATAGCGCTGCATAGCTTTCGAAAGAGAATGATTTGCTCTATCAGAGAATGTATTGCATTTCTTTCTTCATCATGAATTTTCTCAATTTTTAGGTCGTTGAAGTGAAAAGTGAAAAAGTGAAAAAGTAGCCATTTGCGCACTTGTTCTCTCCGCTTAGGTTTGTAATTTTTTGCGCAGTTTTTTATAGCATTTGGAAGAAAATGTTTTGTACTACAAGAATATGTGTTAGTGCTATTTGCTCATTTGTCCTTTATTGATTTTTAGGTCATCAAATTGGGACGTCCGAAGGAGGATGGTTATTTTTGCCGACAGCTCCTGCTCTGTGGTTGGACTTTTTGGGTTGGTGTTATATGACATTCGAAAGAGAATGTCTTGTTCTATAATGTTCTGTGTCACGTTTATTGATTTCTGCTGAATATCAACAAAATGCCAAAAAGAGAAAAATCGTCTTCACCAACAACTCCTTCTCCTTCTTCAGTTGTTGATATTCGACAGAAATCAGCGTGAGCCAATAAACGCGAAACAAATTCTTACTGAGCAAGACATCCTCTTCCAAACGACATTTGACACCAAGCAAAAAAGTCCAACCACAGCACCGGAGTTTTGGTAAAAATTCGGACGGAAAAGTCGGAATTCCCAATTTGATGGCCTAGAAATCAATAAAGGACAAGTGAGAAAATAGCACTAACACATATTCTTGTATTACAGAAGATTGTCTTCCAAATGCTATAAAAAACTGCGCAAAAATTACAAACCTAAGCGGAGAGAACAAGTGCGCAAATGGCTACTTTTTCACTTTTTCACTTTTCACTTCGACGACCTAAAAATTGATAAATTTCATGATGAAAAAAGAATTGCAATACATGTTTTGATAGAGCGAATCATTCCCTTTCGAAGGCTATGCAGCGCTATGCAAGAGACCGCCGGCGAAATCTGCAGTGGATCGTTGAAAAAACGGCGGGGACTTATGGGACAACCTAATATGTGAAGAAGAAGGTATACTCTATCAATGCTAAAGCGTATTATTCACCTAGGATGACGGCTGAAGTGTTCGGATAGCAGTCTTATGATTTTAATGAACTCACTGAATATTGCTTTAAATTATACTTAATTGGAGACAAATACATGCAAGTTGTAGATGTAGGTTCTCTCGCACATGTCCAGAAACAAAATTTTTGTTTTCCGCGCACTGAAATTTGCTAGTTTGCACAGAAGCTGCGCAGCCAGCAAGAAGCGCGGATATCGCTCATGTCAGGAATCCATATAGGGTTCGGTTCACGTCTAGACTACTTAAGTCGGATCTATTTTAGTCTGAGGGCGGGGTCATTTCACTTTCACTTTTTGATAACGACGGTAAATTGAATTGAAGGTATACTAATTTAAGGAATCTAAAAAAGATCTATTCATTGAGCTAGTCTACAAGGAGACATTTCTATGTCGTTTCCTACCGGAGATATTCCATCATGTCAGTGTTTGTTTCACTTTTTTCTTATGATTCGATTACAAAGTAGCCGTTTTGATTGACTGGGGTTTCTCTTAAGGTTTGAAACATACGAACACACTGCGGTGCAGGGGTCCTAAAAAATGCAGGTACTATTTGAAAGGTTCTAACATTGCTGCTAGTGAAGCTTTCGAAGACGTTCAAGACTCATGTGTAAGCATAGTTTAGCAAGATTTCTACGACGCGTAAACAGTCAAGATTGCGCCATGCCCCCGCATAAATCCTATCCCATTTCAGAATCGATTGATTCTGCATAGGCTGAATGCTTGTTGCAATCTTGCTACTACATGATCTGATTGACCTGTGCTATGCTTCTTTTAACGTTTAAACGAACTTGACAATTACGTGAAAGACATGTGGCATGCAAGTTTATTGATTGCACAATTTCAACTTGAGCAGGAGCCCCATTTTATACGATGATCTGATTAAGCAACATTCAAGCTGAATGGTGAGGTTATTCGGCATAAATACAGCTACCGGAGGAAGAAAAACGTTGAAGGAAGCACAGCACAGGCAAATCTAGCCAAGAAGTAACAAGATTGCAACGAGCATTCAATCCATGCACAATCAATCGAGTCTGAAATGAATGATTTCATGTAGCGACATGGCGCAATCTCGACATGCCACAATTCCATGTCACAAACATCTCGTACCTTGTTCTTTCATATGAGCCTCAAACATCTTTAAAAGCTTCACTAGCAGCAATATTAGAACTTTTCAAATAGTACCAGCTTTTCTTTTAGGATACCCTACATTTTTCGCAAAGCGTAGTGTGTTCTGAAGTTTTAAACCTTAGAAGAAGCACAAGTCAATCAATTCGGCCACTTTGTGAAGAAATCACAACTAGTATTCAAGTGACAAACAATCATTTGAGTGTAAAAGGCAGGGATTCAGACCAGTGCATGTCGCATTCCATACCGCTCATACGTGACAAAATTTCAATTTTCTTAAGCTTTCATATGAGCCCTTAACGCCTTTGCTATGAGAAAAGTTATGACCTTTCAAACAGTGTGTACATTTTTCTGAGACATCCAGTATAGTCCGCACTCTGCTAGTTCGTGTTTCGAAAGACTTCACTACACAGCCAGTTTTCACATATCAATTTAGTTGGCAAAGTGCACATTTTTCGCGCAAGACAACTTATTCCGTGGAAGCAACATACGTGGCGCATCCCTATGGAACTTGAATGTCACCGATTCTTACATACAATTCAAAGATTTTCAGCTAGGAATAGCGTTGTGGTTTACCTAGTTCTTTTCAAACTCGGGTCTCTGGCCTATTCTTGGAAATACGCATTCTCAGGCCACAGATCCCACGCGCAATGAAGCCGCTTTCCTATACGCTGACTCCACGGAGAACGATGACGTGGCCCGTAATTGGATTCCGAAGATCGTGTCCGCATTCCAAAAGGAGGGCGGACGCCACTGCAGCGTTTTCGAGCGTCATGGATAAGAAATTCTCACTGCTCACGGATATTCTGCTTCTGCCTTCAATGGACCAGATTCTGGTGAATTCAGGCACAGACCCGCTTGCAGCAATGCAGCACTCTGAAGCACTGAAACACCGTTGTAATTCTTCTTACATTGCAAAGCTAGTGACTAGTGCTCTAAAAAATAAACATAAAAGGGTAAAAGTCAGCAGTAATTAATCCCTTTGCTGGATTCGCCACGCATTCCACTTCTAAAAGATATCGTGGTGGCAATTTGAACAACGAACTGCGCTGCCAAGCCGAAAAACAACTCAGTACTTTACCCTTGTCAGACAGACGTGACACTAATTCACCGACCACAACTGCATCGCAAGCATGATAGGTCTAGACGAGACCGGAGCGAAAACCTGGATTCGAAGCGCGCCTCCTCGGATTGCGTTACGGGGCCCCTTCATTAGAAGAAGTCCTGAAGAGAAGAAGAGTATTCCGACTCTCGCGACAAAGCACAATCACGTAAACACTTGCGGTTATCGAGCTGACAAAGTTAGATACACAGCTACTCCATAATATAATTTCGATTTGGTGCCGATTTTCAATTAACTGACTAATTTAAGTATTCACAAATAACGTCCGGATTACAGAGTGAGTTGCAGCCTCAGAGTTTTCCACACATTCTAAGCAGCCATCGCGTGCGTAGAATACCCTTCGAGCTGATGTACACAGCTGGTCAGCAGCGAGTAACCTGAAAATAGGCTGGGTTGGAAAAAAAAATTCGAAACACCACGTGAACGAAGTAACGCTAGCGCTTGGAATCGTTGGAATCATGAACTACAGCGGAAATATTTTAAAAAAATTATACAAAAATATATACACTGTTTGAAAAATCGCAAAATTCTTATTTTTGGGGTACATTAAAGAATGACTGCTTGTTATGAAGGCCAGGAAAAAGAAAAACCTACCAGAGTGTTGAGAGTTGCAATTGAGCCGTGAGCTCGTCCACCTCCTCTTGATGTTTACTTGATTAATTGTGGATAAGAGTTTTTCAGTCATAGATTCATCTTTTCCAGAATCAACTTTGATTGTTTAGAACCATTGGTTTTGCATGTAATTTGAGCTGCCTAAGGTTTGTAACAAAACCTGGGCCTTAAATGGTGCTTTGAAGCGACTCCAGAATTAATTCACTTTCTTTAAGACCACTGTGGTTGTGGTTGATGTTGTAAGCTGTCATAGCGATGTTTAGATTAGGAAATCGAATGGATGACCACTTCAGTTTCCGCCCAAACCAGAAACTGCTTGGTCGAGACCGTTTAATACCTAAGGTAACTATAGAAAAAACAACGAATTACGTTGTAATTTTATTTTACCGGTCATTTCCCTATTCACCACCAATCGTTATAATCATGCCGGAGATATGTTTTAGGAAATAAGGTTAAAGGTGGTGGTAGGAATGGGGTTAGATGGATTAACAGGAGCGTAATTCATGACATTAGATCGTGACCACAGTTGTGCTGGAACGAATATATTCGAATATTCGATACTTCTAGATCTTCGAATATTCGTTCAAATGAGAACATCGAAAAGGAGCCATATTCGAATATTGTTCGGAAATCGAAAACTTTATTCGAATATCGAATAAACTTCAAATCTTCAAGCACAAAATCTGCATCGAACAAATTATTCGACTTCGAGTATTCGAATAAATCGATGATGGGGCTTAATCGATTTTCGATCATTCAAAAAATGAAGAGCGAATATATTCGCTTCTTTATTCGCTCGAGTTTTTTCGACATCGAATAAATTCATTCATTCAATCGTTCGAAAATATTCGACATCGAATTTATTCGTTCATTCGTCCTTTAAAATTTCTGAAAAGCACATCTATAATCGCGAGCAAATTCGGTGGTTGTTTCAGCCAGAAAACTATTTTAGTGAATGAAAAATAACGTGGCTAGCAAACACTGCTCACCTCCTGACTCAAACGTTCTGCAATCACTGTAAGACAACTAAAATTACAGACAGAATCAAAGATTCCGGGAAGTTGTACGCAGTAAACCACGCAATTCTTGATTGAAAAACCACAGTCGAAAGTTGTTTACAAGTAAACATCGTGAGAAATTGGCATGATTCTCGCAGTATAACACATGAGAAGATTATAGAATTCTTGATATTGAATTCAAACTATAACACACCGCTATAGCTAAAATAATAAGAATTTTACTATTATTCAAACAGTGTATATATTTTCGGAAGCATCTGTAGTAGGAGAAATTTCAGAAAAAGAAACTCGACAAAATCAAGATGGCAGAAAAGAAGTGGTGGAAAATTCCGCAATAAGGCTCGCTATCTTCAGTAGACTCGCAAGAAATCACCGAGTGAACATCGCGTGTTTCGCGTGTTGCGAGTTGGATATATTGGTAGCGAACGAGCCAGATGATCGTCAGTAAGGCTTCCCAAAGAACCCGGTGCAGAAGAGAAACGACCACGAGAGAAACTCCACGGAAAGGAGGGTCGGGCGAGGAAAAGATACAGCTCGAGTCTCTCCAAGGCGCCAGACGCCCTTCATGGGACGATGTGGTGGCGACTGGCAAGAATTGCAGCTCCAGTGCTGTAAGAGTTTATGCACTTCAACGAAGATGAGCAGCAGCAAGAAGGAACGAAGAAGAAGAATACAAAGGTACAGGGAGACCACGATTATCAAGAAGCCGACTGTGGCGGACAAGACGAACATTTCGAAGAAGGCCAAAATGAGCAATAGGCAGGCAAGGAATACCGAGAACATGCGTAAGGTAGACAAGTATTAGAAAAGAACGACGAAGGTGGACAGAAAAGAGAACAGTCTGAGAAACGCGACGGGGAAGAGTACAAATATGAACACGAGAGGATAACAATATGTTCCAAGATTACCAAGAAAGTGAAACGACGATGGATGCGAAGGACGTCAAGAAAGCGAACAACACTAGGGCAGTGAAAACGAAAGCCAAGAAGGAAAAGAAGACTAAGAAGACTGAGAAGATGAACTACTTATAGGAACAAGAACAGGAAGTATAAACAAGGAAAAGAAGGAGAAGACAAGGAATAACAATACCTTTCAAGTATTACTGACTGACGTTGGAAAATGCCTTTTAAATCGCCGTAATTGTTATGCATTGGGCGCGTGAAGCGCAACTTAAGGAGGTGCCGGTTGTCGCGTGCACCCAATACCAGGTTCGGATTCCCGCCCAGGCCAACAAATTCAGTACCACAGTTGTCTGCGAAGGATAAGGCGCTGATTTGTTCATCGGCTGGCCACCACTAGTCACTGCATAGGCCAAATGCCCATTCAAATCGCCTCCACGACATCCCGTAGAGATGGAGTGCGTGGCTCATCTCAAAAGCGATTGAGTAACGCCGTCCTTTATTCTTTATCCTTAATGGTTATGCCTTATTAATGGTGCTAATGAATGACTTAAAAGAACAACAGCTGTCGGCGAGAGCAAAACGAAAAAGGATTAGTTGCAACAATAAATGCTAGTAAGGAATAAAGGACGGGCGAGTAGAATTTGCCTAGAAAAGATATCAAGAGTGTTGATCTCATCAGATTCTTCAAGCGGCCTTCGCTTTATGATCTTCTGTTCAGATATGATAGCTGGCATAGGTGAAATTACATTGTTTGTAGAATTAAGTAAGCGTGATGTAGCGCAGTTGGAAAAGGGAGTTGGTAGTCAATTGTTCTCGGAACGAGGATCTTAGTTCGAGTCGCGCTCAAGACGCGCACAGCTTCCATCCGTCTGGGGTCGGTGAATTGGTATCAGACTTGTCTGGGAAGGATATAACAATAACATATGCTATAACACATTTGCTTAAGCCTGAAGCGGCTGGTAGAGAGGCTATATGTTGCTACAGGATGTTTTACTACGATCAAAACTCTTGCGCCAGGAGGGACTCGAACTCGCACCTTCTGCTTTCCGGGCAGCGATGAGGATATCGCGGATGTTACGTGCGGTCAAACAGCGCCGATGGTGTGAGGCGTAGCATCGTTGCCCGGAAGGCGGAAGGTGCGGGTTTGAGTATCGCCTGGCGCAAGAGTTTTGATCGTAACAAAACATCATATAACAACAATAACATATGCTAGACAAGGCCAAAAACGAATTCATACTGCCTCCAGAATATTCCCGTAGAAGTCGAATGCATGGCGCATGCCAAACAGAAATCGATAAGCTTCATAAATATTCGAGCAGTGCGCCGTAGCGCTTCTAGAAGTTCTGCTTTAAGTACTCCATTTCCACCGGTAAAGGCAATAGAACAATCAGCGAGCGTGTGACTGAAGAGCACCGAGCCTTACCCTTCATATTTGTTTTTCGTCTCATGTCATGCCGAATCATCCTTGAGTTGGAAGTGTCCGGAAAGCGGCCTAGACCTAGAGGACGCCCGAAGCAGCGTTGGTCGGATACGTTACACATGGACATGAAAGTAACTGGCGTCCACCCCGATCAAGCGCATGACCGGGAAAGGTGGCGTCATGACACCAGAAGAGCGGACCCCGCGACGAAGCGGGACAAACGCTGAAGAAGAAGTCATGCCGAATCATCTTACAAAGCCTGCTGATCGAGAAGTGCGAATGCCTTCACGCTAAATACCGCTTACTGTCAGACTAGCATTTATGCACCCAAAGAACGATCATGCATGCACGAGGATTTAATGAAACGTTTCGAGAGCCGACGAAATGCAAAGGACATGACCGAGTGAGGAAAAAACGTCGATAATCTCAAAATGAATCACAAAAAAGCAAAGCAAACGGAACCATCCCCATTTTGCTCGAAGTAAGAAGAAATTTGTAGTCTTTGATTCAAATTTGCCCTAAATCTTAATACGCCTGGTTATCAAAAGTTCGAGAGAGAGTACTAAATTTCGTAAAGGGATAACTATAACCAAAAACATCATTGACATGCAGCTTTCTAACTGTGAATTTAGTGTTAAATTTGTTTAAATTGGTAAGTATTTATAAACTCGAACGTCGACGTAAACTTAGTCCAACACTTTGGACTAAGTTTACGTCGACGTTTGTTAATTCATTTGTTATAAAGTTAAATTTGTAAATTTATAACTTAATTTATAATTAATTAATTTATAAATTTGTAGTCTTTTATCTAAATTTGCACTAAATCTTAATTCGTCTGGTTATCAAAAGTTCAAGAGAGAGTCCTGAATTTCGTAAAGGAATAACTATAACCAAAAACATCATTGAGATGCAGCTCTTGTTCTTAGAACTTGTGATGAAGCCTACTGATTTGAGAAATTAACGACAAGTTAGGTTAAAAACAAATTAGCTATATTTTGATAAAGTACCTTTTTCAGTGAGTCGCTAGTCCTTAAAAAAAAACACTTTCGCGTCACTTATGGAAGAAGTCTTTTCTTGCGAACCTTCAAAAGGAGTGCTTCTCCAGTAATATCTTGCGATTAATAAATTTCGGATGTCTTTTGGTACAATAATTGCCCTTCACTTTTGCTTGTCTTTGAAGAGCCAACTTTTGCAGTGATTTTTGTGTTCAACTTGTTTTGTGCTTCTTTGGGCTCAATAAATGTTCATGTTCATATTCATAAAGGAGTACATTGTTTTGCCAACCTTCACAGAAATAAAGACACAACGGCGTAGACGACCAATGCATTAAAGTTAAAAAGAAAAGTCGTAGAAAAACAAAAAGAAAAGAAAAGTCGTAGAAAAAGAAGTCATATTTGTGTATATAGCGCAAACGAAGACTAAAATTTGGCAATAATTTTTCAAACAACCGAAAAAGCTCAATGTTATAGGCAGACTGGACAATGAGACAAACGGAGCTGCCGTCGTGAACCACATGCTTCCTTGAATGCGCCATGCATTCTCTTTCAACGAGTATCATGGATGGCTGCGGGACATTATGTACGAATCGTCGCCGCGGACGCGGCGACTCGCGCGGCGAGCGCGGCAGAAGACGTCGCAGTTGGGTGACTTCAGCTTCCAGTGGTATCTAAACCTGCTTCAAAACTTGCACATCAAGTGTTAGAAAGTGTATACAAACTCAGTTTCACTGCGATAATGTGTCATATTTTCAGCTTTTCCTGAAGAAGCATCATATAAACTTGAGCATTAGAACGTTGCTTAGTTTTATGACTCGAACTCAATTTCTGAACCAGAGCATGTTTTCCCGCAGCTACTGCAGAGCAGGAAGGGATATCAACAACTCAAACCTAGCGTCTGCAGCAGGTCATGAGGCACAGCTCACACAACCGCAGGGGCTCATCGCGCATGCGCCAGTCGCCGTCGCGGGCGCGGCGACCATCCGTACATAAAGACCGCCCCTCATCATGGATCCACCTGGTAGCGCAGTCGGGAGGAGGCGCTGGCTGCCGCCGCGTTCAGTTTCGGATTTCCCGCCTAGGCCAGGCCTTTTATCCCTACTGGGTCGTGAATTGGTATCAGGCTTGTTTGGAAAGGACAAAACACGAAACGATTTGTTCATCGGCTGGTTACCGCAAGTCGCTGTCTAGGCCAAATACGCATTCAAATTGCCTTCACGACATCCCGTAGAAATGGAACGTGTGGCGCATCCCGAGACTGTCTAGCACCGTTCTTTATCTTTATCATTATTATGGATCTAATTCGAGTGAGCCTTTGCCTACAAAACGCAATAGCCACCTGATGAACTCTGAGACAAGTGTGGTATACATAGTCCAACAGTCCAGAAACGCTGGACAATTTGGTCGCCTTGGGCGTAAACCGAACCAAAAATCGATATAATCGATATAATATTCACACACAATCCAACACCTCCTGATGACCGCGGTAGAAGCACCGATAATGCAGTCGGTAGCTGCGAACCAAAGTAATCTGTAGCATTTAGGTAGGTAAAGCATTGGTATTATAGGAGTAATGGGCACGCGAAACTCGCTCCAACTAATGATAGCTCTGGAGGAGGCAATCTGGGGAGGGCAACTAGACGTTAAATTTTATACGACAATATCACGTAGTAGGGTGAAGGAGCCTGCAGAAAGCACAAAAATCATGAAATTCCAGTCAACTGCTCACTTTGGCTGCTACACGAATAAGCAACTAAGAAGCAACCAGCACACGTATACCAGAAACGAAATTTTGCATCGGAAAATATTTCGTTGTCGAAAAAACACCACCGCAGAGAATGTTCAAAAGTAGATTTGAAGGTTCGATTTCACGGGCGAGTCATGAACTGGGTAAGCTATTGGTGTAGACGCGAGTTCTGGGCCCGGATTCATCAACGCGCATACCCATGGGTATGCTGGGTATGCTGTTGTTCGCGCCCCATTGACAAAATGGCGCTCCAGTGAGATCATCTGTTTTCGCGTTTTAGTGTGCTTTACCCTTGATTCCTTTCATAAATACGATTTGTAGCCACTACCCATTGCTGGTATTGGGTATGATTCCCTTACGGTATCTCTGCCTATACCCATTGCTTGATGAATCCGGGCCCAGCTTTAACCTCGGCCAAATCGTCTTCCTCAAACCTTAGAAGTTGAAGGACTAGCACAAGCCGTACCAGGTAGATAGAGTGACATAGTGTAGGGGTAGACCACTAGTACGGGTACTCGGGCGATTATTAGTTCGAATAATTATTCGAATAATTTGTTCGAAAATGGGTCAGAACAATCGATTATTCGAATTTCTATTTTTCTAGATGTGAATGTCCATTCGAATTGAAACACCGATAGTTTTAAGAAGTCGAATATTGGTTCGAAATCAAAACTCGAAAGAGAGCCACATTCGAATTTTATTCGAAGATCGAATATTACAACTTTATTCGAAAATCGAATAATTTTCTTTCTATATCGAATAAACTTATCTTCAAGCGCGGAACTTGATTCGAACAAACTACTCGACTATAGTAATATTCGAATAAACAAAAAATGGGGCGTCTTCGATTTTCAACTACTCGAAAAAATTGATGAGCGAGTAAATTCGTTTATTCATTAGCTCGAAATTTTCGACATCGAATTTATACGTTCATTCATTCGCTCGATAAAATTTCTCAAAAACACAACTATAATGGACTGCACCTATCCTATGTTAAAATGCGGGAACCTTGAGTCTGTAGGTGCCGTCCCTTACCAACGTTCTTCCTCGTGCGGTTCGCACAACATACTCCTTCAACAGACCGCGGTGAAGCTCTGAGGAAGGCGATCCGGTCGACACGCTAGGGCCCGTTTATACTTCGACGCCGAGCGGCGTCGAAGTATAAACGGGTCCTCACGAGAAGCCTTTAGAAAATACGATACCCCTTTGCCCATTGCTATTTGGTGGAGCAAATGTGGAATAATATCCCAAAAAATAGTGGATGAAGTAGGAGATCAGAATACGTTATAGAGGAGTGTTACGGCAAAATATTAGGTTGGAAATTAAATCTCCGTCTTTTTTGAACATTTTATTCTGAATTTCACGAAGAGTCTTTTGCATAATTTTATATGCCACTCGAAAGATAACTGTTTCTATATCAAAAAGTATGTTTCGCTTTTTTCCGATTTTAAATTTTGTCAATTTTTAAGTCATTAAAAGAATGGTTAAACAATAAAGAGCAGCGCTATTCAAAGCCTTTCGCGACGCGCCACGAATTCTATATCATCGGGATCTTATGCTGGCAATTTCAATGCGTACTTGGTCTATGCAATACATTGCGGTGGTGAGCCGATGGGCAAGTCGGAGTTTTATCCTAATCAGACGAGTCAAGCACCAATTCGTCAAGAACTGGGAACTATGCATGCAGTGGAATGAGCTCGAATTATAGTAAAACACTGATGTTAATTTAGACAACAGCAATGAAATTCCTGTCGAGACTTTTTCTGCAACCCAATACCCTGGAAAGTCCAGCTAGGAGAGCGGAGCCGGCTGGAAAAACACCACCAGACCTAATCACTGAGGCGGAGTCGAGTCATCGAAAAGCGTGGGATGAAATGCAACTGGAAAACACACACACTCACGCTGCGAAAGACACCTTCTGCCTCAGAACGAGAGCCAGCGTTCATATACGGGATTTCATGGGGGGCAATTTGAATGCGTATTTGGCCAATACAATGACATGCGATGGCCAGCCGATGTACAAGTCAGTGCTTTATCCTTCCCAGACAAGTCTGGTACCAATTCACAGACCCCGGAGGTATGGAAGGCTTGGTTGGCCTGGGCGGGAAATCCGAACCAGAAACCTGGTATCGGGTGCACGCGACAGTCGGCGCCTCTTCCGACTGCGCTACACGCGCCCAGGTAGACGATAAAAAATGAAAAACTGTGAAGCGATGAAAATAGGCGAGACCAGATTCGGCGCGATGGAATGAGCCATCAGAAATGACGATAGGGAAAACTGCAGAAGTTTGTCGTCCTAGTGGTTGCTAATAGAGCAGGCTACTAAGAAGAACTATATCCGTACCAGTTGGCCATCGTGCCCTAATACCTTTAGGTATATGGGTCTGTGCTGGAGCTTCGGGACACGGATATGCTAACTACCCTCGTGGAACCAGCACATTAGGATAACAGAGTATTAGAAAATTAGACTGGCATGCACTAATAAAGCAACCACCGGATACTCCTTGAGGTGAATAATTTTAGAAATTGAGATCATACTGGCCACTATCTAGCACTGAACTCTGGTCCTACAAAGAACGGAAAAACAAAACGCCAAGGAAAGTAAACGTTAGTAAGAGCAAAGCGAAGGTAGGCGGAACACAGCAATTAAAACTGCAGTAGCAGGCTGAGGAAAGGTGGTTTAAGGGCAAGAAAGATTAGTTAACTGAACATAATAGATCTGGTAAGCAGGAAATAGTCGACGAAGTTTAGAGTGAGCACATAGAAATATGTCTATGAATACTATGAGATTCCAGCTCCTCTTCTTGTAAAACCTCGGCATGTTAAGTTGAATGAATACTAAACTATACTTGTTGAATGAATATGAATACTATATTTCGCAACCCCAATATTTCAGTTCTTCTCCAGGTGAAATTCAACTGAATGTCCTTTCTTGGAAACCATAAGGCAACATCGTTACGCAGCGAGAAGTCTATTCTATAGCTAGCATTGCCAAAGCAAAGCCGAATTAACGACTAATTCAACAGAAAATTGTCAGGTCCTGGATAATCAAGATCATCTCGATGACACAGAGCTGATGCTAAACGAAATGAGGAGAGCTGCAAAAGCAGAAGCAGCAACGATGTTGAGTGCCATGAGTCGAAACGCAACCACAGCGGAACGAGCACCAACTCCACTCCAGCATAAGTGGATCAGATACTTGGCGAAAGTTGGAGAAACAACTCTGTGACATGTTATCCAGAAGGAGGAAGACACGGCGAGAAAAAGTGTCACGGACAGCAAACGAGCGAAATAAGAGGGAAAGCAGTTCGAATTTCGGCTGAAGCATCAGAGCCATAAAAGCTGCAGAAAGAGGACCTGTAGAGCAGAATCTGTCGAGCTTGCTCTTCGCCGTCAGTGCTCGAAATACATTTTGTACGTGTCAGAAGGAGAGCATGAGCAACGTAGACCGAATCTACTACGCAATTCATTGAATCAAAGCATGGCAATTCGCCTTCGTTTGCCGTTGTTATGAGCCTTGTTAGCTATTTTTCGACGCCAATCTAGCATATTTATAAACTGATAAACAGCGGCCACTATGCGCCAGCTGTTGCTCGTCGTCAAAGGAATTTGTGGACAAGTCGCACAAAATCAGTATTGAACGAAAGAAGTTTGTTGCTCAGCCGATGTTCCTGGTAAGCTTAGGTGAACTTTCACTCAAATATTTTCACAAACGACATTAGTGACGTCGCCAAAGGATAGAGGATAAAGATCGGCTTCAACCAAACGCCTCGTAGGGTGCGCCACGTATTTCACTTCAATTTCATAATGCGTATTTGGTCAATACAGTGACTTGCTGCGATCATCCAATGGACAACTAGTTGTTCTATTCTTCTCAAACAAATCCAGTGAAAATTCGCGATAGGGATGGTGAAGGTTTTGACTGACCTGGGCGGGATCAAAAACTCCGATTCAGGTAGCTCACGAGATTCGGCGCCTTTTCTGACTGCGCAGCCCGTGCTAATGACAATGATTCAGATAGATGAATGGCCTACGTACACTACTACGAAAATGAGTGTTTCATGATAAATTACAAAAGGATACGGAGCCGCTTTATCGATTTACTCTGGGATGCGCCACGCACTGGGCTTCTACGGGATGTAGCAAAGACAATTTGAATGCGTGTTTCGTCTATAGAGTGACCTGCGGCGCCAGCCAATGGGCACAAATCAGTGTTTTATCCTTCCTGGACAAATCTGGCACAAATTCACAGACCCTAGAGGGATGGAAGGATAGGTCACCTTGAGGGGGGAATCCGAACCAGGAACCGTGTATGGGGTACACGCGACAGCCGGCACCTTCTCATACTGCACTACCACTCGCCCAAGGCGCAACGATTACTACATTACTTTTCCTTCATACGACAACAAAACAAGCTAGTGGAATAAGTTTTTTTTATCACGCAACTAAGCCTGCTTCAGATGGCGTGTGTTCGCTCAACTCTGTCCGGAGTAATAGCAGTACATTATGTGTATCCATTGCTTTGTGGATTTTGGAGAAAAAAGCATGCTTCTACCTAAGGTTCATGAAAAACTGATTCAAAGAACGTTCCAATTTGGCACGGTTTGAGACGAATTAATTTCTGTGACCCAGCGCGAAGGCCAGTACGAGGAGGAGCAGATGGTCGCTTGCTTCCCGACCAGGGGTGTGCGTAATTACGATTTACGATTTACGATTTTACGATTTACGGGGATTTTTGACAAATTTTTTACGATTTACGATTTACGACATTTTGAGTCGTAAATCGTAAATTTTCGTAAATGTGATCTTCGGTCCACGGGTGATAAACGTCCACATAACGTGATACGATTCGGATTATGACGATGTACCCATTTTTGAAGATTCCCTCATAGCCCATTGCTATTTCCTGTTTACTTTTATGTTCTGCTGTGGCGCTGTGAGAGAAAAACGCAGCTTTGTGAAGATTCCCTCATAGCCCATTGCTATTTCCTGTTTACTTTTATGTTCTGCTGTGGCGCTGTGAGAGAAAAACGCAGCTTTGTGGATAGGCCGCTTGAGTTAATTTCTAGCAATGGAACTGGGCTAGCCTTTTTTCTGGTCACACTCTAGCACAACATCTCACATTCGGGTGGCCTGAGTTCCAGTTTACAGAAAGACATGAAAATTCTCCTTGCACTGGAATGAAGCTGATCACCTGCTGAACCAAATTCTATGCTGCAACCACCGCCTAGTCAACTTGTAACTTTTTCACCATTTGTTCACCACATAGACGACTCTTTCCAATGCACACGAGTAGAGCTCATGCAGAGCCATCAAGGAATATTGGACTTGATTATAGATGCCGTGGAATAATTGCGAAACTGTTGGAAGAGTAAAACGCTCATATTTCAATCTGATTATCAATGCACGTCATGGCGCGGAGTCTATTTACGTATGAGGTGCATATTAAGCGTACTAAGCAAAGCGTCTGACATTTTCATGATAAAATTGAAAAAGTTTGACACCTTTGGTCTCATTTTCAGTGGTATGATTGGGGCTGTTGCGTTCGCCCTATGCTATCCGTTCAGAACGCTGAAAACTGGGCAAAAGATACATAGCGTTTGTTATAAAGGTAGTGGAGAGCAGGATTGGCGAATGCACACAGTCATTAATTAGTAATGCAGTATTTTGGAGTTTGCGAAATTTAACAAGTGCAAGCAAACCTGCGAGCGAAGTAAATGCCGAACATACCTGGCTGGTATCGTCAAACGAAGTTCTTTCATTCCAGAAGTTATGGATGCCTTGAAAAATGATTCAAAGGACAAAGCACAACGTTGACCAGTCCCTGTTTGAGATGCGCCATCCATTCTTTTTACCTCTATGGGATATCGTAAAGGTCATTTGAGGGAGGGCTTGCCCTATAGAATGAATTGCGGTGGCCAGTCGACGTAGAGATCAGTTTTTTATCCTTCTCAGGCAAATCCGGTACCAATTCACAACCAAGCAGGTATGGAAGACTTGATTGCCAGTGGTAGAATACGAAACAAGAACTCCTATTTTGAGCACGTGATCGCCGTCCTCCTCCTACCATGGGTTTCCCCTATATGTTTAAAATGCACGTTGTACGAGTCAGCTAACCACTTTCAATACAAGCTGCATCTTGTTTCTCTACTTTACTTATAAAGACTGCCATAAAAATATCTTCTTTTATAATTTTAAGTCAAAAATCCGACTACGATGAGTATCCAAAATGTGATCAAAATCTTTCAATCGTCACACAATTTCTTCCCGTCTGCTACAAAAATGCTGTTGGGTACAATTCAAAATGTGAGAAGGCTTAGAACTTTAGGTGTGTCATACCATAGAAATGTGCCATGCACTCAGTAAGGATGCTTGTTGGATTGTTTGTGCAAATACTGTTTTCGTCCAATTCGCCAACGATCAAATTATTATTTTTTGATTTGGATGGAACGGTTTTTGTTGGTTTATTCGGAGTTGTTGCGGTTGTTTCTACAAAGTCATAGTTTTACATGCAAGCCAATGGCTAGTAAATGATAAACATTTTTGGTCGTCCAAGCAGTGTAAGCGTTTTATTTGGGCACACTGTATAGGCGCCTTTTAAGATAGCGTTTTTGAACAAGCACTTTATTTGGTTCTCCAAACACCTGTCCAGCTTGAATTGAAAGGTGCTAGTTTATTTTAATAGCTTCCATCTTAATTAAAAAAGTGTCCACCTCAAGCTGAAAACGTCTCAATAAGACATAGTTAGCTTCGAATAGCTTTAACATAATAGAAAAAACGAGGATATTAGATACATTGTAAATCAGGCGCCTCTTACGATTTACGGTTTACGATTTACGATTTACGACGTTTTTTTCGTAATTACGATTTACGATTTACGAAATTTCGGATTTCATTTACGCACACCCCTGTTCCCGACCAACTCGATGTCCAGGCCAACCCAACCTTTCATCCTCTCGGAAATGGTGGATTCGCACCAGACTAGTCTCCCTTAAATTTCTGTAGGTGAAAAAGCTTGCTCAGACTCGCGGTTTTGCCCCCCCCCCCCAAAAAACATAAGGTCTGAGCTTTCCTCTTATGATCATTGTTAGTCTTGAGTCAAAAAAGTTGAAAGAGTTTATAGAAAACCAACCTGTGAGTAATTTGAACGTTATGAAGAGGACAGACCTTCTCTTTCTAATAAAAGGCTTAGTAAATCTAATATTTCAGCATATTTTTTCAGCGTATTTCAGCAGTATTTTCGGCATATTTCAGCATTTCAGCAATATCAACATCGGGCTTCAATATTTTGTCCATTATTCTAATTCAGCTGATGGGAAACACGAGCGGATAGGAAGGCCCCTTAAACTGAGCGTACTCGCATATCTCCATAGTGCGAGGGCGTTCTTCTCACATGCGTTAGCCTCCTCGTCCGCATCTCCACGCGATCATAGGCTGAAAGGTGTGTGAGCGCTAGTAGCAGCTCCAAATCTGGCTGTTCTGCTCAAGCGCTGGCTCCTCGTCGTCCTAGGCAGAGGACATAGAAGTAGATCAGGTTGAGTAATCAATGGATTATGTGCATTATGTGCAAAAAAAATTTGTCATGAAAAAAGTGTAGTGTCAGCCAATTTTCTTAAGAGATGCGCCACGCATTTTACTTCTCTGGGACTTGAAAACTCAATAGAAAAAAAGCGGCATCATAGCCAACTGGTGGGGTATTTGCAGGTTAGGATTGCAAGCTGGGTAGGTTACAAAACTAAAGGCAATTATTCTTTGAATTTCCTAAGCTCATTTTAAACAAAACCATCGCCTAATAATTTAGGAACAATTTATGATATTTAGTGTTGTCGAGACAGTAATACTTATTGCTTCTTCCTGTGTTTCCTGTTGAGCACACCTTTTTTGAGTGTATGAAATAAATAAAGAAATAAATAATAAATGTGTATTTAGCCTTTGCAGTGGTTTCGGTTGCCAAACCCATAGATATTTTTTTTATTTTTTTTATTTCACATATGCATTATTAGTGCGCTCATAAAAACAGGAACAACGAGGAAGCAAATTTTGCACATTCAACAGATTCAATAAATTAATGTAATATGCCAGTGCTTTGCTCCTCCTGGATAAGCCTGACACACATTCGAGGACTCCGAAGGGGCTGAAGGTTTGGTCGGCATGGGCGGGATCCGAACCAAAAACCCCGACTTGGGATAGAAAACGCAACCATCTTCTGACTGCGCCACTTCACACCATTCTTAGAGAATTGCTACATAATTGACTGCAGAGGCGGCAAGTTACTATGTAGTCCTCATATTGGAGAGCGAAGTTCAAGATGGAATTTCATTCCCAACCTTTTTCAACAGAATACAATCGCTATTCCTTCATTGTGCGTTTTTAGGCTTAGGGGAAATCCAGGTCAACGAATGTGGCTTCTTACAGGGCAAGGTTCCCAACTCAAGGTGAGCTTTTGCGATGCTATTTTGGCAGGATGTAGAGCTCTGTGAGCGGAGTCCAGAATCGCAGTTAGTTATTGCTGAACGCCTTTTTAAATACCTGAAAAGTAGTTCTGAAAGCGTGCGCGCAACTACTAGGTTGTAACGAATTAAATGGCGCTGGCTCGCGCCATTTTTGGCGCGTCTTTACGCGTTTGATCAAGAACAAACCGTAACATGTGGCATATCATTTAGAAGCGCAAACTTTGCTCTACCGGAGAGTACCAAATTTTCTATGTAAAAGTGGGAAAACTTTAGAGTTTTATTGACTTTTTTGCAGATGGACAAAAGAGTAATCCGAGGCATTTACTTGTATGAATTCAAGCTGGGCACTACAACTAAGGAGGCGGACGAGAAGATCAACGCCGCATTCGGTCAAGGATGTTCCACAATTCGGACGGCGTATCGTTGGTATCAGAAGTTCCGGAATGGAGATGAGAGCTTGGAAGAACATGAAGGTCGTGGGAGGCATAGTGATGTTGATGAGGACAAGCTGAGAGATGTGGTAGAGGAGGATCCACACAAAGGTACTAGGGAGATAGCGAAGGTTCTTGGCGTCAGTCACAACACAGCTGCCCGGCATCTGAAGGAAATTGGAAAGACCAAAAAGCTGGAAAGATGGGTGCCTCACGAGCTGTCTGAGGAGCAAAGAAACCGACGATATGACGATATCTCGTCCGCACTGCTTCTACGGAACGAAACGGACCCATTCCTTGACCGCATCGTAACCTGTGACGAGAAATGGATAATGTACGACAACAGGCGACGATCGGCACAGTGGGTGGACAGCGATGAGAGCCCCAAGGTTTTTGCGAAGCCGGAATTGCACCAAAAGAAAGGAATGGTGACATGGTGGTGTTCGCCGGGAATTATTCACCACAGCTTCCTCCCTCCCGGTGAATCCAACACGGCAGAGAAGTACTGCATTGAAATTGAAGAAATGATGAAAAAGTTGAAGGATATCCGGCCGGCCTTGGTAAACCGAAGGCGAGTTCTCCTTCTGCACGACAATGCTCGCCCCCATGTAGCACGAATGACGTTGCAGAAATTGAATGAGCTGAGCATTGAAACTCTACCACATCCTCCGTTTTCTCCCGACCTCTCCCCAACAGACTACCATTTCTTCAAGCATCTTGGCGACTTCTTGGTAGGGAAAATATTCAAATACCAACAGGATGCCGAAAGTGCATTCGAAGATTTCGTCAATTCCAGAACTTCTGATTTTTATGCTACTGGGATAAAGAAGCTTGTGTCACGTTGGCAAAGATGTGTAGAATCAGAAGGTTTTTATTTCGATTAATAAACTTGCCTACAAGCCGAGATATTAACTGTTTAAATTTACAGTGGTTCAGTGCCATTTATTTCGTTACAACCTAATATCATCAACCCCTACGACACTCAACGAGATGTGGCTCGGTGGCGCAGTTGGTAGGAGGGACGCCTCACAGGAGATACCGGAGAGTTTTAAGTTCGAGTTCGCGTACTGCCGAAATCTTTGCACAAATTAGCTTGTTGTTATTACGCTTTCCCATGCTCACAGGAGTCAATTTTAGACCGTCAATGCTTACGACAAGCCAAGGCTGTCTATTTGCGCCCTCATAAGTGCTAGTTTTTCAACGATGCCTATCTGCACCACCATATCATACCATATCACCAATAATACCGTAACTGCACACAAATTCGCGTACCTTACGGTTAAATACTATGAACCCGGGCCATATCGGTACATAAGTGCGCTAAGAATATCGTTCCACCTGAAGAGTTATCGGCCGACTACTTTCCACCTTCACACTGGATTTCACATCTCCGACAAGGAGAGAGATTGCAGTTGCGGATGCCATAAAAGGAGTGCTCCTGGACGCCATTTGTGGAGATATCGACTGTCGGAAGAAGAGGCGGTTCAAGTTAGAGGTAGTATAATGAAAGTGGGACATATCTATATCTGTCATACGCGTAGGTGGCAGCTGTGTACGTCGGTGTTCACCCAGGACCTTTCGCTACACCCACGGATTGCGCGTTCAACGAAGAAGAAGTGGTAATTCCTTGTCAGGAAGAAGATTGTTCCTCACTCGCTTTTGTAAGATGCCGTTGGTGTGACAAGCGCTTGTATTTTACCTGTTTCATAGATTTGTACCATAGCTGTTGACTAAAATGAAAGAGTAAGATAGGACTTTTTATTTTTAGAAAAATGATATGGTACAGATAGGCACTGTTGGAGAACTAGCACACATAAAGGCGCAAATAGACATAATTGCTTTGTCGCAAGCATTGATGGTCTAAAATTCACTCCTGTAAGCATGAGAAAGTGTAATAACAACAAACTAATACATGCAAAAATTTCGGCACTACGCGGACTCGAACTGAAATCCCCCGGTGTGCTCCTATGAGGCGTCCCTCCTACCAACTGCGCAGCCGAGGCATACCTCGTGGGGTGTCGTGGGGGCTGATAATAGTTGCGAGCACGCTATCAGAACTCATTTTCAGGTCTTTAAAAAGGCGTTCAGCAAGAACTGACTGTGGCTCTGGACTCCGCTCACAGTGCCCTCCTACAACCTGTCAAAACAGCAACGCAAAAGCTCACCTTGAGTTGGGAACCTTTTCTTGTTAGCTCTATGCATCTATCGGTCAATTCCTCTATGGGAGGCGCACCGCATTTTAAATATTTTCGGGAAATGTCATGGAGGCAGATTGAATACGAATTTAGCCTTCAAAATGACTTTCGGTAGCCACTTTCAGTAGGCAGATACAAAGGCTCTGCTATCAATTCACAGAAGGTGGAAATGTGGAAGGTTTGCTGCCCTAGGCAGGCTACGAACCTTTAACCTTGAACATAGTTCAGGTGAAAGTCGGCGCCTCCAATGGCTGCGCTACTAACACTTGAAGCCTATGTTATACTTCGGCGACGCTGTTGTCAGCGACGTCGGCGACAGTGTTGAGCGGGTATTACGCAGTGCACACGATGTCGTGCCACGCCGCGTGACATGATGACGTGTCACAACTTTGTTTTTGATTTATTATTCTAGTTGGGTCACATCTTTAGAAGAAACTTTTTAGTATATATGCGCTTCATTTTTACATATTATTGTAAAACGCGTCGTAAAACAATTTTCGTTTATTGAATTATTGAGCTTCTCAACAAGTAATAGTGACTGATTTACCAAACAACTCTCGACGTTACAAAAAATCGATTAGACTCACGCACCAGATACGCGAAAACCGCGCGGTCATCAACGTGTTAACTAAAAAGGAATTGGAGCCACAGTCTATTTGAGGCAAACAAAAGTGATCGTTTCATTGGCCATTATCGACCTCGTTCATAAATTTTTGTTTCTATGATGGCTCTTGAACGAGATTCACATCAAATAAACTTGGGTAACCACTACCGATCGATCTCATCGATTTCTGATCGGACATGACAATTTCTACAACGCGGTGGTTGGATAGGACTCGTAGCATGTCAACTTTTTCGATCGCCGTTATCGATTTCCGTCCGTAGCCAGCCCTTTGAGACCTGATATCCACTTGAATAAGCTGTACCAAGAATAGCTTTCACAACAAGCAAACAACATAGATCCGCCCTTAGAGCCCGTTTATCTCAGACGTTCGTTATCTAGGACCCGCACAACCAGTTGCTATTGTGGTGAGAACCTGTTGCAGTAGGTGTGGCAGGCTGCGCCGATTGGCCAGGTGAGGTGGCTCGGCGCGATTACCTGCACCCCGTTGACGCTCCTGTAGAATGTTACCAATAAAATTAAGGGTCGGCTCTTGTTGCTAGAGTGTTGCAGGATAATCGCCGATGCTTACATCCACATATGTACATCCAGCTCGTACCTGCATATATATATGCATACGCATATATAGGTATATACTATGTATACACATGTATATACATCTGTATATACAGGTATATACAGGTTCTCGCCACAATAGCAAGTGGTTGTACGGGTTCTAGATAAAGAACGTCTGAGTACTTCGACGCCGAATAACGCGGCGCCACGTATTGTGGCCACATCGATTGATCGAGGCGATCGATCAATTTGGCCACTATACATGCCGTCGCGCCGTCTATAAAGGGGCTTTTATACCTCCCCCCCCCTTCCCTCCCAAGCAAGAATCATTGGCTGACTGCTGGCTAGAGAAGATATTAGGGAAGGCCACAAAGACTTTCGGTTAGTGCAAAACACTATTCATTCATTATTTATTTATTTCTGATACGCGAATTTTGAAATTACGAGTGGTAACAAACACAACATTAAAGCACCCAGCCGAAATGAAACTAACAGCTTCAACTATTACTGAAATCAGAAAAAAAGAGCACAAAGCAATGGAGTAATGTTGCATTCCCTAAGAAACGTGTTGCAATAGGGATTATTAGCACCAAAGCTGTCATGTGATTTATAAGAAGATGACAAATGAAGCAGGTTTTTCAATTATCAACGGCTGTCAACTGCCATTCAAGGTCTTCGCATTTGAAGTAGGTGTACTTGCGGCAGCGTTAAGCCGCAAAGACGTTGCAAATACTGCACCATGTGCTTGAAGTAATTACCGAAAAGGTCGTTCATTTGCAAGAAACCCACGAACGGATATTATTGTCACCGGCCTTGTCAGTCTTTGCTCTCCTGGTTTTGTGGACTCCAGTGAAAAGATGAAAATCCAGCCAGACATGAGCAACATCCATAATACATACGCGCTCCTCTATGGCTTGGTTACTCTAAGCTATGGATAAACTTCGCAGCCATTTTTGACATATTTCCTAACGGAAATCGAGAAATTGCTAGACTTGAATCTGTACACAACATCTTTACAAGGAAACTATGAATAAGTGTTTATGGTTCTAGCTACGATACCGCCCGCGTCGCGCGGTCAAAAAGACGGTTTGCGACGAAAACTCCGTCGCAAACCGTCTTTTTGACCGCGCGACGCGGGCGGTATTGTACGTCGCCATACCACCATCAGTGCAGAGAAAACAGAATTTCAACTTGAGCAGTCCTGCCTACCGTAGAAGACAGTACGAATCATGATTTACAAGCTATTAAATGGTATGTTACGCCTTTCCCTTCAAGAGTTTTATACAATTTCTTCGTCTAACACAAGGGGTGGGCAGTGGAAGATCCAGATTTTCAGAGGGGAAGAAGTAGCCCCCGGATTCAAATCATATACATTACCTTGGGTTTTACACCGGATTCAGCTTCTTTACCAACTGCGCCTTCCGCGCACGCGCAAACGTTCAACGTCGGGAACTGTTTGTTAATTGAAGCCTTTACTTGCAAATAAAAAAGCTAAAAAATTAGTGGGCGAAAGTTGTTTTCGTGGAACACACTTGCCAAATACAACAACCAATGCCAAGAGGTGAAGTACACATGTCACAGAAAAGGTTCCATTTGAAAATTTGAATTCACCTATAAAAGTGAATGACATCACTGTGACATGACATCGTCGTGTCACAGGGTCCCATGCGGCCGGTGTGGTGTGACACGACATCGTGCCACGCGGTCGTAAACGTGTTCAAAAAGCAGTCAGTGTTTTTAAATCGTTAACGCAGGTTTCACATGATTGCGCTGCATCACATGCACCCGATATACGCCAGGGAGATAATAATCTGAATAACATGTCTTCTGATGTGCAAAAATACATTCAATCGATACGTACTATGAGGACTGGGCTGCAGAGTGCAGCAGTAATTCGCCGCCTACGAGCTTAGACGTAAAGCGAGGAAATAGAAATGGAGCACGGCAAGTGCACACGTTCAGGAAGCTGTTACATTCAATTCTCTGTCGTCCCATTCTTCACGCACGACTTCATTTAAGGACGTTTTCGTCCTTGCGTATTTGATGTCGAAGCTCATTTTGTACGCATTCACTATCAAATTGAAGTCTTACGCACACGGTGTAGCTCCATTGCCCTAATTCTGGACATCTTCTAATCCGGGAAGCGAGTAAGAAGATTAGCACAGAATATGATGATGAGGGTCTCGGCATAAGGCATAAAAATTTGTTGAAAATTAGTCTTGCTCAGGTAGACAAATCGCTACATCTGAATCGAGCAGCAACTCCAAGTGACATTAAATTCATCCGTATAAAAACAGTACGAATAGGCTTCAAATTCAAAAATTATTATTTTTTAATTGTAAGCACTTCGCCTTCAGTGTTATTTGTTCGTATTATTTAGAAAGATTTTAAAGGAGAAACATCTCCGTGTACAAGACGATTTAAAAAATGAATCGAAAAAATGTACTCCGAAAGTTTATAAACCTTCCAATGTTCACAGTTAAAAAAAATTTATTAACGCTTTTTTAGAAAAGATGTGCCGAATGTAATAGTTCCCTCATAAATCAAGACGGTTAGCAATAATCAAAGTTAAAATTAAAATGAGTCAAAATGATCATTTCAAAATTGCATGTCGAAATCCTCAAAAACTCTGTCTGTCGAGATCTCAAATGAAACGGAAACTCCAGGCTTTCTAGGAAGATCGAGGACTACGAATACAATCCTGACTTTCCACATTTATCAAAGAATTCCTAGAAGCTTCGTATCAATACAACACCTGAAAGAAACTACACTGCAGGATGGACGTGTGGGTGTAGCCACAACTCGATTTTAACGAACCACGTTCCAGTAAGACACGGAACGCTCAGAGAAGTGTTTGTGTCGGCAAGGACTCAAGAATCAAGTGTTCTTGAAAAGTGCAAGAGCACGGCATGACGACTCAACGGCGGTTAAACAGATGTTGTTGAGGACAAGAGTGTGATGTAATTGAGACTGCAGCACAAATTGAGAATGATCTTATTTCAGTGATGGAGAAATTCAGCGAATCTGAAGTCACCTGACACCAAAAGGGAATAGCACCGCCGTCAATGTTGAGTGCGTGGACGCAGTTCTAAGTGTGCAGCTGACAAATATTTCGAGCTAAATATGCATGAAAGGTGGACTTGGACGCGCTTCATTCTGCCGCGATATCGCGTTAATCATGAAAAAGTTGATAGGACGACTAAATTCCACCACTTATCAATGAGTTTGCTCGTGACTAACGATTAGGCATTATTTATAGGCTACGGCGTATGTCAGCCGGTTGTTCACTTGAGGTAGATCACTGAATTGATAGCTAAACATTCAAATTCGACGAATACACTGAAAAGCTCGGAACCACTCTAATACAGCTTGAGTCGTGTTCGAAAACCCACTGAAAAGAATAAGCACTACAGAGCTTTTTCCACGAAAAGCATCTGAAGAGTACTTCTGAGGCCCATTTCGAAGCTCGTAGGAAGGCATCAACTGTTTAAGTACCAACAATGAATGGAACTGGAAAAGGCGTTCTTGGGAAACACTTCAACCGAATATCTCGTGCTGAACAATCTCAGGTACCATGGGAGGCCATAGAAACACTGAACAAAGAGAAAAGCAACGTCACCATCCCGCCTCAATAGAAGCACGCAACTATTAGGTTGGAAAGAAGTCTCTTCACACTTCGAAAAGTTTTTTTTACCGCTCTCCTTATAAGCACACTAGCCAGTATTGATTACTGACTTCACAATCCTATCACACTTGTCTACCGTTCGCACGCGGACACAGGTCAAGACCCTTCTTGCACTTCGTTCTCTATCCAATCTTCTGGACTCAATGCCAGATCTACCTCATGGCCATTTTCGGCACGGCATTCTTCATGAATTCATTAAAGGATCTACAGCACGTCAGGCAGCTGACCAAATCAAGCATATATATGGCCTGGGATGGGCGCGTGTAGCGCAGTCGGAGGAGGCGCCGACTGTCGCCTGCACCCGATACCAGGTTCCTGGTTCGGACTTCCCGACCAGGCCAACCAAGCCTTCCATCCCTCCGGGGTCGGCGAATTGGTACCAGAATTGTCTGCGAAGGATGAAGCGCTGACTTGTTCATCGGCTGGCCATCGCAAGTCATTGTATGGCCAAATACGCATTCAAATCGCCTCCGCGATATCCCGTAGAAGTAGAATGCGTGGCGCATCCCAGAAGGGATTGAATAACGCCGTCCTTTATCCTTTATTTTAATTAATTAACTAATTAACGCAGTCCTTTACCCTTTAGTCAATGGAGCAAATATTTCTTGCATACAACGTTAGACCCATGTGTGCTGGTTTTAGAGGCGTCGGGATGATATTGAGGGAATTGAAGGAAAACGCATCTGGCGAACAACACAGTCGACAGCTGGTGGTGCCAATAACGACAATTTATAAGGAGCTAATGGACACTTACATAAATGAAGCAGCAATACCTACATAAGGGCCCGACCCTAAAAGATGTGAAATCGCGCTTGCAGTGGGCATTTTTATCGAAATAATCGCGTGTCTTCCAATCTATTACAATTCCACGCAAATCGCCCACATCACCTCTCAGAGAGACACTCACCAGCTTTCGGACAGAAAGTGACGTAGGAATTTTTTTCGAAAGATGATTCGAATTTCTCTTGGATGAGGCTAGCCCCGGGACCGGAGGTACGAACACGTACCTGGCTACTGAGAGCTCGTCTAGTGCAAAAGGGCGTCAAGTTATTATAATAGTAATTCGAAGAAGGCGCGACAGGCGAGCTAAGTATTAGGGGGGGGGCCAAAAGTAATGAGACAAATTGAAAAAAAATCCTCATCTCTTTATAACTCAGTTACAACTCAACGATGCTGAGGAATGTATTTGCCATTAAGGGCAAGGACCTTGCTGCCATCGCTCAGCCAACTTCCTGATCCAATCCTTCCAGAACTGCTTGGGCCTGGTGTTGATCAACTGCTCGATATGGTTGTCGAGGACTGATTGGGTTCTTGTGTCCCTTCCGACCAGGAAGTCCTGTAGGCTCAAGTAGTAGTGGTAGTCGCATGGAGCGATGTCCGGCGAATACGGTGGGTGAGGCATGGGAACCTAGCTCGGCTGGCCAAGCTTATCCGTGCTTACTTGTTCCCGATGAGGTGCGGCGTTGTCGAAGAGGAGAACCTTCTTGAATCGCTGCGAACGATTAAGAGCGAGTCGCCGGCCCATCTCTTCTATTTCGTTTACCATGGCCTTGGAGTTCATCGTGGTGCTCTTGGGAAACATCTTCCGGTATACCGGTCCATGGGCGCAGACCCAAAAGCTCTGAAAGTGCTTCTCGCCATGAACATCTCGCCGAACGAAGGTCGATAACAGGTTACCAGGCCTCACCCAGACTCGCTGCTTGGCAGGGTTAAGGTAGAAGACGTGCTTCTCTTCCTGCGTGACTGTTGAGCCCAGGCTGCTCGGGGTTGGGAATTGGGCGAGATTTGCGCGACACAGGTCGACTCGCCAGACTGGGGTTTCGGCATGAGACAGGCTGGGGTTTTTGGCATGCTTCTGGAAAGGGCGGAAGTGGTCACTTCTCAGGTGGTCTTCACTAGGTAGCGTACAAACATACAAATACGACAAGCACGAAACCAGACTCCAGCCACGAGATATATGGACACGGCATGGAGAGTCTCATTACTTTTGGGCCACCCCCTAATAGGAATTTCAAGCATGGTGTGTTCTTAGCGCTGCTCCAAACATCTCTCTACATTTGAATCCCATAAGGAATTCCAGACGAAGAGCGGGTGATTCACGGTTGAACGAGTAGCTGAAAATTTCGAGACGAGCGTTTCAAATGAGTGCGAGAAGCCTCTTCAACTAATTAATAGAAGCCCGCCCTATGCGTACTATAATCAGCTCTCTTCTTATTCATTCTTCTTATTCATTTGTGAGTGTTCTTCGAAGACGGAAGTGTTACACACCATCATTATCTAGACAGCTGAGAACGGCACGTGACAATTTTCACTCGCTTAAAAACCCGAAGGATAACGAGACCGCAAAGCATCCATTTTTTATTTTAAAATTTTTAATGCCAACCGATTAGAACTTATAGTAAATACAATATCAGGAAATGTCGGTTTACTACTGAATCTCACGAGGAACGTATAGCGAGAGTTTCCAAAAATGTCCCCTGTCTCAATGGTCATAAAACTCCAAACCGCATAGCTGCAGTAGAGCATTACGAAGCATATTTTGCTTCAATAGTTGTTTAGTTGCTGTTTTATTGTTCGGTGGATGTTTGTTATACTCCTCTCACTATTCTACATAAGTAACTACTTATGTAATAAATATCAATATCAATATCAATATTGACCAAACAAAATGTCAAAAGTGAAAGGATAAAGAAATACATTTATTGTCCCCTGTTTGGTACAAGCCATGCATCCCAGTTCAACGGGATACCGTGGAGGTGATTTTAGTCGAATTTCGAATATTCGAATATTCGACTAATCGAGAAAAGTCCAATATTCGAATTATTCGTTTATTCGAATAATCGAAAGAGGCCAATATTCGAATATTCGTTTATAGAAATATTTGAAGGCATCGAATATAGAATAATCAAATATTCGAATATTCTTTATCAATCTCTTAACAAGTTAGGGGCACTGCTCTTCGAGAACCAGGGAAGTATGACCTTATGATAAAAAACGAGATTACGTGAGCTTCATGGACCTAGCTAACGTTAAATAATATCGAAACTATAATAATAAATTTTCGAAATATCGAAACTTAAGCTAACAATTCTTTGCTTTGATTTCATCATTTCAGCTGAGATCCATCACTGCCGAACCAATACAACAACTGTTAGGTTGGAAAAAAGTCTTTTCATTTTTTTCAAAGATTCATTACTTCCCAACTACAAAGTCAAATCAACTGAGATAAACTCCATTTTGTTCCGCTACACTTCTCCAAAGACTGGGTAATTTTCCAATTTCTCTCGCTTAAAAGACTGCATTTCTGGAGTCGAACCATTGCTGAATCCAATTTTTGAGGTCTTCATCCGCTTCAAAATGTTTCTTTCCAATTTCTTGCTAGAGAGCACGGAAGAAATGGTAGTCGGCAGGGGCGAGGTCAGGACTATGCGGTAGATGTCTCATTACCTCCCAGTCCAGCTCCTTGTTTCTCTTGTGAGTCTTGCAACATGTGGTTTTCCATCGTCATGCAGGACCATCACCTTCGACTTCTCAGGCCTGTTTTCGTGGAGAGTTCTGACGACTTTGTGGAGTTGACCACAGTATGTGGCAGCAGTGTCTCTCCACTTCTGAGAGTTTCCCAGTAAATTGCTCCTCTGATATCCCACCAAACACTCAAGGGAATCTTCCTTTCGTGAACACTGGGCTTGAGATCAGGGTTAGGGTTGTCGTCTGTTTTTTTGTTGTCTTTTGTACCCATTGCCTTTTTCTTCGGAAGTTGGCATACAGAACCCAGGACTCATCTCCTGCCACAATCCGCCGCAGAAACGATTTTCTCTCGTATCTGGACAGAAGAGAAGCAGCGATGGAGAGCCGTTGACCTTTCTGAGTGTCTGAGAGGGCATCTGGAATCCAAGCTCCAAATTTCCATGCAAAGCCAAGACCCTTCACATGGATACCCACCGTCCTATGAGACAATTCAAGCTTCTCTGCCAGATGACGTGTCGTCTGCCTACTATCGGTACGAAAAAGATGGAGTAGTTCAGTGTCGTCCAATTCATTGGCCTTCCTGACCTTGCCGTGTCTTCGAGTCAATAATCTCCCTTTAAAAATCTTCCGAACCATTCATAAGAGGTGCGATGAGTAGTAGATCCTAAGCCATATATATGGTTAACTTGGTCAGCTGCCTGACGTGCTGTAGATCTTTTAATGAATTCATGAAGAATGCAGTGCCTAAAATGGCCATGAGGTAGATCTGGCATTGAGTCCGGAAGATTGAATAGATAACGAAGTACAAGAAGGGTCTTGACCAATGTCCGCGTGCGAACGATAGACAAGTGTGATTGGATTACGAAATCAGCAATCAATATTGGCTAGTGCGTCTACAAGGAGAACGGTAAAAAACTTTTCGAAGTGTGAAGAGACTTTTTTCCAACCTAATAGTAAACATTATGGATCAAGCAATAATTATTGATCGATGTTATCGACTAAAGTCCCGATTGGGTTGTTTTCGATGAGAGTTACAAGGATGTGGGGAACTGCTGACTGCCCTTAGGGATCGTTTAGTGTGCAGGCGAAGCGAGACGTGATGTGATGATTAGCTCCTATATCGATTCATCGCTACGTGGGATCGATGTTCGAGCCTATCATAACATCGCGACGAACAACCAAATTCGATAATTTAAAACTATCCATTAGGCCCCGTTTATACTTCGTCGCGGCGCGATGCGATGGTCACGCAATGAGGCCAAATTGATCGATCGCGTCGCACAATCAATATGGCCACTATACGTGGCGTGGCGTCGCCCCGCGACGAAGTATAAACGGGGCCTTACGGATTCGTTACTTGCGGCAACCGTGGCGAAAAACCGGCTGGTCCAGCCACTAGGCCAACAGGCCTAAAGTAACAAATTTTATCAAACATTAACGACATTAAAAATAAAATTTATTGCTTTTCTGTTCCGACAAAGTTTATTAAGTTTCGGATGGTCTTAAACGTCGACAATTTCCCAACAATCAAAATCGAATACGTTTGAAAAACAAGACTTTTCAAATATTTGAAATCAAATATTAAATGGCGCCCAAAGATTATTCGAATGAGTGATTCGAGCATAACTGTAACTATAGCTCATGGAATAAAAAAAAATTGAGCCGATATGTACCTAATGCGCGAACACGAATTTTTGATGTTCTAAAGGATTTAAGTAAGCTATGCTATGCTATTAAACCCTAGTTCATAGGTATTCCAAAGGGTTACAAAGCGAAAACGGACCCATCAGATCCAAACCTTCAGCTTCGACCAAAGTGTGAGCAATCACAATCTCCTCAACACGGTGAGAAGTTGTACATGTATTTACGGCGCACCATGTAGTTTCGTAAGATAAACAAGTTTCTGAATCTTGCCAGCAACAAGCAAATGACGGAGGGCACATAAGCGCCTCGGATTTTTGCACGGGCCCTGGCATAAACAGCAAAATAACTCGCGATGGAAGTGGTTGTTATTGACGAAGGACTGAGTGTGGTGGAAGCAGGAGACAATTTGGAGACGATTCGAAAAAGTGTCGCAATGCTACGGAGCAAATTCTACTTGAAATTCAGTGGAATCCTGTTTTCACAGGATTCGGCGCCTAATCACGAACCAAAGTCGGAACCGCAATGAGCTCAACAACTTCGCCAGCGCCGCCACCGCACTGTGTTTTTTGAATTCGGCGGATTAATGCCCATAAGCTCACCTTGAGAGCAGAGCTCGTTACCCTCAGTAAAGGTTAGAGGCAAGGTTATAGACAAAGTCTTGTGAAGGTGTCGAGCAAAGTCCTTTGAAGTATTAAGCTGTCGCAAAATTAACCGCCGAAGCGGACCGCTTATTTCAAGCTGCTATAACTCAGCTTAGACACAACTTTATTAACGAAGAAATAACCACCGCTATCTATACGTTTTTGCCAACGAAACGGTAATTAACATAATCCTTTACCATGGAAATTGGGATCACAGGAAATAACGAAATCAAGGATGGCACATTCAACATCGGCCAAATTAGTGAATTGTTTCTGATAGGCCTTTGTCATACCATCGCTCACCCCGAGCGACGCCTAATGATATGCACCCATATCGATTTCATCGCGCCGCCCGATCGATATGGGAGCACATCATTAGGCGTTGCTCGGGGTGAGCGATGGTATGACAAAGGCCATACAAATGAGAATCAAGAGCTCAGAAAAAGTGCTAATCAGTGGGAGAAAGGTCGGGAGAATATGGCGGGTGAGGGAGAACTTCGATACCTAAACGGATCAATTTTCGCCGAGTGATTTGTCCCCTCTATTCACCACTGCCGGCCACAATTTTTGCAATTTCTCATGCATTTGCTCTAAAACACAGCAGTAAGACTCTGTTGTGACTGCCTGAGCAGGTTGCAAAAAGCTGTAATGGATTACACCTTTACAACACCACCACAAAGTAAGCATAACTTTTTTAAAGGTGAAGGTCGGGTTTCTTTTTTTTAGCGATGCATTCATCAAATGGAGAATTTTCAAGAAGTAGCTTGTTTGCAAACTTGACATCGCACCAAATTATACACAAATAAATGTTATAAAGGATAAAGGGTGAAGGACAGCGTTAGTCAGTGGAGTGCTTTGTGGAATACGCCACGCATTCTACTCCTACGGGATGTCGCGGATATCATTTGATTGCTTGTTCGGCCTATGCGGCTTCCAGCCGATAAACAAACCAGTTTTCAGCATTTCCAGAGCTTCCAGAAGTGTATGCTGATATACCCCTCGTCACAATCCATCCTTAGTGATCTGTCAGAAAGAGCATGGAGATCAGGACAGTCTTTACTTGAGCTAAGATGCTGGTCTATAGCATACATGTTTTAGTTGAAACGTCTTTTTGGCGGCTCAAATCCGTAATGATTTTTGTGCTAACCCTATAGATGGCATGTACACAAACAGTCTGTTAGGTTGGTGCAAAAGCAATGCAGGCTTTCTGTTTCATTGGTCTCAACATTATTTTTTAAAAATAAACTTGGACTTTTCATAAGGTATTATACCTTGTTACAAAGCAAACTATATACGCTTTCTAAGCATTATATGGAATTTAACTCAAGCCGCATGTTTAAAAAATGACTTGGTTTTTATTTTCAGATGTCTAAACGCGATTTTCGTCCAATTTTCCAGCTTTGGATGATGTCGGGGAGCTTCTTTTTGGTTCAACCAAACGTTCATCCAAACCAACTAGGCAAACTTCGCCTGTTATCATAGATTATCCATTTCTCATCGCAGATCACAATCCGTTCGAGAAAATTGCGCGAAAGATGGACCGGCGATATCTTCAAACGACGATTTTTCTGGCTTTCGGTCAACTTAGCTTCTTGGTGTTCCCGATTTGCTTCAAATAGCGAAGAACTGTAGTGTGATCGACGTCGAGGTCCTCGGCAATATCTCGCGTGGTTTTACGCCGATCAGCTTCGACTGACGCCTTCAATAGATCATTATCTATGGCTGCCATGTGGTTCGTCATCGAGGATGATGTTTCCGGCACCAAACTTTTGGAACCAGCGTTGTACCGTGCATTCGTTGATACTTTCCTGGCCCCATACATCGTTGATATTTCGAGCAGTTTGAGCGAAAGTCCGGCCCAGTTTCAACTCGTAGAAGTAAATTTGACGAAAATCGCATTTAGACATCTGAAAATAAAAGCCAAATTACTTTAACTAGGCGAATGGAAGCAGTTAAAACGATGTTTAGTTGCGGTCAAAACTCTTGCGTCAGGCGGGACTCGAACCCGCACCTTCTGCTTTCCGGGCAGCGATGCTACGCCTTAACCGTTGCACCATCGGCACTGTTTGATCAAACAGATGATGTTCCTGTTGTTCCTCTGTTTAGTCGCGATGCTACGCCTTACATAACATGTTCTGTTCGCTCAGACAGCGTTGATAGAATAAGGCGTGGCATCGCTGCCCGGAAAGCAGAAGGTTCGAGTTTGAGTCCCGCCTGGCGCAGGAGTTTTGTTCGAAACTAAACATCCTTCTAACTCCTTCTATTTCCTACAACAGCGGTTCCAGGCTTAAGCAAAAATTCGAAAGATCATTTCTGAGCGAATTGAATGAAATTCCATATACATATTTAGAAAGCGAATATAAAAAGCTTTCCATAATACCTTATGAGAAAATCTTATTTTATTAAAAAATAATAGTGTTGAACAAAGAAACTGTATTTCTTTTGCACCAATCTAACACATATGTAGCATACAACATTGAACAATGGACAAATGCACAATACGATCTTGACAAGTAAACTGTGCTCTCTTTCTTATACCTTGGAACAGGCTATAGAAAGATAACTGTTCAGGCGGGGAACAATTTTACGATTATTCCAATGGTGAGTACATTTTTGGGACACCTTTTACACTGATTTGTCCACCCTTGCCGTTTAACTTCTGCTGTAGTAGGATTAAAAGACGACAGCTAAGCCGCGCCAACTACAGGAATAAAATCAAAAGCTCAGAGTTCAGCACTGTTGTTGGTTGGACTGGTTAGGGACGTCTAAGTTTGGCTTAGGAGGGTGAATACGGTAGTGCTCCAAAAACTCGAAAGTGACTGGCTAATTCATAATCGTCATCACATCAGCGACGACGAGCTCACTGATGGCTGCCAACAACATTTTTCAACTCCAAACGCCTGCCGAACACGGCACCTCATTTAGGGTTTGTCACGCGTTTTTCGATGATGCTCCCATGGGAGAAAGATCTACAGCGCACGAAAGCCACCGCTTACAGCACAAAGCGCGACAACATTCCTTTAAAGTGATCGCGTCGCTTCTAATTGTCAAATAATGAACTACTAGGGTAGCATTAAGTGCTTAATTTTGCAAAGGCTCATCTCGCTCATTTGGTGCGTACTAGCACTACCGAAAAAAGCCGCCGACTGTCGGGTGCACCTCGAATCGAGGGCTCTTTGTTCGGGTTCCATCCAGGCCAGTCAAGCCTTCCGTCCTTTCAAGGTCGTTGAATTGGTATCGGACTTGTTCGGAAAGGATAACGTACTGACTTTTCCATCAGCTGACTCCAGCAGGTCGTTGCTTCAACCATATGCGCCTTCAAAATTTCTTCACGAAGTTCCATAGAAGGAGAATGCATGGCGCAACCCAACAGGATTTGGTCGACTCCGGCCTTTTTTCATTGACTAGGGCCGTCCTGTCCTTTGTCCTGCTCATGTAGGACCTTGAAGGAGATGATTTTGCTGAAACGAAGGCCAATAAAAAATTCCGTGACTTAAGCTGCTAGAAAACACCCACACATACCGAAATTCAACGGCAGTTGCATCAAGAGACTACTAGTATGGCAGTAAGCTGCCCTCGCTTGCAGAAGAATACAAAAAATGTCTATAGGTTTACAGGCTTTCATGAATTCAGTCTTTTGGATGATTCTCGGAGGGAACGTCACCCGCCCCATACATCTCTATTTTGACCGACAATTTCCGTCCTTGTTTCCTCTGTAAGAAGCGAGATTCCCAAGGTCGCCATGCGGTGGCTTTGGCAAACTCGGTTCTTACGGAAAGAACGTCGATGTCAATGTCAATTCGAGAAGTGTCTACATTGGCATTCATAAAAACCTACGTACAATGTTAATCGTTTCGAACGAAGTTTTCAAGCGGACGAATAACTTTGAGAGGACAAAATATTTTACCAGTAGAGCAAAAAAATTGGGCGCTAAACTTTCTCCATGTGGCTCCGCCAATGCCAACCAAGTCCTCCTTCCCTCCTGGGTACGGCAGTTGGTACCAGATTCTGTGGAGAGTGCTTATAAAACACTTCTTCGGCTAAAAAAAGAATAAAGAACGGCGTTATTCAATCCTCTTTGGGATGCGCCACGCATTCTACTTCTACGAGATGTCGTGGAGGCATGTTGAATGCGTATTTGGCCATACAATGACTTGCGGTGCCCAGCCAATGTACAAGTCAGTGCTTTATCCTTCCCAGACAAGTCTGGTATCAATTCATCGACGCCGGAGGGATGGAAGGCTTGGTTGGCCTGGGCGGGAAATCCGAACCAGGAACCTGGTATCGGGTGCAGGCGACAGCCGACGTCTCCTCCGACTGCGCTCCACGCACCCTTCTTCATCGGGTATCCCCCACAATTCACTATATGTATTGTAAAGGTGTAAAAGTACGCATTCAGTTAGATTCCACGATAAGCCGTAAAGGTGGAATGCACGATGCTTCTACAAAAGAATTAATTATCGTATCAGTACAGTACAGTATCCTTTATCCACTACAGGAAAAGCAAATCCTTTATGTATACCGTGGTTTTACGATTTTACATATGAGTATGATACTTTCAAATAATTCGTTGAATGGCTGACAAAAATCGATGTTAATAAAATGTAGATTAGATTTAGGCATACGTGACTATAAGGTGGGGAAAAACTATTGATCGTTCTGTGAGGTTGAATAGCTTTGTTGGAGCGGTTTCGGTTTTCAGTGATCCATCTGCCAACTCTTAATTCCTTATTGATGAGCCATGCATTACACTCTCAGTTCTTACGTTGACATGATAGGTACACGTTTAGACCAGGCGATTTCTAGAAGAGGATAAAACGGGCTAAAGACGTCATCCAATTCTTTTTCGGTATGCGCCATGGATTTTATTTCGGTGGGATATCATGGAGCCACGAAGGAAGTCTAAATGCACATTTGGCCCAGACAAAGACTTGCAATGGCCAGTCGATCGGCAAGTCAGTGTTTTGTCACATTCAAAGAAAAGTGATCAGCAATTTAGCGACCACGGAGGAATGGAATACTAAATAGGTCTTTAGGAAGGAACAGAACTCCACGTAAGAATCTCATTTCCAGGTGTACAATACAGTCGGCGCCTCCTCCGCTTGCACCACCGTGCGCGCGGTTTAATTTTCGCTCTAGAAACAGAAGAATTATTAAAAGTGCATTAAACTTCGACCACTATAGAATAACACTTGCTTGCTGTTCCCATTCAGAAGTTAGAGCGTTTGAACAATTGGCTGGTGGCATGAAATTTTTTCAAATTTCATAGTTCAGCTCTTCTTTTTTGAATGTATGCCTTACGTCCACAAAAATTTCGTTGATTTGTTCGACTTTTGCATCAAAATTTAAATGCAGAATTAAAAGCGATGAAATTCAGTATGAAGAAAATTTCGTAACTGCAGGTAGTAGCATTTTGTTTTCTCTTCGTTGTATATGTATATGAAAGTACTAATAGTATACATTTGAACAGAATAAACTTCCAAAGAATTTCTTTAAGCCTCAGAATTTTATGAAAAAGAAAGCAAAAAAAGAGTTCGCCCACATTTTTGAAGCAAAAATGGAATGCGTGGCGTATTCCAGCGTCGAGCTTGACCTCTTACGATCACTGCGCGGAACACGCTTAGGTGTTGGTGAGTATTTCAAGCTGTCGCTTAAGGGGTCGTTTAGTGTGCGACGTGCGACGCGACGCATGTATAGAGGCCAAATTGATCGAGCCTCACGATCGATCAATTCGGCCACTACATGTGGCATCGCGTCGTGCGTCGTGCGCACACTAAACTACCCCTGAATCCCCATTTATACTTCCGACGTATAGCGATGCGACAGCATATAAAGTGGCCAAATTGATCGATTGCGTCGATTAATCAATATGACCACTATACGTGGCGTCGCGTCGCCCGGCGTCGAAGTATAAACGGGACCTAACGCTTGTCGCTGCGATCCCTACAAAGAAGCGGAATGCATGGCGCAATGTAAAATGAATGCGAGCATCGTCGGGAAGGGCATGGGAAGAGCACTTTCCCAGAACGGAAAGGACCACAGACCAGAAGTGTGGCATGGCGTCGGAGCTGTCGGAAGTTATGCTGTTGATGTTGATGAGCAGCAACCTTCGAATGCGTGATGTATATTCGCTCGTCTTCACCGCCCATTATATTGAAGGGAAATTATTTTCCAGGAACCTCCTTCGTGCCAATCTTCGCATCCCGTTGCGGATGCTTGTAGTCGTTGATCAAGCAAAATGATATTGTGCTGACACGTCGGCCGCGAGGCGTAAAACACAGCCGTATGGAGACAAAGATTCTGACCAGCGAACGTCAATTAAGTAATGGCGGCTTCAGCATCGTGGGCACGCGCTCAAAGTTGACTACACAACACTGGACCAAACATCGGGAGGACAAACCGGAAGCCACATATGCGTTTGACGAATTGGATCAAGGCCAGACTACTTGCATGAATGCCTTCTTCTTTCCTCAAGACCTAAAAAAACCATTTTCACGTCGACTTTGACACTTTTCAAATCAAATTGGACACTCTTCTAAGCTTACCTAAAACTCTTGAAATCAAAGAGAACTCTTACAAATTGAATTGAGTTTCTTCTAAATTAATCTAGAGACTCTCCAAAAAGGTTAGAGTAATGTTTAGGTTAAGCTCAAGGAAAATTATAGTACAACTTTCTTTGAAGTTATAATGCAGCCACCCAACATAAAGGATAAAGGACGGCGTTACTCAATCCCTTCTGGGATGCGCCAGCGCATTCTACTTCTACGTGATGTCGTGGAGGCGACATGAATGCGTATTTGGCCATACAATGACTTGCGGTGGCCAGCCGATGAACAAGTCAGCGCTCTATCCTTCCCAGACAAGTCTGGTACCAATTCACCGACCCCGGAGGGATGGAAGGCTTGGTTGGCCTGGGCGGGAAATCCGAACCAGGAACCTGGTACCGGGTGCACGCGACAGTCGCGCCTTCTCCGACTGCGCCACACGCGCCCACCACCCAACATATTGTTTGAAATTTGATTTACAAAATTCTGAGGAAAAACAATGGTCTGCAGCTTGTTTCAAAGAGCATGAGCAGGCAGGCATTTCCTACGGCCAGAAAAAGAGAATGCACCATCCCCTTTTCCAGGAAGTCGCGATTTTTATTCGATTGATAGCAGAATTTCTGCTTGCATGGGCTTGACACCTGTTAACAATATAACGAAAACAACTGAAAAAAACACGCATATCATTACATTGATGGTTTATGTAAGTGTCATTTACACTAAAAATCAAAAGTGCATGGCACGGTCTGAATTTAAATGCGCTATTTGCTTGCTTCGTTGCTGCGCTTCAAGACAAATTTCAATTGTTCTCCAAAGTAAAAATTTTATAAAATTATTGCACTTATTGGGGAAGGTTAACTAAAAAAAACTTTCAAGAATCTCATACCAAAGTTTTCTTGAGCAAAAAGTTATCCTAACCATCTTATTGAGTTTGCAGTTCAAGCTGCCTGAAGGTCATCTCGATTTCGAAGAGTTTGCTATGATTTCAAAACTCTTAAAGCTAGCTTAGAAGAGCGTTCAATTCGACGTGAAAACGCTATGAAAAGACAAAGGACGGTGTTATCCAATCGGTTCTGGGTTGCGCCACGCATTCTACTTCTACAGAATGTTGTGGAGGCGATTTGAATGCTTGTTAGGCCTATACAATGCGTTACGGTGGCCAGCCTATGTACAAGTCAGTTTTTATTCTTTCAAGACAAGTCTAGTAGCAACTACCTGACGACGAAGGGATTGAAGGAAGAAGTGCTTAACCTAGGTCAGACACGAGACCATAACCTCGCACGCAACAGCCGACGCCTCCTCCGAATGCAGTACCATTTTTCGCCTATGAAACGTCGACATGACGTCAAGCTGTGCACCGACATGGTTACAGCACTTCATCCGCTTAGGTTTCAGCGGTTTCGTCTTCTTTGGGACCTGGAAGAATCCAAGTAACACTAAAAGAATCACTCCCGCAAAGATCATTTCGTTCTATAATATAGTTCATCACGCCGTGTAAAAGGTCGTGAGTTGCTATAGAAAACTCATCAGTCATTGACACTGTCAACAACGGAGATAAGAGATCTCTACAGAACGAGATTCAAAGGTGCATGGAACAGAAGCAATGTTCAGAAACGAGAGGGCTAACCTTAGTGGAAGAAGCCGGGAAGCTCCACCAGCGAATCTATGTGCTCAACACTGCCTAGTACTTCTATTAGTACACTGCGCTCCAATGCTCTCCTGTCGACGTCGCCGACGCCGCCCCCGAATCTGTCGACGACGTTGGCGTCCAGAGGCCGACAAAAGGTGCCAGCTTTTGCATCACAGTACTAGAGCCTATGCTAATTCACCAACGCCAACCTTCATCTGATGGCAACTTGTGGAGATCCTCAGCTTCCTACACAGAATTAGCCCTCTGTCATTTCTCAACTTCGCTGAAGAATGAAATGACGTTTTGGGAGTAATTCCTCAAGTGCTATCACACTCTATAATGACGCGCTAAGCGATGATTCATACTATCGATCGGCGCCGCAGCAGAAAGTATAAAATAGGGGGGAAAATTCGGGGGGGGGGGAAATAGGGAGGGGAAATTACGACACGAAAATAGCGAAAATTACCCAGACGTCTTCTCCCTGCCTGGAAACTTCAGCCCTGGGATAATCGCGGTCGCTGAACACGAACCTGAAGTTCGTTTTTGAAGTATTGATCGACATCAGTCGACATTGGTCAAATCACGTGGCGCGAAAATAGCGGAAGATTCCCAAACGTCTTCTACGTGCCAGGGGATTCGGAAGACGTGCGGAATACGTCGCATGACGTGCCTGGGACTCAGAAGACGTGCCAAAGACGTCGCTCAACGTGTTTGGGGATCAGGCAGACGTGCCGAAGACGCCGTCCAATGTGCCTGGGGTTCAGATTGTGTGCCGAAGACGTTGTCTGCTAAGGGTGGATCATTGAGGGGGATCAGTACCAGTAATGGGGACCGTTTCACTAGGGGAGGACCAATAATGAGGAACCAATAGATCGCCCTATTCATACTATATACTGTACGTACTGCGAGCCTTTTGTACTCCTAGGTAGGGGAAAAAGTTGTTCTTGTTTGGAATATTTCATGCTCCGAAAAAAAAAAACGAAACCGCAGAATCCTATGCCGAATAAATGCAACAATTTTGGTGCACAGCTTCACGAAGTCGACGTTTCAACAAGGAAGGCTAGGGGCGGAATTTATAGAAAGTCGTATATGGGGTCATTTTCCGTTCACTATGGAAAATTCGACTGGTTCCTCACCGCTACATAGGGCCTATGACGGATAGCATTTTCTATGCCTTAAAAATTACTACGATTTCGTTAGTCATTGTGATCCAAAACTTTGAAAAAGAAGCAGTTGGTTTACTGATAAGATTGAAGAGTTATTTCCATAAAAGGAATTAGTTTAATAAAGAAAATTGAAAGCGGAAAAAATAAAATTATACATTTTCTTTTTCCAAAGTGGTTAGTTTCGCCACCTATCTGTAGACGAACCTTTTTTGTTATAACACCTTCCCGGTGGCTCTTCAGTGAAGAGGAAGGTGTTATAACTGTTTGAATGTATAAAATAACAATTACAATTTTGATGGCTTTAATGTTTTTAAGCGCAAAGCGTTTAAAAGACTTACGTTTTATATTTATGCTTATTTTTTGTATTTTTTGCTCTACAGTTTAACGCATATATAGTTTACATATTTGTTAAAATTTACTAAAATTTTACTATTTTTTTTAATTTACTTAATTTACGTTCGGTATTTCGGTGATTCATAATATCTCAGTGAGATTGGATTTCAGATTTAACAAGACATTTGTTTCAGGTGAGCCTTGACGAATTCGAGGAAAACTTACAACTTACAATCCTACAACTGTTAGCTATATGAACCGAGCAGGCAACGGGTCTTGGCGCATAATGAAATGCACTTCATTTCCGATTTCCATCCTTATGTCCATAAAAGCAATAAAACTGCCCATTCTGACACGGTAAAGAATTGCTTGGTTTCGTTAGCCTCGGGTTAATAAGCCTATCAGGCACGCGACGGCTGCACGGTATGGGCCACCTAGTAGTCTAATTGCTCCCTAAAGGCTGCTTCCAGCAAATAGCAATGATTTGCAGAATTGCACATAAACATGATGACTTCCGCTGTCCTCCTGTCACGTAACAGCGGCGAGATCAGGAATGACGTTGATCAACCCGTTTGTGGGATGCACCACGCGTTCTACTCGCACTGGATGTAGCGGAGGCGATTTTAATGCGTACTTGGGATTTACATCAACTTGCGTGTCAGCATCTGGAAAATTCGGTGTTCATCCTTCTCAGACAATTCTTATACTAATTCGCCGACCCCGTAGGGAAGGAGGTTCGTTGAACTGGGAGGGAATGAAGTGGAAGTCTGCGCTACCAAGTGCCCTTACTAGCACATAGGAAGAGGAATATGGAGGAGTAGGCATGGGATCAACTGAGGTAGCTTCAGTTCGTACTTCTTGAATTAGAATAAGGAAAAAATGGACGAAAGGCAAAGCGTGCCAATACACAGCACAAGAGAAGTATCTTAATCTTTGAAAGGTAGCGAAGTCGACGACGAACGAGGGCAGGAGATGAAGAATTGGAGAAGACGACATGCGTAGGAGGGAAACAAGACAAGGAAGTCGTTAAGCCTATCCAAAAACGCAGGTTAACTGCAGACGGGTATTGGGAACAAAGCGCAGTTATTTTTCTTTTCCTTCTCAACCGCTTCCTGTCATGTTCCTCTGTTCCTGTAACGTTCGCAAAGCACTACCGTTAGGCGAGCATCCGAATTCGCGGTGAACACGTTGTCCACAAATTCCACTCCCGTAAACGTCTCCATTAGTTTGAATTAAAAAGTGATATGCAGAAAAATAAAGTAAGAAAAAAGGAGCGCGTGATAGCGCAGTCGGAGGATCCGTCGGCTATCGAATGAACCCGATTCCAGGTCCCTGATTCGGATTTCGTTATTGTTTATTTGTTTGTTTGTTTATTGCATTTCGTTATAGAAGATATGACATGATAAGAAAAGATACGGTATAGAAGTAGAATGCGTGGCACGTGCCAAGAAACGATAGGTCAGGGTCTAACTTTGTCCTTATTTTTCGTGACATTTTTGTATTACTTTGGGTATGGTAGCGCAGCTGAAGGATGCGGCGGCTGACACGTGCACCCAATTCCAGAGCCTTGGGTCGCGCTTCTCGCCCAGGCCATCCCAGCCTTCCATTCTTCCGGAGTCGATGAATTGGTACCGGACTTGTCCGGGGTGGACATGGTTCTGACTTGTTCATCAGCTAGCCACCACAAGTCATTGTGTCGCCAAATACGCACTCAAATAAAGAAATGTAGCACCACGACATCCCCTAGAAGTAGAATGCTTGCCGCACCCCGCAGAGGGATTGCGTAACGCCGTCCATTATCCTTTTCATTCTTTAATACATGCCCGTGCGCGAAGTAGCGCAATCGGAGGAGGCGCGTGCACAACGATTCTAACAAGGAAAGGTTCCTAACTCATGGGGAGCTTTTGCGATGCTATTTTGACAGGATGTAGGTCCCTGTGAGCGGAGTCCAGAATCATAGTCAGTTTTGCTGAACGCTTTTTTATAGACGTGAAAAAGAGGTGTGAAAAGAGCTGTGCGCAACACTCACCAACCTCTACTACACCCCACAAGGTGTGCCTTGTTGGCGCAGTTGGTAGGAGGAGCCACCTCATAGGAGCACATCGGCGGGTTTTGAGTTCGAGTGCGCGTACTGCCAATGTTTTTGCACATATTATTTTGTTGTTATTACGCTTTCTTATGATCACAGGAGTCAAATTTAGACCATTAATGCTTACAACAAACCAAGGCTGTCTATTTGCGCCTTCATATGTGCTAGTTTTTCAACTATTCATATCTGCACCATATCATTTCTTTGGAAATAAAAAGTCTTATATATTATTAAATTGAAAGTCTTTTATTTATCATTTCCCTTCTAGTTAACAGCTATGGTACAAAACTGTGAAACAAGTAAGACACAAGCGAGTGTCACCAGCAACATCTTACAAAAGCCAATGAGGAACAATCTTCTCCCTGGCAAGGAACGACCAATTCTTCTTCGTTGAACGCGTAATCTGTGGGTGTAGAGAAAGGTCCTGGGTGAACATCGACGTGCCCAGCTGCCACCCACGCGTGTGACAGACACGGCCTAAAAACAGTGGCGCAGAACTGTCAGTAGGTCTGGCTTATAATCTGCAATCAAAAGAAAAGTCACGGGTGGTACCCTTTTTGTATAATATTTTATCCCAGTTACCCACTTTCAATATATTTTATATATTATACCATACACAATATACAAAAGTAGGTAACCTACTAAAACTTACTTTATACCAGTTACCTATTAGGTTGTAACGAAATAAATGGCACTGAACCACTGTAAATTTAAACAGTTAATATCTCGGCTTGTAGGCAAGTTTGTTAATCGAAATAAAAACCTTCTGATTCTACACATCTTTGCCAACGTGACACAAGCCTTTTTATCCCAGTAGCATAAAAATCAGAAGTTCTGGAATTGACGAAATCTTCGAAGTCACTTTCGGCATCCTGTTGGTATTTGAATATTTTCCCTACCAAGAAGTCGCCAAGATGCTTGAACAAATGGTAGTCTGTTGGGGAGAGATCGGGAGAAAACGGAGGATGTGGTAGAGTTTCAATGCTCAGCTCATTCAATTTCTGCAACGTCATTCGTGCTACATGGGGGCGAGCATTGTCGTGCAGAAGGAGAACTCGCCTTCGGTTTACCAAGGCCGGCCGGATATCATTCAACTTTTTCATCATTTCTTCAATTTCAATGCAGTACTTCTCTGCCGTGATGGATTCACCGGTAGGGAGGAAGCTGTGATGAATAATTCCCAACGAACACCACCATACTGTCACCATTACTTTCTTTTGGTGCAATTCCGGCTTCGCAAAAACCTTGGGGCTCTCATCGCTGTCCACCCACTGTGCCCGATCGTCGCCTGTTGTCGTACATTATCCATTTCTCGTCACAGGTTCCGATGCGATCAAGGAATGGGTCCGTTTCGTTCCGTAGAAGCAGTGCGGACGAGATCTCATATCGTCGGTTTCTTTGCTCCTCAGACAGCTCGTGAGGCACCCATCTTTCCAGCTTTTTGGTCTTTCCAATTTCCTTCAGATGCCGGGCAGCTGTGTTGTGACTGACGCCAAGAACCTTCGCTATCTCCCTGGTACCTTTGTGTGGATCCTCCTCTACCACATCTCTCAGCTTGTCCTCATCAACATCACTATGCCTCCCACGACCTTCATGTTCTTCCAAGCTCTCATCTCCATTCCGGAACTTCTGATACCAACGATACGCCGTCCGAATTGTGGAACATCCTTGACCGAATGCGGCGTTGATCTTCTCGTCCGCCTCCTTAGCTGTAGTGCCCAGCTTGAATTCATACAAGTAAATGCCTCGGATTACCCTTTTGTCCATCTGCAAAAAAAGTCAATAAATCTCTAAAGTTTTCCCAATTTTACATAGAAAGTTTGATACTCACCGGTAGAGCAAAGTTTGCGCTTCTAAACGATATGCCACATGCTACGGTTTGTTCTTGATCAAACGCGTAAAGACGCGCCAAAAATGGCGCGAGCCAGTGCCATTTAATTCGTTACAACCTAATACTTTCAATAAAAACGTATTTGTGTGGGACTACGGTATCATTAGTGATACGGTATGATATGGTGGTGATATAGATACGAATAGTTGAAAAACTAGCATATATGAAGGCACAAATAGACAGCCTTAGTTTGGTGTAAGCACTGAAAAAATCTAAAATTGACTACCGTGATCGTGAGAAAGCGTAGTAATAACAAACTAATACGTGCAAGAATATTGGCATTAATCGGACTCGAACTGAAAAGCCCATCGGTGTACTCCTACTAGGCGGCAATCCAGCCGACTGCGCCATCCAGGCACACCTCGTAGGGTGTCGTAGAGGTTGATGAGTGTTGCGCACACGTCCTCACACCTCTTTTTCCGGTCTTCAAAAAGGTGTTCAGAAAAAACTGACGATGGTTCCGGACTCCGCTCACAGGGCCCTACATCCTGTCAAAATAGCATCGCAAAAGCTCACCATGAGTTGGGAACCTTTCCTTGTTAGTCTTCGGTTCGGATTCCTCGCCCAGATCAACCATGCCTTCCATCATAGTGCGATTCATGAACAGAGAGCAGAATTGTCCGGAAAGAATAAAGCACTGGATTGTCCATCGATTGACTATAAGCCAAAGGCGCATTCAAATCGACTACACGATAATCCGTAGAAGTAGAATGGGTGCCGTTTCCCGCCAGGAGTTGTGTAACACCGACGTTTATACCTTAACAGATTTCCATATCCATTATAAGAAGGAAACGCTTCGAAAATACACAAAGACAATGCCGCTAGAGCAAAATGACAAGAGGCTTGCAATAAATTGGACAAGGCGGGGTTTCTCATCAGTAATGTCACAAGGGATCTGAGTAATACGAGACACCACATCGAGATGGGTGGGCAATGCTCGAAAATGATAGCTCGCCATGGCTAGTGCACAGGGTCTAATTGGTAAGCTTTTCAAATTTGCGATTCACTAATTGCTGGGAACTCAATCACACGGTCGAAAAAGCGCCTCTGCAGCCGGACCATCACATGCACTTAAGCGTAACACTGTCCCCCGAGAACAGCGTCGGAGCGGCCTATACTTCATGTGAGCACTACGATAGTTCTGATCGACTAGGACACACTTCGACCTTCAACAACCTTTACGGCTGCCTTCACCAAGTGTAAATGGTTTTCGGTTTTTCATGTTTCCGTTCATCCGTTTGCAATTTGAGCTTCGATTCAGATGCGACACTTCTTCGAACGTGCACTTCTCAGATGCACATAATATCTCGCCTCGAAAGTGCGGGAGTCTGATTTCCTGTAGACGCTCTTCAGAGCACGACGTCGAGAATGTTAGCTCTCCGATCTGCAAGTCAACACGGCAGAGTTATTCAGTTTGCAGAATAGACCACTTGGATCAAAGGACAGAACATTTTATCTTAAGCTAGCAGCCAGTCAGTCAAGGGAGAGCGTTTAGTATGTGCGCGACGCGATGTAGTGACAAGCGCCCGTATCGATTCATCGCATCGCGCGATCAATATGGGAGCTTATCATTACATCGCGTTGCGCGTCGCGTGCACAATAAACGCTCCTTAGGCCCCGTTTATATTTCATCGCGGCGCGACGCGATGGACACGCAATGAGGCCAAATTGATCGATCGCATCCTTAAGGCCCCGTTTATACGTCGACGCCGGGCGACGCGACGCCACGTATAGTGGCCATATTGATTGAGTGAGGCGATCGATCAATTTGGCCACTTTACATGCCGTTGCGTCGATCGGCGTCGGAAGTATAAACGGGGCCTAACAGCTACCTAGCTTCGCTCCAGATAATAACAATGCTGTTTACCAGGAATTTGCGAAAGAAAAAAAACAAGGTTCAAAACACAGAGGGCACGGCTCAAAATGCTGGGAACCGGGGGTGCGAAACACAGAGACGCAATTAGTACACAGCCGTCCTTTCTTTTCAAACTTTGTCCAAAATGGTATTAGGAACAACGTTCATTGCCTAGTGATCAGAGATGTGCGGAATTTCCATTTCAGTGTTCCGAATTCCGGTTTCCGGCCATTTTGGACTCTTCCGTTCCATTCCGTGTTCCGCCTGGTTTTGGACCGGAAGGCGGAAACGGAAATTGGCACTGTTCAACATTAGTTTCCTGTTGCACACAATCAGCTTATCAAGTAAAAAGAGCTCTCCTTCATATAATTGTGAGAGAAATATTGTTCGACAACCATAGTATTTATATTCTTGGAATTGGTTAGACTACCAAAAAAGGCACTCAAAAATGGGAAGGGCTGAGTGCATGGCCAACAAAGGCTATGTATGCATTGTATGCTAAGGAAATGCAGTCAACATTTGAATGATCATAAAATTCTTGATCCATTAGTTACAAAAGCTACAAAACCTTCGAAAGCATATAGCGCTGTGTCATGAAGCAAAGGGTTCGGTGAAGGTTGTGCCCCGCACTTTTCTGCTCAAGATTATATCAATGCTCCTGATCGAAGGTGTACATTTCAATTTTTTTCAATTTCGTTAGGTGTGATATTCATCCATATAGAGTTATGCATCACATTTTTAATGCAGCATCACGAATATCTACCACGAGCTGTTATTTTGACTGACTGTGGTGACTTATTGAATCGTGAAACAAATCTGCTACTTCGAGAACCATCTAGGAACTGTCCAGCTGTGTAACCTTCATATCAAGGAGCTTCTAGGCTGGCACAAACTGAACATTCCTACGGAAGTATGGACTTACCATGACTCATCAGTCGTCCAGTTATCATCTTAAATCTCAGAATGAATCTTGAGTACTATAACAGTTTCGATGATTAGAATATAACTGCTAATCATGAGTATGCAGATATCTGTGCAGTCATCACGTCGTGAATGATGCCACAGGCTTCTGAAAATGTTGAGAGGAATATCTTTCCTGGTCGGGAAATGATCTAGGTGGCTACTGCAGTTTTAGACTTCACCCGAGTTAGTTTTTTCAATGCGGTACTGTAAGAAGCCCAAAGTGGTTAAGTCGTTTAAGTCTATTCAACGTTCAAAAATTTACAGCAACAAAAAGTTAGCGAAAACCCGTCGCAGAAAATTGATATTGAAATAGCGGAGAGACATGCTGAAATAGTGAGAAATAATAAGACATACATGAATTTGTTTTCGTTTATTGCTCTAGCCATAGCTAAAAGGTTATCATAACAGTATTATGAATCCATGCCTTGCTATGTTATGTTATGTTATGATGACGATGAGCATTAATCTGTGGAAGATTCTGCTGCTCGCAAAGATCTGAGCAAGAAAAAGTGCAATAAAACCCGCCTCTGACGTAATTTAAGATACACTTTTGAAGAAGTGGCGAATGTGTGTCATTTCCGTTTCCGCGTTTCGTATTCCGATTTCCGGCCATTTTTGAGTGTTTCCGTTACGCCCTTCGTCTTCCGTTTTTTTTTTCAGAAAAATTTCCGCAGATCCCTGCTAGTGATGCCTTATTTATGTAGCTGTCGACAAAGACTTGATATCGACTTTATTCAGTCTGAATTTCACCCTTCGCTGTATTTCTGAAAGAAAAACCTTCCTTCCATTTGCGGTGGTAAGTACATATATGGTCTGCTTAGGCATGAATTCGTTGCATTAACGTGTGAACTTCTAAACTAGGACCAATACAGTAAAGTGTGAATCACTTTGAAGCTTTCCCCCACTGCAAGAGCATACAAACTTCTCATCTGCTTTCCTATATCTGGGACAAAATTTCCGGCTGATTTTTCGTTGTTTTTTCACAGCAAAAATGTGATTTTCTACTCCTTCGTCCTCAATAATCAGGGAGTCCTTCCGTTGGTGTAGATTCCACCCCAAACCATGACCGCCTGCGGGTTTTGGGGATGTTCGGCGATGGAAAAGATGCTGGAGATCTCCAGATCAGATCCTGCTGGCTGGAGGTTGTGAGCCTACTACACAGTGAACAGCTGAACAGTGTTCGCTCTCACCCGCGCCCTGCGGGCTTGAACTGGAGGCATCGATGGGGTCGTTCGCGCTTATTCTTCTCCATCAGGAGCTGGACTTTATGGAACTTGTTGGACTTGAGTCCATGAGTTCTTTCTGGCTTTTCGATGCACTGATGGCGACTGATACAGATATCAATGGGTAATTTTTCTCAGAAGACCCTCAAACTTGGGATTTTCGCTTTTCGATGATTTTTCGGATCTGTGGCGTACTACCCGTGCGATTTTTTCCTTGCCCTGGACGATCACGTTCATGGCCAAGCTCCTTACATCGACGTGTCTCTGTGGAGACAGTCGACCGAGCAGATTAACGATGTCGCATTGGCGCTTTCCTTGACGATGAAGCTCAAAAATCGAAGCGCGATGATTTCACATCTTGAAAAAAACCGTGATTGGGATAAAAACTTTAAAAATTATAACACAGACAGAAAGATACGCACAGCAAAACGGCGCCATTTCTGCCATGCTGCACATCGATGCTTTCGATTGGGAGAACGTGAAAGCTTCAACACGTTATTTTGGAATACCCTGTAATGCTGTTCCACCACAATCTACAAATCAGGGATGAGTTGTGTTTCAAATTGCGCCACATTTGATGCATTCCTAGTCTTTTCAAACGACTAAGTCTTTGTTGCAGGATTTATGGCTCAACCTGTAGCATTCCTCGACGATGAAGCTCCAAAATCGCAGTGCGATGGTCTGACATCTCGAGAAAAACTGTAGCAAGAGGAAAATCGAACTTTAAAAATTATAGCATGGACATAACGAAACGCACGAAAAATGGCGCTATTTCCGCCATGCCGCAGATCGATGCGATCGCTTGGGAGAACGTCAAAACTTCATCACGTTATTTTATAATACAACACCCTGTACGTATGACTTCAGTGCACTACGACTACACTACCGATGTGCTGATGGTTAGAGGAACTTCGATATCACGACAGCTGGATAATAACGATAAATGCCGGCGATAATCGATCGCTTTGGAGTGCGCCGTGCATTTGACGCTCACGAAATTCTATAATAGACGTTGGTTTTCGATGTTCACAATAAGTTGAGGTGAATAACCGATGGAAAAGACATTCTTACATATGTCTACTAATTTAGTTCAGTGAGCCTTAAGGCGGAAGATTTCATTGGTCTAGAAACGAGCTGAATCCGAAATCGGAATGAAATGTACTCGAGAACCGACCCCTTCAGCCGACTGCGCCACATGAGCCTTTGGCATATGATAAAGTAAGCAGCTTTTCAATAGCTTACGAATGCGCTATGCATTTTGAATCTGCAGACGAACGAACTGGCATGCACCTTGTTTAGGATTTATTTGAAAAGTATAAAGAAAAAGACTAACGAAGAGATTGAGAGCAGCGAAAGCGGAGGGTGGATTTGAGCTGAGCTATGTAGGCGAAGTTTCGTGGGCTCCAGGACCTAACTCCAACGCGACGTCGCAGCGCCGAAACACGGACGTGCGCTCAGTGACGCATGGTTAGCCGCGGAGCACGAAATGTTCTCAGTGTTTAAGCTCCCAGACCAAATTTCTAGCAAGGAACTTATCCCACAGAATGTGGTAGGCAACGGTCTGCAGTAGGACAATTGATCCGAGAATTTTTCCGTGGTATAACCATAATCACGGGTAAAAATTGACCGAAGAAGTTGTAGTTGGCAAATACTGACGCTAGAAACCATCCACATGTCCAGGATTCCTGTATAAACTGTCGCTGATCGGCCTACTGAAACCACATTCATATACCATCTCCAGGAAACGTTGAAATAAGGCAAAGGCGTGCCGCATGTCCCTGGAAGCCATCGGACCGCGACAACTCGTCCATTTTCGTCGCGCGCCGTGCGCGACGCCAGGGGGGTTCGCGCAGCGTTGGAGTTATGTCTGCCCCCGAGTTTCGTGACGTCGGATGCGAATAAACGCATGAGTTCTGAATTACATTAAAACGCTGAACCAATAGTCATTCAAATTTAAAATATGAAGAATCGTAGAGCTGGATTTTTAGGCATTCCACCTTTTCGAAGTTAAAGGTATAAAAAATTGATGGAAAATATGAAATAACCACGGGTAAGGATTAATTTAATTTTGGCAAGTCTCTGATATCTAAGAATAAATATCGCAGGAGACGAGAGCATGGCACACCCCAAACTTATAAGAAGACAGCTAATTGCCATAAACAACTGTTTCTTGAGTTGAACAACCAGAGAAAATCTCGTTGCTAAGGTACATAGAACTGATCATTCGGGGGAGGAGGGCCTAAGTACGTAGATAGTGCGTCATTCCGTCGCCCAACTTATAAATGTTTAAGCTAACATATCTGGTTCTTATAGGAAAGCGAGAATAAAAGCGACACATTGGCGGAAGGGAGGAAGCCCAGGATGGGGCCAATTCTAAAATCGACGAGGTATACGCGCTCCTTTCTGAGGTTACTTTACACGCACATGAGCCTACTTCCTTGTAAAAACCCTTAGCTTTTAGTGAAATTCTACCAATAGCGAGCATATCTGATGGAAGAGAGCCCCACTTACACATACATAGCTGTGATGAAGCACGGCACGTCTGAAATATGCAGTCAGGCTCATCCCATATGTGCGACTGATATACGAACTCGTCGAGGTTCATTAACCAACTCAAACGCCATCCTCCCATGCTTAATGACACTACGAATTCATGGGACCAAGCTCATAGGCCCAATTAGGATAAATTCACATAAAGTAGTGGCAGATTAGCAACCTAGCAACAAAGCGCATTAAGGATTTGGTAGTGTAAAAAACGACATTTAGAGAAAAACAATAAGAAAAATTCCTAAGAATTTTCATTAGGGATAAGTAAAAAATAGAGGGCTATCATGAATAATTTACAGATTTTTATCCACTGTTCCTTGCTCGGCTTTGATTCTGAAAAAATCAAGGAGTCGGAATCACACAAGCCAGGATGAATATCAGTCAATTATTATGTTTATGATAGCCCTCTATTTTATACTTATTTCTAGTGAATATTCCAAGGAGTTTTTCTGATTGTTTTTTCAAACTTTTTTCTTGACTTTCGGAAAAGATCTCCTTTAGAAATCCTAAAACTATGCAACGGTTGGTGGGAGGGGGGAGGTTGCCTGCAGGGCACGATTTCCATAATAGAAAAACAATAAAAACACAATTTTTATATTATCAAGCAAGCTTGCGGCTCTTTCAACGTATGACTGAAGGGAATTTGCTACTCTTTTAAGAGTTTGATAATTATTTTGTTTTTTATAATTGTGTCATGTAATAAATTATTATTGTTAAGGCATAATTTTTGTTAGAAGATACGCATCACAAGATGGACTAGTGGCGCATTCGGTAGGAGGCGCTTCTTGCTCGCCCTTATATTGACAATTTTCGGTTAACGGCAAAAGTGTTTAGGCAAAAAATGATGACAAAAACAGAGAGAGAGAATGACGGCAAACTCCCTCTCTCTGTTTTTGATGAGAGTTTACCCAGTTTGACATTTCCAGATAAAATTATGACTTTTTTGTTAAGCGAGTCCTTCTGATGCAGAACACACATGAAGACTGGTTTAATGGTAATTTGCACAAGCCTAGAAAGGATGATTCCAAGCATGCGACACGAGCTGCTGAAAATTTTCCAATTCACTGAGAAATTTTGCTTTTTCGCATTCGACGCATAACATAAGCTTGCACCCTAGCGCTTCATTGGATAAAGCTGCAAAAACTTTCAATTAAGGTCAGAGAATGCTTTTTGTGACGCTCAACACAAGGCGGGGCTTCGCCAGGCTTTCCTTTGAACCTGACCAAAAACAGTGATCAATCTTGGGCTCTAGTTTCGGAAGACTTTAGATAGATTTATGCCTTAAGAGCCTGGAGTCACTAATAGAGTTGTGCTTTTGAGTAATTCTATCGAACGAATGAATGAGCAAGTTTTTTCGATGACGAAAATTTTTGAGCGAATAAATAAACGGATTCATCCGCTTATCAATTTTCGAAAGAAACGTCGAAAAAGAATCATCGTAGACCGAATAATTCCTATTTTTCGTTTATTTGAATATGGAACGAATATTCTAAAATGTAGAAATATCGAATAATCGACTATTCGAACAATTATTCGAGTATATTCGTTCGAGCACAGCTATAGCCGCTACGCAATGGAAGCTGTCAGTATTGATCGTCTGCGCTGGCTAATCGATATTGGTAGTTTCCATAACCTCGCGCCGACCTGCGATCTTAGTATATGTAAATCCCGCCTTGTTAGGGCGAAACTTCCTGTTTGCAGGTTGCCAGGAAGCCGCGCCGTTTGTAACGCTGTGAGGCTCCCTACGCAGTTACACAAATTCACGTCACGCTACTCCAAAATCTCAAAACCTTACCCGAAATAATCTGCAATTGACCACTGGTAGTACCAGAATCACCCTTTCCCATTCTGCGTTCAATCGTTCCATGCGCCTCCAGGGGCCGGATTCATCAACGACTAACCCGTGGGTATACGGGGTAGAGACACCCACGATGAAGCCTGCGTCTCTGACTCTTGCCTTATCTCTACCTGACTCTTATCTTATCTCTACCCCTTATACCCCGCATACCCATGGGTTTAAATGTTGATGAATCCAGCCCAAGAAGTGTCATAGAGTCCTGAAGGGTAGACAGGTTGATTCTACATAAGTGCCGATGGACTTTGGTTAATTGGAGGAGACAAGTTCGATAGCGCAGTCGGAGGAGGTGCCGACTGTCGCCCAATGCCAGGTTCATGGTTCGGATTTCCCGCTTGGGTCAACCAAGCCTTCCATCTTTCCAGGGTGGATGATTTGCTGCTAGACTTGTCTGGAAAGGATGGGAGGCTGATTTGTTCATCTGCTGGCCACCGCAAGTCATATTATGGCCAAATGCGCATTCAATTTGCCTTCAAGACATCCCGTAGAAGTAGAATTCGTGGCGCACCCAAAAAGATATTGGGTAACACCGTTCTTTATCCTTATTTTTCAAGATAAGAGATTACAAGGACAAGTATGAAAGGAAAACATGGCTAAGGAGAAGAGATTTCAGAAGTGTATTGCTAGGACAAGGAGAGGGGACGAATGTGTCACGAACTACATATTTTAGATTCCACTTCATTAGTAGGATAGCTCCGCGACCTACCACCTCTCGGCAGCATACAACTTGCATTATGTAGGAGATGAAGGCTGATCGACTGACTTCATAAAAACACTCTCCAAAGACGATTTTTCACCCAGAAGTGTTCGCGAAAATGGTTCGGCTTGAAGAATTATTTCAAAGCAGAAGCTGCAAGGGTCCCGCTGTATAGAATATTTACAGATAGCTAAAGAGCTTTCAGCGTCTAAAAGTTAATTATGGTTAGCAGAATGGAAAAATTTTAATAATATGATGACGGTCGAACGAAGTTGGTAAAAAAGTCTCCAGAAGCTAATCGAAATAGACGTCGAAACTCTGGGTTAGCCGTCATCTCATCGGACAACTTCTACGATTAGGCACGATTTCCATAGTGATTAATTTCATCCTATTTATGCTTCGAACGGTTACTGTCGAGGTAATCCATTACAAAGATCTTGAGCTGCGATCGAAAATCCTGCGCCGAGCGGGAGTCGAACTTGCACACTCTGCCTGCCGGGCAGGGTGCCAAGCCATTACACCAGCAGCACTGCTTGTCGACCGTGCACATACGCGAAGACATCCTCGTGGAGTCATCTTACTGCTGGACGTCAGCCAAGATTCTTTGAAGATAGAGAGATAAACTATGGAATCAATGATGAGGATAATTACTGCTTGGAAATCGTCGGCTTCAGAAGTCTATGTAGATGCTCATTTCCGTGGAATACCTGAACGCATTCCTTGCCATCAAAGACCTATACATTCAAAGGGTATGAAGCCAGGCTAGCTAAACAGTATTTCAAGTAAGATACCTAAATTTGAGTAAAAGCCAACAATTTGAAAACAGTTCACTTAAAATACGGCATTGCTTTTGGGTCAACTGAGATAATGCCTAACTTAGGGACTACCATTTCTGGAATAATGGTTTTCATATGGCTATGGAAAAAACTCCCTACGTTTGTCTTAGCGGATCAGAATTGCCTTCTAAGAAAATGTGGCATTACAAATAGGATATACAAGACAAATATGCATTTTAGTGCCTTTGCGAATCCTCTTGGGAACGAAATATGAACGCCACATTCTGAAGAGATTGACGTCTGTCGTGCACTTCCGAGCGTAGTAAACGAATAAATTGTCAGATGTGGCAAATTAGAGTTCCTATGCATTCCATCGAGATTTCCTCAGCATGAAAGATAACGAAAAATCTGGAAGAAACAAAACAGGCTAAAGCACGGATTAGCTCAAAAAACACTGTTATGGATATGTAATTATTGTAACTTTTTTGAGTCCCTAAGATCGTCTTTGAGACGGGATATTTTGTTAGAATCCGTCGTTCTCTTTTGCATGTTTATATGATCATACGGCGACGGTGGAGCAATGGTGTAGCATCCTACCTGGTAGGAAAGGGATTCGGGTTCGAGCCGGCTGACGCTAACAGTTGAGACTTAAACAAAATGACTTTATGCCGCCATTATTTTCGCACAAACATTCCTAAAAACCCCCGCTGCTTCAAAGGTCGTTTCGAACACAGTGTTCATATGGTACATGGGAGTATTTCTAGACGAGTACGTATCCAGACTTGGAAGCGATACGGCAGGCATAGCAGTGATTGCAAGTTGTAATGAGGCTGTGTGTCCCGGCTGAAAAGGAAATGAACCAAATCCACATGATAGCGAATACCTCCACCACGTCGTCAAGCCTTACGGATTTGTACATGCATAGTTGTAGAACTTCAGAGAGATGCGCCAACAAAACGTGGAACAGGTTTAACAAGCGTATTAAGTACCAGGATATTTAGTGTCCTTTGTTATCACCTTTTATAGCAATTTCCGTACCATGGTTAATTAGTATTTCAAAATCTTTATAGTTAAGTATTGAGAAACGAAGTATAGAAGACGGCGTTGATCAATCTTTTTAAATGCGCCATGCATTCTACTTCTACGGGATGTCGAGGAGGCAATTTCTGAATGCTGTTTGGCTTTTACAATGACATTCGGTGGCCAGTAAATAGGCAGGTCAGAGTTTTGTCTTTCCCGCTAAAGTCTAGTACCAAGGACCCCCCCCCCCCCCCCCGGGAGCATGGAAACTTGGTGGGCCTGGATGGAAAATACGAGCCAAGATTCTGGTATCGGATGGCTGCGATGCGACAACTGGCATCTTCTCCGACTGCGCTACCATACCCCAGCTGTTTACTATTCCCTAATATACAGGGTGTCTCAAAAAATGTAAACACCGTTTGAAAGGTGATAACTTTGCTCACATTAAATTTTCTATAAAATTTAAGAGTTTATATGAAGGCTTAAGAGAATAGAAATTTTCTGACATGACATTTGGGCATGAGCTGAATGCTTGTTACAATTTGTTACTACCTGCCACATTAGTGCTGTGCTTCTTTTAACCGTTAGAACTTGACAATTTCGTGAAAGACACGAGTTTATTGATTGCACGATGTGAGCAGGAGCCCTATTTTGTAAGACGGATTCTGTGGAGTGTTGAAGCAACACTAAAGCAACACTGTCCAAAGAGTCGAGTTCAAGCTGCAGCTGGAACCTCGCTGGAGTTTCCCATCTCTGTCGGGGTACATCAGGGTTCTGCGCTTTCCCCACTCCTCTTTGTTGTCGTCATGGATGCCATCACTCGAGATCTTCAGAACCCCGTCCCTTGGACGTTGCTTTATGCTGATGACGTAATGCTCGCTAGCGAAGATAAAGATGAACTCGAGCGAGAGGTGCAAGCTTGGTGTGATCGCTTGGAGCGGTTTGGACTCAAACTGGACGTGAAGAAGACCGAGTATCTAACGACGGACGTTACTGAGTCCAGCTCCATCAAGGTTAACGGCATCGAGCTCCCACGCACTTCGGTCTTTAAGTACCTGGGATCAGCAGTCACGTCTGACGGCAAACTGATGATTGAAGTGAATTCACGCGTGAGTGCAGCTTGGTCCAAGTGGCGCTCGTTGACTGGGGTGCTCTGCGATAGGAAGATACCAGAGCGCTTGAAGTCGAAGATATACAGAGCAGTCATCCGGCCAGTAGCGATGTACGGCGCTGAGTGTTGGCCTGTGACCAAGGAAGTTGAAACGCGCCTCAGCATCATGGAGACGAAGATGCTGCGCTGGACGGCTGGAGTCACGCGCATGGACCGCATTCGAAACGATGCTATTCGGCAGAAGTTCGGTGTCGCGCCGATAGCCGACAAGATGCGCGAAGCTCGCCTGCGCTGGTACGGCCACGTTCTGCGTGGAAAGGAAGACAGCGTCCGCAAGATAGGCCTTAACTTCGAGGTAATTGGAAAGCGGCCTAGAGGGCGCCCGAAGCAGCGCTGGGCTGATACGTTACATGGGGACTTGAAGATTACTGGTGTTTACCCTGATCTAGCGCTGGATCGAGAAAGGTGGCGTCATAACACCAGAATAGCGGACCCCGCTACGATGCGGGACAAACGCTGAAGAAGAAGAAGAAGAAGAAGAAGTTGAAGCAACACTAAAGCTGAATGGAGAGGTTAATAGACACAATTGCAGCTACTGGGCGATGGCAAACGCTAAAGGAAGCACAGCACAGGTTAACCTGGACAAGTATTAACAAGATTGTAACAAGCATTCAGTCCAAGCACAATCAATCGAGTCTAAAATGCAAGGAATTAGGCGTGAGCATGGCGCAATCTTGACGATTTGCACGTCGCAGATTTTTTATTATCCTTTGCTTCAAGATGACTCTCAAACATCTTCAAAGGCTTCACCAGCAGCAATGGTAGGGCCTTTCAAGTAGTAACTGCATTTTTTTAGGATACCCTGCATTTTTCGCAAGACATCGTGCGTTTTCAAATTTTATACCCTTAAAAAAGCGCAAATCAATAGATACGGTCACTTTGTAGGGAAATTATGACAAGTCTTCTAGCGAAACACAATCCATCGAGCGTGAAATGCGAAAATTCAGACGAGTGCATGGCGCATTCCATGCCACTCATACTTCAGAAAGTTTCTGTTTTCTTTAAGGTTTCATACGAATTTTTAAATTCTGCAGTGTCTTCAATGTAAAGGAAGTTATCAATTTCAAACAGTGTATACATTTTTTGAGACGCCCTGTGTTTATTGATTAAATGAATAAGATGATGTCTAAAAATGAAACTCTGTGGGCTAAAACCAAGATAAAGATGCCACACGGTTCACGATTTAGTACAGATTCCAGTCGGAGGCTCTTTTTTCTTCGAAAAATTGGACAAATTTTGGACAGGCCTGCAAGACAAGCCGATTTTGTTTTCCGGTGCAGTTTCGAAGGCTTATTTGAAGAGGTTGCGAAGCGTATGCGTGTCTTATCCCAAGGGGTAACTGTCTAGAGCAGACTTTTAACCTTTCCATTTTATCGACCCCAGAATGAATTCCGTTTGCCTTTCGATTGAAAAATCAAAGCTGACCCATTCAACCATTCCATTGCATGTCTGATTCACATTCATTTACTAACGTCGTCCTTTATCTTCTTATATTTTTTTCTCTGCCTTCATAAACCCTCCACAAGTCCTGTATCGCGATTGATTTTCTTTTTCATTCGTAGATCGGAAGGTGTTATAAGGTTATTTGATGAAAATAGTGTTTGATTTCAGGTTAATTAATAGCAAATGTTTAATTTGAAATTTATCGTAATTTTTCCGGTAGAAAATATTATCAATGGTTTTCAATAACAACACAATGAACTTGTACTCTATTTTTGCTTGTTTAGAATCTTGTAAGCTAGCACTGAATGTGAGTAACAATTGTTATATTAGCTTGAACACCACCACTACCTTTAGCATGAAGGGGAAAAATTGTACAGAATCATACAGGAATCCTACAATCCTAGCTGGAAGCGAAATGCGCGGCGCATACATACACACTTGACGGATTGTCAAGAATTTAAAGTCCCACGTTTGCAGGTGAGAAACAAAAACAATACATTGGTTGAATGCCTTAAGTCTTTTTATAATGTAGACTTCAACTGGTCAGACTACAAGGTATGACATCAAGGTCAGATGAACAGCTTTTTTGCCAGAGTCGCGTTTCTTAGAAACCGAAATAGCACTTACTAAACAGCAATCATTACGTGACAATGATGGTGTGATTGAAGGGTGCGGCTAAAATTGTACTCTAAAAAGGGAATGCCCTCTATTTAGAGATGACGTTTCGTCACGGACTAGAACGAGGCTCTATCTTGCATCTGAATGCTCAACGTGTAGAAGGTTTCAGAATTCACCAACATGGTTCTGTTCACCACCCAAACTGCTGGCAGCATTCGTGAACAAGTCATGACCACTAGAAAATTGGCAATTTTCACGATTGTAAGGCAACCGCAAAGACGAGTAGTATGTACATGGCACTGTCGGAGGCGACATCTACTGTCACGTGTAACTCGAATCGATTTAGGGTTTGGTATCGCTCAGCCATTTTTGAAGTCAACCAACTGGTGTCATATTATTCTGGGAAGGATGAACCTTCGATGCTCCATCGGCTCAAAACGACATATCACTTTATGGGCCAAGTACGCATCCATACAGTACCGGACGCGTCTTTTGAATAGACGCCGAAAAAACCGCACTTTTGCGGTTTTTGCGTCTTCTTGCTATAACTCGCCCAAATGTCATCCATTTGAAAAACCAAAGGGACATCTGAGCTCAGGAGATCGAGCTCTATCGTTTGGTATATACAATTCATATGAAAGGTCAAAAATGGCCAAAATTGGAAACTTGCGCTCCATTGAGAAGGCCGGCCGCGGACGGTTGTCGGCCGCAAGGCGTCAAAAACCGTTGCATGGTCACAATTCCTCTAATTTAAGGTTTTCAAGCATTGCGTAAAGTGTTTTGTCATGCCAGGAATTCTCCGAGAGTGCGCCGTGCGCAGTGCATATAGGATCGAAGCTATCAATCAAAGAGGGGGGGGGGGGGCAGTTTGTAGAGTGAGCATTTAGAGAGTTTTATGAGAAATTCTCAGCCGCCCTACTCAGGAATTGCTGTGCTCTGTTCCGGCGAGACTTTGGAGTGCGCTGTGCACAATGTATATAGGAATTTGACAGAGTTACTGCGCTCTGAAAACGCCCGCGCGTGCAATCTGCGAGCGGTTGCCCCACTCGATTGATAGGTTCGATTCTATATGCATTGCTCCCGGCGCACTCCTAAGTCTCGCCGGACAGAGTACAGCAAATCCTGAGTAGGGCGGCTGCGAATTTCTGATAAAAACTCTTCAAACGCCCACTCTACGAGCTGTCGCGCCCACTCGATTGATAGGTTGGGTCCTGTATATGGATGTTTTTTCTTTAAGGCACGTGGTAGTGCAGGCGGAAGTGCCGCCTGTTGCATGATCTCCGAACCAGTGTTCTTGGTTCGGATTTCCCCTGCAGGACAACCAAGCCTTCCATCCTTTCGAGCTCGATGTATTGGTACCAGGCTTGTCCGGTCAGGAATGCACTGAAATGTCCATCAGCTGACCACCGCAAGTCATTGTACTAGCCAAATACGCATTCAAAGTGTCTCCAGCATAGCACGTAAGGCCCCGTTTACACTTCCGACGCCCAGCGACGCGATGACATGTATAGTGGCCAAATTGATCGATCGCGTCGCTCGATCAATGTGTCCACAATAGTATCGTCGCGTCGCTCGGCGTCGAAGTATAAACGAGCCCTAAGGGTCGTTTAGTGTGCGTGCGAAGCGCGACGCGATGCCACGTGTAGCGGCCGAATTGATCAATCACGTCGCTCAATCAATTCGGCCACTACAAATGCATCGCGTCGCGCGTCGCGCGCACACTAAACGATCCCTAAGGCCTCGTGCATACTTCCCATCGCCGCGATGGAATCGCGGCGATGAGTTTTGCAGAGCGACGCGAAAGAATTTGAATTTCTCAGCGCTCGTCGCATCGCTCATCGCCCTGCAAGGAAGCGCGACGGCGATCCGTCCAGGATCAACGCTAAACACCGCGCGCGGTGTTTAGCGTTTGGTCCTGGACGGATCGCCGTCGCGCCCCATTGCAGAGCGATGGGCGATGCGTCGAGCACAGAGAAATTCAAATTCTTTCGCGTCGCTCTGCAAAGCTCATCGCCGCGATGGAATCGCGGCGACGGGAAGTATGCACGGGGCCTAAGAGTGGAATGCGCGTCGCATCTGGCATTACCGTCGTCTTATATCCTTTATTCACGTTTTTCAGCTGCAGTGAAGTCACTATGGATAGATCTCGCGGGAATCTCTCGGCTTGGGTGGGGCAGTCGTTAAAAAGAGTCGCTTTTGTTTACTCTCCAATTAAATATAACACTAATTCTTGCTCAGATCGAATAAAACTCTCTCTCTATTGCTTTGGAAATGGTAAATTGTAAATTGCTGCTAGTGCCAAACATAGTTTCAAAAAGCGCTAAAAGGTCGCGTAAATGCGGAGTATATGGCACATCCTTTAAACGAGGCGATTCGTATGGACGTTTGTCCTTTTCCCCACTGATCGACTGGTTTTTTCCAGATCGTACATTATGCTAGAAGGAATTTTGGTAACGGATAGGCCAAAACCCACCGGAAACCCAACGGATAGGAAGCCCAACGGATAACGGTTAATCTGCTCATCCCTGAGTCGAGACCCTTCCCTAGTTAGGCATGTGCTTTCAAGCTATGACAAAGCGCCATAAAACGGTACAGGTAAAGGACGGCGTCATGCAATTTCTTCCTGGTATTTCGCCACGCGCCACGCATTCAACTATTGTATGACGTCGTGGGAGCCGTTTGATTGCGTATTTGACCAATGAGTTGTGATGGCCAGCGTGAAAAATTTAGTGCGTTATCCTTCCCAGACCAGCCTACTAACAATTCAACAAACTCGCAGGGATGGAGGGTTTGGTTGGCCTGGTCGTTACCCGAACCAGGAGTTGAATTCTTCGTAATGCAGATGACATTCGGCGTCTCTTCCAAATGCGCTTCCTCCACAGCGCCATATCTCTCCAAAAATGTAGTATTTTATTCATTATAAAATGACTTTGTATTCTAGACTTTAGGTCACAAAGATTTAAGGACAATAAATATTGAAGGAAAGAATGACTTTGGCTAATGACTTTGGAGTGTGCCACGCACTTAGCTTGAACATACATAACATCGTGTGGCATCTCCATTTGGACTAACCTACATATGAATTAAGAGATGAAGACATGGGTATTTGGCCTATGGACGGAACTGTATTGCCTACGATGACCAGCAGATGAAAAAGTCATTCGTTTGTTATTCCTAGCCCTTGGAGAGGCTGGGTTGTTCTAGAAGGGACCCGAACCATGGATCGATTAGGATGCACAAGGCAGTCGGCGCCTCTTCCGACTGCGCTCCTTTCGCCCTAGCAGCAGTACCAGTTAAAAACCAGTTTGTTCGCAAGTAAGAAGCGCCGCCTTCCGACTGCGCCACACAGAATATTCACACTCAGAAGACATTCGGAATACGGAAAGTGCAGAACCCCGCGGGTGTCGAGTGAAGGTGCAACGCAGACGAATGACCGTACTTCGAGTGTAAAACCGGCCGAATAACTTCAGCACGAAGATCTGAATATTTACACGCAGTCGTTTTAATGAAGGCAGTTTCAAGCGATGCAGCGTGCAGCATTGCACGGAATATCCACTAATGAAGCAAAAGTGTCGCGGCTGTCGACAGAGAGTCGGCGTGCCGAGCTCACGAAAAACCGACGTCGCATCCACGCCTAGATGGCGTTGGAATTCTGCACTTCATTTTTACTTACTTTGCAGCTACCGTTAGTTGCGGTGTTAGCGTAAAAAGTCGAACCTCACCCTCTCAGCAGTCTTCGAGAACAGGGATTTCTTGACAGCATAGTTGTCAACCAGCTAGCTGCTAGTCAAAGATGTGTTCCAAGAGATGCAGTTCGGATGAGGATAAAAAGTAAAATACAGTGTCAATTCTATTTGGGGTGCGCCATGCATTCGTACTTCTACGGGATGGTGTGAAAACAATTTGAACGTTTTTAGCGCTTACAATGACTTATAATGCCCAGCCAATCAACGAGTCAATGTGTAGTCTTTCTCAGAAAAGTCTGCTACAAATTCACCGAACCTAAATGGAAGGCTTGATTGGAATGGTCAGGAAATCCGAACCAAGAACCTGGAATTGGATGCGCGCGACAGCCGGCGCCTCCTTCGATTGCACTATGTACCGCGCGCTCAAATTTAGTTATGTAGGTGATTCAACGAGCTAACGTGGCCCTGTTGTTGCACGAGACCTGCATTCTGACAACAAGCTACTGCAGTGCACTAGCTTCAGCGTCCTGAAGAGAGCATTTCACTCTGAGGAACCTGGAGCGACCATCGAAGTCCTGATTAGGGGGGCTGTTCCTACACCGTACCCCAAAAGCACTTCGACAACTGTGTATTGCATTCACGACCAAGATCTCGTCATTCTACGATGTATTCGTGGTCAACGTAATGAAGGGAATACCATATCATTTGACTCCAATTTTTTTGGTTCGGATTTCCCGTCCAGGCCATTCACGCCTTCCATTGCTGTGTGGTGCGTAAATTGGTGACGAACTTGTCTGTGAGGGGTAAAACACTGAGGATAACCACCGCACGTCACTGTGTAGGCCAAATACGCATTCAAATTGCCTTCGCGACGTCTCTTAGAGTTAGAATGCGTGGCGCATCCAAAAGAAAATTGAGAAACGCCGTCCTTTTCTCTTCAACCCTATTAAATGTAGTAATGATATAACACAAAAAACAGATCTATGAACATTGACTAATATTACACTTTTCATTAGGATATTTGTAATCGCCTAAGAGAGAAATTTAAAAATCCAAAAAAGCAAAGAAAACCCTGGTCTATATATCAATTTTATAGTTGTTCATTACTAACACACGCCTCAGAGACCTGGGCTATAATACGAAAGCAGGATGAACACGCAATCAGCGTCGCGCAGCGTGGAATCGAGAGGACGATGCTCGGAGTGACACGACTCACGGAAGTGAGAGAAGGCCTCCGGAGTTCCGAGCTTCGCCGACGTTCGAAGATCAGAGACGCTGTCGCGTGGGCCAAGTTGTCGAAAATTAGGTGGGCCGGCCACGTAATGCGATTCGCAGACACCCGCTGGACGAGAGCCGTCACCGACTGGATTCCGCGGGATGTCAAGAGAACCCTAGGACGCCCACCAACGCGTTGGTCAGACTTCTTCGTGAAAGCCCTGAACGACCGATATGATGCTCTTCGTGTCCCTCGAGCGAGGAGGATCCATTGGAGCACTCTGGCACGCTACAGGGACGAAGGGAGACGCTGCTGGCGCCCGCTCGAGCAAGTCGATGATCATCGGGACGACAGGTGATACAGGTGACTTGTTTATTAAATACACCCAACAGTACTTGTGACAGCAGAGCAGAAAAACATACATACATACATCGCGAGAAAAGAACAACACGAGCGGTAGCTAGAAACAGGAAGTAAATAATGAAGTGGATTTGCTGGACTCGCAGAGACTGGCCAACTGTAATGGGACAGAAAGATTTGGCCGTTTTGTTCAACATTTGGTGTTCAGAACCAGCCCTATGATAAAAGAAGTTCGCCCGCACTGCAGTCTCGACTCCAGGTAGTACTAACATTCGCGTGACACCTCTCGCCTTAGAATTCTGCAGGACAAAGAAGGCGTCCCTGGAGATTATAACCGAGCCTTTAATGTTCATCAACAGGTCATTCCTCCTTCTTTTTTCCACCAATATGTCTAGGGAGAATAGACTGTTCCTCTAGGCACTACGAGGGAGATCACAGTAGTCCATACTAGTTGCTCTAATCATGAGCCTCCTAACGAAGCTTTTTTGGACTTCTTCCAAAGCAGTAGTGACCGATTTCCTGGTGGGGTTAAAAACAGTGGTACCGCATTCCAGAATAGGTCTCAGGAGGTCATTTCAACGGTAGGTCGGAACGGCCCAAGTGTTGCGTATGGGCAGAATCGCCTCAACCAAGAAACAACAGAATGTATTAGGTTGTAACGAAATAAATGGCACTGAACCACTGTAAATTTAAACAGTTAATATCTCGGCTTGTAGGCAAGTTTATTAATCGAAATAAAAACCTTCTGATTCTACACATCTTTGCCAACGTGACACAAGCTTTTTTTCCCAGTAGCGTAAAAATCAGAAGTTCTGGAATTGACGAAATCTTCGAAGGCACTTTCGGCATCCTGTTGGTATTTGAATATTTTCCCTACCAAGAAGTCGCCAAGATGCTTGAACAAATGGTAGTCTGTTGGGGAGAGATCGGGAGAAAACGGAGGATGTGGTAGAGTTTCAATGCTCAGCTCATTCAATTTCTGCAACGTCATTCGTGCTACATGGGGGCGAGCATTGTCGTGCAGAAGGAGAACTCGCCTTCGGTTTACCAAGGCCGGCCGGATATCATTCAACTTTTTCATCATTTCTTCAATTTCAATGCAGTACTTCTCTGCCGTGATGGATTCACCGGTAGGGAGGAAGCTGTGATGAATAATTCCCAACGAACACCACCATACTGTCACCATTACTTTCTTTTGGTGCAATTCCGGCTTCGCAAAAACCTTGGGGCTCTCATCGCTGTCCACCCACTGTGCCCGATCGTCGCCTGTTGTCGTACATTATCCATTTCTCGTCACAGGTTCCGATGCGATCAAGGAATGGGTCCGTTTCGTTCCGTAGAAGCAGTGCGGACGAGATCTCATATCGTCGGTTTCTTTGCTCCTCAGACAGCTCGTGAGGCACCCATCTTTCCAGCTTTTTGGTCTTTCCAATTTCCTTCAGATGCCGGGCAGATGTGTTGTGACTGACGCCAAGAACCTTCGCTATCTCCCTGGTACCTTTGTGTGGATCCTCCTCTACCACATCTCTCAGCTTGTCCTCGTCAACATCACTATGCCTCCCACGACCTTCATGTTCTTCCAAGCTCTCATCTCCATTCCGGAACTTCTGATACCAACGATACGCCGTCCGAATTGTGGAACATCCTTGACCGAATGCGGCGTTGATCTTCTCGTCCGCCTCCTTAGCTGTAGTGCCCAGCTTGAATTCATACAAGTAAATCCCTCGGATTACCCTTTTGTCCATCTGCAAAAAAAGTCAATAAATCTCTAAAGTTTTCCCAATTTTACATAGAAAGTTTGATACTCATCGGTAGAGCAAAGTTTGCGCTTCTAAATGATATGCCACATGTTACGGTTTGTTTTTGATCAAACGCGTAAAGACGCGCCAAAAAATGGTGCGAGCCAGTGCCATTTAATTCGTTGCAACCTAATAAATATCTCGACCCCAATGCAACTCTGCGCAGAGATAGGGACGACGGAAGTTGGGTCGTTGGCGGCGTTAGCGCTCTGCCTGCACGCGGAGGGCGGGCTCAAGTTGGCTGGAAACAGCGATGACGAACGAGCAGCGGTGGTGCAGTGGGTAGAGGGGCGACATAATCCCCATGATCGCTGTTTCCAGCCAACTTGAGCCCGCCCTCCGTCTGCAGGCATAGGGCTAACGTCGCAAACGGCTCAACTTCCGTCGTCCCTAACTCTGCCCAGAGTTGTATTGGAGTCGCGATATTCGCATTTTATTGCTTCCAAGCGAGATGCGATTCTGCCCATATGCAACACTTGGGCATTTCCGACCTACCGTTGAGATGGTCTCCTGGTTTGTAGTTTTATAGGCTTTCAGTATAACCTTAAGGTTTCTGGAGTGGAGACATCTAAACAGATTGAGAACTTGGAGAGTAGTCGTGTTTCTGATATGCTTGCAGTATTCCGAGAAGTCACGTGTGTCATAGTAGGTGTACCCTAGGTTAGTAACTTCGTTGACAATTTCTAGCTGCTGGTTGTTCAAAAGGTATCTAGTGGGCGCGCTAATTATTCGAGGAACGCATCCTTCCAGAGATTTGCTAGCGCACGTCTGGAAAAGTTACTCCACCCTCACTACCGTTCATAAAAACAGGAAAAATTGTTCGAAAACTTTTAAATTGACGACTCGACAAGAGATTATGCATATGGATTGTAGCTGTAAGGGAAAAACTTCGACAAGTCTAGCAATGGTGAAACTATCAAATATATTAGGTTGTAACGAATTAAATGGCACTGGCACGCGCCATTTTTTGGCGCGTCTTTACGCGTTTGATCAAAAACAAACCGTAACATGTGGCATATCATTTAGAAGCGCAAACTTTGCTCTACCGATGAGTACCAAACTTTCTATGTAAAAATGGGAAAACTTTAGAGTTTTATTGACTTTTTTGCAGATGGACAAAAGGGTAATCCGAGGCATTTACTTGT
>OX375870.1:8971675-9113800 GCA_947359475.1 Heligmosomoides polygyrus bakeri
CGAGACATACGTTTAAGGATAAGAAGAAGAATGAGACCCCATGCACGTGCTAGCGCAGCCGGAAGAGGCGCTGCTAGCGCGAGCCCAATTCCAGGATCCTGGTTCGGGTCTCTCACCTAGACCAACCATGCTCTCCATCCTTCTGAAGTCGGTAAATTGATGCCAGATTTATATGAATAGGGTAAAACACTGACTTGTCCATCGACTGACCACGACAATTCTTCGTACAGGCCAAATACAAATGATACCGCTGTGCTTTATGTTCACCGACCTGAAGAAGACATTCAACTCCGTCGAAAATGGAGCGGTTAAGCAAGAAGCGAACATCTGGGCAAAAGTGCTGCAACTGCAAGAGGTGTCGCTGGAAGGCGCTCAGGAGTTCGAACTACTACCGTCTGTACAGTGTCGAGCATAGGGCAGAAGAGGAGGGACTTCTCTGACCTTCTGTCTCACCGTAACAGAAACCCTAAGGCCCTTTTATACCTCGACGCCGAATCACGCGGAGCCACGAATGGTGGTCACATTGATTGAGCGATGCGGTCGATCAATTTGGCGTCGATCAATTTGGCCACTTTACATGCCGTCGCGTCGCTCGGCGTCGGAAGTATAAACGAAGCCTAAGCAGGACGCGCACTTGAATGCTTCAACAATTCTGAGTGGTAGACTGAAGCATAGGGCATACCCCAGAGGCGCTAACTACAGAGCAAGGGAATTATCACTCGCCATTGAACTGCACTTCTGTTTTGTGCATCGCTGTCACGAATCGCGCTTCACGCGTTTATGAATTCGAACCTCAACCTTTCATGCAGAAAAATTGCACGCTGAGCGCTTTGCGGTTTGAAGTTCATAGAATTGCAAACGTTAGAAAGAGCTCAACTCAAGCTCAGCCAAAATGAAAAATTTTTATCTCTTTATAACTCAATTAGAACTCAACAATGCTGAGGAATGTATTTGCCATTAAGGGCAATGACCTTGCTGCCATCGCTCAGCCAACTTCCTGATCCCAACCTTCCAGAACTGCTTGAGCCTGGTGTTGATCAACTGCTCGATATGGTTGTCAAGGACTGCATGGGTTCTTGTGTCCCTTCCGACTAGGAAGTCCTGTAGGCTCAAGTAGTAGTGGTAGTTGCATGGAGAGATGTCCAGCGAATACGGTGGGTGAGGCATGTGAACGTAGCCCAGCTGGCCAAGCTTATCCGTCGTTACTTGTTCCCGATGGGGTGCAGCGTTGTCGAAGAGGAGAACCTTCTTGAAGCGCTGCGATTGAATAAGAGCGAGCCGCCAGCCCGTCTCTTCTATTTCGTTCACCATGGCCTTGGAGTTCATTGTAGTGCTCTTGGGAAACAGCTTCCGGTAAAGCTATTCACAGGCACAGACCCAAAAGCTCCAAAGGTGCTTCTCGCCGTGAACATCTCGCCGAACGAAGGTGGGTAACAGGTCACCAGGCCTCACCCAGACTCGCTGCTTGACAGGGTTATGGTAAAAGACGTACTTCTCATCTGGCGTGAATATTGAGCCTAGGCTGCTCGGGTTGGGAATTGGGTGAGATTTGCGCGACACAGGTCGACTCGTCATACTGGGGTTTCGGCATGAGACAGACTGGGGTTTCGGCATGCTTCTGGAAAGGGCGGAAGTGGTAACTTCTCAGATGGGCTTCAGTAAGTAGCATACAAAGATGCAAATACGACAAGCACGAAACCAGACTCCAGCCACGAGATATATGGACATGACATGGGGTGCCTCATTACTTTTGCCCCCCCCCCCCCCCCTAATAGATAAACTGCTTATAGTTGGTATCCATCCAATGATTCGGGCTTGGATTCAAAGTTTTCTCACGGTAAGAAATTATCAGATCAAAATAAAAGAGCATTCAAACATATATTCTGCTCGCAGTGGCGTGCCTCAAGGCGGGGTTCTTTCACCACTGTTATTTCTCTTATATACATTTGAACTACCACCTAGAATTTCTCGATATGCGGTTGCCTGCAAAATGTACGCTGACGACAGAAAATTTACAAGGAGATCGAAAATTTTCAAGACTGCCGAGCAAAACAGTCGGCGATCGATTGCGTGGATGAGTAGGCAAAGAATGCGAGCTACCTCTTGCACCAGAAAAATCTTGTCGTTTCACAGTCGGAACTAGGAGTCAAGTTCCTCGATCAGCGTACAATCAGAGAGGATGGTTACTGCAGTCGGTCTCTGCCGTTCGGGATCTTGATTTTTCAATAGCGACTGATCTCAGGTTTGGTAAACACTATAGGGCGCTTGTTTAAAAAATCCGAACTTACAACTTGTTTAAAATGTAACAAACGAAAGACTTGCAGACGCCATAGCTAGCCTACAAAATTTACGTGAGGCCCATTGTAGAATATGGCATAAACGTCTTCAACCCTACCAAGAAGAAGGATATCGCTTTGTTGGAAAGCATTCAGAACAGCTATACACGTAAGCTGTTTATGAGGTGCTATGGGCTTCAATATTGTGATTTGCCAAATGGACCAACTAGAGCGAAGGTGCTTGGGCTTTCCAGTTTCGGTTCCAGAAGAAAAATGGCTGATTTACCGATGTTGTTCAAATTTCTGACTGAACCCGTGGGTGTTGACCGCTGCCGTTCTTCAAGTCTCCACTGTCTAGAAATAGAAAAGGGAAGCTTAGAATCTATGTCCCTGTTGCAAGGACGCTAGCTAGATCATGCTTCCTCACCAGGAATCTCAGAGAGGCCAACTTCTTGCTTGGGGAATCCGAAGATGTCACACAGATGTCGCTGTCGGTCCTTAGGTCATTTTCTGCTCATTATTTGTCTGTTTAAGCTCATTAGTGTTGTATCTTCTTTCGACCATTCATGCTTTAGTGTTTGATGCGTCCTGGTTTCGTTTCATTTCCTTTTGTTTTTATCCAAATATATCATATGACACGTCTCTGAGTAAATAAATAAATAAATAAATAAATAAAACTCCCCTGAGATGTTCAACGCATTCCATTTCTACGGCACGTTGCGGAGGCAATTCGAATGCGTATTTGGGTTATGCACGTGGAGCGCAGTGGAAGAAGGTGCCAGCTATTACGTGCACCCGATTCCAGATTCCTGGTTTGGATTTTCCGCTCAGACAAACCAAGACTTTCTTCTCTTAGGGATCGTTGAATTGGTACTTCTCAGACTTGTGTGTGAAGGATAAAGCGCTCTCCTGTTCATCGGCTGGCTATCGCAAGCCATTGCATAGGCCGAATACGCATTTCAATCACCTACATGGAATGCATGGCGCATCCTAAAAGAGGGCTTTAACTTCATACTTCATCCTTATTTTTTTCATCTATGACGTAGACCAAGGTCGCTTGAAAAAATACAATGTTAGGATAAAATACCAGCAAACTCAATCAAAAACAAATAAACACAACTGAAGGCACTAATTGTAAAAACAGCTTTTTGAAAGCATGCGAAGATAGACCTAAGACTTGCTCATCTGCACTCAAGATGTGGTTGAACTCCCTTAAATTTCTGTAGGTGAAAAAGCCTGCTCGGGCTCGCCTTCTTGCCACCAAAACATAAAGTATGAGGCCTTTGTCATACCATCGCTCATCCCGTGCGACGCCTAATGATATGCTCCCATATCGATCGGGCGGCGCGATGGAATCGATACGGGCGCATATCATTAGGCGTCTCTCAGGGTGAGCGGTGGTATGACAAAGGCCTGAGCCTTCCTCTTATGTTCCTTGTCAGCCTAGAGCCAAAAAAAATTGAGTGGGTTTATAGAAACCCAACCTTTGAGTGCCCTTTAGCCCTAGTTTATACTTGCGCCGCCACTCGCTGCGGCACCACGATCGCCATAGATATCGATTTTTCGCGCCGCTCCGTCGATATCTATCCCGGTCATGATGCCGCGCCGCGCTGCGACGCAGGTATAAACCAGGGCTTAATCCTCTACCATCCTCTACCCTTTAAGTTTAGCCCCTTAACTCTTACATCGCTTCTAAAAACGAGCAAAGGTAGGAAATAACATGAAGATTTTCCCCGCTAAGCCCAACCTAGACATACCTGACTTAATTCGAGATGGAGGGAAACTGAGGAAACCTGTCTTTAAACGGACATAATCCTAATCGACCGCCTTCGCCATTCGTAGTGTTCTATCTGAAACAAAAGGGTGTTAGATGGGCAAATACTTTGAATGGAAAGATAACACGTTAACACGGAATATAGTCAGATCAATGAGTGAGAAGGGTCATTTGCGAAGCAGGGAGACCGAGACTAAGCAAACGAACAATCGAGCAAACAAGCAGTACAAAACGATCGTTTCAAAGACGGTTCTTCTGCATGTCGAAAGTCGGTCTCTAGTTCCGCAAATTCCGGAACTACACAGCCCTTTGCTCGTCCGTCACTTCCCATGCTACACGATATGCAGCCCTATATCGGGAACATTCTCACTTACTGGAATATTCTATCGGCATCACGACGTAAAGCAGAATGTTCACAATCGAGTGAAGTTCAGGCTCATCACCAGATTTTACTACCGGAAAAGTGCGTAGGATTTGATGAGGCTCAGGATAAAGGTTAAAGAATGGCATTACTCAATCCCCTTTGGGATACGCCACGCATTTTACTTCTACGGGATGTCGTGGAGGCGATTTGAATGCGTATTTGGCCTTACAATGACTTGCGGTGGCCAGCCGATGAACAATTCAGCGCTCTATCGTTCCAAGTCACAAGTCTGGTACCAATGCACCGACCCCCGGGGGGATGGAAGGCTTGGTTGGCCTGGGCGGGAAATCCGAACCAGGAACCTGGTATCGGGTGCACGCGACAGCCGGCGCCTCATCCGACTGCGCTACACGCGCCCATGAGGCTCAAATACGTGCTGTTATGATTTCCGCCTTAGTCAAGAAAAATCATGAAAACCTAAATCATAAGGATCGAGTCGAAGATGCGCCATCTTCAGCTTGACCCTTAGCGATCGCCTACGCTTCAAATGTCAAGCTCTACATCCTTCACTGCAATAATTGCAACTAATTAAGTGCCTTCATGAGAGCTTACTTCTTTTTGGACACACGTTGCAGTGCACAACGAATGAATAAACTGTTATTGGCGAGGGGCGAGTGGAGCGCAGTTGGAGGAGGTGCCCGCTGTCGCGTGCACCCAAGACCAGTTTCATGTTAGTTTCATGATTTCCTGCACAAGCCCGCCAAGCCTTCCATGCATCCGAGGTCGGCGAATTGGTATCAGACCTGTTTGAGAAGGATAATGCACTGACGTGATCATCTTCATCAGTTCGCCACCGATCGAAGTGAGGTATTTGGATAACCTATTGGTGTCTCTTTGGGTCACCAGAGAACATTCACTGAATCGCTGATGACTGCATATAGCCAAATCATTTGTGGCCATGATTTATATTTCGGCTAGCATTTGTAGAAGTTCCTTTAAGAGGTCACTCATACCATAGAGTATCCCTAAAATGATTCAATTCACTTTTTATCAGCCTCAAGTTCTATAGGCCAAATACCCATTCAAATCACCTCCACAACATCAAGTAGAAGTGGAGTTCGTGGCGCATCTCAAAAAGGCATTGAGTAACGCCGTCATGGTTCCCTTATCCTCTATTCTTTGTAGTTGACCAAATTACTGCACTGCATACACATAGATCACTTAGCTGGTCCCATCCAACCTAGACATTTCTGCCAGAATTGACCACATCATGGCGCTGCTTTCCTTGCCCAGAAGTGTATATAATTTTTGATACATTAGAAATTGTATTAACGATAAAGACTGGCGTTACCCAATCCTTCATGGGATGCGCCATGTATTGTTCTTCGATGGGATGTCGCGGAAGCGATTTGAATGCGTATTTGGGCATACAATGAATTGCGGTGGCCAGCCGATGAACAAGTCAGCGCTTTACCCTTCCCAGACAAGTCTGGTGCCAATTCATATACCCTGAAGGGGTGGAAGGCTTGGTTGGCCTAGGCAAGAAATCTGAAGTAAGAACCTGGTATCGGGTGCGAGCGACAGCCGGCCCCTCCTCCGACTGCCCTACACGCGCCCAAGAGACTTCCCATAGCTTGCAGAAAAAAGAAAATGCAGCAGATTTAGGCCGGAAACGGAAAGAACTCGCAATTTTAGGGGCAGACCAAGAGACAGACTCCCCTTCCTCCTGAAGGCCTCCTTTGCGTTAAATTCACGCGAGATATAAACAGTTCATGAAGGATACAAGAAGAGACGAGTTATCTCAAAGGAAGAACGCGATGAACAAAAGCTGATATCTCAAATTGAGAACGTGACGAACAAGAACTAAAATAAATCGAACATAGATTTGAAAGATTCCTACGCTCCTAGGAAGGTAAGCAATTAGGTGTTTTGGAAACTTTAGGAATGAAAGTTCAGGAGTGAACAAAATGTCTGTCTAAAGCCTCTTGAATTTACTTAAGTAGTCAGGAACTGGAGATGTTTTCGGTAATTTGATGAATATGTTTACGTGCTTAATTTGAATTGTAAACAAAAAACCATCGAATTTTCAGTAGAGAATACACACGATTTTGGGTACATGTCGCGTAGGTGAGCAGCATTGGTAGGTGGGAGCGCTTCAGTCAATGATAACCAAACAGAGCACGACCGAATACAAACCAGCCCATCAGGGAATCAACTGCACATGCTCTCTCTGAATGGCATGCCCATTCAATGCGGTCTGATTGATTTAGTCGTTCCCACCTACCTATGCTGCTCACCTACCCGACATATACCCGATTTTGCGCCTTCCTTTGCTGATCCATTAATTGATCGACACTTTAAATTCATTCACTTTACAACTTTGTCAAAGCGAGAATTATTGCTTAGAAATGTGCCTACAAATAGCCAACCAGGTTTTTTTTTCATTGATAAAGTTGTCTTTTACCAGAAACTGTTTTAACATTTTTGCTGCAGTGGAAAGAATCGAATTACGGCAAAACCATGCAGTCTTTGGGAACGGTTTTATTCAACAAAATCCGATCTCATTCAGGAAGTAAGAGTGTCACCGATTGTTTATTGTTTGAGGTACTTAAGTTCAACAAGAGTTCTACCACAACGGAAGTAAAGTAATTGTAGGCAATTGAAATTATTGCTAAAATTAACCGTGCGGAGCAACTAATATGTGGGACTTCTTAACACATTGACGACAATCGCGTTTTGCGGCAGAAAGCCGCCTGGGACACGCGTGCGTTTCTACGCGCGCGCGCTATGAGCCACCGGTGGATCATAATATCCCTCGCGGATCACTTTTTTGTCTTATGTGCTTTTCCTATCAAACTTCGACCAGAGGGTTATTTAGGATGCTGATCACGAATCTGATATCCTTTTATGAAATTTCGACCGACTACGATAGCTTACGGTAGGTACGGGTGACTAAGGCCCTGTTCATACTTCGCGACAGGAGCGACAAGAGCGCAGCGCGCGCAGCGTGAGCGAGTGCGCAGCACCCGGAAGTATGAACAGATGACAAGAGCGACTGGAGCGACAGGAGCGACAAGAGCGACAAGAGCAACTGGGACGACGTACGTAGTGTGGTGCACGTAATTGCACCATAACGTCTACTTCGTGGCCTAAAATATCAAGTGAGTAGAGGTCTTCACGTCTAACTATTCAATTGGATTAGTTTTTGGAAACTGAAACAGACCCAAGCAAACAGTCATATTAGTAAAAAGTTTCTGGAAACTGAGACATACACAAGAAAACAGTCATAATTTTAGTCGAAAAAGTTGTTAGAAACTGAAACAGACAGAAGCGAACAATCATATTATCTACATCGTCAGTCTGGCACTCAAAACAGACATAAAAGCACTCCTTACCTTTGTATGAAGAACGTCAGAACAGGAATCGTTTCCTTCCAGCACTAGTGCGCCTTCCAGCACTAGTGCGGTGTAATTACGTACTCCATGCTCCGTTCGTCGTCCCAGTCGCTCCAGTCACTCCCGGCGTCGGCGCGAAGTAATAACAGGCGACACCGTGAGCGACAAGAGCGACTGCAGCGACGACGCTCGAGTATGAACACTTTTCGGCGGAGCGCGCTCGGTTTTAATCGATATGCATGTTTTGCACGGGCGACGAGTCGCTCTGGTCGCGAAGTATGAACAGGCTCTAAGGCTGCCGAGGTCATGATCAATGTTTTTTCCCCAAACGTTGCCCAGAGGGGTTATTTGGGGTGCTGATCACGAATCTGACATCCGTTTTTAGTAATACGGTGGAGTACGGTAGGTGCGGGTAATCGTCGACAGCCTCAGTCAGCCGTGCCTACCGTAACCACCCTTAGTCCACAGTAATGACAAAAACTGATGTCGGATTCGTGATCAGCACCCCAAATAACTGCCATAGGCGAAGCTTGAGCGAAATCGATGATCATGGCTCCGACACCCTTACCCCTACCTACCGTAACCTACCGTAATCGGCCTAAATTTTGGAAAAGGATGCCAAATTCGTAATCAGTACCCCCAAATAACCCTCTAGGGCAAAGTTTGGGTAAAAAATACCGACTTGAATTGATTTTATTGTAAAATTGGTATCCTTTCTAGTAAAATTTTTTAATTCGGTATATCTAATGAAAGCAAAGACAATTTTCTTGCTTATTCCTGTAGGACATTCTCCTATCACAAGTAATTATGGAACAGAGAAAACATCTATGAAAATTCGACGGCAAGAGTACAAAAAAAAATAGTGCGAAAAGGTATGAGCCACCGGTGGCTCATATTGTCGTCAATGCGTTAAAGGAACTTTTACGGGTGTTAGCCGAATTACAAGTCACCGCCACAAATCACTTTGACCACATGCATTCATCAATGAGTTAGAGAATGTCCTCTGGTGACTCGAAAAGACACGAAACGTCATACAAATGCTTCACTTCGATCGCACAAGAGCTTCGTTAATGGATTTGCACTACGCTTTTTTACCATCTATAACCGCACCCGAACCAACATGCGTGATGTACGTGATAAATTGTTGATGAACATACATTCCGTGTAAAGACTCAAACGGACACTGAGAAGGGACGGCGGTGAATATACAGCCCTTTAATGCCGTTACGGTAGCATCAGGCAACCACCACGTCCGAGCTTGCGAAATTATGCAGAGCGGCGATAAAGGAGGATCTTAAGGAGAGATGGGCGGAAGTGTGGCTGAAGCTACAGAGACAGGTTTGAGCATCCGCAATGTCCGCCGGAACTTCGCCAACTTCAAGATCAAGATGACTCTTTGAGGCCCTGATGGAACTGTCACCTCTTTCAGAAGGAGAATGGATAAGGCTATCGACGACTCCTACTCTTCGATAGCCACATCCACTTGCCCCATCTTCCGCAGGATGGATGCGTCAGCCCCTCCGTTCTTCCTTCCGAGATCCGACACGCTATGTACCTTTCTTCCTTCCGAGATCCGACACGCTATGTACCTATCTCGTCAGTGAAGAAACGTACAGCACCAGATCCCGACAGGATCAGAGCTGAACACCTGAATAACCTCCCTTTGGCGATCATCAATACCCTGGCAGTGCAAGGTTCCTTCTCAGTGGAAGACCAGCAAGACCGTCTTGCTGTACAGGGAGACGTGCACGACATTGGCAACTATCGCCCGATCTGCCTGCTGTCCGTAGTCTACAAGCTGTTCACTCGAGTCATCCTGAATAGGATCAGCAGAACGCTGGACGAAGGACAGCCATCCGAACAAGCAGGATTTCGGAGAGGATTCAGCTCGATCGACCACATTCACACCATTACGAAGCTCATCGAAGTGTCGCGAGAGTACAAGCTGCCGCTGTGCTTTACGTTCATCGACCTGAAGAAGGCATTCGACTGCGTCAAAAAGAACATAGTTCAGCAAGAAGCGAACATCTAGGCAAAGGGACTACAACTTCTGCGGGGAAGATGTTGCAGTTGCACGAGGTGTCGCTGGAAGACGCCCAAAAGATCGAACTACCACCGGCTTTACACAGTTCGCGCGTAGAGGCAGGACTTTTCTGATCTTCTGCCTCCACCGTAATTCAAGCCCTGAGGAGAACGCGTGTTTGAATGCTTCAACAATTCGGAGTGGTCGACTGGAGCATAATGCATACCACACAGACGCTAATTACCGAGCAAGCGATTTATCACTCTCCATTGAACTGCACTTCTGTTTTGGGCATCGCTGTTAGAAGGAATCGCGCTTCACGCGCCTATGAATTCGAACCTCAACCTTTCACGCTGCAAGGTGCGAAGAATTAGCTTTTTGCACGCTGAGCGCTTTGCTGTTCGAAGTTCATAGAATTGCGTGCAAACGTTAGATGGAGCTCAACTTCTTTTTCAGTTGCTTGATTAAAAGGATAAAGAATGAAGTGTCGGCCTTATGCGGTCTCTCCTGAGATGCAGCACGCATTCCCCTTCTACGTGATATTGCGGAGGTTCGAATGTTCGAATGCGTATTTGGCTTATGCACGTGGAGCGCAGTGGGAGGTGGTGCCAGCTGACGGGTGTATCCGATTCCAGGTCCCTGGTTCGGATTTCTCGCCAAGGCCAATCAAGCCTCCCATGCTTCCGGGGTCGGTGCCTTGGTATCAGTTGTTTGGGAAGGATAGTACACAGACGTGCTCTATCGGGTGGCCTCCTCAAGTCATTGCATAGGCGAAATACCCATTCAAATTGCCTCCACGATATCTCGCAGAAGTAGTGTGTGTGGCGTATCCCGCAAAAGAATTCGTTAACGCTGACCTTTATCCTTTTTACTATCCTTATTATTATTGCTGATATCGGTAGCTGATGGATGTTTGTCCAATGTGATTGCGTCACATCTCTGACATTCAAGAGAGCCAAAATGGATGCAAATGCAGGGAATCGTCAAATGACTATGTAGGTGGCTCGATCAGTGCCAAAATTAGCCCTACTTTACCGCGCTACTTGCACCCGATCGGGCAAAAACCCTATAAGTATCCTAATATAGAATGGCGTTCAGTCGAGCCTAGTCATGCTAATAAAATCGGGTTATGGAGTCACTTCTCGTACTGCCGCCTTCAGGTAATCTCCAAAAATTTTGCAACTTTCAACTCCCGCCTTGCATAGCGTCATTACAAAGAACATTTAGGGGCCGATGTATTGTAACAAACTTACCTTTGACTTGGTTAGCATCTGACTTCTCCAGAAAGGATAATGTACTGACTTGCTCATAAGCTGGCTACCTCAAGTATCGCATTGTAAAGGATTAATTCGCACTCAAGTAGCCTCAACGATATCCGTTAGAAGTAGAATGCGTGGCGCATCCCGAAAGGCTTGGAATGACGCCTTCCTTCATCCCTAACCTTTATTGCCCAACGTGCGTAGCGATTCAGAAGACGTGACATGATGATGATTCTTAAGATCAATGGAATATTAGGGGGGGGGGGGCAAAAGTAATGAGACAAAATGAAAAAAATCTTTATCTCCTTATAACTCAATTACAACTCAACGATGCAGAGGAATGTATTCGCCATTAAGGGCAAGGACCTTGCTGCCATCGCTCAGCCTACTTCCTGATCCCATCCCTCGAGAACTGCTGGGGCCTGGTGTTGATCAACTGCTCTATATGGTTGTCAAGGACTGCTTCGGTTCTTGTGTCCCCTCCGACTAGGAAGTCCTGTAGGCTCAAGTAGTAGTGGTAGTCGCATGGAGAGATGTCCTGCGAATACGGTGGGTGAGGCATGTAAACGTAGCCCAGTTGGGCAAGCTTATCCGTGGTTACTTGTTCCCGATGGGGTGCGGCGTTGTCGAAGAGGAGAACCTTCTTGAAGCGCTGCGAATGAATAAGAGCAAGTCGCCGGCCCATCTCTTCTATTTCGTTCACCATGGCCTTGGAGTTCATCGTAGTGTTCTTGGGAAACAGCTTCCGGTAAACCGATCCACGGGCACAGACCCAAAAGCTCCAAAGGTGCTTCTCGCCGGGAACATCTCGCCGAACGAAGGTCGGTAACAGGTCACCAGGCCTCACCCAGACTCGCTGCTTGGCAGGGTTAAGGTAGAAGACGTACTTCTCATCTTGCGTGAATATTGATCCCAGACTGCTAGGGGTTGGGAATTGGGCCAGATTTGCGCGACACAGATCGACTCTTCAGACTGGGGTTTCGGCATGAGACAGACTGGGGTTTTGGCATGCTTCTGGAAAGGGCGGAAGTGGTAACTTCTCAGATGGACTTCAACAAGTAGCATACAAACATACAAATACGACAAGCACGAAGCCAGACTCCAGCCACGAGATATATGGACACGGCATGGGGTGTCTCATTACTTTTGCCCCCCCCCCCCCCCTAATATATGATGGACAACTGGAGCTGGATGTCAGAAAGATCGTCCTCCACAGCTACCTGACTAGAACTCTACGAACTGCTCCAGCATGAAACAATGATTTTCACTAGCCTCCTCTAGGTCGAGGGAGTGTGAAGGCCAAGAGAAAGTAGTGGAAGTAGTGGCGGCTGGTCGTTTTCGTCCGATACTTTGCATTTTTTGTGGTGGCATTACTTCATGGTGTCCCAAACAAGAGACAAAAATAGCCACAGATTATTCTGAAGTCCCACTTTCCCGAAGCAAATGGGATTCGAGGCTAGACTTCTTAGATGCCAACAACATCAGTCAAAAACATTGAAAACAACCTCACCCTTTTCTAAATAAAGCAGTTAAAGCACTTCAAAACCTTGTCTAGGAGACTGGTTTATTTATTTATTTATTTATTTATTTATTGCACGTGGATGCCCACCGAGACAGAGCTATTCGTAATCAGCTTTGGAAAAGAAGAAAAACCGAGATACGCACGACGAAAAAACAAAAACATATGTTTGCGTGATTGAAAAATACGAACAACATCATCGTAATGAAACCTACTTTAAGGTCCTCTTTTCTCAACTTGAGTTTAAGATCAAAGGGATCTATAAATGAGCTTTATATATTATGAGATGGAGTATGAATCCTTTTGGACAATTTCAATAAGTTCGAAGCAGCTCTTGGCGTAAAAAAGGAACACCGTCTTCAAGACCTTACCTACCTGGTTAGGAAAACGAATTTTGGATCTGTAGCCACACGCCATCGAAGACAAAGTTGTGCAAATTTTGTCGAGACGTGAGCGTACTTTCTCAGTGATCATTTTGTAAATCATGAGCAAGTCGTTTCTCGCTCTATAAAATGGTGGAGAAAACGATTGAAAATTTTGTTACGAACACTAGCAGGTTGGATGGATATGTAATCATGGTCATAAAGTTGTATCCAAGCTTTCGAGTTACGTTATTCCGTACCGTTTCCAACCTGGTTAGATTCCTGACTGAAATTTTGGTCTTTTGGACCAACTGGCAGCCATCCCTGTTCTGAGTTCAACGTCATGGTTTCCAAAAACCGGCACGCAACAGCAGCAACAGGATAGGCTACATATGTAGGTGTTGGATGTGCTACAAAGAAAGGAGCAATAACCTAGGTTAATAGAGCGTAAGAGTAGAGGATGCTTGCAAGCTTGACTTTGTTCATCGAAATAGGAGACCAGTGGGGAACAATTTGATCGCTTGCTCTGCATTAGGAGGTGCGAGTTTTTTAGGCAGGAATTTTTTTTTTTGCAGCAAATCGTGCAGACAACTCTGCTGCAAGTCAACACATCTATGATACCCCATATCTATGACATATCTTACAATATAGCAGAGTAAAAAACGCGGCCATTTTTTTGATCTTGATGTTAGGTTTTTAGTCTGAAAAAGCTTGGCTCGGAGTGACATGATTCACGCAACTAAGAGAAGGCCTCCGGAGCTCCGAGCTTCGTGGACGTTCGAGGATTAGAGACGCATGGGCAAGGTCGTCGAAAATTAGGTGGGCCGGCCACGCAATGCGCTTCGCAGACCCCCGCTGGACAAGAGACGGCTGGATTTCGCGCGATGTCAAAAGAACACCAAAACGTCCACTAGCGACTTCGTCAGACTTCTACGTGAAAGCCTTTTCGTGTCCCTTGAGCGAGAAGGATCCACAGGAGCACTCTGGCACGCGAGAGGAACGAATGGAGGCACTACTGGCACAGGCACACGTTCGAACTACCCGATGATCAATTGGACGATAGGTGATACACAGTGCATTTCTAAAGTATGTAACCACTCCAGAACTTGCCCATATCTCGTTTCGCGTTCATTTTTGCAGGCCGGCACTAACTCCACTAGATTACTCGTAGTCGAAAATAGTAAACCACTTGCTTTCAGAAATTGTTTTCATCTCACATGGGAAACAGACTTTTTTGAAGAAAATTGGTTGAAAATTGGCGTTTAAAAAGTATGTATCCACTTGTGAAAAACAAACTTTGATCAAATTCAAATGTCGATCGGACCTCCACCATTTCTTATAATACCATGCATCGTGTTATTCATGCTACTGACAAGATTCTGGGTGATGTTTTCTCCGCTGGCGTACCATGTGATCGAAGTCGCCACCACGTCATTGAACTGTCGGTTATTCGCGTAGGCTCTTCGAACCACGGCCTCCCCCCCCCCCCCTACATGTTCTCCATTGGGTTGTTGTTAGGAGAACAGGCCGGCCAGTCCGTTACTTGAATGTACGTATTCAAATTGCTTCCACGATATTCCGTAGAAGTACAATACCGCTCCTGTCTTTTGGCTTTTGGGCAGAATAGACGGAAAACACCGCCGTTTCCGCCGCTTTTCCATAACTCCCTTCAAAATGCTTTGATTAGAAAATAATTGCCACCATTCGAATCCACTCTTGGTGATCTATCCAATGATGTAGGTAACAATCAGAGGTTCTTAAAAAAAGTTGATTCGGTGACCCTGAGCAATTATTTTCTGATCAAAGCACTTTGAAGGGAGTTATGGAAAAGCGGCGGAAACGGCGGTTTTTTTCCGTCTATTCCGCCCAAAAACCAAAAGGCAGGAGCGGTATTGTAGAGCGCGTGGCGCATCCAGACAGAAGGTGATTAACGTCGTCATTTAGTTGTCGACCTGCTTGTTTTTAACATCACTACTTTCCGAAAAAGGTAAAAGGTAAAATTAGGATAAAAGCCTAAACTGCGGAGATTTTGGGCCAATTTCTGGAGTAGACATCGCCAGTCATCTACTCCTACTGGACGTTGTAGAATCACCTTAAATCTGTGTTTCTATTCTATAGGTAGGCGGTTTAACACATTGACGACAATCGCGTTTTGCGGCAGAAAGCCGCCTGGGACAGGCGCGCGATTCTCGAGCGCCCATAATGTCCCTCGCGGACCACTTTTTTGTCTTATGTGTTTTTTCCTATCAACTTCAATCCTTCACCTTTGCATACTCACGCACACGAGGACTTGAGCGTAAGCTGGTGCTTAAACAGCCACGTACAACGCTTAGGAGGCATTTCTTCACTTTCAGAGTATTCCAAGCTGAGCAAAAAAGTGAAGGTCCCTGACGGGTTGGCTAAGTTCAAAAGCGTTTTATCTGTGCACCTGAAGTGTTGACATTTAGTCGTTTCCATAAAATCAGCCCTTCTCCTTGCCGTTGTGTTTCATTCTTCTCCCACTCTTGTTGTAGGTCCTACAATGCAGTGTGATCTATTGTAGCCAGGTCTGTTCTATTTTTCCTTGGGCTTGTTGTTGCTGTTGTTCTTTAAATCCCACATGTGGTTCCACATGTAATAAAAGTCAAAAGTCAAAAAACTTCGACCAGAGGGGTTATTTAGAATGCTGATCACGAATCCGATATCCGCTTATGAAATTTCGGTCGATTACGATAGGTTGCGGTAGGTACAGGTGACTAAGGCTGCCAAGGTCACTATCACCGTTCTTCCCCAAACGTCACCCAGGGCGGTTATTTGGGGTGCTGATCACGAATCTGACATCCATTTTGGTATTGCGGTGGACTAGGGTAGGTTACGGTAGGCACGGGTGACTGAGGCCGTCGGCGATTACCCGTACATACCTACCGTAACCTCTCCGTTTTGGTAATACTGTGGCGTACGGTAGGTTACGGTAGGTACGGGTAATCGTCAACAGCCTTAGTCACGCGTACATACCGTAACCTATCGTAATCGGCCGAAATTTCATAAGCAGATATCGGATTCGTGATCAGCACCCCAAATAACCCCGTTGGGCAAAGTTTGGGTGATAAATACCGACTTGACTTGTTTTTATTGTAAAACTGGCCTTTTGCCTAGTAAGATTTTTTGATTCTATATATCTAATGAAAGCAAAGGCAATTTTCTTGCTTATTCCCGTTAGAAATTCTCCTATCACAAGTAATTAGGGAACATAAAAAACATCTATAAAGAACGACGGCAGCAGTGTAAAAAATAGCGCGAAAGTTATGAGCCACCGGTGGCTCATATTGTCGTCAATGTGTTAAAGGAAAAAACCATTCATTGAAAATGCTGGAGTTGCTAGAGTAAAACGCTTCATTTCCGAGAAACCGTTTCGCCTGCAAGGCCTTGCAGTCTGCAAATAAAATCTGAGAGGAAACGGATTTAATGGTCGTTCTAAATGCGTGCAAGACGGTGCAATAATCGCACTTCCGACAACCTACCCAGCATTCGTTTAACTTCAGCCTCCACTCGTAGCAAAGTCGTTTTAAAGAAGAAGAAAAAACAGCTCAAATCTGAAAATGACTCTTCTTCCACCTCTATGGTAGTAGACGCGATTCTTTTTATCTATAGTGGACTATCTACCACTATATAATTGAGTTAGCTCCCTGCCCTGTAGATGATGAGGCGTACCTCACTCAGGTTGGAAACCTGGCTGTGACACGCCTCGTTGAAACACCCGCAATCTCATGGAACCCCTTGCGACGCCTCCGCGTACCTCGCGCGGGCAACGTCTGCCGTTCAACATCTACCACTATATAATTGAGTTAGCTCCCTGCCCTGTAGGTGATGAGGCGTACCTCACTCAGGTTGGAAACCTGGCTGTGACACGCCTCGTTGAAACACCCGCAATCTCATGGAACCCCTTGCGACGCCTCAGCGTACCTCGCGCGGGCAACGTCTGCCGTTCAACATGGGATGTTTTTACAGCAGAGGACGCGTAGCCTCCTACTGTTTGATACAACGGCATCTGCGCGCGTTTCTGAGTGCCTGAATCCAGAAGACGGGTCCCCTTCGTCGCATCACAACCGTCTGGAGTCAGAAGAGGAGACACCGTCGTCTTACGACGAGGGATCGCATTCAGAATTGAATATGAGATGCTGCTGCAGCAGAGGAAGCGCAGCCTCCTCCTGCTTGACACAACGGCGTCTGCGCGCGTTTCTGACCAGGATACTACCTCAACGGTAGGTCGGAACGGCGCAAATGTTGTATATGGGCAGAACCGCCTCTCTCTGGGTAGTAACGAACTGCAGGTATCTCGACCCCAATACAACTCTGCGCAGAGTTAGGGGCGACGGAAGTCGCGCGTTGGCGCCCTGTTGATTCACGTGCTCCACAGCTGACGGGCGCGCGCGGGATGAGGGCTCGCATCGCGACCTAGCGTAGTGCACAGGTGGCGTAGTAGGGAAGAGCTTGGGCTCGTGAACGACGGGTTGGGGGTTTGGATCTCGCAGACTGCGTCTGTTTTGCACTTTTGCAAAATCCATGTTTATCATATAGGTAATCCACCTAGGGGTATTATAGCGTGTTATAGAGCCTGTTTATAGTTGTTTACATATAACATACCACTCATACCGTTAACGAGGGTGGTCCAGGCAGGGTCACCGATTTCGCTGAAACTTTGTTAGGGGGTTATTTGGGGTGCTGATCACGAATCTGATATCCGAGCTTCACGATTCGGCTGGATAATATAGATACAGGAAGGCACAGGATTACATTCTTAAAGTTTCTGCCGGTGACGGCAGGTCGAGACAGAATCGTGAAAAACGGATGTCAGATTCGTGATCCGCACCCCAAATAACCCCCTAGACGAAGTTTCAGCGAAATTGGTGGCCCTGCCTGGACCACCCTTGTTAACGGTATGGGTGGCCCCCGACCGAATCGTGAAAAACGGATGTCAGATTCGTGATCAGCACCCCAAATAACCACCCTAAACAAAGTTTCAGCGGAAAATTTTGACCGAAGACTTGTCGGTGGAGTAGGAACTTTTAACTAGTGCCACAAAATATCTATCGTTACATAACTATAGCTTCGCACAAAATAGGCTTAAAATAAGTGACGCACAGAAGTGAACATTTTAGCTAATCTGTAGTTTGAAGCATTTGTTATATGTAAACATGCTCTATAACACACTGTAATACCCCTAGGTGGATTACCTATATGATAAACATGGATTTTGCAAAAGTGCAGAACAAGCGTAGTCTGCGGGATCCGAACCCCGCCCCCTCGTTCACGAGCCCGAGCTCTTCCGTACTACGCCATCTTTGCACCGCGCCGCTTCGCGATACGAGCCCTCATCCCGCGGGCGCCCGTCAACTGTGGAGCACGGAATCAACAGGGCGCCAACACGCGACTTCCGTCGCCCCTAACTCTGCGCAGACTTGTATTGGAGTCACGATACCTAAAGCTTGTTACTACCCAGGGAGAGGCGGTTCTGCCCATATACAACACTTTGGCCGTTCCGACCTACCGGTGAGATAGTATCCTGGTGAGTCCTTAAATCCAGAAGACCGGTTCCCTTCGTCGCACCGCAACCTTCTGGAGTCAGAAGAGGAGACACCGTCGTCCTACGACGATGGATCGCACTCAGAATTGAGCATGAGATGCTGCTGCAGCATAGGAAGCGCAGCCTCCTCGTGCTTGACACAACAGCGTCTGCGCCCGTTTCTGAGTCCCTAAATCCAGAAGGCGGGTACCCTTCGTCGCACCACAACCGTCTGGAGTCAGAAGATCGAAAAGAAAGGAAGCAGAGGTCACATCGTCGTCGTACCACGACCGGCCGCATGCAGAACTCAGCATTATCCCATGTTGAACGGAAAACTTTACCCGCGCCAGGTACGCCTCTGCGTACCTCGCGCGGGCAATGTTTGTCGTTCAACATGGGATGTTGTTGCAGCAGAGGAAGCGCAGCCTCCTCCTGCTCTACCCAGCGGCAACTGCGAGCCCTTCTGAGCGCCTGGATCCAGAAGATAGGTCATTCGTCGCTCTACAAGTTTCTGCAAGAGGTGATACCGACGTCGTGTGACGAGCGGGTGCTCAGAAAACAAGGAAGTGGGCCAGGAGTTGGGACCAGGGAGGGGGGGGGAGGGAAGACCAGTAGAGGTCGACCAGCAATTAGATCCAGTAAGAAGAAATGCCACGGATCTCCCTCGATAGAGAGCCTTCGGGCTCTCTTGTTAAGAGGGATCTCGGGCCGCTTGTCGCAGGGCCACGTGGCGCGTCCCCGGGTGGTGGATAGGGGAATTAAACGCGAACCAAATGCGACCGTGTACTGCCCAGAGACGCAGGTGGGATGCAGGGGATGGACTCCTTGCTCCTGCTGTGTCGGGTCGATGCGTTCCTTGTGCGTGGGAGCGGCATGTTCGTGCACAGTGTGCGTGGATGTGTCCGTGACTGTGCGGATTGTAACTGTGTCGGCTCGGCCAAAAGCTTGCACTCGGGACTGGGAGTACATGTAAGGCGATTCGAGACCGCCTTAAGTCTCGCCCCGTCCCTTCGGGCAGTCTGGCTGGCTGCCCGGAGTACCCCGCCCGCACGACAGAGCCTGACTAGCTACCCGTGTTGTATTCCAGTCAAACACAGCAGCACTAAAGGGCCTCATTCCCCTGACCCCGAAAGAGCCCCCATTTCTGCAGCGATGGGAAGGACGAGTACGGAGAGGCTGCTAAAATCTCAGGGCCTAACCAGGCTGCGCAAACTGAGAAGGACTAGGATGACGATCTGTACTTACAACGCCCGCACGCTTGCGTCGGAAGCATCCGTCGAGGACCTGATGATGCAAGCCAGGAAGATCAAGTACGACGTCATCGGACTGACCGAGACGAGAAGACACCACCCCCTACACGCCGCCTACGACTCCGGAGAAGAACTGTTCCTCGGAACATGCGACAGCAGGGGAGTAGGCGGCGTTGGTGTCCTCGTCAACACGCACTTGGCCATGAACATCGATTCGTACGAGTCTCTGACAAGCCGAATCGGACGTCTGCGACTGAAGCGATGTGGCTCCGTGCCAGCCTTGACTGTGTTCGTCGCGTATGCCCCAACATCCGACTACGACGACGAAGACGTCGAGGCCTTCTACGTGGAGCTGGAGAAGTTCTATAAGGAAGATCACACCTTCTACAAGGTGATCGTCGGCGACTTCAATGCCAAGATCGGGCCACGAAGGTCGCTGGAAGAACTTCACATCGGAACCCACGGTTTGGAGTGGAACGAGCAAGGTGAAAGGCTGTCCGAGTTTATCATGTCGACCAAGACCATCCATGGAAATTCGCAGTTCCAGAAGCCTCCCTCCCTACGATGGACCTGGGAATCCCCCGGTGGCCAGTTCCATAACGAGATCGACCACATCATCTTCAATCGCAAGTATTGCCTGACCGATGTCTCCGTTGTCCCCAAGTTCTACACGGGATCGGACCACCGCCTCCTTCGCGCGAGGTTCCGCTTTTCGCGTCAAGGAGAGAAGGCCGCGAAGTTCAAGAAGAGGAGTCCCAGAACGACCATCAACTGGGATCTCTACACCTCTCTTGTCGGCCTTTGGGAAGATGCCGTCATGGACAACGTCGACGAGGAATACGATCGCTTCGTGCACCATCTCCACGATAGTGCTAAGGGAGCCGAGAGCTTGAAGACCACCAAGAGACGCCTGTCTCCGGAAACTCTCGAGCTGATACGCCAACGTGGAGCAGCACGAGCGTCAGGCAACTATCAACTGACGTCCGAGCTTGCAAAGCTATGCAGAGCGGCGATAAAGGAAGATCTGAAGGAGAGAAGGGCGGAAGTGTTGGCTGAAGCAGCAGAGGCAGGGCTGAGCATCCGCAATGCCCGCCGGAACTTCGCCAACTTCAAGACCAAGATGACCGCTCTCCGACGTCCTGACGGAACCGTCACCTCTTCCAGAAGGACCATGGAGAAAGTCATCCACGACTTCTACTCCGATCTCTTCGATAGCCACGTCCACCTGCCCCTACGCCATCTTCCGCAGGATGGATACGTCATCCCCTCTGTTCTCCCTTCCGAGATCCGACACGCCATCTCGTCGGTGAAGAAACGTACAGCACCCGGTCCTGACAGGATCAGAGCTGAACACCTGAAGAACCTCCCGCCAGCGCTCATTAACACCTTGGCGCGGCTCTTCACACGCTACCTGTCCGAATGCAAGGTTCCATCTCAGTGGAAGACCAGCAAGACCGTCTTGCTGTACAAGAAGGGAGACGTGCACGACATTGGCAACTATCGCCCGATCTGCCTGCTGTCCGTAGTCTACAAGCTGTTCACTCGAGTCATCCTGAATAGGATTAGTAGAACGCTGGACGAAGGACAGCCATGCGAACAAGCAGGATTTCGGAGAGGATTCAGCACGATCGACCACATACACACCATTACGAAGCTCATCGAAGTGTCGCGAGAGTACAAGCTGCCGCTTTGCCTTACGTTCATTGACCTGAAGAAGGCATTCGACTCCGTCGAGACTGAAGCGGCTATGGAAGCCCTGCTCACCCAGGGCGTTCCTACTCAGTACATCAGAGTCCTTCGAGAGCTGTACAGTGGATTCACGACCAAGATCTCACCATTCTACAACGACGTCGTCATTGACGTGAAGAGAGGGGTTCGACAAGGGGATACCATATCCCCGAAGCTCTTCAGCGCCACCCTCGAAAACGTCATGCGCGAACTAGAATGGGATGACATGGGAGTGAAGGTCGACGGCCGGCAACTGCACCATCTTCGCTTCGCTGACGACATCGTGCTCATAACACCGAGCATCAGTCAGGCGGAACGAATGCTGGCCGACTTCGATCGTGGAAGCGTTGGACTGCAGCTGAATCTTACGAAGACGATGTTCATGAAGAACGGATGGGTTTCTGATGCCCCATTCTCGCTCAACGGAACGAACATCTCCGAATGCTCCAGCTATGTGTATCTGGGTCGCGAAGTCAACATGGCCAACGACCTAGCACCAGAGCTGAGCAGGAGGAAACGAGCGGCTTGGGGAGCTTTCAAGAGCGTCGAAGAAGTCGTGAAGAAAACGAAGAACGTCCGACTCCGTGCCCACCTATTCGACTCCACTGTTCTTCCTGCCCTAACATACGCCTCAGAGACCTGGGCTATACGAAAGCAGGATGAACACGCGATCAGCGTCGCGCAGCGTGGAATCGAGAGGACGATGCTCGGAGTGACACGACTCACGCAAGTGAGAGAAGGCCTCCGGAGTTCCGAGCTTCGCCGACGTTCGAAGATCAGAGACGCTGTCGCATGGGCCAAGTCGTCGAAAATTAGGTGGGCCGGCCACGTAATGCGATTCGCAGACACCCGCTGGACGAGAGCCGTCACAGACTGGATTCCGCGGGATGTCAAAAGAACACCAGGACGCCCACCAACGCGTTGGTCGGACTTCTTCGTGAAAGCCCTGGACGACCGATATGACGCTCTTCGTGTCCCTCGAGCGAGGAGGATCCATTGGACCACTCTGGCACGCGACAGGGACGAATGGAGACGCTGCTGGCGCCCGCTCGAGCAAGTCGATGATCAACGGGACGACAGGTGATACAGGTGAAGAAGAAATGAGTTAGGGGAACCTGGTGTCCGGATTTGGAAGGGTGTCAACGACATCCGGTGACCCAAGCTGTTTAGAATGAGAACGGTTTCGGAGGAGCAACCTGAGGGCAGAAGTACTGCGCAGCACAAACCAATGGCGCTACTAGACGGTATACATTGGATCCGATCGAAAATCTTCGAATAATTGGATGATTCGGATAACCGCGACTTTGCGTACCCGGATTTTAGGATGAATCGGATCGGGTTACCCGAATCGGATATCCAAAAATGATTTTTATTAAATGCATTGAATTCGACCAAATCTCCGGATTAATGAATGATTCGGATAACGCTATTTTGACGGACCCCGGATTTTTGCACGATTTGGATAATGACAATTTCGGGGACTCCGGTTTTTTGAATTATTCGGATACGGGCAATTTCGCGGACCTTGGATTTTTGAATTACTCGAAGCGGACATCCGAAAATGATTCATTCGGGTCCAATATATACTGTACGGTCCGGAGAGGGTGCCTATGATGAACGCACGGAAGTGGTGAACGGCTTGATGCCAACAAAGTACGCAGCAAATCCTAGATGTTAGCGTATTTCAAGTTTTACAAAAAAAATTCCCTAGGCCAGTGATGTTGCAAAGTCGCGCGAAGCGCGCAAGTGCGAGACACGCCGTTAGGCGTGTCGGAGCACTTGTATTTTATGTCTTACTTTTTAGTGGAGACTGGATTCTTCTAGGCATCCTGCTGATCTAATCCAAACCAGCGTGTACAAATAAACAGAGCTCCTATCTTCATATTGGGTTAACCTATCTCTGCAAATAGCAAATAATCAACCTTCAGCCGCCAATTTTTTCATTCATAAAGTCTGTCTACCTATGGTACGCCTATGATACGTCTGACAAGATTAGAGCGCCTGTAGCGCAGACGGAGGAGGCACCGGCTGTTAACTGTACCCGATACGAGGCTCTTGGTTCGGATTTCCCGTCCAGGCCAACAAATCCTTCTATTCCCTCGGTGTCGATGAATTGGTACCAGACTTGTCTGGGAAGGAAGGCGCTGACTTGTTTATCGACCGGCCACCGCAAGTCACTGCATGGCCAAATACGCATTCAAACCGACTCCGTGACCCGACTCCCGTAGAAGTACATAGAATGCGAGGAGCATCCCAAAAAAGATTGAGTACTGCCCTTCATCCTTTATTCTTATCCATTTGTCTACGATTACGATGCATCTAAAACTAGGAACACAACATGTCCATTATTATTCTTCGGAAAGCTCAAATTAGAAAGCTGTTTACTACTGATAATTTTCCACTTTCCAGACGTCGATCCTAAAAATGGTATCACGCGTTTGTTCGCAGTAACAAAATCAGTTCCAGAGTGCGCCTATACTCACGCCGAACACTGCAGCTGTCAGACGTCTTCAACGGTAAATAACGAGCGCTACAAAGAACCATGCAAAAACGTCGAGTCTAGACAAAAGGGAATGGGATGGCCGGCATCACGGAGGCATTTCTGAGCCGCCGTTCGTTTTTTAATGCGCTCGGCTGATGATAATTTCAGAAACAAACATTGTGGTCGGTGAGAATGGAAAAACATGTGCTCTGAAGAATCACCGACAATCCAGACCAGGAAGGAACGATTGGGATACAGACACCGACACTGCCAGAGCCATGCACATGCTCTGTATTCTTATGGTAATACACCTACCCCGTTGACCATTGCTTTCCTTTGAATAAATAAGCATGGAAATTGCAAATTTGGGGCGCTACACACAGTGGCGGGGAACATATGGATTGCCAACCATATGGGATAAAAAAAAGGATAAAGGATGGCGTTACTTAATCCCTCTTGGGATGCGCCACACTTCTACGGGTTGTCGTGGAGGCGGTTTAAATGCGTATTAGGCCATACAATGACTTGCGGTGGCCAGCCGATGAACAAGTCAGCGCTTTGTCCTTCCCAGACAAAGTCTGGTACCAATCCACCGTCCCCGGAGGGATGGAAGGCTTGGTTCGCTTGCGCGAGAAATCCGAACCAGGAACCTGGTATCGGGTGCAGGCGACAGTCGGCGCCTCCTCCGACATGCACCCCCATATGAGATAAGGAAGGCATTTCGTTTGAAAAAACCAGGATTACCTTCAGCAAATGACTTCCAACAGATTATGTAAACCTCTAAAAACGTAGTCTTCAATGAAGATCTGTGCACCTAACTATGTCTTTCCAGCTAAGATGGGCTACTCATAGGAATCGCAGAGTATTCCATCTTAGCGGCGCTAACTAAAAAATGTGCACAGTGACACGCTGTCCGAGAATATGCAATAAATTTATTAACATTTTTATTTTTTTAATAATAATAAGCTTACTCTTACGCAATAAAGCAGCAACCATTTAGTGCTCTAAACCATAAGATCGCGCCGTGGACTCGAAAGGCTTGTCTTTATTTGATTTATAGTGCAAATGCTGCTTACAGGAAGCAGCATATGAGGGCGGGTGTATTCTTTACAGTTGTTTTTAATGACAAGTCATTTTCTTAAAGCTTCAAGTGGTTAGTACTGAGGTTGCAAGATGATATAACAATGTTTCGTTGGGATCAGAACTCTAGCACCAGGCGTGACTCGAACCCGTACCTCCTGCTGACCGGGCGGGAACGTTCTACTCCATTACACCACCGGCGCTGTTTGATCGGACGCGGCGAGGAGCAATGGCGTAGAGCATTCCCGCGCGGTCAGCAGGAGGAGCGGGTTCGAGTCCCGCTTGGCGCTAGAGTTTTGATCGCAACGAAACATCCTAATAACAGCTTTTTTGTTGTATCGTTTACAGGTGCAAAACTACATACAAATAGAAATTTTGCTATCAATCGAATAAAAATCGCGTCTTGGACGTAGACTTAGCGCAATCTCTCGTTTTGGCACTAAAAATAACCCTTCTCTTTCAAACAAGCTTTAAACAATTTTTTTTTCTGAAAAAATAAGAATTTTGTGAAAAAATCAAACCATGAGTCCACTTGAGGAAAATTATACAAACATTTTCCTTGAACAAAAAGATTATTCTAACCTTCTTGAACAGTCCCTAGTTCGGTGTGGGAGTAGCTTTTGATTTGTTTGATTTCAAAAGCGTTAGGCTTGTTTGGAACGCATCCAGTTTGACGAGAAAATGGTATAATAACAAATATATAACTAAATAAAATTGAATGCATGTTTGCATATTATTTTTGTTGTATTGTTTATAGGTGCAAAACGCCAAGTAAACAAAAAATTTCCGTCAATCAAATAAAAACCGCAACGTCATGGACGAGGACATCAAATTTTAAAAGCCAAGAGTAATATAAGGTCAACATTGTTCAGAAATCAAAACTGAATTTTAAAAACTTTCTAAGAAAAACATCTTACCAAAACCGTTAAGGCAGTAGAAAAACTGTTGACAGGTATTCTAGGATGTTCCTTAATAGCTTAGTTCCTACTGCTGCTGTTGTCTGTTGTTTGCAGCTAAATATACATGCTTTTTTCGTTCTGTTCTGTTTTCTTTGTTCCGTTTGTTCTATATTTTGACTGGATCTACATATAAATAAATAAATAAATAAATAAATAAATAAATAAATATTAGGTTGACAATTAAGTTCGTGGACTCTCACGAAGAAAATGACAATCTTTAATCAAAATAAGATCCCCTTAAACGCGGAAGTGCTTCTCGCTTATCAGATAGCTGGCCTTTCCCACGGCTGTACAATTCTGTAAGGCCAAGAATCCATGGAGGTGCATCTTGACCTGGTCCACATTAACAAGTCGTCTTTTAACTAAGAAGAGCTGCACCTAACTAAAAAGCTGGAAGTCACTCGGCGCACAGTCTGGGCTGTAAGTAGATGAGTTAGAGGCACCCCGCCAGGTCTTCACTTTTTTGAAGTGTCCGATTAGCGAAGCGCTCTTCGTTTGATGATGTCAAGAAGGCGTCAACATCTAGGAGATCATCAAGAGCTGTTCCAACATTGATGCTGAAATCGAATCTTCTCAGCATGACCGCAGGCAGGCTGAGTTCTGCTAGAATGGGTTCAGACAGCTTTTCAGGAGCGGAATTATCTTTCCGTAAGATAACGCCGGACAAGACTTCGCGAATCGGAAGCTTCAAAAAACCGAAGATCTTGGCTGGGAGCGTCAAACTCATCCACCTCACAGCACAGGCCAGGCTGTGCGCCGAGTGACAGCCACCTTTTTAGCTCACTGCAGCACTTCTTCGTTGGAAGACGATTTATTCATGTGAAACGGGTCAAGACACACCTGAAACGATTCATCGCCTCAAAACCAGAAGCGTTCTACAGCTGTGGGATGAACCAGCTAGCTGATAAATGGGAAGCAGTCCCGCGTTGGAAGGGACCCTACTTTGATTGAAAATTGTAATTTGTTATTTCTTAGTGAACACTTTTGTTGGAGGTGCTTGAGAGTCCACGTTTCCATCCTAATAAATAAATAAATAAATAAATAAATAAATAAATAAATAGGAACTTGCGGAGGGTAAGCGATAAAAAAGCCAGTGCATTATCCGCCCCAGAGAGATGAACCCGTGCCGGTAGGACAGACTAAAATGTCGTCAACTACTTTACTGTTTACTAGACATTGGATCCGATACTGATTCGGATAATTCGAAATTTGTCATTTTTTCAAATCCGGTTAAAAAGAGTGTGCGAGAAATAACATTTTTGAGAAGCTCCGAATCTTGGAATGATTCAGATGATAGTGGCCTTAATAGGAAAGATTTTCAGAGTATCCAAACAACTGTTTTATCTTCGAATTCCACATTGGATATCCGAATCAGATAGGATATCAGTTTTCCTATCAAAAATCAGTCACGTGTATTTTCTGAAAATTCATCTGTTAAAATGGCCCCTATCCGAATCAGCCTAGGATCCAAGCTTTTCAAAGATACCATTATTCGCACAATCCTTTTACCCAGAATTTGGAAGAAATATCGGATTCGAATTATCCTAATCGGCGTCGGATCCAGCGTCTACTGTTTACCACTGTTGGACAGGTACAGCCCAAGCTGAGACGTTACGAACACGTGAGAATGTGTCGAGAAGCAGCAGATGGCTACTAAAGAAGGCGTGCACGAAGCGTGTCGTCGTGTATAGGAGACGTGGAAACGAAGCTCCCACCTCTCTCCGAGCGCCGCTCATTGCCGTCCTTCGGGCTCATCGAAACCGCCTGCGCCATGTAATTAGCCAAATTTAGGGGCCTACAACAGCGCTCGTATACGGATAAATTCGACGGGAATCTCTAATGCCATGAATAGGCGACACGCTGCTCCGACTGCTCGCCGCCAAACACTTCAACATGCGAAAGTGTGAATCTAGCGGCTTCGGAAAATTCCGTAGCAGTAGCAGCAACAGAGAGCCAGCTAGAAAGCCGACCTATTCACACTGCGTGCACTATTACATACATCAAGTTAAGCAGAAAGATCTACAGACAGACCCAAACCACGCGACATAACTCAACCACAACTTACACGCGCGTTTAAAAATTGTGCGAGCTCGCAGCTGAGCACTACACAAATACATACTTTCCATGTCAGAAAGAAATTCAAAAATTAGGGGACTTTGAAACCTTTCCAAACCTTCAGCTATTAGGCTGTCGCGAAATTAATCCCCGTTTCGAGGTATTCAAGGTATGTATAAATAAACAAGTTTTTTACCCAAAATCATTCCGTATCACAAAAAACCACACATACCGTTTGAAAGGTTTTTTCTTGCCCTTTCAAAAAACGTATGTGAATGTCACTCTAGTTTTTCTAGCCGATCTTCTCCAGAGCTCCGTGAGATCATGAACCAAAAACTTCTTGAGCACTTGTAAATTATAAATAAAAAAATTAAAAAATGTACATATATGTGTGTATGCGCATGTGTATATGAGCCAGATTCTTCAATAACGGATTCAAGGGATTTAACGGAGAAATTACAGCCGAAATTCCTGATAGCACCAACATTTCACCACATCGACTGTTGATAAGCCGCGTTAATTCGCGTTTTTTTTTCAGGAATTTCGGCAGTAATTTCTCCGTTAAATCCCTGTAAGTCGTTGATGAATACGGTCCTGTGTATGTATGTATGTATGTATGCATGTATAAATATAAATAAATAAATATATATATAACATTAGGCTAGTGGTTAATAACATTAGGTTAGTGGTTTTATAATGCGGTGCAATTGTATTAGAGCATAAGTGTTGACTATATTTTCATTTGTAAAATTTAGTTGTTAGTACAAGTTTTTTACAGTACACAATTTAAGAAATATATACCACCTACGTAACACAGTATTAACAAAGTTACCTTCTTCACTGATAAGCCTTGGGGTAAATAACTGTAAGCATGTTTTGTATGAAGATAGAGGCAAAAAAACACGTTTAATGTTATTGTTGTAAGTGTTTTGGTTGTTACTTGTCTTCCACTTGTGATTGTTGTAATATTGAGTGATTTAAAGTACAGATATGCACCTGATTCTATCTAATTCTACATGGTTGATGGGGAATTGAGTTTAGGACTGTTAAAGTACTGAGAGACCTAAATAATTTACGCATGTCATTAACTGACCACAATGTGAATTGGGTCGGCACCTCAAACTTGGGTAATCTACCACTATATAATTGAGTTAGCCCCCTGCCCTGTAGATGATAAGGCGTATCTCACTCAGGTTGGAAACCTGGCTGAGATACGCCTCGTAGAACCACGCGCAATCTCATGGAACCCTTGCGACGCCTCTGCGTACCTCGCGCGGGCAACGTTTGCCGTTCAACATGGGATATTGTTGCATCAGAGGAAGCGCATCCTCCTCCTGCTTGAAACAGCGGCGTCTGCTCGCGTTTCTGAGTGCCTGAATCCAGAAGACGGGTTCCCTTCGTCGCACAACAAACTTCTGGAGTCAGAAGAGGAGACACCGTCGTCCTACGACGAGGAATCACATTCAGAATTGAGCATGAGATGCTGCTGCAGCAGAGGAAGTGCAGCCTCCTTCTGCTTGACACAACGGCGTCTGCGCGCGTTTCTGAATCCTTGAATCCAGAAGACGGGTTCCCTTCGTCGCACCACAACCGTCTGGAGTCAGAAGATCGAAAAGAAAGGAAGCAGAGGTCACACCGTGGTCGTTCGACGACCGGGCGCATGCAGAACTGAGCATTATCCCATGTTGAACGGAAAAGTTTACCCGCGCCAGGTACGCCTCTGCGTATATCTCCCCAGTCCAGTGTTTTCTCGTGGTCAACTGTACGTGGCGTGCTCGCGAGTTCGACAGAAGTCCCATCTGAAAAATTGGTTAACACCAGGACTCAAGTCGATACCAAACGTAGTATTCACCGAGATGGTTCAGTAAATGTAGTCTTTTTGTTGTTCTGTTAAAAAGATTGTTTTGAAGATCGCACGTACTTTTTGTGTGAGAGTATCTTCTGAGAACAAAACTTAAGCCTATAACTCCGCGAACCGGGCAAGTGCGAGAATACTTATATGTTTAACAAGTGTCGTAGCACTTGTTAAACATATAAAGTATTCTTAATGCTTCTGTGCCACGCAGGTTTGTTATAGTGGAACAACTTTATTCGGCCGACGTTTCGACAATTTCGTCGTTTTCAAAGGCCTGAAAGAAGTTCGAAGCCTAAGACCAGACACTCATTTCGGCAAAAACGTCCTTTTCCAGCTCTGTCAGTTTCAATATTTCCTACGAGTGTCAAGCGGAATCCCTATTGAAGCAAGCCGAACTCACCGTTGTTCCACAAGTACTGAGGGAGGGCTCAGCTAAAGTATAAAGTATAAAGTCTAGCTATATAAAGTATATTATTAATTGATTCTAATGAACCGTCGCGAGTGTCGAGTAATCATGCTTCGCGAACTTAAATTGGGACATTCTGTGACAGCGACATCCCGTAGCCCGGGACATAACTCCAACGCCGCGCGAACCCATGGTGCGCGACGAAATTGGACGAGTCGTTGCGGTCGGACTGCTTCCGACAGGGACGTCTAGTAACGCTTCCGACAGGGACGGATGGTGACTCGCCCTAGAGCACGAAAGTGTATGCCGGTGATGTCGACCGAGCGGAAGAAGGAAAGAGACATGAGATGTGTACGATACAACCTGATGTTTCCTGGTAGGCAAGTGGGATACAACACTGCCTTGTTCATCGGATGGCCACCGCAAGTTATTCCTTAGGCCAAATACGCATTTAGGCTGTCTCCATCCCGTAGAAGTAGAGTAACGCATCCCAACGGGGATTGATTATCGCCGCCCTTCACCGTTTATGCTCTGAGAAGGATTTAAACACCTTTGTCGCAAGCCAACATTCATCGCTACTACATGGGTTCAGGCTTTCGACTTACTAGGATCTTAGAAACTGGGTCTAACTGGGCAACCAGGTTGGCGTAGTTTATTTATTTCTGTCTTTGCCCATTTATTGTATTTTGTTATGTCGGAAATAATTCAAGAGCGGCCACCGCCAGCTAGGATTGCACCCTAGGAACGACACATGTCTATCTACCATTTAGGCATTTAGATAGACGAATTTAAGGACAGATTTGAATACCATCTAGATATACATCATGCATCCTTGGAGCTTAAACTGGCAAAACACTTTAAAAAACTAGTAGAGAAGCTTAATCACTGGCGAAATTTCGCGCTCCGCGGCTAACCATGCGTCACCGAGCGCGCGTCCGCGTTTCAGCGCCGCGACGTCGCATGCGGCTAGTGCGCGACGTCGCGTTGGAGTTACGTCCTGGAGCCTCCCGTAGCCTTAGCAGCGCGTTTGGGACGGACTGTCCTTGCGAACGAACGGTGAGGCTCTGCTTCGAAAAATTCGCTTCTGGCGATTTTGATGTCGAAGAAAAACTGGGTGTGGGCGCAGGTCGCCGCTTGATGATTAAGTTTTGAGGAGAGCCCTCGAAGCAATTCGAGCGACGAATACACGCACGTTAGCGGAAGACCTTGGTGTACATCATAGTACGGTAGCAAGGCATTTGGAGAGAATCGGCAAGGTGACGAAGATGTCGAAATGGGTGCCTCATGAGCTGACCGACGAGCAGCGTCCGGCACGTTTCGACACTTGCTCCAACCTGCTAATTCTCTTTGAAACAAAATGAGCCTTTCGAAAGCCGCACTATAGCTGTAGATGAAAAATGAGTGCTTTACAATAACAGGAAGTGGGGATTTGTCTGGGTAGATAAGGGGCTCCTCCAGCAACCTTTCCTAAACCTGACCTTCACCCTAAAAATGTTATGCATACTTTATGTGGTGTTGTAAAACAAACAAGCAAACAATAACGAAATTGGTAACGAAGGTCAACATTCCTTCCAGTTTTTCTTCCATCAGAAAACTTATAAAGGCTCACCTGGACGCCCGATAAATGCCTCCGGTTTCACGCCCTCCTGTTTGTTTAATTATCAGTTAATTAATATTGCCGTTTGTTTTAAATTTATTTGTCTTCTTCGGTTTGTTTTTTTTTCTCCGTTTTTCTTCTCTACCTATTTCTGCATCACTATCTTCTTGTCGGCGTTTCGACTGGTGTGTGTATGCTTCGTTTTACTGTTTTCATTACTCTCATCTACATGGGGATACCTCCCTGTGTAATAAATGATGAATAACGAAATCCGAACCAGGAACCTGGGATCAGATGCGTACTACAGCCGGCGCTACCTCTGATTGCGCTAGCACGCGCCCCATTCACTCCAATTGTGACACCACTGTTTAAATAGATCCCAAAATAAAGATGTGGAAAAAGGATATAAAGCATAGCAATCGAATCCTTTGCAGGATGCGCCATGCATTCTGCTTCGACAGGATATAGCGGGCGCAATCTGAAGGCGTATTTGGTCTACGTAATGACTTATGATGGCCAACTGATAGACAAGTCAGTGTTTCATCATTTTCAGACAAGTCTGCTACCTATTAAGCTGACGCTCTGGTCGACTCTGAACGGATAGAAGGCTTCGTAGATCTGAGTGCGGCTTGAAGCAACGACCTGGAATTTGGCACATTTGACAAGCAACGACTCCATGCTTTCAAAAATGGACTGACAATATAGACAGATGATGAAATTTGTGGCTGCAAAATTGACTAAAGCATATAAACTGCTTCAGCTCAAAACTTTGACTGCTGACAGTTTTCCCCTCAAAGAGCGATCGAAACTTCTTGTACGCTAATGGCGGCATAATCAGAGACAGAGGAGATTATTTGCGAGCTGAAGCACCTCATCGGCTAATACCTGCAGTTTTTACACCATGTTATAGGTGAAGGATTATGAGCGGCCGTGAAGATTGGACTATGATCTCTACATCCACTACAGCATCTCATCGTCAGAAACCATGGCCGACACCAGCAGGGGGGGGGGGGGGGGAGGGGGAGGGAAGGACCACTTCAGTTCGGTTGCTTGACATTGTATGCAATCTATTTTATAACTATCACACTCTATAATTACGCGCTAAGAGCTGAGTCGTAGTATCGATTGGCGCCGCCGCAGAAGTTAGTCATAAAATAGGGGGAAAATCGGGGGGAAAATTACGGCAAGAAAATAGCGAAAAATATCCAGACGTCTTCTGCCTGCCTGGGAACTTCAGCCCTGGGGTAATCGAGATCGTTGAACACGAATCTAATGTTCGTTTTTGAAGTATCGATCGCCATCAATCGATATTGATCAAACTATCGGTTTTTTGTGGATGTCGTTCAGGCGGTACGAAACTGTAGTCCTGGGGTAGTCGAGGTTGCTCAACACAAATCTGAAGTTCGTTTTTGTAGTATCAATCACCGCCAATCAATACTGATCAAACTACGGGGCGCGAAAATAGCGGAAAATACCCAGTCGTCTTCTACGTGCCAGGGGATTCAGAAGACGTGCGGAATACGTCGCTCAACATGTTTTGCGATTCAGGCAGACGTGCCGAAGACGTCGTCCGCTAAGGGATGATCATTGAGGAGAACCAGTACCAGTAATGGGGGACCGTTGCACTAAGGAAGGATCAGTGGTGAGGAGTCAATAGATCGCCCTATCATTCTATACTCTGTACGTACTGCGAGCCTTTTGTACTCCTAGGTAGGGAAAAAAGCTGTACAACTAGAGCAGCTAGCTCGATTTGATTGTTCTTAGATTAGTGGTACTGCAACATCGCGCGAAGCGCGCAAGTGCGGGGCACGCTGATAGGCATGACGGAGCATTTGTTTTAAATATTTTATTATTCCACAAGAAGGACACATTGTGTGATTACGATCAATTTTTCGAAAAAATTTTCGAAAAAAGCACGCTCGCTGCCTTTGAAAGGTCATCTGAAAATCCAACGCATGCTTCGGAATGTTTGACCTGTGGCACATCTTCTAGACGCACGTTGTTCGACGCTCCTGTCACACGTTGGATGATAGTGAGAAAAGTATTGGTTCGCCCTTACAGGTTCCTTCCATTGATCATCCTTTCCTATTCCTGATCCCACCTTCACTGGTCCCTCCTCTTTTGGCAACCCCCTTCACTGGCCTTCATTACTGGTCCCACCTTCACAGGTTCCACCTTTACCGGTCCCCCCCCCCTTCACAGGACTCTCCAACTTCCCTGGTTCCCGTTCACTGTCCCCCCCCCTTTTTTTTGCCGCCCCCCCCCCCCCCACCTCACTTAGGTGGTACCCTTTATTGGTCCCCTTCACTGGTTCCCATTAATGGTCTTCTTTACCGGCCCCTTCTTTACTGTCCCCACCTCCCTTCACAGCTCCCCCATTACTCGTCCTACCTTCACTGGTACCCTCTTCACTGGTCCTCCTTTAATGGTTCTTCCTTTGCCGGTTCTCCCTTCACAGTGACCCTCCCACTTCATTGGTTCCCTTTCACTCCCCTCCCCCTTACTATCCCCTCCCAACCCTCACCTTAGTGGCATTCTTTATTGGTCCCCCTTCACTGACTCCTGTTAAAGGTCCTAACCTTACTGGTACCCCCCCCCCCCTTCACTGGTCCTCCCACCCTTCACTGGAACCCTGCTTACTGGTCTCCCCTTTAGTGGTCTCCCATTACACGTGTTCGGAATCCGGACACCCCTTCCGCGACATAGGTGACACCTCTTCTGAACCCAGACACCGCTTGCATGGCATCGGTGAGTGAAACGTCTTCTGAACCCGGACGCCTGTTGAACAGCGTCAGTGACATGTTTTCTCAACCCGGACGCCCTTAGCGCGACATCGGTGACACTGCTTCTGAACCCAGACACCCCTTGCGCAACGTGGTACACGTCTTCTGAATCCGGACGCCTGTTGAACAGCGTCGGTAATATGTCTTCTGACCCCAGATACCCATTACGCGACATCGTTGACACCTCTTCTGAACCCGAACACCCTATGCGCGACATCGGTGACACGCCTTCTGAATCCGAGCGCCTGTTGCACAACGTCGGTGACACCTCTTCTAAACCTGGACGCTTGTTGAGCAACGTCGCTGGCATGTCCTTTGAACTCGAACGCCCTTTGCGCGACATCGGTGACACTCCTTCTCACGGTCTCGACACGACACCTCGGTTGAACACGGACGTCTGCTGCTCGACTTCTAGGAAAGGCCAGACGGATGAGCAAACGGACGGACGGACAACCGCTAACTCCTTTATATATAGTAGGATATATATATATATATATATATATATATATATATATATATATATATATATATATATATATATATATCCATAATCGTAGTAATAGCGAAGTTGCGCTTAACAAATTTAGGAAACGGTCAAAGCAGCATTGCGACTCTTTTCTATCAATATATAATAATAAAAAGTCATTGAAATCGTATTACCAACCATGGTAAGATGATTTTTCAAACACTACTATGTAGCATAACAAATCGAAGTTTATGCAAAATCTTTCTGTAAATATAAAGTATTTCAAACGCAATGAACACCGCTGAAGAGATGACAGAGATGCCGGAGATTTTTCCACTCATGACACTTGACCGGTCTGATTGAATGTCCCGAATCTATCCTAATTGGGAGGGGGTAACGCGGAGGTTACAGCATTTTACGACACGATACCCACTTTCTGAGTTCGCATGGGTACCAAGATATCATTTGGCAGTAGCCGAAGCTTTTGAACAAACTCAGAGGAGAGGGTGGAGGGGCAAGACACCGCATGCCCTCCTCCAACTAGGATAGACCCAATGAATGTCTTCTATGGAGCGCATCGTTAACATCCTATGAGTTCGTATACAACTCTGATCTAGAATTGATATTCCAGACCAAACCCAAGATTATTGGGGAAAAGATAAGCATGTACCAGGTAAGGAATTTGATTCTTGATTCAAACACTCAGAAAACCTTTGTGGCCTTATACTATTTAGTAGTACATCATTTCATGAAAAAAAGGAATTCAATTTGGTTATTACACTGTTTAGACATCAGGATGCAACACTGGTTCGAAAGCAACACAATCACAAAAAAGTCGACGTGTAGTTAATCTCCTTCTTCAACCTTTCGCTTGTGTTCAGAAGGTGAATGAATGTCGTGCAAAACAATCAGTGATTGATGAATCACCATTTCCGTTCCGTCTTCCGGCTTAAAAGAGAGCAGAACGCGGAATGGAATGGAAGGACTAAAAACGGCCGAAAACCGGAATTCGAAACACGGAAACGGGAAGTCCGCACATCCCTGATTACGGCTATTACAATGAGTTAACACAAGCACTGGAGTATTTAAGTGAAAAACAAAAAGCTGTTCATTAGTGGCTAGTCATATCATCATGGTTTACAAAATCCTAATTTCAATGACGGATCTGTCGGTGGAATAGTTTTACACGATTTTGCCTTAAACCACTGGAGGTGTTTGCAAAACATTCTTTCTTCTTTTTTTCCATGACTACAGAGTTGCCTGCGTGCCAAGTTCTTTACACTAACGGCTGCTTCCGAATTCATCAAATTAGCAAAAGCATCTCCAGTTCCTGACTCCTTGAACCAATTCAGGACGCTTTCAGACAGTCAATTTCGAAACACGTAATTGCTTGGCTTCTTCCGAATGTGCGAATTTTTCATATCTATGTTCAAATGATCAGCCCTAGTTCATCATGTTCCCCGTTTCTAATGATTTTTCTGGCGACCTTCATTACAGTATCCTCCGAGGATTGTTTTTGTTTGCGAAATTCCACGTGTAATTAATAAAACAACCTCGAAGAAGTTCGCCTTAATAAATCAATAGGTATTAGCGAAGCAAGAAATGTAGAAAGACAATAGGTTTCGTTAAAGTCAAGAACTCAGTTCTTTCCTAGTCGAATTATGGGAGGGGGGGGGGGGGCACCGCTAGAAAAGCGGGACAGATGTAAACAGTGTGTGACCTTCCAGCTAGAAAATTGCAGACAAGGCCAGTTCACACTATTCTCTTTGTAGGCTAGTTTGCTTCCAGTTTTACCGCCGTTGTCAAAGAGTCAGAATGGAGTGCCCTCCCCCCCCCCCCCCCACTAAGATTCATCTCAAGACCCCTCACAGTAGTCCCCGTTAAAATGTCGCCATGGCTGCGTTCCAAGGAAATGATTGGCTGGCGAGCCACCACCTCCCAATGGTGCCCATTTTCGCGTCATGAACCCATTTCACACTCGATTGGTTGGGCATGGGCTGAATGCATGTTAGATATCCTTCTCCAATGAAAAAATCGTCCAGATGGGACTATGACTCTAATAAAATTTCCATCAGAACTTACTTGACAATGGGTGCAGGGTGTATTCCGCAAATCAGTTCCTTCAGGAAGTTATGTATTATAGGTTCACGTTCTATTCTCAGACCTCGGGCGACGACTATGAAGAAAAGCTGGAACGACAAGTTCTGCTGTTTCCATGAGGTAGCCGTCACCGAAAGCACGTGTTCAAGTTGGAAACAAGTTTAACCTTAAAAAAGGCAACCTAATATGCTAAAATCAGTTTTGGGGCCGATCAACATTAGGCATATATACCATACATTAGGTCAGCATCGTACTCACAAATGATTATGGGATTGAGGAAAGGTTTCCTGGATGTAATAAGCAGTAATCTCGTTCAAAAGCATTTTTCCTTTATGTGTGCCTGTAGCTACATATAACTATAACTCGGCTAGAACGACCTCTTACAAGGGAAGGGTTTGAAGCGTATGTCTGAACGGGGAGAGCGGGTCATATAGGAAGAATTCCCAACCTCAATTAATATAAAAATGTGTTTATTTTTTGCCAAGTCGTTAAACCCAAGGAGTAGAGGGTCCTTGAAGTTACAATGGAATCGGCGCCTCACGAGTTCGAGGGTCTTGAACGACCACGCCGGTAAGCGGTTCCGAGCGCAGTGGATAGTGATGTTGTTTCACTTAGGGTAGTAGGGGCTTGATTCTCCTGCTATTCCGAATTTTCGCATTTCATCTGATTGTTAAGATTTGAGGGATTCTGACGTCTCTACCATTTCAGACGTTTTCTGTGCACTTTCACAGCTGTATGCTATGGTGAGTAACCTTCTTGTCACTTGCTTATTACTGACCGGTTTTTTAACCAAAAAGCAATGAGAGAGCTATTCAACATAATGATGTATAAACGTTCAACAGCAGTGATGCACATGTACAAAAAGCATGAAATAGAGGCACTGGTCACAATACGGACAGCGTATAAAGGCTGCAGGCTTCTCACAGTTTGCTTCCATACATGGACCAATGACCTTGGCTCCATAGACGAAATCCAATTGAAGACGTACACTTTCCTAGGAAACAAGCGTTCCACCCGCAAAGTTATCATATGTCTGCTATCACTGCTTGCTAGCCTATCCACGTCTATCAGTTCATCTTACGGATCCCAATCTTCTGCTTGTTCTTCCACAACTTCTAGCGGTTCGTCTTCGTCAACTTCAAGTTGACGCGCTTCGAAGTCCTTGGGCATGCTGGCCATCCGTTCGGACAGCTTAATTTCTTCCCTCGAAGATTCCTTGTCTAGAGGTGGGCACACTTTAGCGTGAGAAGGTGGATCTCCACTCGAGCATCGGTGGACATTGTTGGTGTAAGGTTCTAAGAAAACCTTCAGCACACCTCTGATTTCCAAGTGACAGGCAAAAATGAGGGAAAGAGTGTACCTGCCAGTTAGGTCAATTTGCGGCATTCACAGACCTCGCTTCACATGTTAAGCACAGGGGTCGTCACATCTTGGCCGCTTTTCCAAACCCGAGCAGGGTGGTTTTTCCCAAGGTCATAAGTCCATGTATGGAAAAAAACTGTGGAGAGCCTGTGGGTTTTATACGCTGACCGTATTGCGCCCAGTGGTACTTCATGCACTTTTTACCTGGTCATCACTGATGCTGAACATTTATACATCATCATGTTGAATACCACAGCATGCGGCTGGAAAATTAGGCAAAAAACCTCTGAAAATTACATAGACGTCAGAATCCTTCAACTCCCTAACAATCAGATGAGATGCAAAAATACGAAATGGCAGGAGAATCAAACCCCCGACTTCTCTTATGTGAGGCAACATCATTATCCACTGCGCTCCGATCCGCTTGACGGTAGAGGTGTCACGGGCGCACAAGACCCCCGAACTCGTGAGGCGCCGATTCCATTGTAACTTCAAGGACCCCCTACTCCTTGGGTTTAACGACTTAGCATAAAAGAAACACATTTTTATACTAATTGAGGGGTGGGGATTCTCCCTATATGACTCACTCCCCCGTTCAGACATACGCTTCAGACCCCACCCTTGTTAGTGGAGAATTAGCTACATGTTGCGAAAACGCATAGCAGGAGTGCGGCAACGAGCCGCTTCTCCCACCGTAATCACGGCAGCTAATCATGTGCCCTGCCTGTGTGGTTGAGCTTGTGCCTCACTGGCCGCCGCGGTAACGGTAGGAGCAACGGCGCGTTCCCGCACTCCTGTGGTGCATCTTCGTGACATGTAGCGACATTTAAAATATAACAGGCTAATAGAATAGAATATAGATTTCTATAAAATTTGATTGTTAGGGCTTGCACACATGTATGCGTTTCAATGAAATGATGTAGTAAAACCAATTCAGAAACGGGCCTATAATTATGGTATGTTGAAAGTGAGAGGAATACAAGGATCCTCGGTTGAATGTTGGGACATTCCTGCACTTAGTTGAAGAAAAAAGCAGACCAAGACCAAATTCCACTTCACCAAGACAAGCGCCTGGTAAAAGCTTTATGGGCAACTTAATGGCAACTGTCAATAGCCTTCACATTCACCCTGCGTGAAACGCCCTTTTTTAGACAAGAAACCTCACATCACTTGAGTATGCGATTGGAAAGGCATTGGTGCAAAAGTGCAGCGTTTTCCTTTGGCTACAGCTGAGTAGCCCTACGGTGTTCCGTGTTTTTATAGGAGGCTAATTCAATCGTTTTTTCATCTCAACAAACCTGACCTTATCGGCGCTCATAGAACGTTTGAAAGAAATCTGAAAGCATTCACTTTTTTACTGGCGGATTAGATAACAAACTCTTTACACCAACACGACGTCAAACCGGAGACCTTTGGCGTTTTGACAACTGAAGCAACAAACGCTATGTATGGTTTCCTTTGAGCTTCAGTAGAGCCATTTCTGCTTAATCTTCAAATCAGACAAAATTATTAAATAAAAGCAATAAATTACACAAATTAGGTTTCATGCTGTCACTGCAATCGGACAAACCTTTCTTACGTACTCATCCTGTGGCTCTACCGCGAAGAAGAGGAACGTATGTACTATGCAATACTATTTATTATGTGGTTCAAAATGCATCTAAAAAAGCCAGAGTGCGTGGTGGCGCAGTCGGAGGGGGTGCCGGCCATCGCATGCACTCTAATTTAAGGTTCTTGGCTCGGATTTTGCGCTTAGACCAACTGCGATTTCCATCCTTATGCGCTAGTAAGTTAACGGAATTGTCTGAAAAGGATAGAACACTGGATTGATCATCAGACATCCAACCCAAATCATTGTGAAGGCCACAGACGCATTAAAATCGCCTCCACAACACCCTGCAGAAGTAGATTGCGTAGCGTATCCCACAAAGCACTTAACTAAATCCTAGTTTACACTTGTGCCGCCACGCGGCGCGGCGTCATGATTGCCATGGATATCGATTTATCACGCCGCGCAGTCGATATCTATCTCTACCATGATCCCGCGCCGCGCAGCGACGCAAGTATAAACTAGGGCTAACGCAGACCTTTATCCCTTATCCTTCGAGCAGGATATCTAGTCGAAGCATACTGTGAGTAATGTCGTCCTAAAAACCATTGTAATACTAAGGGAGAACAAAAATGGAGGACAAACCCAAGAGACGCTCTTCCCAAGATTCCGTCATTTCCCAGAATTATTTATGCAGCGATTTGCATTTCCAATAAATGGTTCAACTCTTATGGGATAACAGTGTTTTTGACGAATTGAAAAGAACAAATGTCCTGCTTTATTAACAAAAACGATGTCTTAAACTACCTGTGAAATCGGCGAAAATTCATATGTGTTAAGTAAGGTATACATGTTTAAATATTCGTAGATAGCTAGCACGCATTTAAAGAGTCTGTACGTTTCAATGTAGAAGTAGAAAGTGTGGCGCAACCCTAACAGAGTCTCACCATGGCCTCCAATCACTCTTCACTTCCATTGCCACTATTGAGGCACAATATGTACGTTTAACATAAAAGGATAAAGAACGGCGTTACTCAATCCCTTCTGGGATGCGCCACGCATTCTACTTTTACGGGATGTCGTGGAGTCGATTTGAATGCGTATTTGGCCATACAATGACTTTCAGTGGCCAGCCGATGAACAAGTCAGCGCTTTATCCTTCCCAGACAAGTCTGGTACCAATTCACCGAATCCGAGGGGACGCAGGGTTTGGTTGGCCTGGGCGGGAAATCCGAACCAGAAACCTGGTATCGGGTGCAGGCGACAGTCGGCGCCTCCTCCGACTGCGCTACACGCGCCCACATTTAACATAAATGTACACATATATAGGTCCACACTCTCTTGAGATGAAAGCCGTGCAGCAAAAAGGAGTAGACTTATTCTCTATTTTTTAGTTTTGTTCTATCTAATTCTCTACTTTTGTCGTTGACAGGCTGTAAAATGTCGTCAACATGTTGTTCTATAGGAATCCTATGCTGTTGTGATTATTTATTTATTTATTTATTTATTTCTGCATCAGAAGTGCACCTAAGACGAGGAACTCGACAATCTAGCACCGTATAAGCATTCTGTAAACAAAGAATTAAAAAAAAACTGAAATATGTGGACAAGGCACAGATTGGAATCTGATTTACATGCATGGAGAAGGAATAAGCTAGCACTAACTGCCTGCAGGAAACTCATAGGATAGGAAGCATAGTAAAAGAAAGACGGATGACGTTAGGCTCCGTTTAAGCTTCGACGCCGAGCGAAGCGACGCCACGTATAGTGGCCATATTGATTAAGCGACGCGATCGACCAATTTGGTCGTTTTAATGCCGTCGTGTCGCTCGGCGTCGGAAGTATCACAGGGGCCTTAGGGAATCACCGCTCCCTAGAAGCGTCTGGCATCCGTAGAAAAGTAGATTTAGATTAGATTAGTAGATTTCCGGATGTTAGGCATTCCCCACCCCTAACAGCGCATATTGTCATCCGTTCATAACTAGTATATAGGACACAACTACTGTAAAATAAGGCGAGTACAGCCACTCTGTTGACTTTTTGTCCTATCATCTGCTTCTCATCTTTAGAATGCACTTATGCGAAAGTGTGTTTAGTTACCCAAGTTTGAGGTGTGAACAGAAAGGAATCAACTCCCCTGTGGCCATCTCGGAAACATTTATGTACAAGCCGGCGGTACACTGGTTTCCATTATTTTTGCCCATTTACACCAGTTTAATCCTTTCGCCAATAGGTTCGCCTCCAGCGCAGAGACTCTGTGATATCTTTTTTCACCCAAATGGAAGAGCGCCTACGACAAAGATAAGTGGAGAAACCTGCATAGCAGCAACCAGAAATTCTAGTTTATATATCGTTCTATCAACTTCTATAGCAAATTCTGATGCAAGGACGTGTTCAAAGAATTAGCATTAGTATAGAAGCATCTGATTCAGAACTGAAGAGTTGTTGGCCGACGCGTAATTCACAAGTAGGTCTAAGCTAACTTTGTATGAAGGTATCGTTGTATACCAGCGAGACAGGACTGTGAAAACAGGAAGATGCTTTCTTTGAAGACAAAGAGCATCCTATTATATAAAGACCCGCAATAAAGCACCAATCTCATTGCTGACCAGTCCCCATTTCTTCGAGTTAAAAGTTCGCCATAAACTCAGTCGAGTTACGCTTCATAATTGCGGCGTTCAAAATTTTTCCAAAGTTCGCAAGTGGCTTCTCCAGTAAAAAATTGAACCACTCGGCGCGCTGATGCTGACAGGATCTGTAGAAGAACTTCATGAGTAAAGGCTATAGGGAACATTCCCAAGTCCGTTCTTTCAGCGGCTCAAGGTCTGCCCATAGACTTCAGTCGACTGTACAATAGAGCAGAAAAAGCTATCTAACGAGTCTACAACTATTAGCACATTGACGACAATCGCGTTTTGCGGCAGACTGCGCGTGGAAGGCGCGCGCGATTCTACTGCGCTATGAGCCACCGGTGGTTCATAATGCCCCTCGCGGACCACTTTTTTGTTTGGGCACATTTTTATACACTTTTTTTCTATTTCCTAATCACTTGTGATAGGAGAATGTTCAACAGCAATAAGCAAGAAAGATGTGGTTGCTTTCATTACATATATCGAATTTTGAAAATTTACTAGGAGGGAAACCAATTCTACAAACAAATCAATTCAAATCAGTCTTTTTGCATACAGTTTCTTAAAGGAGGTTATTTGGTGTACTGATCACGAACATGACAACCGTTTTCGAAATCTAGGCCGATTGCGGTAGGTTACGGTAGGTACGGGTGAGTAAGGCTGACGGAGTCACGGTGTCGTAGACGAAGTTTGGGCAAAGTCAGTGACGATGACGCCGACAGTCTTACCCTACCTACCGTAACCTACCGTGATTGGCCGAAATTTTGAAAAGGAATGCCATATCCGAGATCAGCACCCAAAATAACCTCCATAGACGAAGTTCGGGCAAAATCGACGACCACGACTCCGACAGTATTACTCACTTGTGCTTAAGGTGGGACAAGCCGTAAGCGGCCAAAACTTTGAAAACGGGTGTCAGTTTCATGATCGGCACTCCAATTTGTCTTCTTGGGCAAACTTGGTCGAAAAAGACTGATTTGAATTGATTTGACTGTAGAATTGGCCTCCTTCCTAGTGAATTTTTAAAATTCGATATATGTAATGAAAGCAACGACATCTTTTTCTGCTTATTGCTGCTGGACATTCTTCTGTAAAAGGTGATTATGGAACAGAAAACATCTATAATAATTGTAGGCAGCAGAACAAAAGAAGCGCGAAATGTTATGAGCCACCGGTGGCTCATATTGTCCCACACGGACGGACACGCATGAGCCACCGGTGGCTCATATTGTCGTCAATTTGTTAAGAACACCTCATATTAGCGAAGAGAGAAGATGATCGAACGAGGGGAATACAAAGACACAATTACAGTGTAGCAGCGAAGGGCATTCATGCACTTAATTGAATAAACAGTCAGTCCTTGCATGAAGGTGCAAATTCCAGTCCACCAGGACCAACATAAAAAGCTTTATGGGCGCTTGTTAAAGGCCCTCACCTTTACGGTGTCGTAAAAAACCTGTTCTCCTACAGAGGAAACCGCACTGCAGAGCGCATGATTGGAAAGCTGTTTGAGAAAAGTGCAAAGTTTCTTCCCGACTACAGCTGATTAGCGGGTATTGCGTTTTTTTAAAGGAAGTGGATCCAATAAACTTTTTCTACCTCAATAAGCATGAGTTTGCGGGCGTTCAAAGAACGTTTAAGAGTCTAGAACATCTCTTTTTACTGACATATTTGATCACCTATACGACGACATCAAATCGATGACGTTTCTCAGTTTAACAAGGGTGGAAACAGCTCCGAAGCAGGACCATAAGTTAAATGCACCCTCATCTTCGAACCGAACAACGTTCGATTAGTGAGTGGACTTACGACGAGCAGTGGCATGGGAAACCAGAGGTTTACCATTGAACAATGTATGAAAAAGCCATGAAAGATTAGTTGAACGCCGACAATACGCATGGGATTACGCAACAAAAAAAAACATCTCAATGCGTTCATGGAACACATCTTATACTGAATCGCCTGTATCACCTGTCGTTTCGTTGATCACCGAGTTGCTGGAGCAGGCGCCAGTAGCGTCTCCATTCATCCCGCTTGAGGAATACCAAGATCATGTCTCTGATTCAGGGATTTCACGAAAAAAAATCGACCAACGCGTTTGTTAGGGTCCTGGTGCTTATTTGACAACACCACAAATCATTCGGTGACGACTCTCGTCTTCGAAGCGCACCACGTGACCGGCCCACCTAATTTTCGACGACTTGGCCCATGCGACAGCGTCTCTGATCTTCGAACATCGACGAAGCTCGGAACTCTGGAGGAATTCTCTCACTTTCGTGAGTTGTCATTGTCCTCTCGATTCCCCACTGTGCAACGCTGCCCGCGTGTTCTTCCAACTTTCGAATGGTCCTGGTCTCTGACACAGGGCGCCAAAGAACTTCCTGTGGCAATTTTAGAAGTGACCTATTGAGGGTTGTAGGGCATTGCCCGAGAAGCACCACAGCGGTTTTCAAATTTCCTGCGGACATCTGGGTATGTCAAGATTTGCAAAGAACCGTATCACCTCAGTGCGGACCGATAAAGCAAAACTGACGTCTGGAACTGCCATGTCGTGATTAGAATCTAACCTACATCACAAATACAACCACTAGACGTACCAACATCACAAATACAACTATTACACATATATTTCTTCTTGCCATTCAAAAGCATTTGCAAACGTTTCACCTCTCATGAATTGACACGCGATGTAAAGTTCTCACTTCACTCCCGCGACTCAATTCTTCGATTTGTATCGCTGATTTACACTCGGTTTTCTGCCCCAAGATTCAGAATTTTTCTCACGTATTCATGGTACGCTGCAGGATACCTGAACAGTCACCCTGGGACGTTTGATACACTAATTCAACATTGTTTCCCTACTGACATCGTAGAGCACTGCTCTTACAGCGGTAGCACTGAGGTAATTTTTATCCGCTGCGGTCATTGCCAACAGCTGTCATGTTTTGAACATTTCGTAGTGTTATTTCACAGTTGCTACATAGTCCAACGCATTGTTTGCCTTCACGCCATGTTTTTAGCAACTGTTCATGATAAATGGTACCTTTGTGCCAGTATGAAGTTGTCACTATGAAGACGAGTCCGTTCTGGTGACCTTTCCGTTGCGATTTGACATATGTATACAGGTTTGGTTGATCGTGGGAGATCTTTTTTAGGAAGTGCAATAACCCTACACCACAGGGAATTCGGAACATAGACCACCCCGCCCCACCACGGCGCTCCACTACCCCCTGCGCCACCAGTGCTCGGCCGGCAGCGCTACGTGAGCTCGTTCTCTCGTGACTGGCCCGCACTGCGTGGACCTAGAGGGCAAAGGAGCTGCTATGAAAATGGTCCATAACTCCGTTCACTGATGCGCACAGCAGAAACGGAACACATATTTGGAATCGTCGTTCGAAGCCGCATCCAGCGGTATACGCCCCATCTCAAAGTCCCACGGTCACCTATTATCCTTCCCTTGTTAGTTAACCTAGGTGGAACTCGAACCGTAAGGGTTGACTAGCGATGCACACGAGAGTCGACGACTCTTCCGGTTGAGCTATCCTCTTCATAAAGCCAGATCAAGATCAACTACATAAAGTACAAGGGCATACGGTATGTAGTGCTCAAGATGACCAAGATTAGGGCACAAATGAGATACATAGTGAGTGCGAAAAGAGACATTCTGAAACAGACACGAGATAACCGCTGCGGCAGCCATGGCACGTGATGATCTACAATGGAAGGGTCGGAAGGGAATGTGTGATCGGGGAGACCTCCTACTCCTTGGGTTTAACGAATTAGCAAAAAAGAAACACATTTTTATACCATATAAGGGTGGTGATTCTTCCTATATGACCCCCTCTCCCCGCACAGACGGACGTTTCAGCCACTCACTTGTTAGATACGTAGCCAAATTTCGTTAGATATGGACACCATGATCGCGCTGAAGTTGCGACAGGTGACACTAGAAAATCATGTCGAAAACGTTTTGGAAAAACTGAGGAGAACGTTGGCGCTGATGGTTTTTCAGTCGATGAGACGCATCACGTCACTTGAACATCCAAGTCTCCTAGGAGGAGCTTTTTTCGGTCAATGAAACATTCAATGGATGAACTCGTTAGGCGTAGTCATTTGTTTAGCGGATGTAGAAAAAGCGACAGAGTAGAAAGCGTGGATGCCAGAAATCTAACGCTGGTGGTGAAAAAAAGAACCTATAGAGGCCAAAATCGAGCAATTCTGGATTTGAACCCATGTGAATGAATCCGTCTATAGTGGGTGTCTGGCGTTAAACAGGATGTTGAAAAGTGTTAAATTTGAACAGCCATAAAATGTTTAGCTACAGCAAATTCCTTCAACTCGTTTAAAAAGGCGAGAGTGTAAAAACGTTACGACATGCTAACGGTTGAGAGCGCGCCATGCACATGTCCAAGTTGCACTGATGGTTACCTGATTGTTTGTATAAATGCCAGTTGCTAAAGTCTTTTAAATGACGGATGTACGGTTTTCAAAATTGTACCCTTCCGCGAGATGTGAAGAAAACACCAGGACTTCCATCAACGCGTTGGTTGAACTTCTTCTTAGAAGCCCTGAACAAACGATATGACGCTCATCGTGTCGCTCGAGCGAGAAGGGTCCTCTGGAGCACTCTGGCATGCGACAGGGACGGATGGAGGCACTGCTGGCGTCCGCTCGAACAACTCGATGATCACGGATAATACAAGTGACACCCTTCCAAAGATATGTTTTAAGCAACAATTTCAGTTATCGGCAATAATTCTTAAGATCTCGAGTCAGACGTCCTAAGTGCTCTATGCTGAACCAGTACTTTGTTATCCATTTCACTCTTTGATTAGGAGAGACGTTTCCTGGTTAAAACAGCATTCAGACTGAAGATGCAGCAGAAGTCTAATGAATTACGCTGCAATCAGGTCATTCCAGGTATTTCGGCAATCTCGATAATTCGTATCTTCGAGTTCAACAATCGTACGTTAGATGCCCGGACGCAAGATACACAACTTTTTTCTTCGATCGATAAATAATCTATATCAATCAAATTTCGCAATATTTCGAGGCTATCAATATGTAGAAATTTTCAGCCGAAAAATAACGTGGCTAGCCAATTTTAGTACTAGGTTGTCCGGAAAGTTCTCAGCGTTTTGAGTGCTTCGTTTTGAACTACCATAACTTGCTCATTTCTTATCGGATTTAGTCGAAAAAATAAGCACCGTTCGAATCTGCACACCTTTGCCAACCAGCCACCGGTCGACTTATTCCATCGGAGAAAAAATTGGGTGGTCGAGATTCGATAAAATTCACGAAAGCTGTTCTGGCTTGGTCCTGAATGGTGAAGGTTTTGCCAGCGAGAAAGTTCTGAAAATGTTTGCAAAGGTGGTGGTCGGTTGATAAGGGGTCTGAAGAATATGGCAGATGAGCCAGAACTTCAATCTTTGTTTCATTCAATTTTCGAATAGTGATTGGTGAAACGTGTGGGAGGACGTTATCGTGAAAAAGAATCGGACTTCTTCTGTTGACCAATGCTGGCCGAAGTTACGCAAATTTTGGTGCATTCCGTCGTTTTCCTTACAGGAGGACTCTGCTGTGATCCTTTGGGCTGGTGCTAAAAACTTGTAATGGATCACACCAGTCGCCGACCACCACACAGTGACCATTGCGTTCTTTTTTTGGTGGAGTTCGCCTTTGGAAAATGCCTAGGGGGTTCGTCGGTGTCCAATTACTGTCCTGAACGTTTCCTATTATCGTGCAGAGTCCACTTCTCATCATAAGTGATGATTCAATCCAAAACGGTTGCCATAAAGTTGAGAATAACAAATCTCGAAACGTGGCAATTTTCGCCGCTCACTCAACTCGTGGGGCACCCACTTCTCTACAGGGTGGCCCATAAGTCCTGCAACAAAATTAGAAGACCTTATTGGATGTCTTTTTCCAATTGCAAAAAACCGCATACCAACAGTTATGTAGCATATGCTTAGTGCTATACTTCTGGAAAGTATCATGGTTGTAGCTGCTCTTATTACAAAGTAATGCGCTCTCACGTAAAACTACCGAAAATTCTTCTCTGGCCCGTGGTGGGGCGCTTCCGTTCCGATGTGACTAAATTTCGGAAGATTGGTTGTTGAACATGCAGTATGATGGTATTGTGTAGGACAGTGCAAAGGCTTCTCAAGAGTGAACATTGGATGAACGGATCTGAACTACAGTAGAAGAACGCTATTCATTTTCTAATCATACAGGATGCAGCAACCAGCTGGAACAAATTCAATATTCAGCCGTGTGCGTAATCTATTACTGAGCAATATGTTGTTTCTAGAAAACTACAAAGAAAGCTCTACAAGTCCACAAGTGAGGTGAAGACTCAGCTATGAGGAGAAGAGAGTAGAAGGAAAAATTTATAAGCGCAGTTGGAGGGCGTCGTTCGAAATGGGAATTCAGCCTCTGCCTCATTTGATGAAAAATTTCTCGAAGTTGAGCGATCCCAGAAATGACAAAATATGTAATAGTGCGATTGCTACTACCTTTGCGGAAACCTGATGATAGAAACACAATGGCCACGCATGGCAGGTTTTTGTCATACACGATTTTCCAAAATTTCTCCCCTCACATCCTAGGTTTTTGTGTAAAAATAGTGAAAATCAATAAAAATGTTCGTTTGATAGGAACAAAAACCTAACACCATATATTAGAGACTCAATCGCGCTGTTTAAAGGCAAAATGCACATTCTGGTAAGGCGATTCCTGTAACAGCAAAAGAAAAGGACGTGGTAGCGGTTCTCAGTCCATCTGCAAAATATTGCACCTGCGAAAGACTAGCTGTGAAATTCCTAAATCTTTAGATTTTCAATCTTTGTTTATTAACCATCTTAAAGAAAATGTCTTGCTCTATAAAGCCTGGGAAAACTATTGTTCAATATCTTCTTTGGAACGAATAAAGGATAAAAGGATAAAGGACGGCGTTACTCAATCCCTTTTGGGATGCGCCACGCATTCTACTTCTACGGGATGTCGTGGAGGCGATTTGAATGCGTATTTGGCCATACAATGACTTGCTGTGGCCAGCCGATGAACAAGTCAGCGCTTTATCCTTCCCAGACAAGTCTGGTACCAATTCACCGACCCCGGAGGGATGGAAGGCTTGGTTGGCCTGGGCGGGAAATCCGAACCAGGAACCTGGTATCGGGTGCACGCGACAGTCGCGCTTCCTCCGACTGCGCTACACGCGCCCTTTGGAACGAATAAGAAGTAAAACTCCGTAAGAGGGGCTGCGACGTGAACTGCAGAGCAACCCACACGATCTGAAGGCTCTTATCAATCCAGGAGTGGTCCCTTATGAATAATACCGCTCCACCATAATCTATAAGCCGCGTGCAAACATGGTTTAAAAATGTACCAAATTTAGTGCATTCTTAGCCTTTTTATACGCCTATGTTTTTGTTGCAGGACTTATGGGCCACCCTGTAGCTTTTTCACCTTCCCAAGGCGTTTCAAGGCATCCGCAACGGCAGTTTTACTGACGTCTGGATCTTCCGCGATTCCCAAACTGTTTAGGATGGTTCAGCTTCCACCAACTCCTTCAACTCGTCGTCCAGGACTGCTCTAGGTCGACCTCTTCGGATGGTCCTCTTCGAGGCTGAAATCTCCGGTCCGAAATTTACTGAACCACTGGCGCACAGTGCTTTCTCTAACACTGTTAGACACCCACACTCGATTGATTCGTCGAGCTATCTCGGCTGTGGACTGTTCCAATTTGAAGTCAAAATAAGATATCGTTCGGAATTGCTCCTTCGACATACTTTAATGAGCCATTCAAGAACAGAAATATAAAACAAAGTTGAAACACAAATTATTTGATCAGGTAGAGCGAAAAATTCGGTACAGGAAGTAGCATTAATGCGCAGTGCAAGTTAAATTTTTACTTAATAATTGACGAATGAAGAATAGTAACACAAAACGCTGAGAACTTGCCGGACAACCTAACAAGGAAAGGTTCCCAACTGAAGGTGAGCTTTCGCGATTCTATTTTGACGGAATGTAGGGCCCTGTGAGCGGAGTAGTCCAGAACCACAGTTAGTTTTTGCTGAACGCCTTTTTAAAAACCTGCAAAGGAGGTCTGAAAGCGTGACCGCAACTATCATCAACCCTACGATACCCTACGCGGTACGCCTCAGTGGCGCAGTTCGTAGGAGGGACGCCTCACAGGAGCACACCGGAGAGGTTTTAAGTTCGAGTCCGCGTATTGCCGACATTTTTGCACATATTAGTTTGTTGTTATTACGCTTTCTCATGCTTACAGGAGTCAATTTTAGACCACCAATGCTTACAACAAGCCAAGACTGTCTATTTGCACCTTCATGTGTGCTAATTTTCCAACAATGCCTATCTGCACCATAGCATTTCTCTGGAAATAAAAAATCCTGTTTTGTCTTCCCTTTTAGTCAACAGCTATGGTAAAATCTATGAAACAAATAAATCACAAACGCTTGTCACACCAACAGCATCTTGCAAAAGACATTGAGGAACAGTCTTCTCCCTGACAAGAAATGACCACTTCTTCTTCGTTGAACGCGCAAACCGTGGGTGTAGAGAAAGGTTCTGGGTAACATCGACGTACCCAGCTGCCACCCACGCGTATGGCAGACATAGAAAGGCCCCATTTTCATCGTACTACCTCTAACTTGGACCGCCTCTTCTTCCTGACAGTCGATATCTCAATAGTTGACGTCCAGGGGCTGGATTCATCAACGGCTAACCCGCGGGTATAGGGGTAGAGATACTCACGACGAAGCCTGCGTCTCTGACGCTTACCTTATCTCTACCTAACTCTTATCTGATCCTTGCTCCTTATACCCTCATATCCACGGGTCTAATTGTTGATGAATCCGGCTCCATGAAAAGTCTTTTTATGGCATTCGCAACCGCGAAGCACGCGCACTCGAACTGAAAAGTCCGCCGGTGTGCTCTTACGAGGCGGCACTCCTATCGACTGCGCTACCGAGGCACATCTCGTGGGGTGTCGTAGAGGTTGATGAGTGTTGCGCACACGTTTTCATACTTCTTTTTCAGGTCTTTAAGAAAGCGTTCAGCGGAAACTGACTGTGGTGCTGGACTCCGCTCACAGGGCCCTACATCCTATCAAAATAGCATCGCAAAAGCTCACCTTGAGTTGGGAACCTTTTCTTGTAAGAGATACCACAATGTTGGCCAGTGCTGTACAAGAGATGCTTTCCTTGTCTTCTGTAGCCTAAGATCACAGACTGAGCAGAAGCAACAACTCCAGAATGTGACCAATTTGGACGCAAGTGCGATCGCTGCACCTCACTAGATACCAAATTCTGGAGTTTCTTGTAGGCATCCCGATAAGAGCCCCAAATTTTTGTGCGCGATCTTAGGACAACAAAATTATTTGTGAAAAAAATGGAAAAAACACGATTATTCTTCTGACGCAAAACTATGCAAATAGCTTACAGACTACCAACCAAGTGAGCATTGCCAGATAATGGAAAATGGACATGGCGCCATGCCAACGTTTAACACATTTAACAAGAACTTTGCATTCCCTTCTGAAATAAGCCTACTTCTTTGCTGAATCTAAAACATAAATAGTTGACTGCCACATTTGACAAGGAACCAGTGACAAGGACATGTAGATGTTCCGAGGCAGGACACATGACAAATATGCATTTTAATACCCTCGCCAATCATCTGGGGAACAAAATAGGCGCGACGCATTCTGGAGAGATTGGCGTGTGTCGTGCACTTCTCTCCGTCAAGTAAACGAATCGAATTGTCAGCTATGGCAAATTAGAGTCCCCATTTTCCATCGAGATCCCATTTGTTTGAATAACAACGAAAAAAGCGGAGGGGACAGATGGCCTGTGCTTGAATTGACCTCTACGACTGATGTCAATTCCCTTTCGAAAACAGACGACTTCCTGTCGTAATCGACCCCTCTAGAGAGTCTGAACCGCAGAGGGTAAATGTTGATAGCTAAACAGCAAGAGCGGGTGTGCCCTAAATTTTCTCGGCAAATTTTTAACGACCACTTTTTAACGAAAAGATTTTGCGTTAATATCGGTAAATTCGCTAAATAAACTTTCGCTTAGCTGCAGTTTGTTGGGATGTATTTTATTATGTAAAAAGCCAGATCTTTGTCTTTATTGATTTTTCTGATCTACTATCTACATGGTAATTATAATATCTTGATCTTCACAACATAACTACAATCCATCTATCATCAGCAAAATTGCTAAGCGGAAAGATCATTCTAAAACCAAACAGTAACAATAAAACTTCTAAAATAACAAATTCCTTACTATGCCTAGTAGGTTTAGCTTGCGGAATGTCGTCTAGCTTCTGGGAAGCACAGTAGCACGGCTTAAGGTTTTTGAGCGTTTTCTCTTGGTCTGACAACACTTTTTACAGAATTTGCGTTCGTTAAGTAGGCTTTTACAGCCTAACATCCTTTTATACTGTCAAAATCGTTTCGGAAAACTACAGAATGATGTAATGAGGAATTTAGGTCAGGCAGCCGCCACAGCGATTTCTTTGGTAGGTCGCCTTTGGAAGATATTTACGAAGTCCATGGATCTGCTTGTTTCACAGAGTGGTTCCTTTCATCCCTGCAGGCGACAGCAGAGAATCAAAGAAAAAACCACGGACCGTTAACCAAACTTTAATCGAATCGAATTTTACTGCTCTGAGTATTTATGTCTTGGCCACTTAAGTAATGAAGGTTTCAAATGTTGAGCCTTTACTGTCTTCCAAAGGAAATGCATAATGAACACGCGTATTTAAAAGTGCATTTCTCGTCCCATATTTACAGTGATCCATCTTGTCTTTATCGCTTCTAAGTCCCCCATATAGAATTCGCCACCGTCTGTCACTCTCTAGCAACTTTTCTTGAAGCACGTGGTGTCATATTGTGCAGCACATTTGCTTGAGTATCTAAATTTCTGCCCATTTTTGAAGAGTACATTTTGGATTGGCGAACGGTATTTTAGCAAATTTGCAGATAAGACGAAAAATCCACAGATGTAAAGAAAATTTCCTGCCTATAAAAATTTCCTTCGGAGCAAGAAAAATGCTAATAGTCGTCGAAATACGAGAGCGATATCAATTGCCTATTTTCACAGATTCAAGTAATTGGAATGTTTCCTCGGTATCGCAATAACACCGCGGAAGCTCATCCAGAAAATTCGTCCAAAATGCATTTACATGAGGAAGAAGCAATAATTCAAAAACGGTGCGCAAGATGTCGTTAACGCAATTTAATGGAAATTTTCGCTGTCGACTTTTGTTTAAAAAAATTTAACGAAAAATGCCGATAAATGCGGTAAATCGTTAAATCGTTAATCGTTAAACGCAAACCGCTACTAGGGATGGAAAGCTTACAAGGGATTTCTGTGAAATTACCCTAACGATTCTCAACAGGACCTATATGGTTTTGTTATCCAGCAATGAGCAGAGAGGTGAAGATCGTTTTTGCTGCGGACCACTGGGTGGTCCAAAAATTCGAAAAAATTGTAGTCTAGAAAACCCGCTTCCACCTGCAGCGGCCCGAGAGGAAGGAAGACCATCAATTTAACCTACGTGCTGAAAATATTCTGGTCCACATTTGGGTTAAATTTGAAAAAGATCACATGATTTAGTTTCAAATGAGCACGGCAAAATGACCAACGCTAGTTGCACGTGGGAGGAAACGTACCCCCGAACTCCTGTCCATGAGTTACTAGTATAGTTGTGCTCGAGTGACCTATTCGGGTAGGCATTCGAATGATTTTCACTCGAATTTGAATATTCGAATTCGAGATATTCAAGATATCGCGTTCTTCAAACGTAATGGAATTCGCGTGTAGCACAGTCGGAGGAGATGGGGGCCGTCGCATACACCTGATACTAGGTTCCTGGATCGGATATCCCGAACAAGCCAACAAAGCCTTCCATCACTCCAAGGTCGGTAAATTGGTACCAGGAAGGATAAGAAGGATAAGGTGCTTACTTGTTCATCGGCAGGCACCCGCAAGTCATTGTTGCCAAATACGCATTCAAATCGCCTACACAATATCTCGCAGAAGTAGAATGCGTAGCGCATCTCAAAAAGGGATTGTATAAAGCAGCTCCTTATCCTTTATTATTATTATTTATTACATAGGAAGTCCACGTTAATTGTGATATTATACACCACTACAGGAATCAACAAGAACGGAAATAAGGAATAAAACAGCAAAACGAGAAATAAGACTGTTACAGATTATGCGAAAAAGGATAGGTTTAGCATTGCGGTTTAAAATGTTTTCTTTCAAACTTGCAGGGAAGGTCAATGAGTTTCCCGTGGCAATTTTTAAAGTGACCTATTGAGGGATGTAGAGGATTGTCTGAGAAATACCACAGTGCGTTTCAAATTTCCTGCGAGCGTCTGGGTAGGTCAAAATCTTCTGAGCATTACAAGGTCATTCAAGCCTATACTATCGTGACTCCAAAAGTCGAGAAAAAGCCGAAAAAATTTCTTCCAAACATCGCCCAGTACTTTAATTTTAGATGCTGAGCACGAAAACGGCATCCATTTTTGAAAATTTTTGACCACGGTTGCTTACTGTGGATGTTCGTAAGGATGGCATGGTCACTGATTTCGACGTTCATTCGTCTACGGAAACTATTTAAGCTGCTGACTGAATCTGCCATTCCTTTTTCTAAATTATCAATTTTTCGTGCACTACTTTCCATCTAAAAATAGAAGATTGGAAAGCAAGTCTGATCACATAGGTGAAGAAAACGATTCTATGGACAGCATCGTTTTTAAATGCGGGTTATAATGATGTTATAATATCAGTATGGTACACAATGGTGTTCAAGATATACTTTGCATCGACAAAAGGGGAGCCGACAAGTCCAGCAATGCAGGATTCCAACCTCCGGACCCGAACCTACAACCCCTTTCCTGCAAGTCCGCCCCCTCACCCACTCCGCCATCCACCCGCTGCCGCCTTGCTGGTGAGCGGCACACCTCAATGAGATCCACTTCGGTTACTGTACCGCTAACAAGCAAATTATGAGTTCTCTGTAATTCCGCTACTGTTCCAGCCCCAAACCGTTTGCAAGTTAGATCCTAATCACGACATGGCAGTTCCAGCCGTCAGTTTTGCTTTATCGCCCCGCACTGAGGTGATACCGTTCTTTGGGAATCTTGACATACCCAGATGTCCACAAGACATTTGAAAACCACTGCGGAGCTTCTCGGACAATGCCCTACAACCCTCAATAGGTCACTTTTAAAATTGCCACGTGAAGTTCGTTGACTTCCCCTTGTTAGAAAAGCGCCCATTTCGACTTGGAAACGGTGAAAATAGAGGCGGATCTCTTAATTTCTCCGCCCGTCCATATGTGCAGCGCACAAGGAATACCTCTAGGAAGACATTTTGGGCAAAAACCTTCCACCATGTTCCCGTATTCATAGGCAGCTGTAGTGAGAGAGATAATGCTTAAAGCCAGTGGTGGTGTAGAGTGGTGTACACCAACACCAGCCGAAAAGTGCTGGAATAACGCTCCAGCAAAAACCCACAGGAAGAATAGCAACTGTCACTGGTCAGTGATTGATGTGTTCGAAGCCACCCAATGTGTTTTCACCATGAGTTATGTAAATCTCATTTCCCACCAATGAATACACCTGGAGTACAGTTCAAGTACGGAAATGTCTTCGGCTGTAAACATGAAGACAACAATATCAGCTGACGCATTCTTTAAAGTCATGCACTGATATTAGGTTGGAAAAAAAGTCTTTTCATTTTTTTCAAAGATTTATTACTTTACAACCACAAAGTCAAATCAATTGAGATAAACTCTATTTCGTCCCACTACACTTCTCCAAAGACTGGGTAATTTTCCAATTCCTCTCGCTTAAAAGACTGCAGTTCTGGAGTCGAACCATTGATGAATCCAATTTTTGAGGTCTTCATCCGTTCCAAAATATTTCTCTCCAATTTCTTGCTTGAGAGCACGGAAGAGATGGTAGTCGGCACGAACGAGGTTAGGGCTATACGGTGGATGTGGCATTACCTCCCAGCCCAGCTCCTTTATTGTTTCTCTTGTGAGTCTTGCAACATGTGGTTTTGCATCGTCATGCAGGATCATCACCTTCGACTTCTCCGGCCTGTTTTCTCAGAGAGTTTCGACGACTTCGTGGAGTTGGCCGCAGTATGTGACAGCAGTAAGTGTCTCTCCACTTCTGAGAGTTTGCCGATAAATTACTTCTCTGATATCCCACCAAACACTCAAGAGAATCTTCCTTTCGTGAACATTGGGCTTGAGATCAGACTTAGGGCTCTCTCCCTTTTGTACCCATTGCCTTTTCCTCGGAAGTTGGCACACAGAACCCAGGACTCTTCGCCTGTCACAATCTGCGGAAGAAACGATTTTCTTCCTTATCTGGACGGAAGAGAAGCAGCGATGGAGAGCCGTCGACCTTTCTGAGTGTCTGACAGGGCATGTGGAATCCAAGCTCCAAATTTCCATGAAAGCCAAGATTCTTCAGATGGATTCCTACTATCCTATGAGACACTTCGAGCTTCTCTGCCAGCTGACGTGTCGTCTGCCAACTATCGGTACGAAGAAGGTGGAGTAATTCAGTGTCGTCCTATTCAGTTGGCCTTCCTGACCATGCTTTGCCCTCAGTGAATAATCTCCCTTTAAATACTTTCCGAACCACTCATAACAGACGCGATGAGTAGTAGATCCCAAGCCATATATATGGTCAATTTGGTCTGCTGCCTGACGTGCTGTGGATTCCTTAATGAATTCATGAAGAATGCCGTGCTGAAAATGGCCATGAGGTAGATCTGGCATTGAGTTCGGAAGATTGGATGGATAACGAATTACAAGAAGAGTCTTAACCTGTGTCCTCGTGCGAACAGTAGGCAAGTGTGATAGGATTACGAAATCAGCAATCAACATTGGCTAGTGCGTTTACAAGGGGAAGGGTAAAAAAAATTCGAAGTGTGAAGAGACTTTTTTTCCAACCTAATAGAAGAAGCTTCTACTTGTTTACCACATAACTATTCCTATACGACTGATGCCAGAAAAACAACGTCTTCCCTGCTAGTAGAGGAAGCACATGAAGAGAAAACATTCAAAGCATGCAAAAAGAAATTGAAACACTGACTCTTTGCAGACAGCGACCTGCTTAACATAACGATGTATTGTTGAACTCAAAACTCTTAGCGCCAGGCTGGACTCGAACCACCATCTCCTGCTGACCGGCCGGTAATGCTCTACGCTACTACACCATCGGAGCTGTTTGAACGAACGCAATTTCTACACCTCGTGAGACCCATCATTAAAGCATTCCCGCCCGGACAGCAGAAGATGAAGGATGTTTCCGAACTCGAGCTCCGACTGGCACTGAAGTTTTGGTCGCAAAAAATCGTTATGAGAGCTTACAACCCCGATACTAGCCACACGATGCTTAAAGAAAATGAATTGGACCTGCTCTAGTCAAAAAAATCAGACAATGTCGAAACCATGGATTTCGTGGACAACCGAACTAACCTAACATCTAAACAAAAACGAACAACTAGCCATGGCATGCAAAAATATGAAACTCTTTATGCGATGTTTCTTCTTCTCGAAATAAATAAAAACACCTGCAGTTAACCTGTTTACATATATAGACATGCGCTGAATTCGTTCCATCAGCTGCAACAAATAGATGGCTGTGGAGGTCTGTGGATATTTTCTAATTCGTTATTCCATTATTTATTTATTTATTTATCTATGTGTATGTATATGTACGTTCATTTCGAGAGGAGTCCCAAGAAAAAGATGGAAGGACGTCGTCAAGAGAGATCTCGCCGAAGTCGGCGCCACGGCAGATGACGCCCTTGATAAGATGAGGTGGCGACAGATCACGAGAACAGCGGACCCTGCGACTGCGCGGGACTAAACGCTCAGGAGGAGAAGAAGAAGTATACGTTCATTTATTTATTACCAGCCGTTAGAGCGGTCTCTCGGCCGCACAGGCAGCTTCTTAACGGCTTCGCCGTGGTAATAACTTCTCAGCAATTGTAACTGCCACCTAGGTCATGGTTTCGTCAGGAAGAACATCTTAACTACGTCGATTGGGATAAGTTTAAAAAAAAATGAAAAAATAAATGACGTCAACAAAACAAGAGATTATTTGACCAATATCGATTAACAGCGATCGATAGTTCAAAAACAAACTTCTAATTCGTGTTCAGCAACCTCGATTCTCCCAGGGTGAAGTTTCGGATCGTCTGAGCGTTATCTACAGAAAATCGATAATTTGATTAACATCGATTGATGGCGATCGATACTTCAAAACGAACATAGATTCGTGTTCAGCGACCTCGACTACCTCCACGGCTGAAGTTTCGGGCCGCAGTCGTCGAGTATCCCCAATACGGCCTTCCCACCACTCCAGTCGTGACGGAAACACACACACACACACACACACACACACACACACACACACACACACACACACACACACACACACACACACACACACACACACACACACACACACACACACACACACACACACACACACACACACACACACACACACACACACACACACACACACACACACACACACACACACACACACACACACACACACACACACACACACACACACACACACACACACACACACACACACACACACGCACACACACACACACACACAACACACACATACACACAACACACACAACCTACACACATACATAGACATATACACATAGACACACATACACACAATATCCTGTGGGCTTCTTCACTATTAGCATGAAGCTGTACTACACGAGCTATGAACTGGAATGCAATTTAGCTTTGCATGAACTCGTTTCACATCTATAATTCAGGAAATACCTAAAGGACAGCGTTTATCTGAGCACAGAACATTCAGCGATTCTGAATTTAGGAGCCTTTCGTGATTGTGTTCAGAACAGCACTTCGTGTTAGCGGCGCAGGTATAAAAATTGCTCAAAATTGTGAAAGAAACGTCTTCCGTCTTACCTAGTGCCTAATGGCGTCGACAATAGAAGAACTACAACACGCTTTAGAAACTATGACTTTCCTACACAGATACATAAAGTGTATGTATTAGGCTAGCCGAAAAGTCTTGAAACAAAAAAATTTGTTCAATCATAGTTTTCCAAATACAAACTAGGAATCAATGATATTAGGTTGTCACATAAGTTCTGTCCGATCCCGATAGGCGTTACTTTGTGATTCTTTTTTTCATGTATAGGGAAAGTAATTGAATATATTTTGTATACTATTTTGTATGGGCGCGTGTAGCGCAGTCGGAGGAGGCGCGACTGTCGCGTGCACCCGATACCAGGTTCCTGGTTCGGATTTCCCGCCCAGGCCAACCAAGCCTTCCATCCCTCCGGGGTCGGTGAATTGGTACCAGACTTGTCTGGGAAGGATAGAGCGCTGACTTGTTCATCGGCTGGCCACCGCAAGTCATTGTATGGCCAAATACGCATTCATGTCGCCTCCACGACATCCCGTAGAAGTAGAATGCGCTGGCGCATCCCAGAAGGGATTGATTAACGCCGTCCTTTATCCTTATCCTTTATACTATTTTGTAGCGCTCTTTTCGCTCTACTTGGTGTGTTGCTTTTAAAAAGTCGTGAGCACTGCTTCGTTTTAGGTGCTGGACGCAACCATGGAAAAAACGCACTTGCGGGTAATAATGCTTCATGAGTTCAAGCTTCGCCACAGTGTTAGCGAGGCAACTCAAAACATCAAGATGGCATGGGGAGAGGATTCCGCTAACGAACGCATCGTGCGCAGATGGTACCAGAAGTTCCTTGTTGGAGACGTGGATATTGAAGACGAGGACCGTTAAGGATGACCACCAAAGTGTAATAACGAACGTTTGAAAGAACGAGTGGAAGCCGATTCAGAGGAACTGTGCGTGAGATGGGGAGAGACCTTCAGATCAGTCGTACAACCATTTCGAGGTACTTAGAGGCGATAGAAAAGGGGAAAAAGCTGGATAAGTGGGTGCCCCACGAACTCACTGAGGAGCAGCAGAGGTGTCGCCTGGAGATCTGTCCTTTCCTTACTATAAGGAAAGAAAACGATCCGTTTCTTGACCGGATAATTACTGTGACGAAAAGTGGATCGTGTACGACAATAGACGAAGATCAGCGCAATGGCTGGATAAGGAAGAATAGCCGAAACACTTCCCCAAACCTAGCCTCCATCCGAGGAAGGTCATGCTCACTGTCTGGTGGGCTGCAACTGGTATTATCCACTACGACTTCTTGAAGCCTGGTGAAACCATCACGACAGAGAGGTACTGTCGTGAATTAGACGTGGTTCACCAAAAGTTGCTTGAAATGCGTCCTGCACTGGTGAATCGAAGAGGACCGATCCTTCTTCACGACAACACCCGTCCACATGTTTCGCATCTGACCATCCAAAAACTAAATTAGTTGAGATATGAAGTTCTCCCGCATCCCGCTTATTCAACGGACCTAGCTCCTTTCATCTTTTCAAACATCTCGATGGTTTCCTCAAGGATAAAAGCTTTACTAATGTAGCAGATATCGAAATTGCCTTCGAGTGTTTCATTGCTTCTAGAAATTCAGATTTCTTCCGAAATGGAATTAGTGCTCTTGTATATCGTTGGCAGAGGTACATTGATTGTAACGGTTCTTACTTTGATTAATAAACTTTATTTTCTGCTGAGATATTACACCGCAAAGTTGCCGTCGAAAATCGGACAGAACTTATGTGACAACCTAATATATTCACCACAGAGCGAGATAACCTACACGATCCTCAGTGACACAGGATTTTTGATTTTTTCCAGAGAATGCTGAAGTTTTCAAAATTTTGTTTCAAGGCTTTTCGGCCAGCCTAGTAGTATAATATTTAGCTCCGCATCCACATGGCAGAAGACGGTTACTGTCTTCTGATCTAGCCGCATTTATTGCTGCCTCAATTCAGTGAAAAAAGTGTGGTGACATTGTAAACCATTAGAAGAAAAACAGAAATAAAACAAATAAAATAAAATCAATAAATAAGGAATAGAATGCGTTAATCTATCCCCAAGTGGGATGCGCCTTGGTGTCTATTTTTTCGAAAAACTAAAGGTAATTTCAATGCGTATTTGACCTGTGCAATATCCTGTCATTGGGAAGCCAATGAATAGTTCAGCTGTTTACCCATCCAATAAAAGTCTGGCACCAATTTATCGATGTGCGAGTGATGGAAGGCTTGGTTGGCCTAGATTGGACTTGAACCATGAATCAGTTCGGGATGTACGCTACAGCTCTCCTACGATCCCGTTATATGTGCCATTGGAACAATTGTAATCAGCATTTTAACGTGTGGCTATATCGTACTTGGCCGGCAACCACATAAAATTTTTCCCTACTCACTTCTTTGTAATTCTAACAGAGCACTGTCGCACATGAATACAAATATACTAGGTTGTCGCGAAAGTTCCCGCCATTTTTTGAATGTACTTTTTCTGGATATATCCTAGTCCGGGGGGCATATAACTAAAAAGTAGGTAACAAAATGAATTTAGACTTACCGAGCGGCTCCTAGAGAACGAGTTGCAACCTAAAAGAAACCAAAAACGAACGTACAAACAAAAAATTGCAGCGGTTTACAACCGTCTCGGCGGGCAAAGAGCGACGGAATAGAGGCATGCCGCGTGCTGACCGCCGGCTGACATGTCATAACCAGGATCTAACATGATGAGGAGGGCATACAATATTGCCTGCTTACAAATGTAATTTTTTCGTTTTTTTTTGTGACTTTTCTTGTTTAGGTCCCATGTTGTTCCGTAGAGGCCGCTCGGTATGTCTCAAGTGGATTTGTTACATATAATATTTTTTTAACTATGTGGCCCCCCGGACTAGGATAGATACTTTTTTCTCACTAACGCTACCTTATAGCAACCTACCTTTTGTTCACATAATGAGATCAGGTATGTATAAGTTTACTATTATTGCTAGCTATTCACTCTCGCGTAACTCCTCTAGAAACATTGAGCTTTTCAAGGGATACATCCGAGGTCTCTTACTGTATATGACTTCAAATTTGGTGAGTCAGCAACCGCTTCCTGTCGTCGCATCAATGGTGCATTTGGGGAGGCCACAGCTCCAGGGCGTAACTCCAACGCGACGTGGCGCGCTAGCCGCATGCGATGTCGCGGCGCTGACACGCGGTCGTGCGCTCGATGATGCATGGTTAGCCGCGGAGCATGAAATTGTACCACTGTTTAAGCTCCTCGCCTAGTTTTTTGACGTCTATTGCTCGTCAGGGCCACAGTTGGCCATGTTTTCTGCAAAGGGTTGATTGCGCCATCTCGGTTACCATTCCTCAGGTTGTCTCCCTCAATTTATGCTCGTAACTACTTTTTTGAAGGATAGCTGCCAGGGTTGTTGAACAATTCAGCACAGTTTTATTTCGTGTTGTGTTTACTAAAGGGGTGTTTGGTAACGGCATTACACGTGCACTATCATAAGTGAATTGCTGTTGTGCGTGTTGAGCTCTACACGAGGTTGGTAGACGGATTTATTTATTTACTGGCCAACGTTTCGGCGAGATCGCCTTCTTCAGAGCCTGAAAGGGACCAAATCAATAAGAAGTTATCCCACCAAATGTCTACTCAACCCTACTAAGTTCAGTGCCACATTTAGTAGATGGGACCAATAGAGAGAGAGTTCGAGTGCCGTACCTGACCGTAGTCCACCGAGGGACCAATGGAACCTCGTGTAGAGCTCAACACGCACAACAGCAATTCACAATGCCGAGGTTCATTGAGAGTCGATCATGGCGACTATCATAAGTGAGTTGGTGACGGTCAAGTGCAGCGCACAGTTAGAATTAAGGGAAAAGCTACGGATTAGTGCGCTCACCCCCCCCCCCCTTCCTTAATAGAGACTTACAAACATCTGCTTCCGAAACTTCTGGTTAGTAATCCCGTCCCAGTTCATGCTTTGAATCTCCCTCACCAGATCCTTTTGACTGTTCCCTCCACTTATTTGATCTAGATTCTCATTCCGTCCGCACTTTGGTAACAACCACTCCCACTTCTCTACCAGGAGACATCAGACTTATCTCATCCTCATCTCATGTCTCTTTTCTTCTTCTGCGCGGTCAACGTCGCCGGCACACCCTCTGGTGCCCTAGCGTGAGTCACTAGCCGTCCCTGTCGCGTTCCCACCGCCTCCGACAGGGACGGCTAGTGCTCACGCGGCTCAAGGACCTAACTCCAACGCGACGTCGCGCGCTAGCCGCGTGCGACGTCGCGGCGCTGAAACGCGGACGTGCGCCGGTGACGCATGGTTAGCCGCGGAGCACGAAATGTTCTCAGTGTTTAAGCTCCCAGACCATGTTTCTAGCAAGGAACTTAAGATCCCACAGCATTTGGTAGGCAACAGTCTGCAGTAGGATAATTGATCCGAGAATGTGTGATAGTGACCTTTTTCCGTAGTATAACCATAATCACGCGTAAAAATTGACCGAAGAAGTTGTAGATGGCAATTCCTGACGCTAGAAACCATCCTCATGACCAGGATTCCTTTATGAACTGTCGCTGATCGTCCCACTGAAACCACACTCATATACCATCTCCAAGAAACGTGAAGTGAGGCAAAGGCGTGCCGCATGTCCCTGTAGGAAGCGTTTCTAGCCGTCGGAAGCATCGGCCGCGACAACTCGTCCAATTTCGTCGCGCACCGTGCGCGACGCCGGGGAGGTTCGCGCGGCGTTGGAGTTATGTCTGCCCCCGGACTCGCGCTAGGTTGCGCGCCGGCGACGTCAAAGAAGGAAGAAGACAGGAGATGAGGATGAGACAAGTTTGATGGCTAATGGTAGGGAAGTGGGAGCAACTGTTAACAAAGTTCGGGAGGAATCAGGCTCAATCTGTTTCAAATGAGAAGGGACATGGTCAAGGATCTGGAGGGGAAAATCGGAACAAGAACTGGGACGGGATTACTAATTAGAAGTTTCGGAAGTAAGTTTCTATTGGGGGGGGGGGGAGGGACGAGCACTTTATTCCACAGCTTTTCCCTTAATTCTAGCTTTACGCTACACTTGAACGTCACCAACTCACTTGTCAGTATTCACGTGTAATGCTGTTGGCAAGCATCCCCTTAGCAAACGCTAAGGATCTCCTTATTTCTCCAATCTACAAGCAGAAGCAGAGGCATTTCACTGCTTCTTTTTTTCCAAGCGCCTCCACCAAGAGAGTTCCTCTTCCATTTCATTTGGGGCTCCCTGCTCTTAGTCGTGGAGCTCAAACACCGGCAAAATCTCGTGCTCCGCGGCTAACCACGCCTCACCGTCCGCGCTACAGCGCTGCGACGTCGCATGCGGCTACGCGGCGTCGCGTTGAAGTTACGTCCTGGAGCCGCGTTGGAGTTATGTCTGCCCCCGGAGAGCACAGTGTCTGATCGCACTGCACGAGAATGGTTCGCACGCTTTCGCAAAGACGAGTTTAACCTTCAAGATTCGTTCTGGTCAGGACGTGAATCCGATATCAACAACGACCGATTGCGACAGCTGGTGGAGTCGGACCCACAGCGGACTACTAGTGAACTTGTGCAGGACTTGGTTGTGCTATATACCACCATCGCCGGGCCCCTACATCAACTGGGTATGGTGCACAAGTTGGCACAGTGGGTCCCTCATGACCACACCGAACGCGACCGCCAGCGACGTGCTGAGGTGGCCACTCAATTGTTCTCGTACAAGCGCACAGGTAGTTGGCTGAAGTCCGTCATCGCAGGAGATGAGAAATGGTGCCTGGACGTCAATATCAAGAGGAGCAGACACTGGCTTGACAAGGGTGACAGCCTGGGCCACAGTCAAAGGGAGGTCCTCACCCGTCGAGGATCATGCTTTCTGTTTGGTGGGGTTACAAAGGTGTTATCTACTGCGAACTGCTGGCTCGTAACGAAACTCTAACAACGGACTTGTACTGTCAGCAGCGCCAAGATCGGAGAAAAGGGCCCGAATCATGACACAATCCGATTCTCGCACGACAATGCTCGACCACACATTTCAAGAATGACTCGCCAAAAGCTTCTCGTCCCTGGACGGGAAGTGCTGCCTCACTCGCCGTACAGCCCAGATATTGCACCAATAGAGTACCTCCTTTTCCTGTCTATTTCTAATGCCATTCAAGGAAAAACGTTTGATGACGAGGACGACATGGAACGCTGACTGGTTGGCTTTTTCGAATCAAAGCCAGAAAAGTTTTATTCCGGCCGGATCGGGAGTTCGCCTGAAAGGTGGAGAAGAGTGATAGAACACGATGGCGGTTACTTCGTTTCTTCTGTGTTTCGCTTTTTTGTAAAACTAAAAAAATGTGGTGTCTTGAAAACGACGAGAACTTCTGCAACAACCTAATACATCATCTTGGGTGATCTTATATATGGAAGGTTTAGTGTCACAATTGACGACAAGCTTATTGCTTGCAGTAAAAAGTATCGGTATATGTTGCGAATGTGGGCAGCATTGGAATATGAAAACATGCCTGACAATCGGGCCACATCGAATGAGCGTGTCGTTTAGAGAAGAACTGTATGATCTACACCCTGACATGCTGGCTTGTTTGGTCGATGCTCTGCTTGGTTGTGATTGGCGGGAGCGTTCGCGCCTCCTAATGCAGCTCACTTTCGCGACATATGCCAAAATATCCGAATACCGTCAGACCGTTTCAGATAAAATTTGAATCCAAATATCATGCAATCAGGCGTTATCGATGATACAAATGAGCTCGGATCTAACCACTAATGAGCCCTTTGGTTATATATATATATATATATATATATATATATATATATATATATATATATATATATATATATATATAGGCCAGATGCATTTTTTTAAAAAGCCACAACTCATACATTCAGAGTGCACAGTTCGCTGCAAACGAGTCACTTAAAGGTTGAGCTAACAGAATTTCGAATAGAGGTAATGGCAGTACGGACCTTCCACTATCCTCTTTAAACACCTCATAAGATAAATATAAGAATAAAGATGCCCAGGGCGGGAAATCCGAACCAACAACCTGGTATCGGGTGCACGCGTCAGCGGGCATCTCCTCCGAATGCGCTCCACATCCCTGCGCGAGACATCTCATATTTGACAATAATAACTCAGACTAGTTATTGCTTCCTGTATTCCTTTATTTTATCAGATAATACTAAAAGATAAAAGGTAAAATACAGTGTTGTTCAATCTCTTTTGAGATGCGCCACGCGCTCCACTTCTACAGTATATCGTGAAGACAATCTGGCTGTGTAGTTGGGGTATATAATAACTTGCGGCGGCCATCCGATGGACAGCTCAGTAAATTACCCGTCCCAGACAAGTATGGCATTAACTATTCAATCTCGAAGGGATGGAGGGCTTGTTTGGACTGAGCGGGACGCGAACCAAAAAGCTTGAATCGAAGTGCACGCAATAGCCGGCATCTCCACCGACTGAACTTATAGTTAGCATATGGTCAACGGTGCGAAACAATGGTGAAACTTCATAGCTGAGGCTCTGAGCTAATGAAGCACTGCTGGAAAACAAAATGGTACGAAGGTTGACTCGTTTCAAAGATCTGGACCAATGTATTATCTTAAACTCGTAAACAAAGGATTTATCATTTAGACTTCAATGCGGTATTTGGAAAGCGGCAGATAAGGATTCTAAGCCATTGTAACGAAGAAGATTGCTTCTCGTTCAAGCGCATTCGTAAACATGACTACGAGCATTCAAAGAACAACCACTATTTCGCTGAAACCAAGCACACATCGTTGAAACCTTAATAATTCAAGAACGAAGAAGTTCCCAAAATCACGTCTTTTTTAGGAGAATGCATTAGCCCATTCACAAGACAAAAGCAAGACATGCTCAAAAACCACCTCATCACACTAACACCAACAACAGAGCGGCGAAAGGCGAGCCGACGACCACAATAATAAATTAACGATCAGCTGATTAGAATTCAGGGAAACACAAGCGGATCACTCAAGAATTCGTGAGAGCATAAGCTACACATCGAGGTGTTACTCAATCCTTCTCGGCGGGTGTAAAAGGGATTGAGTAACGCCATAATTCATGCTTTCTCCTTATTTACAGGGTGTGGCAAAATTACACGAGCACTAAACATTCAATGGCATTTTGAAATCAAACTGCAGATCAATTCTAACTATCAAATCTGTCTACGACAATCATGGTGATTCAAAGCATGCTAACCGCTTTCAGAATGATCGCCTTCAGCCTCCACACAGTCCTTCAGACATTCGACAAACGCTTGGCATGTGGCACGCAGGTCTTTTCTTCTTCTTCAGCGTTTATCCCACTTAGTTGCGGGGTCCGCTTTCCTGGAATGAAGAACTGGACGGCCATTCATCGTGTGTGGTGAAGTCAGGCAGCTGCTCGGCGCACCAGCCCTAGACTACCTTCGTGTTGCGGGCTGAAGCAGAATCTTCTTGAAAGCAACGGTAGGCTTCTCCAAAGTGGGAATCGGCCCAAAGCTCGAGAACTTCTTCCAGGATATCCTTGTAAACCGCTGCGTTGATTTTCGCGCCAGCTTCGACGAAAGCAAGTGGAGCTCTTCCTGAAGATGTGACTCCTCTCCAAACAATAATGGCTTGATGCTTCTTCGCCCTATCCTGAAGTTGTCCTCTGGCCGTAGTATCAGTAAGCGAGTTCCCAATAACCCTCTCACTTTGGGAGTTGAGGACTGGATTCGACGTGAAAACCTTTTCATAGCTAAAGACGATGTCTCTAGCGCGTGCCGCCGTGAATCGTTGCAGCCTTTTGCATCTTTCCAATCTCTCCTTCTTCATAGTGTCCGTCAGGAGTTGGCATTTTTGCGACGATAGGCGAACTTCTTAAGCTTTCCCCTGACTATCCTCCTTATTGACCTTTCGTTTATTCCTACGTCTTCTGCCATCTGGCACTTCGATCTCCTGTCGGATTTTTTCTCTCACGAGTTTCACATTTCCGGTTCGCAGCTGTCGAGGGACGCCCTCTTCTTTTTCTATCCTATTCCGTCTTCAATTCGCGTTTGACTGTATCCTGAACCGTTCTTCGGGGCACGGAAAGGACGTCCACAATATCTCTCGTTTGCCTGCCGGCTTTATAAATTCGATAATATTATAGCACTTCATAGGCTGGAACGCCTAAAACTTTTGTTTTCAAGTACGTATATAGGTAGTTCAACAATGTTCAGTCAACATATATTAGGCGAGTGAATCGGGAAAGTTTCAGGAAAAGAATTTAAAATGTTTAGGTGCGCGGGTAATTTTGCCGCACCCTGCACTATTGAAGACCCAAGACGAAAAAATTATAAAGACGTTCTGTACTCACTAAAAATTAGGTCTTCTAGCTCCGGAACAGGAACTAACAAGCTTCGTCTCACAAGCTTTCTGGGTATGTTCGCTGTCCTCTACACATCTATGAGATAGTGTATTTAAATTATGGAATTTGCTGTTGACCAAAAGCTACATGTCGCAAAGGTGAGCAGCATTGGTAGGTGGGAGCGCGCAAGTCAATAGTAACTAAGCAGAGCACAGATCGAACATATGCCAGCCGATCTGGGTATCGATTATACGCGCTCTCTTTGAATGGCACACCAGCCCTTTCAGAGCGGTCTGATTGGATGAAGCGTTCCCGTCACCGAATGCTGCCCGTCTTCGCGACATACCATTATTACAATGATTGTAATTATATTATCATCATTATTATTGGGAGAGTGCAGCGCAGTCGAAGGATGTTCCGGCTGTGACGCGCACCCCATACCAGGTTCTTGGTTCGTAATTTCCACCCCGGCCAACCATGCCATCGATTCACTTTATAGACGAAATACTCATTTAGACTGCCTCTACATACAACAGCCAAAGAAGTACAGTGCGTGGCGCATCCCAAAAGGGATTGAGAAACGCTATCCTTTATGCCCTATTCCTATTAATATGTATTATTAAAGGCACAAGGCAAGAAAGCGTAAAAAGGTTCTGTGCTCACTAAAAATTGAGTCTTCTCGTTCCAGAAGAGGAACTTGCACGACTCATTTCACCGCTGAGTTTCTTCGTTATCCTCCGCTGTCCTCCTCTACACATCCATGAGACAGTCATGGAGTCTGGTATAACCAAGAGGAAGGAACTAGTAATGTATAGTATGATAATTATATTATCATCATTATTATTGGGAGCGTGCAGGGCAGTCGAAGGAGGTTCCGGCTGTTACGCACACCCCATTCCAGGTTCTTGGTTCGGAATTTCCACCCAGGCCAACCATGCCATCGATTCATTTTATAGGCTAAATACTCATTCAGACTGCCTCTACAACAGCCAAAGAAGTACAGTGCGTGGCGCATCCCAAAAGGGATTGAGAAACGCTATCCTTTATGCCCTATTCCTATTAATATGTATTATTAAAGACACAAGGCAAGAAAGCGTAAAAAGGTTCTGTGCTCACTAAAAATTGAGTCTTCTCGTTCCAGAAGAGGAACTTGCACGACTCATTTCACCGCTGAGTTTCTTCGTTATCCTCCGCTGTCCTCCTCTACACATCATGAGACAGTCATGGAGTCTGGTATAACCAAGAGGAAGGAACTAGCAATGTATGGCAACCAAATGCCTTTGGGATACGCCGTACATTCTGCATACCTACACAGTATACAATGGATCCGAATGAATCATTCTTTGATATCCGATGGGGATATCCCGATCCGAATCATCCAATTATCCGTCCACCGCGGAATCGCCCTTATCCGAATCATCCAAAAATCCGGCGTCTGCGAAATTGCCATCATCCGAATCATCCAGTTATCCGGACCCCGGATGATTCGGACAAAATCGGATAAATTCGGATAACGCGTTCAATTTCCTCGCTCCATTTTGAAATCGCGCACTTGGATAAAAGCACATTCAAAACGAATTTCGCTGGCGGGCACGCTGCTGAGTCATATGTTTTCACGCCCCACTATGAAATAGTGTCGTAATCACGTTGAATACCGTTAGCACGCTGCTGAGCATTACGTCGACCAGGGCATCTCTTCCTTCAAATACCATGTTGTGTTGCCGGGGGAAGCAAGGACGAGGACTAAGGGAGAGAATGAATTACGCACGCCCTCTGATCGACACTTTGCTATTTCACATTGCATAGCATTCGGCGCAAATTGGGTCGAGGAGGGACACCATGTAGAACAGCCCCATACCGCACTTTGTGCTGCATGAAATTAAATGTGTTATTCAACACTTGTGTGCCTAGCATTTGATGCATAGACCATCATGTGCCTTCTTACGCAGGAAGAAAAGTGCTGAATACATGGTGATCCCCCTCTGACCCAATTTGTGTTATTTGATAATGGCATTTTGGAAAGCCCAGATCTTAGAATAATTCTTCTTGGAATCAGGGACGTGAAGAAATTTTTTTAAAAAGCGGAAGAAGGAATGCGGAACGAAAGAGCTCAAAATGGGCGGAGACCGAAGTAGAAACGCCCAAACGGAAATGATTCAAAACTCATCACTTCGTCTAATTCTTCATAAATATACATATATATGTATATATAATATACATATAATGATAGTAATAACTGAGTTGCCGTTATCGAATTTGGGTAGCGGGCGATGCGACTCCTTTTTAGCGACATACAACAATTTAAAAAATCCTTGTATTCATATTATTACTAAGACGAATTTTCCAACATCACCAGTGTAACAAATCGAAGTTTGTGCAAAATCTCTCTGTAAATAGGAAGAAACAATTTTGAACGCAATGAACCCAGCTGACAAGTAAGATGTCCGGGATTTCGCCACTAGTAGCACTTGACCGGTCTTATTGAATGTCCCAGGTCTATCGCAATTAGGAGGGGCAGAGTCAAGGTTACAGTTGCGTTCACGACACGACACCCACGCATTGAGTACACATTGTTACCATTGTATCATTTGGCATCAGCTGAAATTCTGAAACAAGCTCAGAGGAAGGGATAGGAGATCCAAGACACCGCGTGCCCTCCTCCGACTAGGATGGATCCAATGTCCCTATGGAGCGTATTGTTAGCAGCCTAAGAGTGCTTATAACACACTGATCTAGATTTGGTGCTCAAGGCCAGGCCTACGACTACTAGGGAAAAAGATAAGCGTGCTCCGGATAAGGAATTTGATTCATTACTCAAATACTCATGGAACCTTTACGGACCTACGCTACTCAATAGTACATCGTTTCAAGAAAAGAAAAAAGAATCCAATTTGGTTACTGTTTCGAAATCAGGATGCACCACCCGTTTGAAAGCAACACAATCACAAACGCATAGTTAATCTCTTTCTTCAGCCTTTAGATTATGTGCAAGAGGTGAATGAAGGCAGTGCAAAGCAAGCAATCAGTGAGTGATGAGTCACCATTTCCGTTTCGTCTTCCGGCTCAAAAGAGAAAGGAACGCGGAACGGAACGGAAGGACTAAAAACGGCCGAAAACCGAAATTCGGAACACGGAAACGGAAATTTCGGCCCATCCCTGATTGGAATGATCCAGCTCTTTGATGTTTCCTTCCTTGACGAGAAGCGAGAGTCCTTCGATACACGTACTGTCGTTGTTATTAAAGGGTGGGTTCCTCTTTAAAGAACGGTGGAATTCTGAACTACTGCATCTTACAGTAATGAGTCGGATATCCGAAATCCGGAATCCGCAAAATCGCCGTTATCCGAATCTTCCAAAAATCCGGGGTCCGCAAAATCGCCTTTATCCGAATCATCCAAAAATCCGGGGTCCGCAAATTTGCCCTTATCCGAATCATCCAATTATCCGAAGATTTTCGATCGGACCCCAATGTATACTACACAGTAGCGTTCCAAAATAAGGGGTGCTGTATCGATGTTCATAATAGCGAAAATCACACGTAAGCAAAAATTTCAGATTGAATTTGATGTCGAAACCGCTCCAAGCAATTGATAAAATTGTCACGACGTTTATTTGCATGGAAATCTTAATGTTTTTGCGTCATATTTTGCGATTGAAGAAATCATAGCTTTTCACTAGTCACTCTTTCAAATGTGCGCGCGTTGAAGCGCAGTCGGAGGCGTCAGGTGTCGCGCGCGTGCACCCAATACCAGGTTCTTGGTTCGGATTCGCGCCCAGTCCAAGTATGCCCTCCATCTCTTCGAGGTCAGTGAGTTGGTATCGGTCTTATCTGAGAAGGATTAACCACTGAATTGTCCATGGGCTGGACACCGAAAATCATTGTGCAGACGTATTCAAATTAACTCCACGACCTCCCCGTAGAAATAGAGTACCTTCTGAAACTCAACAGAATTTAATAGCGCTATCTATCCTAGTCGGGGGGGGGGGGGGAGGGGGGGGGGGCGGGGGAAGGCATATAACTAAAAATCATGCAACAAGGTGACTTGGGATTCACGGAGCGGTTTTAGGAGACAAAATAGGGCCTAATTTGACAAAGCCCACGAATGTAAATTACATTCTGTTTCGCCACGGTTGTAAAGCTATGTGCCTCCTTCACTGTGATAGATCCCGGTTATAACATGTCACGGGTGGCGGTCAGCTGTACTTGAATACGCCTTTCCGCCAGGACGCCTTCATAACTGTTGTGATTTTTTGTTTTTGTTTTTTTTTTTGGTTTCTATTTTGTCTTCATAAAGCGACTCCGCGAAACCTAAGTCAATTTGTTGCATAATTTTTGGATAAGTTCCCAGCCGACTAGGACAGATCCAAATAACGCAGTTTCTTATCTTTTGTTCTTTAATAGTCCTACGTATTGAGGCTCCTGTCAAGGGAGTGTCATGAACCACTCGATGAACATCGAAAATTTCGCACACCCGCCATACCTCGTCTCTCGCTATCAAAGATACGATCATGGATGCAAAGGTACGATAGATAAAGACGACATGATAACATGGTTGGCCAACGCGACATCGGAACCTGGGATGCACACGAAGTTCTGTGCGTTAAATTTTTTAACGAAAATTTTTAACGGAAAATTCTCGTCAAATTTCCGGTAAATCGTTAAATTTCGTTAAAAATACTACTAACTGCAAACTATTACATAAAATTAAAAAATCGAGGAAGACGTTATATGTTCCAACTTCAACCATGTCAACAACTAAATTCAAGAAATGGAATATAACACTACAGTATAAAACATACAATTCACTATCAGTAAAGTGTGGACAGCAAAATAAACAGGCTCTCAGCAACAAATTATATTCAGGGTGTGGAAGAAGAAAAGGTATGGAATTGTCATTCAAGAGAACGGTACTTAGTGGGTTGGGTAAGTTAGAGCAGACAGATCCCGGGATTTCCCTACGAAATCGTTTTGTGTGACTGTTCTGCGAGCATGTGCAATCTCGATGCGGACACGAACTCGCTAGTACTGAAAAAAATTAATAAAAATATAACTGTGAGCCTATCAGTGTTAACACCTTGACGAACGCACGATTTTCGCGTACCTGGTGCGTGATTCCAATCGATTTTTTGGAGCGTCGAGACTGTGACACAACATCGTGTCATGCGGATTCATACGGCCGAAAGGGTGTTGTGACACGACAGCTAACGTGCTAACGTTTCGGAAAAGTATCTTTCCGAGTAATTTTGTTGTTATCGCTTTTCTCAAATCATTTAGAATACGTCCACCGACAGAAAACATTCTCTTCTTCTCGACTGTGTCATGTGGCGAACAAGAGTATCTTAGGATAAGCTGCGCCATGTGGGGATAGGCGTATCTTATCTGAGGGTCAGACCAGTATCTTTGTAGATTCGCTGAAGCAACTCAGCGAAGAACTTTTCTAGCTCCAAAATGCATTACATATTTCCAAAAATTCAAATGCGCCATGAAAGGTGTGAAAATAGCATGAAAACATTGAAATATTGTTGCTGATTTCAATAGTTTTTCAGCAACAATCCTGATGGGAAAGATGAGGTCTACAATATTGCTGAAGACTAGGGGGAACGTGATGAACATACTGAGAAAAAAGTCCGTTAAAAATTACGTCAAACTTTTAAAAATTTCCGTTATGTCGTTAAGCCAAATTTTAACGAAAAATGCCGTTAACTCGTTAAATTCGTTAAATCGTTAACCGTTAAATGTGTACCCCTGATCTGAACCAAGAACAAGGATTGCGGGTGTGCACGCGAAAGTCGTCGCCCTCTCCCTCCGACTGCGCTAACACGCGCCCAGCCGACGAGCTGCGAGATAATGCCGACGGTGCCTCCACAACAGTGTAGTGGTAGACGATTTGGTACATCTAAGCACGGAATGGAACTCAAATTCGTGACGGCCGCTCCAGCGGCCTCCGCCGCTGCTTCTTCACTGCGCTATCAAGGATTACCCCAGCTGGTAGAAAGCTAAGAACTGTTTCGGTTACTTCTGTGCCGAACGAGGTTGTTAGGAGGACCAGTATTTATTGAGCGGCCTAACGTTTCAACCCGTTCGTCGTCTTCGGAGGCCTAAAAGTGGCTTGAGGATTCGGATGTTGCTATCTATCCGACCAAACGCCTCATCGACTCTAGCCTTTCGGATATCGTCTTGAGGCATAGCAAGAAATCCCGAACCCATGACGATAAACTCACCCGCTGATCCACCGCTTGTGCGGATCGACGCCGCTGCCGCAGTTAGTCGACAGATGGTGACTGAGACTCACTATACTGTTCATTCTACACTATGTATACTGTGTATACCAGTGTCATTCTTAACCACATCCTTGTCACCACCGGTCGCTCTATAACTCACAGTGCGAAATAAACGGCAGAAAGTCATCAGTGACCGAAGGACACTCATTTCGATTGTTCATTCGTGGATTTCGTGAAAGAATCCAGAACGCCTCCAGCGCTTTTCTAGACGAAATATCTGTCTCGATGGTCAAAATCGTGCACTTCACATCAAAGTCGTTTCCGCCATGTTCCTCCACTTTATGCTTGCCCAGAGGATTCGTTAAGATACCCCGCCTTTTGCACGCTAGATGTTCATTAACTCGAATAGCAAGTACCCTTCCGGTTTCCCCAATGTATGTCTGGCTGCATGTCCGGCATTCAAGCTCATAGATAACGCCAACTTTGGCGCAATCCCCTACTTTCCCGTAAGGACATACAACACAGTTTTCCGTTACGCACTCCCTGTCGTAAAGCCTATTTCGAACCAGCTGGCGTCTGATGCTGTCGTTTGGAATGTTAACTAAGACAACATCATCCTCCAACTGGGCCCGCCTTATGCTTCGTTGTAGAGCGGAAGTGACGTTATCGGAAATGAAAGGAACACACAAGGGTACTTTATCTCGGCGTGGTACAGCTCGCTGATCAGAGTGGGATCCCCTGTAGTGATGTGGTACCGTGTATCCATTCTGCGCAGCTATTTGACATGCTAGTTGCACAGATTCACGTCGTTCTTCAGCACCAGTGCATACATCGATCGCAGTTCTGAACATATTCTTGACCACCGCGCGTTTGACTGCGTTAGGATGCGCAGATAATGCGTGGACCAAGATGTTCTTAGAACTTTCTTTGCGGTACCACTTCACTCGGATCATGCCACCGGATAATAAACCCCCGGAACGGGTCGAAACGTTAGGCCGCTCAATAAATACTGGTCCACCTAACAACCTCGTTCGGCACAGAAGTAACCGAAACATCTAAATAATGCCGAGGTTTTACGAAGAGAGAACTTGGAGAATGCTAAGAACTGTCTTCGTTCTGTGCTGAATGCGTGAAAAGGATTTGAAGAAGTCCAGAGTTCCATGGAAGCAAGAGGAAAAGGGTTAGCTGCCGGCTTTGTAAGGCAAATCAAGGCGACGGAATTCAGAGATCTTCACATTCGTGGAATGAATGTGGCGACGGCGATAAAAACGCACGTAAATCGGTTTCAGCGTCAAAACATTTTTGTTTGACAAAAGCGACGTCGAAAAGCGGCTCGGCCGTATTCATTAAGATGGATTTCAATGAGAAAATACGTCGCCAACGACGGCAGCGACAACGATGGCGACGACGACGCCGACGCGTCGGCGACGTTTATGAGGACTCGGTCGCTCATCAACACAACAATGGTGTATGATTGCGGACTGCGGTGGCAAACAACGGCCTAAAACGCTCTAATATATTTAACTCGTCGGCTGGTAGAAATCAACGACCGCCGCTCTGTAAAGCTCAATTGAACTCCACCTCTGCGAGCACATAGAAAAAAAGCGCCTCCAACTAGAAAAGTGCAACTGCAGAACCAATTTTCGTGATGGGAATAATAAGCGTTTCCAGTTAAACGAGACATCTTCGAAATCGAGTCCATTCCTTTTAGGCTAAACTAAACAGACTCTTTAAGAAGTTCAATTAAAATTCTCGGTTTAAGAAATTTCCCTCAACTTGCTTTGAAAGTATTTTATTCGTGTACTAGAAGAAAGTGAATACGTCGCCTGATGTTCTACAGCGTTTCTACTTTTTTAGGTTTCGATCCAGTCTTTAATATCTTCTTAACTTAGTACCTAAAAGCAGCAGTTTTGTTCACGCCATGCTCTCGCCTCGCTCCTCGTAACTCTCACTAGATTGACGGGCGACTGCATGTATGCGCAGAATACGCAGTATTCAACGGTGCAACAGAAACAATTACAAGAAGTAGATATCTCCACTGGGCAGGTTCAACTACAATGCCTTTGCACTATCATTCAAATAAACAGAGTGAAGATCTGAACGAGTGCATGGCGCGATCTCACATTATAATGAACCGTAGAACTGTTGATTTTTGCAGATCAAAATAAGCCTAAAATCATATTTTGGTCAACATGAATAAAGCTAAAATAAAAAATAAAAAAGATGAAGTAAGTGAAATGCAGTGTTGCAGCTAAACGAATAAAAACATTTATGAAAATCCGAACAACGCGTTCTTTTTTTTGGCAATCTAATAGTATGATTTCAAAAATCAAGATTTCTTATTTAAGGCCCCGTTTATACTTCGACGCCGAGCGACGCGACGCCACGTATTGTGGATAACGCCGTCCTTTATCCTTTTTATCTTTTAACCCCAGATGGGAAGACGCCATTGGTGTTCGTCGATGCTGGAGTGAAGACAGATAAGGAAAGGATAAAGAATAAAGGACGGCGTTATTCAATCCCTTTGAGATGCGCCACGCATTCTACTTCTACGGGATATCGTGGAGGCGATTTGAATGCGTATTTGGCCATACAATGACTTGCGGTGGCCAGCCGATGAACAAGTCAGCGCTTCATCCTTCCCAGACAATTCTGGTACCAATTCACCGACCACGGAAGGATGGAAGGCTTGGTTGGCCTGGGCGCGAAGTCCGAACCAGGAACCTGGTATCGGGTGCAGGCGACAGTCGGCGCCTCCTCCGGCTGCGCTACACGAGCCCTCGATAAGGAAATGTACTTGAAATCAATCCTGTAGAAAGTTTTGAAGCCATGTTCATTCCTCACTTCGGGGACAAGTCGTGGTGCTTTCAACAGCACTCGGCTCCTGCACACAAGTCGAGTGTCGACCAGCAGTGGTGTCTGCCCGAACATCCAGATTTTGTCACCCTCGAATACTGGCCATCAAATTCACCAGACCTGAATCCACTTGACTTTTCGGTCTGGTCAATTCTAGAGCACAAGATCTCAGCTACAAGATACAACAACTAGGATTCGCTCAAAGCTGCACTCACGGAAGCGTGGAAGGATCTCGATGAGGACTGTCTGCGTGCCACCTGCGACGCCTTCGTGACTCGGTCGAGAAGCTGTGTACGCGTAAGAGGAGGACACTTTGAAGGAAGATTGTAAAGTTTGATTGCAAAGTGTTTTTCTCCGTTTTGAATTGTTTGTGTTACTGTGGTACTTCAATTATTTGAGGCTCATAATTAGTACGCACCAGGTATGGAGTCTAATTATTGAGACGGACGAATTCGTGACATCGTCCAGCTGTCCAGCAATCAGTGCGGCTTCGTGGCTGGCTGTGGCACCATTGATGCCATTCACGCCGCCCGCCTCCTGATAAAGAAGCATCGCGAGAAACAGAAGTCGGTGCATATCGCCTTCCTCGACTTAGAGAAGGCCTTTGACCGCGCACCGCGTGAAGTGATATGGTACGCCTTGCGACATCATGGAGTTCCTGAAGAGCTCATAGAGTGGGTGCGAATTCTCTACTCTTGTCCAAAGAGTCGAGTTCAAGCTGCAGCTGGAACCTCGATGGGGTTCCCCATCTCTGTCGGGGTACACAAGGGTTCTGCGCTTTCCCCACTCCTCTTTGTTGTCGTCATGGATACCATCACACGAGATCTTCAGAACCCCGTCCCTTGGACGTTGCTTTATGCTGATGACGTAATGCTCGCAAGCGAAGATAAAGATGAACTCGAGCGAGAGGTGCAAGCTTGGTGTGATCGCTTGGAGCGGTTTGGACTCAAATTGAACGTGAAGAAGACCGAATATCTAACGACGGACGTTACTGAGTCCAGCTCCATCAAGGTTAACGGCATCGAGCTCCCACGCACTTCGGTCTTTAAGTACCTGGGATCAGCAGTCACGTCTGACGGCAAACTGATGATTGAAGTGAATTCACGCGTGAGTGCAGCTTGGTCCAAGTGGCGCTCGTTGACTGGGGTGCTCTGCGATAGGAAGATACCGGAGCGCTTGAAGTCGAAGATATACAGAGCAGTCGTCCGGCCAGTAGCGATGTACGGCGCTGAGTGTTGGCCTGCGACCAGGGAAGTTGAAACGCTCCTCAGCGTCATGGAGACGAAGATGCTGCGCTGGACGGCTGGAGTCACGCGCATGGACCGCATTCGAAACGATGCTATTCGGCAGAAGTTCGGTGTCGCGCCGATAGCCAACAAGATGCGCGAAGCTCGCTTACGATGGTACGGCCACGTTCTGCGTGGAAAGGAAGATAGCGTCCGCAATATAGGCCTTAAGTTCGAGGTGGTAGGAAAACGGCCTAGAGGGCGCCCGAAGCAGCGCTGGGCTGATACGTTACATGCGGACTTGAAGATTACTGGTGTTTACCCTGATCTAGCGCTGGATCGGGAAAGGTGGCGTCATAACACCAGAATAGCGGACCCCGCTACGATGCGGGACAAACGCTGAAGAAGAAGAAGAAGAAGAAGGTATGGAGTCTAATTGAGCGGAATATCCAGCGAACGACAGCAATCGCTTTCAAGAGAAAGCTCAGCATGGCTTCAGGCATAACATACACCCTGCACAGCGGTTGAGAGAGAATGGACTCCTACGGCTAGAAAGTTCCTACGCCAATTTTCACGGTTTAACTGAATTATGTGGCCCAAGATCATTTTTACGGACGTTCAGAGTACGTTCTCAGTGGGACTTCTCCTGAACATGCCGTTGCAGTGTTTTCCCTTGCTGGAAATTTTTGCTTCTCAAAATTAGTTTTAAAACACCTCCCAGAGTCTAAGCCTAAGCCTTCGATAAATCATATACCACACTTATTCCAGAACCAAAAGCTTGAGAAATAACGAAACCGAGCCTAACGGTCATCCAGAGTTCCACAGAATACTCACAGTCATTGAGTTTAGACCACTTTCACTTTAAACCTCACACTCTTCGTTTTTAACAGCACAATTTTAATTTGACCCGGACAACCTGCAATAAATTTTTAATTTTTTAAAATCAATTCAGGCATAACCTAAGTTAAATAGACACTTTCTAAACAACTTGAAATCACAATTTTTAAGAGTTTTTAATCAAGAATTCATCTTTGCAGGGTCCGGTAAGAAACTTGAAACTTCACTGTTTGAACAAACCCACATTTCTTATCATTTCACCTCAATTCAACTAACTTTTTCTATTTAAATCAAACAATTTCTAAGTAAACGCAGAGTATCTAAACTCAAAATAAACACTTTATAACAAAGTCAAAATATTCCTTTGTCAAGCGACAAATTGTTTGAAAAAAAACCTTGTACGACCATTTTATGGCTAAAGCTGTCTCATTTCAAAGTAAAAATTTCCAGCTTGAAGTAAAGATAATGTACATATATTATTTGGAATAATATATTTTATTTGAAACGTCAAACGTAGAAGCCATGCACAGGCCATGCTAGCCAAACGGGAGGCATGTTGGCCGTGCTTCAAATACGTGTATATCCTTCAGCTGAAAATGGCTAATTGAGCCAATTTTCAAGCAAACCCTGAAGATCTGACAGGCCACATTAGCCGGCGCCTTTTTTGTGCAGAATCAATCCAGGGAACTATTACCCTTCAGGGGCCGGACTTACAGCAATTTAAAAGGAAAAAGGATAAAGGACGGCGTTACTCAACCCCTTTTGTGATGCGCCAGCGCATTCTTCTTCTAGGGGATGTGGAGGCGATATGAATGCGTATTTGGCCATACAATGACTTGCGGTGGCCAGCCGATGAACAAGTCAGCGCTTTATCCCTCCCAGACACGTCTGGTACCAATTCACCGACCCCAGAGGGATGGAAGGCTTGGGTGGCCTGGGCAGGAAATCCGAACCAGGAACCTGGTATCGGGTGCAGGCGACTGTCGGCGCCTCCTCCGACAGCGCTACTGCGCCCACAGCAATTTAACAGAGAAAATTACAGCCGAAATCCCTGATAGCGCGGTTTATCAACCGATATGGTGAGCGATAAGCCGCGTTATCTGAGTTTTCCGCTGTGAATTCTCTGTTAAAGATATGTAAGTCGTTGATAAATCCGACTCCAGGATTACGTGAACAGCATGCAAACACTTCCGAGTTGAACAAGATCTTTAGGAAAACAGTAGACATCTGAAACGATTTGAGGTTAAACTCTTCCCATGTAAATTATGGAGATGACGATGCAAAGTAGCCGAACGCTTTCTAAAGTGCTTAGGTCGGCTCAAAAATATTGTTAGTCCTTAACGGTAGTCTTGTAAATCACTTTCAATTTCGAATTAATGACACGCTTTAGGTTTTTAAAGTATAAAAACACGTCCGGACTTACTCAAACGTCAGTCATTAATTTGAGTGCTCAGTTTTATTGAAGCCCATTACTCATTAATTTGAGTGCCCATTTTTGATCGAAAAATTCACTTCCATGCGCAGCGTTTGATAGCGTAAAGGACTTTTTTAAGCATTATTTTATTTTTGAACTAGCAAAGGTGCTGCTAACCTTGCAGTTTGGAAAAAATACTGAGAATCGATCATTTAAGAGAACAAACTGGCATGAAGACAATGAAGACATAATGAGCTCTGTGGTTGCAACTCGTCGCTTTTTTTTGCAATAAATAGAGTGAATGGTGGCCAGGATCGGATACAATCGAAAAGCATTGCCTTAATAAGAACCCGAGAGAAGCCGCTTGCGACAATAGATGCGTTTAATTAAAGCGGCGAAATTGAACTGATTGGACAACAAAAACAGAGGCGTTTTCCAAAAAACACACACTTACGTCTTGATTTGAAAATATTTGACGTCACAGTGACGTCTTATGTGCGAAAACCATGTGAAGCACATTCATTGATAAGCAACTGAAAAGCACGTATACTCAGTCATTTTCACTACCAGATACTGATACTCATTGCAGTAAACTACACATTGGATCCGATCGAAAATCTTGAATTCTTGAATGATTCGGATAACCGCAATTTTGCGTACGCCGGATTTTTGGATGATTCGGATCAGGTTTTTCGAATCGGACATCAGAAAATGATTCATTCGGATCCAATGTATACAGCAAACCAGTGCGTAGAGCTTTGAGCGTTAAATTTTTAACGAATTCTTTTATCGAAGAACCGGTGGAGCGATGCGCTACTACAAGAATCAAGTGGTGGCGAATGAAAGAGAAGGAAGCAGCTATGATTTCTCACGTACGGTTACCAGCATTCACAACAGTCGACGAAACTTGGAAGAAAGGCTACTGACGCGATAGTTCAAGCTGCAAGTTCGGTGCTCGGCAATACGAAACCTAGAGGAAGAAAGGTCGACAAGTAGACATGGCTGTAGACAGACGAGGTTAAAGAAAAGCTGCGAGAGAAGAAAGTGCTCTATTGTGTGTTTCTCGGAGACAAGTCAACCGATAACTGGCGGAAGTACCGAGAAGCGAGGAAAGCTGCAAAGAAGGCCGTGGCTGCTGCAGAAGCCACCCATTACAACGATGTCTACGAAAAGCTCAAGTCGCGCGATGATGAGCGGTATTTGGGCCGACTTCTTGAGAACCGCCATCGCCAATCCGAGGATATAAAGAAGTTCTTTGGCATCAATCATAAAGACGGTCATCTTCTTATGAACCGCAAAGAAGCGTTGAAGCGATGGCGCGATTATTTCGAGGGAATCTCGACTGAAAAGTTTCCCCAATAGGCCGTCCCTTCTGCAGATCCTATTCACGGTTTTGTTCACATGGTCACTGTGGAGGAAACTGAAGCGGCTCTGAGGAAGATGAGACCAGGCAGGGCGAATGGTTCAGATGACTTGCCAGCTCATTTATGGAAGTCGAAGTTCTGGTGCTCTACTGAGTGATTGGCCAAGTTTCCTAACCAGGTTGTAGCTGAGAACAAGGTACCTGATGGTTGGCCGGAAAGCACGCCGATCCCGATTTGGAAGAAGAAGGACAACCCTGCAGACTGCTCAACTTACCGTCCGATTCGCTTGCTTTCGCACAGCATGAAGATCTTCGAGCGTATCCTCGATAGACGAATTCGCGAAATCGTCAAGCTTTCCGACAGTGTGGCTCCGTGGCTGGTTGTGGCACCATCGATGTTATACATGCTGCCCGAGTTCTGGTGGAGAAGCATCGCGAAAAACAGAGGCCGGTGCATATAGCCTTTCCCGACGTGGAGAAGGCCTTCGACCTCGTACCGCGTGAGGTTATATGCTACGCCTTACGACAACACAACGTACCTAAGGAAGTCGTAGAATGGGTGCGGATGCTCTACTGTTACCCGAAGGTCGAGCTCAAGCTGCAGCTGGAACCTCGATGGAGTTTCCCATCTCTGTTGGGGTGCACCAAGGTTCTGCGCTTTCTCCACTCCTCTTTGTTGTCATCATAGATGCCATCACACGAGATCTTCAGAAGCCAGTCCCTTGGACGTTACTGTATGCTGATGACGTAATGCTTGCTTGCGAAGATAAGAATGAACTCGAGCGGCGGGTGCGAGCTTGGTGCGACCGCTTGGAGATGTTCTGGCTAATTCGGCAGAAGTTCGGTGTCGTGCCGATAGCGGACAAGATGCGCGAAGCTCGCTTACAATGGTATGGCCCCGTTCTGCGTGGAAAGGAAGACGGCGTCCGTAAGATAGGCCTTCAGTTGGAAGTGTTTGGAAAACGGCCTAGAGGGCGCCCGAAGTAGCGCTGGACTGATGCGTTACACAAGGACATTAAAGTAGCTGGTGTCTACCCTGTCTAGCACGGGATCGTGAAAGATGGTGATATGGCACCAGAAGGGCGGAGCCCGCCATGGAGCGGGACAAACGCTTACGAAGAAGAAAAAGAAGGGGGCGCCACTGCCATGTTTTTGTTGTTGCAGATGATTTTGCTAGCTCCCTTTTCCTTATTTTTTTTTGCACATTGTTGTTTTTCCTACTTTTTTCCGAATTTGGAGCACGTCTTCTTGGCATATAAAATAAATATGAATAAATATTAAAAATAAAAATAAAAAAATACATAAATAAGCCTTTTTAGTTAAGCTTGGTTTCAAAATACAAATAGCTATAAAATAATATTTCGAATTAAAAAATCAGCGAAAGTGTTTCGTGTGCCATTTTTGCGTCAAACTGGAGATTTAAAAAAAAAAACTGAAAACCTCTGAAATCAAACTGAAATATCAAACTAGACTCTCCTTGATTTGATTTTCTTTGAAAATTTATAGTTCGCTTAATCCAAGAAGTGAATGCAGTATTTGAAATGTCGCAAAATGTTTTGACCTGTCAGCGGCAAGAAAGGTCTTAAGCCTTTTAAAAGACGGAAACCAGAAATTTTCAACGTCTTCAAGAAGAGATCGCTTCGTGCATTCGCCGAGCACAGTGCAACGTTTGCCCTTTTATTCTATTGTGTCCTAACATCAATTTTTTAGCAGCGTTTTCTATCCGATGACGATTTGACACAAAAGATTTTCTATCTCCACATATTATTTGATATAGTGGGATAGACAGAGAACAATAAATATGTTGATGGCTTTTCTATTCAATTCCATTTTTTAATTTAATTCAATTCCAAAGAATCCGTTGAAAGTTCCTTTATGTCGTCAAGTCGGATTTTACGTTAATTATTAAATATAGACCCCTGCAAGTTACTGCAGAATTTGAGTCAAATAAACTATAGTTGCGATTTAAAAAATATCCTATATTGTTTAATATGTTACATTCTATTTGACTATTCGGTGCACATCTTCAAACTGTCTTCATGGCCATCAGGACACCTTCCGGATTGTTACCGACCCCGTTCAATTCTTGCAACAATTCATCTTGCATCATCAACGGGCAACAGGTGACACAAGTAATCCTTAGGTTCAGTGACCAGCGACTGGCTGAGTGCCTCATAAATTCTTAATAATGAAAACCGGAGCAACACTGAAAGCTTGTCATAACTAAATGAAGAGATTCACTTCGACCGAATACTCTAGATAAGTGGCATCTGTGCAATCAATCAAGTAAACATTGCGAGACATTCAGTGAGTACATGGCGCAGCCTTAATAACTAGCAGCTAAAAAATTTCTGCCCTTCTATATTGTTACTATAATTACTACTACTTGTGTTTTACTACAAGTTACAAATTTTTAGTGTAACCCAAATTATGACAGTTTTATGAGCAAACAAACAGTGTAGGGTTTGAGACCTCCAACGTCAAGCGAAATTGATTCGATTTTTTTCACAATTTACTTCAGTATGGTTCATGAGTGTAAGTACGTAAGTACGGGAGTCAACGACAAAAATACAGACACTCATCGCGGAAAGATGCTTTTGCGACATTCTTTGCGAATAAATATCACCCACTAACATTTACATTAGGTGACAAAATTAGAGTTGCCCTTCTACAGCTGAGAAAACGTCATGCAGTCATTAACAAAGGGCAAGCAATAGAGACGTGAATATCCACTTTCACATCTAATTAAGAAAAGTGCTGTGGCGATGACGGAACTCGTTATGCATTTTCTTAAGGATGTCATCAAACACGAAAACCAACGCAAATTCCCGACCTCAAAACATTTCCCGTGAAAAGATTAGTCGCGTGCTGACAAGTTCCTCCTCGTTGCATAGTGTTTATCAGTCTCTTTTTTCACGGAACGGCAACATTCACGCGCGGACTCATATTGAGATTACCTCCGCCTTGACCCTGTGGGGTCGTTTGGTGCGCACGCGACGCGCGATGCGACGCTATGATAGGTTCCCACATCGATCGCGCGACGCGATCGATCGACTTGGCCACCATTCATGTTATCGTGTCGCGCGTCGCGTACGCACTAAACGATCTCTATGACTTGGAATTTACCCTTTTCTGCGTTAGCCTTGGAGTTGGAAAAACTTGTATGTAAAGTAAATGTAATCTGGAACACTGAGCAGCTCCGATTTTTTTTTTGTTGAAAGGGCATGTTATCCAAATCGCATATACCGATGAGGTTGGTGAATTCATCGGATGAAATACGAGCTTAACTTTTCTCGACAGTATACCAGAAGTGAAATGCGTGGCGAATCCCAAATCTTTCTGACTTCACCTATGAGGCGACACATCTTATAAGATATGCGTTTAAGCGTTCCTTCCTTCTTCTAAAGCTTTGACATGGTGAGAAGTTTGAGAAAATTCGAAGCACTGCTGTATTTTGGTGCATTTTCATACCTACTATTAGGGGGAGGGCAAAAGTAATGAGACTCTCCATTTCGCGGACATATATCTCGTGACCCTCTTCATGTGCCACCTCATCGCGGTGAAGGGGTGAACATCACTTTGGTGTTGGCTAACGGCACAAACGGTCACGCAGTACGCGACGCTTTGTCGTGTATGGGCGGCTCTCCTCTATCCCTGGCCAGGAACATGTGAGCAACCAGACCATCGCCATGGCTCAAACAACTAAGCCCGCGCCCCAGTCCTCCGCGCGCCGGAGGTGATCTTCTACGACGTCGATTGAACCACCTCCGGCGAGGCACCATCTAATCTCAGACTATCATCAACTATCAGGACGTCATTGGAATCGGACTACCGGGAACTCCCTCCCACCACGACACGGAAACTGCCTATTCGTCTGCACTTATAACTGTCGTACGATCGCATCTGAGCAGGATCTTCGGACACTGCTTTACAGAAGAGGCAATATCAAATACGACGTTATCGCCCTGCAGGAAACGAAAGGCAGAACGGAAACTATAGGAAGGACCGACCACAATGAGCTTCTCATTACCGGAGCAAAGATGGACAGAAAGAATATAGGCGGAGTTGGATTTCTCGTCAATTCGACAGTGCACCACCTAGTAGACTCTTACGAGATCATCAGTCCGCGAGTAGCTGTTCCGCGTCTGGAAACCAAAGATCAAGGAACCATCTCCATCATAAATGGATATGCTCCAACATCTGCGGCCAAAGACGAAGAAAAGGAGGAATTCTACAATCTATTTGAAAGGACTGACAACAACGAGAAGAGCTACTACAAAGTTGTCGTTGGGGACGTTAACGCTACCGTCGGTACGAATGATCACGATGAATGGAGGCTAGGACCACATGGAACTTCCTCAAGGAGCGAAAACGGAGAGCGCCTTCCTCTCCTTCCTATCCGCGTGCCGTCTCTTCCATGGAAATTCTATGTTCAAGAAATCTTCAAACCGACGATGGACCTGGAAAGATCCAATGGAGAAACGCGTTCGGATCGATCATGTTCTTACAAACAGACGCTGGAGTCTGTTCGACGTCTCCGTGCTGCCTTCATTTGACACCGGCTCGGATCACCGTCTTGTCCGTGCAAAGCTGACTCTCAAAAAGAGAATGTCCAAGCGTAACACTCATAAAGCGGCACCGGTGAGGATTCCACATTCAAGTCTGAGGAGTTAGAATATGCAATAAAGTCGTACGATTGAAATCTTCTCGAGAATCCATCGTAAGACTACGACCTTCTCTCCAAAGACTGTTGAAATGTGCTAGCAGCTCTTGCGAAGCCACATCACCGTCTGCTTCAAGACTTAGCCCACATGCGATCAAACTCTTGGAGCAAAGAAGATCCTCTGGATCCTAGTGCTTCCCATCTAGAAAGATACACCATCTCGAAGGTCTATCAAATGCAGTGAAGGAGTCCTTTCAAGCTTACAGAAGATTGAAGCTGTTAGAAGCCGCTGGGAAAGGTTCAAGCATAAAGCGCTGCAAACGAGATCTCTGCCATCACAAGGCAATGATGTAAGCCCTTTTGGATAAGAATGGACCAACGCAAACGTCTCGAAGAGCGATGGAGGTCATCGTTCAAGAATTCCACACAGATTTGTTTCGTTCTTCCATCACTGTGCCCTCCCCAAAATGCTTGATGACACCAGCTGAGGAAGTACCTCCCATTCTGGAATCAGAAGTTGCTCATGCCATCAGAAGGGTGAAGCCAGGCGCTGCTCCCGGACCGGACTGCATTTCTGCTGATCTCCTTCGTGCGAGTGGCAGTGCCCTTTGCTCACTTCTGCCAAGCACTTCAACCACTACCTTCGTCTTGGTAGGATTCCGGAGTCAGAGTTCCGGAATCAAAAACAGTTTTAATCTTCAAAAAAGGTCAGCAGGAGGATATGAACAACTATCGAGCCATCAGTCTTCTCTCGGTTGTGTACAAGATCTTCACCAAGATACTGCTCAATCGTATGGAGCCTTGCTTGGATGAGTATCAGCCTGTGGAGCAAGCAGGGTTTCGCAAGGATTTCTCCTGCATGGACCATATTCAATGTCTCACAACTCATCGAAAGGAGCCGCGAATACCACATCCCACTTGTCCTTGTCTTCGTGGATTATCGGAAAGCGTTCGACTCTGTGGAAATCAACGCCGTTCTGAACGCGCTTGTGCATGCTGGTATACCATCGTCCTACATCCGAATTCTCGACGAATGCTTCTCCAGTTGTTCGATCGAAAGCTTAAAATTCCTGTCGAGAAAGGAGTACGACAGGGAGACACGATTTCTCCCAAGCTATTCACAGCGGCACTCCAGGATGCCATGAAAGGCTTGAACTGGGACGATAAAGGCTACCTTGTCGACGGTAAACGGATCAGCAACCTTTGCTTCGCCGACGATACTGTTCTCATCTCTACCAGCACGGCAGAGGTCGAGGAAATGCTGAACGAGCTCAATGTGGCAGGTATGAAGATTGGATTGAACATGAATATGTCCAAAACACAATTTATGGTCAACCAGTGGTGTGACGCGGGACTCGTAAGGTTAAATGGAGTCGCTCTACTACAGGTCGACTCCTACGTCTATCTGGGAAGAGAGCTGAACATGGATAACGACCTCGCTTCTGAAATCGCCCGCAAGAGACGCGCAGCATGGACAGCCTTCAGGTCTATTCGCGAAGTCACCGATCAGGTCAAGGATGCCGGCCTCAGGGCCTCGATATTCAACGGTTCCGTACTGCCTGCGGTGTGTTACGCGACGGAAACCTGGCCCGACAACGAGAGAATCGCCAGAGCAATGCAAACTACGCACCGTGCACTGGAGAGATGTCTTCTGAGGACAAGCTTTCGTCAGCAATGGCAAGAAGGCCTACGAAGCTCGGCAGTCATAAAAATGACAATGTTGCTCTCGTGGACATAGAAGAAGCGAATCGGAATGGAAAAGTGGCACCAACATCAAGATATCGGAAGTCTGTTATGGTTTTCGCAAGAATAACAGCAGATCCGAAAGCACCGCTGACTTTTATGGAAAATGAGACAAAATCAATTGTCAGAACTATCTGGAGGATATGCTGAAATGATAAATTGTTTCCTTGGCATCTTTTCAGTTTGAAAATGGCGACTAGAACTGTCAACAAAATTCTACGTTCGCTCACAAGGCTAAAGTGGTAGAGAAGTGGCGCGTCGACAATTTTCCGAAGATGGGCCCGGGACCTCAGCCCGATGGACTACTCAATCTGGTCTATGTTAAAAGGTGCGGCCTGCGCAACATCTCAAAAAGACACTGCTTCGATACAATGAGCCCTGAAGAAAGCTGGGGAGGAAATTGATGAGGAAGCCCTGCGTGTCGCCGTAGATGCATTCTCCAAGAAAGTGAATTCGTGCAAAAGGAGGCCATTTTGAAATCTAACTGCTTTTTATATGTGCCTGATCGACAGTTATAAATATTATAAATTTCATCCCATTTGCTTTGATGAAGCCGTTTTGGCGGCCAATTACTTGTGTCCAAGAACTTTTGCCGCATCCTGTCTTTGAAGATCAGAAACTTTCATAGGCGTTGTCCAGAGTTATTACCAATAAACAAAAAAGATTCGCTCAGAACTCTAGGGACCTGCTCTTGACAACGAAACCGAAAAAACAAGGATTCGAAGAAAAATCACGACTGCCATGGATTGAAGAGTGTTCAAATTGTGGTCGAAGCCAATTGGAAATGAAGTTTAAGGACACAACGTCAACAAGCAGTGAAAACGATAGCGACGAGGTGCTGCACGTACATAGTAGCATGTTTTCAAGCAATCTCGCAGAAGGTGTTCAAATAGGATGTCCTAGCTAAAGCGTTTTTGCTTCGACAAAATCTTTAAAGAACAGCGGACTACGCTATGGTGAGACATGAAGAGGAATCACCAATCGAGAAGGCATTCTGCACTTTTTGCATCACAATGCCCCTTCCATTATCCAGGGAAATCTGGCTTCCTATCTTCTCCGATTACAACCTTAGAGTTGCTGCAAAAACTATATCCGCTTTAGCGAAGCTTTCCCGCGTGACCTAGTCACGTGTCAAAAGTGACTCCCGCAAAAAGCCGCCAGGCTGTGAAGTGCAGGGCAGCGCGACAGGAGGTACACCCGCCCCCTGCTGGGGGGCGTGGCGTCAGGAGGTACAGCCGCTGTTCTGAGAACCGGAAACATTTGTTTTGCGTGTCAAAGGTTTCGTAAGGCAGCCGTTAGACTCTCGCTCGATGAAGCCTAGGGGTTGGAGGCGGGTGAAGGAGATGAGAGGAAGATGGCACGCCCCCCAGCAGGGGCGGGTGTACCTCCTGACCGTCCCCCGACATGCAGTAACCTCTCGAGGCCTCCTAATGATCTAGCATATCACTGAAATCGATTCAGATGAATAGCCCAAACTTGCAAAAAAATTTCATTAACGGCTCATTAACTGTTCATTGGCTGGTTACAACTCAATTTCCAGGCCAAATACGCATTCAACTGTCTCCGTGACACTCTGTAGGGCCGGAAACAGAGTTCGACGGCATGCCGCTATGCCGCCGAAATACACCCGGCAGGTTTTGACGCCGCGAGTGGAATACGTGGTTCTTGTACTTCCCGTCAGAAAGTACGCAATACTGCGTACTTTCTGACGGGAAGTACAAGAACCCGCAACTTCTTTCAGTCGTTTTTTCATCGCGTTGATTTCAGATTTCTTTATTTTTCTTTGTCACGAAACTGTCCTCATACTATCAATTCGGGGAAGGGGGGATGGGAGGAGAGGGAGTGGGGGTACAATCCTAGTTGGTGGTGGCCGCTCTTTAGCTTATTTATTTTGGTTCCATTAGTGTACTAACTTTTGGCGCAAATATCCTCGGAGGGGGCCATCTTTTATTCAGTGATATTAGAGGTGACGCCGTCGTCCAACGACGAGCAGTCGCATTCAGAAGTCAACATGGGATGCTGCTGCAGCCGGGGAAGCACAGCCTCCTCCTGCTACACTCAGCGGCATTTGCGCGCGAGCACCTGGATCCAGAATGCGGACCCCCTAGTTGCGCAACAAGTGTCTAGAGTGAGAAGAAGAGAAGAAGTGTCACCGACATCGTGTGACGAGCGTCCGCATTCAAAATTCGGCATTATCTTGTGTTGAACGGAAAATGTTACCCGCGCGAGGTACGCCTCTGAGTTCTCACCGACGTCTGTTGTGAGCACGGGAGGACCACTAACAAGGGGTGGTAGAGAAGGGAAGTAAGGGGACCTCTAGGGTGGACCAGGATGGCTACCAGGAAGGGAAGGAACAGCCTGGAGGAGGGACCAAGATGGGGAAACCAGCAAGAAGAGGGGTCAATAGTGGAAACAAGGAAGTGGGCCAGGAGTTGGGACCAGGAAGATGGGAGGGGAGGGGGGGGGGGGGGGGGGGGGAGACCAGTAAAGACGGACCAGCAATTAGATCTACTAAGAAGAAATGAGTGAAGGAGAACCTGGCGTCCGCATTCGGAAGATGTGTCAACGATACAGAAAGCAAGCTGTTGGGTATGAGAACGGTTGCGGAGGAGCAACTTGAGGGACAGAAGTACTGTGCAGCACAAACCTATGACCTTTATGGCCGGTCCGGGTGAGAATGTCTATGATGAACGTATGGAAGTGGTGAAGGCTTGTTGCCAATAAAGACGCAGCAGATCCTGAACGTTAGCGAATTTTATGTTCTACAAAACCACATTCTTTAGGCCAATGCTGCTGCAAAGTCGCGCGAAGCGCACAAATGCGAGACATGCCGTTAGGCGTGTCGGAGCACTTGTTCTCTATATTTCACATGATGGAACACTCTTCGGGGTCTTTTAACGTATCGCTGAAAAACTAGCACATATGAAGGCGTAGGTAGACAGTCTTTGTTTGTCGTAAGCACTGATGGCCTAAAATTGATTTCTGTGATTATTAGAAAGCGTAATAACAACAAACTAATATGTGCAAAAATGTTGGCAGTACGCGGACTCGAACTTGAGAACCCGCGATTGTGCTTCTATGAGGCGGCACTCCTACCGACTGCGCTATCGAGACACATCTAGCGGGATGTCATAGGGGTTGATGATTGCTGAAAAACTAACTGCAATTTTGGACTCTACTCACACAGGCCTACATCCTGTCAAACAAAACAGCATCGCAAAAGCTCACCATGAATTGGGAACCTTTCCTTGTGAGTGCAAATCAAACAAATTAATAAATTACTTGTTCTAATGACAGTGTTAGAGGAGAAGTAATCTATGAAACTGAGGGTGTAGTTTGTAACGCTATGTATGGAGCGGAGAAGTGGGTACAACTCTAGCAGTACGTAGAAGAGGACATGTGGCTGGTAGAAGGCGTGGCTCTTTAGCTAGTCCTCCCGGTAGGCATAAATTGGATCTGCACAACGGTAACGACCATGGCGTGCAACGCACAATTCCGGCCATTGAAGAGGAAACGAAAGCCTTGGAGCATTCTGGAGTCGTATTCCCACAGAGAATAAAGTAATTACTAACCGAAATGAATCAGCTCCGCTACAAGTGAATTGCTGCCCTTTGTTGCACTCCGCGAGCTGCTTAACGGCGATGTACTGGATCGTCCGATAATTAGTGGCGTTTAACTGCACATTTTTGCGTAGCAGTGGTTACATTGTTCACACTATGACACAAAATTTTAAAGGTCAGACGTTAGGCTATCTTCTATCAAAAACAGAGTGTCATTAGTAAGAACAAGTTCGTAAAAAATCAAGTTGAAAATGGACAGTCAAGGAGAGTATTATCGGCACATTTTATTGTTTTACTTCCAGAAGAGCAGAAATGCTGCGCAAGCTCGGAAGAAATTAAGTGATGTTTATGGTGAGGACTACAGTATCGGCCGTTCCGCTTCGTCCAACCAGCACAAGCGGCGCAAAAGGGAGTTCCAAACAGTGGGCCACGCTATTACAAACGCATGGATAGGCTGCTTCTATCAGCCTAACGTCCAAAAGTTGAGGGTGTGGTACCTTAACGCGACTTGCGTCAGACGCGACGCGTGGCGAGCGGAAAACGGCATTCTCCGGCGCCCTTTTACGCCCCTCTTATCTTTCGCACCGCTTGTGCTGGTTGGACGGAGCGGCGCGGCCGATACTGTACCTTACTTAACGCCAGTGTCAACGTTGGTTTGCTCGTTTTCGCTCTGGAAATTTTAATGTGCAGGATGCAATACGTACTGGTCGAACAACAATCACTACTGATGACGAGAAAACAAAGGCGTTGATCGAAACTAACCGGCGTATGACAACTCGAGTGATGGCAGAGAAGCTTGACATATTGTATCCGACCCTCTACTTGCACTTATCACAGCTTGGTTATGTGAACAGACTGGATGTTTGGGTTCCTCGTGAATTAAAGGAAATCCATCACCTCACCAAACGCATCCTTGCTGAATTGTAACCAAAACGAACCATTTTTTGGAAGAATTATGACGTAGTCCGAAAAGCAAGCAAAAGACGCTCCCACAATCGACATCCAAAGCCAACATTCACTAAAAGAAGATTATGCTTTCTGTGCGGTGGAATGCAAGGGTATGTATAGTCTACTTTGAACTGCTTCCAAGAACACAAACTGTTGATTCGAATGCCTTCTGTCGTTAACTATCGAAAGTGAACGAAGAAATCAACAAGAAATGCTCTGAACTGGCCAAACCCAAGGACGTTGTGTTCCATCATGACAACACCAGGCAACACACCTCTTTAATAACCCATCAAAAATTAGCAGAGCTCAGTTGGGAACTGATGCCACATCCACCCTATAGCCCCTATAGATTTAGCATCGTCAGAATAACATTTGTTTCGTTCCCTTCAAAACCATTTGAATGGGAAAACTTTTGATTCTGATCAAGCTGTTTAAAATGAGTTGCACCAGTTATTTGCTTATAAAAACCAATGTTTCTTCGAACTGCAATTTTCAACCTATCGAAAGATGGCGAAACGTCATCCAACAAATTGGTCAATAAGTTATTGATTATTGTTTGTTGTTAATATAAATAATAGGCCGTCCGGAAAGTTCTCAGCGTTTGGCGTTACTATTTTTCATTCATCTATTATTAAGTAAAAAATTCAGCTACATGTCGCGTAGGTGAGCAGCATTGGTAGGTGGGAGCGCGCCAGCCAATGATTACCAAGCAGAGCACAGACCGCACACATGCCAGCCCATCAGGGTACCAACTGTACATGCTCTCTCTGAATGGCATGCCCATTCAATGCGGTCTGATTGGTTTAAGCGTTCCCACCTACCAATGCCGCTCACCTGCGCGACATATACCAAAATTCAACTTGCATTGCGCATTAATATTACTTTCTCTACAGAATTTTTCGCTCATCTGATTAAGTAATTTATGTATCAAAGTTGTTTTATATTTCTGTTCTTGAATGGCTCATTAAAGTATGTCGAAGGCAACTTCGAACGATATTTTATTTTGACTTCAAATTGGAACAATCCACAGCCGAGACAGCTCGACGAATTAATTGAGTGTGGGTGTCTAACAGTGCTAGAGAAAGCACTGTGCGCCAGTGGTTCAGAAAATTTCGGACAGGTTCTTTTCTACTTTGCCCAACAAAACTGACCCGTTTTTGGATCGAATCATTACTTGTGATGGAAAGTGGATTCCGTATGCTAACAGGGACGTTCCCGACAGTGGTTGGACGCCGACGATACCCCCCTCCCCCCCCAGGTATTTTCCAAAGGCGAACCTCCACCAACGGTCACTGTGTGGTGGTCGGCGGCTGGTGTGATCCATTATAACTTTTTGGCACCAGGCCAAACGATCACAGCAGGATCCTACTGTAAGGAAGTCGACGAAATGCACCGAAAATTGCGTCAACTTCGGCCAGCATTGATCAACAGAAGAGGCCCGATTCTTTTGCACGATAACGCGCGCCCACACGTTTCAGAAATCACTATTCGAGAATTGAACGAATTAAGGGTTGAAGTTCTGCCTCACCCGCCACATTCTCCAGACCTCTCACCAACCGACTACCACCTTTTCAAACACTTTCACAACTTTCTCGCCGACAAAACCTTCACCAATCAGGACCAAGCCGAAACAGCTTTCGTGGATTTTGTCGAATCTCGAGTACCTATTTTTTCGTTGATGGAATAAGTCGACTGGATCCCACTGGAAAATGTGTGCTGATTCAAACAGTGCTTATTTCGACTAAGTCCGGTAAGATTTGAGAAAAAGTGGAGCACTCAAAACGCTGAGAACTTCCGGACAACCTAATAAATTCACTTTGAAAAAATATGAAAAAATGACACTGATTACTGAACAACCCAATACGTGCCATAGAATTTTTTTAACGATGGAGTTACACTATGACTCATTTGCCTTCGCTTGCTCACCGGCGGCGGAGAAGCGGTGCTCCGTTTGTAGAGGACGTACAAATGACTGAGTTCATATTTCTTATCGGGGTTTCTCATGGGTGGTTCGACATAGATTAGCCTCCGAACCGCTAGAGCAGTTAGAGCGCTTCGTGGAGTAGACGTCACATCAAGGCTCACATCGAACCTAGGCCTTCGAAGACGGCGGTTCACTTGAGCACTCAGCCCCAAATAAAACGGGCACCTAAAAACCTGCTTGACATGTAACTAGCAGACAACATGCACACTATCGTGTTCCACGAGCCTTTTAAAGTTGCAGTACAGAAGAATTTCTACAAACAATGCACGCATTACATATGATGACTCTTATTTCATCACATAGGACCAGCACGAGGTCATAAGTGAAACCGGTAGTAAAATGGAGATTTCTTTTACAAATAATTTTTTGTTTATGTAAAACTCTGTTTAAATTTTTGCTGGCCAATCAATATTGTGATCGTTTCGGCTGAATAAATATTTGTATTCGTAAGAAAAATTGTTGCCTCTGACAAATGCAAAATCGCGCTCAAAAACGTTTCACATATCTTTTTCGGCTTGTGCTCTTAAAACTTAGAATAAACCTCCTGCATCTTTTATCAATTCTTTCTCTAAAGCATTCAACTACAGATAAAGAAAGCATTCCTAATAGAAAGCACATTCAGGTAACAAACTAGAAAATAGTTTTTCAAAAAATATTGCATGTTTTTAAAAAAGAATGGACGATATTTTAACAGGATATATAAAACTTGTTCAGAAAGTGATTTTCAAAATTACCTTAAAAAATCATTTTTCAGTCTATGCAATTCATGAAAGAAATCGATTTTGTCAGTCTTTAAAAAGGCCAACTTTTCCTGTAATCTTTTGTGGTAGTCTGATCTTGCATCAGTTTTTACTCAATAAATGTTCTTCGTTTTTGATAATTTTTAAAAAGCCAACTTCTGCTGTGCTCTAGTAATCTTGCATCACTTTTGGCCTAATAAATATTCCAGGTTCCACTTCAAACTTAAAAGCTACGTTAACGTCTCCTATCAGCTGTCCATCACCTGCTGGGAAATTGAGCTTAGCTCTCAGAGAAGACAGATTTCACTCAAAAACACAAAAATTTTATCCGAGATGGTGCTAGCATGGTCCTCGAACACATGTGTGCCCTTTCAAGCCACTAGCTCTGCTACAGAACAAATCAGAAAACATGCGGAGGCCCTGTAGACCAGTAGGCCTACCAGAGGCCAAATGCCTCGCTGGAAGCATTACACCAACCCGTGAAAATAGAACGCCTAGACCGCAAGATTGTGCATTTACCTATTTGGGTTTTCTGATCCTCGATAAAGGATAGATTACTGCTCACGCCTACCGTATACGACAGGATAGCGAGACAGACTACGGTAGCAATGTTAAAATGATTGCCGTGAGGCTTTCCACGCTCCCCTCTCCTATCGTAGTTTTGCAATTTTTATTTCGAAGTATCCAGCCTATGGAAAAATGATCGATACTGGTTGGTCGATCGATACTATTTAGGCTTCGACGGCAAGCACATTCGCGTGACTACCGCGGTAGCATTTCTGAGCTCCGTCCTACGCATAGCCCTTCACTTTTTTCAGACAGATCGAATGAAGGACAAACCTCTTTGCCGGTTATTATAGGAATGAGTGGGTGCCCATGTATAGAGCAAATAAAAAAAATTAAAAAATAAAAAATAATATTTGTAATAAGGCCGTAAGTGTTATGTGATCAGAATTGACGCGAAAATAGCGGACAAACGTGAAAATTTCGTGAGAACAGCCCAACGTTAGCGCAATACAGCCAAAAATTGGCGAAAATGTAGTTTGTCACTTGGAGAGCCTCCAAAGTTCCAAAGTGATGGTGAGCTTTTGCGATGCAGTTTTCACAGGATGTAGGGTCACGTGTGGAAAGCCGAAAACCGCAGTTAATTTTTTTCGGAATGCTCTTCTGTGGTCGAAAAAACGCTGTGGAAGCCTTAGCGCGAAGCTCATCACGCCCTGATGTCACCCAGCCGAATATGGTCGGTTGGCGCAGTGGGTAGCGATGTCGCCTCTCGGCAGCATCGCGTGGGTTTTACGGTTCGACCCCCGGTGTCGCGGTAGTTTTTGCACACATCGTGTTGTTGTTATTATGAGCTTGCCTGACCCAGGAGTCAATTTGTGCACGATCAATGCTTTTAGTAAGAGTTAAGCATTTACCGATATGATACAGTGCAAATACGTCCCATTGCAGGGTAACTCAAATAAAAGCATAAAATGACTACATTTACTGACTAAAAGCATTAATCGTGTACAAATTGACTCCTGTGGTCAGGCAAGCACATAACAATAACGACCCGATGTGTGAAAAAACTGTGGCGAAACCGGGGATCGAACCGTAAAACCCATTCGGTGCGGCCGAGAGGCCACATCGCTATCCAATGCGCCAGCCAACCACATTTGGTTGGGTGGGAGTAGGGATAAGGACTTCGCGTTCCACAGCCTTTTTTCGACTTCAGAAGAGCATATCGAAATAATTAACTACAGTTTTGGACTACCCACGCGGGACCCTACATCCTGTAAAAATTGCATCGCAAAACCTCACCGCCACTTTGGAGGCTCTCCTTGTCAGTTCCAGAGAAGGAGCGATTCGTGATCACAATAGTAGAATTGAAGTCATAAGGTTGATGTTAAGCATGGATGAATGGGTTAGTTGAATCAAGGTGTGAGTTCAGTCTACTTTGCGATGAAGCATTGAACATAAATAGACTTTACAGCAAGAAGCGCTCGAGATTTGGAAGAAGGACATATGAGACTATGTGAGAAGACGACCGCTCAGCAGAAGAATGGCAGAGCAAATGAACCGACTGCTCGAACCGGGCCGCTGTGGTGAAGATGCCATGAATGCGGAGAAGTACGCACTGGTCTGGCTACTACAGCTGAAGACTCTGCGGTCTAAGTAGTGGTAAGGCCTCAAGGATATCGTCTACGACATGAAATGGAAAGAATTTGCAGGAAGGAGCCAGCTGCGTGAGAAGACGACCGCTCAGCAGAAGGACACGTAGAGCAAGTGAACCGACTGCTCGAGCCGGGCGGCCGTGGTGATGATGCCACGTGGCCACACTTGTAAGCTGTCAGCTGTAAGTTACAGCCTAAGACAGAGATTGGATGCGTGGCCGTTTCCATGGATAATGAACTTCACTGAGACCTAATACGGACTTCCATAGTGGAGCATAAGTATGCTTAGTTTCTCAGAGTGGTGACGCAGTCGGAAGAAACGTGAACCTTCACGTCCACGCCGATTAAAGGTTCTTGGTTCGGATTCTCCTCAGGCCAGCAAATCCTTCCATCCCACTGAGTCAATAGATTCCTACTTGACTTCTCTGGGAATGATAAAGCACTGCCTTGTTTTGCAATGTTTTTTCGGTCAGTTGATTCTGTTAACTTGTTGTAAATACTGTCTGAATCCTAGTAAAGTAATTCCTGTGAACTAGAGTAATGGTTTTGAAAGGAAGGTCGCACAACTCACATCCCAACGTATCGAACCTTAGTGAGAATCGATAACTTCGATCGAAAAATAGATACCATCGACCGATATTGGACTCTCAATCAAATACTTCCATCTGCTGTGCAGTCGATCCATCGATCATCATAGTCGCATGACTCCCAGCGAAATCTGGGCGAAAACCGATAACTCTGGCCGAAAATCTATAATATCGATCAATATTGGCCGTCCTTCCACTCACTTGTCGAATCTGTCCATTTTACACAATTTTTCTTCGATTTTCGGAGTTTGTACGTGAGGGTCATTTTGACAGGTTTTACGTGCACGTGTAGAATAGTTGTGTTCAAACGAATATATTCGAGGAATTATTCGAATAGTCGAATATTTGACATTTCTAGATCTACGAAAATTTGTTCGAACTCGAACATCGAAAGGGAGCCATATTCAAATACTGATCGAAAATCGAATATTCCAATGTTATTCGAGAATCGAATAACTTTAGTCGAATATCGAATGAACTTTGAATCTTCCAGCACCAAACCTGACTCAAACAAATTATTCGACTAATCGAATATTCGAGTAAACGAGGAATAGAACTTATTTTATCTTCGATCATTCAAAAAAATTGATGAGGGAATTAATTCCGTATGTTCTTTCGCTCGAAATTTTTAGGCATCGAACAAAATCGTTGATTCATTTCTTCAAAAACTTTCAGCATCGAATTTATTTTTTTATTTATTCGTTCGATAAAATTTCTCAGAAGCCCGACTGTCCCGTGTAGGTCAACTTCATTCGTTCGACACGTCTTACAGGTTCACAAAGGTTTGTGACACACACATATAGACAGGACACTCAGACGGGCTAACTATTTTATATACAATAGGATAATTTGCCCTCTAATCATTTTTTTGCAGGACAGTTTCTTCAAAAGCAGAAGCAACGATGAAGCAACGACAGACCCAAGATAAACGCCTCAGTTGAAGGGTTATGCGTTTCAGCAGCACCGTTTCCACCATGGGAAAGGTGCTGTGCACCCGAGGATTCAGATGAACGTAAAGTATTTAGAATCAAGGACTTCGTTTAAAATTTCCAGAAAATCTTCAGAGAAGGCGTTAGTATAATTGTATGAAAGCCGACTCAGTTCTGCAAGAGCTCGGCACAAGCGCACGAAATCTGAAACAGTGCTCAGCCGCTGTAATCTGATGCGTAATCGGAGCAGTGCCGGCTGTAATGAGTATGATCTCCTTTTCGACGAAAGAACTCCGGGACGACACAACAATTATGGGTCTCGTCTGTTGGCCACGGACTGCGCTGTCGTTCTCCGAACCGAATTTGAACCTCCATCAGTTCACTAGAAATACGAAGAGATGCATAACCCTAGGAATAGGAAAAAGTATAGCTGCATCTACTTGCAGTTAAAATACACCCGTTCCTTTCTAGACACTCTCCCCTCCAAGAGAGCGGTCCAGCGAAACGCAGGATTCCGCTCATTCTTATTCACCTCCACATGCAATATTGATCACGGCAACGACGCGACGTCGCTTTGGACCAATGTCTGTTCCTCCACCCCCCCCCCCTTAAGTGAGAAGACCCCACTCGCAAATCCCATACACCTAAAGACTGTATAACTATTAACTCTTTTAACCTACCCAATGGCAGGTCTCACCCATGTCTACGTTTTTGACAAAAAGCGGAACAACCCTGTTGCCTGGCCAATGGGTTTTAAGCTTTCCACTTCGCTATTCCGTACTGATTTCAAACGTGCGTGATTTGAGTTTCCACATTTCTAGCGATCTAAGCTTTGACATACATTTTGTTTCTTTTCAAAGCATTTGTTTAAAAAGCAAACTATCGTGTATGCAAAGGTCTCAAAAACATGAATACCCTGTTCGAAACGTTATAACTTTGCTCACAGTAAAGGTGGTGGAGAATCCAAAGCTTCAAAAAAGTGGAAATTTTCTGACATGTGAGCGGTATGGATTGTTCCGTGCACTCGTCTGAATTCCTGAATTTTACACTCGATTGATTGCTTTCGCTTAAATACTTGTTGTAACTTCTCCACAAAGTAGCCATGTCGATTGATTTGTGCTTCTCTTAAGTTTCGAAGCTTAAAACCACACTGCGGCTTGCGAAAAATGCAGGGTGTCCTATAAAAAAACGTGGGTACGATTTGAAAGATTCCAACATTGCTGCTAGGACAGTTCTTGAAAATGTTTGAGACTCATGTGAAAGCGCAAGGTAACGAGATTTCTATAATGTGCAAATGGTCAAGACTGGGCCATGCATCTGGCTGAAACCTTGCATCTACTAGGTTGTAACGAATTAAATGGCATTGGCTCGCGCCATTTTTTGGCGCGTCTTTACGCGTTTGATCAAGAACAAACCGTAACATGTGGCATATCATTTAGAAGCGCAAACTTTGCTCTACCGGAGAGTTCCAAATTTTCTATGTAAAAGTGGGAAAACTTTAGAGTTTTATTGACTTTTTTGCAGATGGACAAAAGGGTAATCCGAGGCATTTACTTGTATGAATTCAAGCTGGGCACTACAGCTAAGAAGGCGGACGAGAAGATCAACGCCGCATTCGGTCAAGGATGTTCCACAATTCGGACGGCGTATCGTTGGTATCAGAAGTTCCGGAAGGTTTTTGCGAAGCCGGAATTGCACCAAAAGAAAGTAATGGTGACAGTATGGTGGTGTTCGCTGGGAATTATTCACCACAGCTTCCTCCCTCACGGTGAATCCATCACGGCAGAAAAGTACTGCACTGAAATTGAAGAAATGATGAAAAAGTTGAAGGATATCCGGCCGGCCTTGGTAAACCGAAGGCGAGTTCTCCTTCTGCACGGCAATGCTCGCCCCCATGTAGCACGAATGACGTTGCAGAAATTGAATGAGCTGAGCATTGAAACTCTACCACATCCTCCGTTTTCTCCCGACCTCTCCCCAACAGACTGCCATTTCTTCAAGCATCTTGGCGACTTCTTGGTAGGGAAAATATTCAAATACCAACAGGATGCCGAAAGTGCCTTCGAAGATTTCGTCAATTCCAGAACTTCTGATTTTTATGCTACTGGGATAAAAAAGCTTGTGTCACGTTGGCAAAGATGTGTAGAACCAGAAGGTTTTTATTTCGATTAATAAACTTGCTTACAAGCCGAGATATTAACTGTTTAAATTTACAGTGGTTCAGTGCCATTTATTTCGTTACAACCTAATAAGATTCGATTGATTGCTGAGGAACCGCACGCATAATTCAATTTTGCTGCAAATCGCCTCTGCACTTCGACGATGTTTTCAAACTTCATTACCACCTCAGGATAAACTTCTTTTTCTGAATAGAAAGCCTAGATCCGGGCATCACTCCTGTTATGAGTTCAGATATGTAGAGAGCAGTATTAAAGCGATAAATGGTGCAATCTGTAAACTCATATGTCACGTTTCTTTCACGTGGTTGTCAAGTTTTAATTCTAAACGTTAAAAGAAGCACAGCACAAGGTAATGTGGCCAAGTAGTAATAAGATTGTCGCAGATTATTTCATTCACCCATGCACAGTCAATCGAGTCTGAAATGCAAGTTTCAGGTGAGGCATGGCGCAGTCTAGACTATTTTCACGCGACTGAAATCTCGTCACCGTGTGCTTTCATACGAGTCTCAAACACTTCTAAGGTTTCACTGGCGGCAATGTTAGAACTTTTCAAATAGTACCTGCATTTTTCGGACACCCTGCACTTTTCGCTGACCATGGTGTGTTTTTAAGGTTAAAGCCTTGAAAAAGCACAAATCAGTCCGAACGGCCATTTTGTGAAAAATTGTAACAAGTACTGAAGCGAGAAACAATCAATCGAGTGTATAATGCAAAAAATTCACAATTCGTACCGCTCACATGTCAGAAAATTTCTGGTTTCGTAATCTTTTACATGAGCCGTTAACTTCTTCAGTGTGTTCAAGGTGAGAAAGTTATCACCTTTCAAACAGTGTATTCATTTTTTTGAGACACCCTGTATAAGTTATTCGGGCTGCTTAAAGCCAACGATTCTTTTGCATTCCTTCCTGCATATTGCAGATTAAATATGTTACACCCATTTTAGAAAGTGGTACTTCAGTGTCTAATCCATTCAGGAAGAAAGACATCGCTCTTCTGGAAAGCGCCCAGAATAACCTCATCCGGAAATCGCCCTTAAGGTGCTTTGGAACCAATTACGACAGCATACCTACATAGAGGTTCATACAGGGTTAGACTTGCCTTTTCCACGCAGCAGAAGAAGAAAGTTTACATGGTCACGATGTTTAAAATTCATTCAAACAGGGTTTCTGATGATCCCACCGTATTTCTTAGTGCTCTCACTGCAAATAGAAAAGGAAACCTAAGGCTTCACTTTCCTCTATGTACTAAAATCGCACACAAGATCAAATTTTCTCACTTATAGAAGAATAAATTAATAACAAATAAATTAATATAAATTAATAATAATAAATTAATAATAAATATAATATTATAAATAAATATTAATTTAAAGTCTTTAAACATGTTTTGTCTGAAAGCAATAAATTTTGCTAAATTAAGCTTAAACTTAATAATTTTGCACATTCCAAAAAGTTATAACGCCATCCTCTTTACCGAATAGACACCTGGCAAATGTTATAATAAGAAGGGTTCGTCTGGAGACAGGTGGCAAAACGAACCACTTTGAGGAATGCAAAATATTGTAGTTTTACTTTTTTCGCTTTCACATTGCTTTATTATAGAAAAAATCTCTCAAAGAAATGAACTTGTTATTAGGGATGACTATATTATCATCAATATGTCTGTGAGTTCGTTCAAGTCCTTAGTGGTTCGTAAAAAGTTGTGTTCTGCTTAGTATCTATGGTCATAGTAGCTTTATGTGAGCAAGGATTTGTATGTAACACATGACTGTGTTCAGGTCCTAAAATAAAAACAGAAGATAAAAATGCAATAAAAAGTTTCCAAGATGGGTTTTGCCATCCTCGTTAAACCAATATAAGAGGTTCGTTGATAGTTATCTGAAGACTTGATAATTTGTCCTTTCTTCTATGTTTATGTGGTTTTATCACCGCGTTTTATCGTTAGCCAGTCGTTCACCGGCCTAGCGGCCGCCGACAACTGGTTGGGGACATCGCCCCCAAACCCCGAGAAGTAAACAATCCGACCATCTTCTCTTCCCAACTTTCAACCTTCATACTTTTTATGCGGTAAAGAACTGGTTTTACTGTATAGAGTACAGCCATCAGGGCGGCTTGTCAGCCGCACTACGGCTTCTTATCGGCTTCGCCGCAGTGATAACTTCTCATTATCAATTTTAGCTGCAACCTATGCCATGGTTCTCGCAGGAAAAACACCTTAACTACGTCGATTGCGGCAAGATAGAAAGAAATAGAAAAAACGAACGACATCCATATATAATTTGATTAATATCGATTGATGGTGATCGTCACCTCAAAAACTTCAGAATCGTGTTCAGCGACCTCAATTACCCCCATTGCTGAAGTTTCGTGCCGCTTGAACGCTATCCACAAAAAATCGATAATATCGATCGATATCGATTGCCTTCACTGCTGTCAACGCCTCACGTTGACGATCATCTAAATGCCCAGGCACGGTTGCCGACGTGTCACCCCCCTCCCCACACACACACACACACACACGCTTGCTCCTTTATATATAGTAGGATTGTGTTTTTTTTTGCCGCGTGTTGTCATACACGAATAAATAAATAAATAAATGTAATATAAACAGTTTTCAAATATAGTGCAAAACAAAAATGACACAAAATTGAATGGAAGCTTGTAGGTACCACAAGAAGTATATTCTGCGAAAGATTGATACGTTATGGAAACGCCACAAAATCGGAAGGGTGACAACACCTCCGTCTATTTAAAGGTTTCAGTAAATGAGAGCAGCGTTACTTCATACGAGCAAGAAACTGAACTCTAGCAGGCTGAATGCAGAGCTAATCCTACTTGAAAAGAAGACGAGATGGCCGTCTCCTGCAGATTAATGGCTGGCGCCTTCATGAGCAGCCAATTCCATCAAACTCTAAATACACCTCTAATATCCCTAGTGAAGTCAGAGATTTTTGGTAGCTCCTTTAGCCGCGAACAGTTTAAAGTCAGAGACTAATGGTAGCTTCAAGTGTTAGTATTGTGCCAAAACGAGGTTATTATGGTGAATCTTCTTTATTTATTTCTTCTTAATCTTCTAATAATAATAATCTTCTAATAATCTTAATCTTCCAATAATTTAATTCTAATAATCTTTCTTTCTTAATCTTCTAATAATTTAATCTTCTTTTTTTTCGTCCTCGCTAACCTTACTAACGCAGAGTGGCATCGGCACTCTTGGTGGATCGAATCGTCTCTGAAGACGACGATCTCGTCGAAACGTTGGGCCATGCATAAATAAAGAAGATTCACCATAATAACCTCGTTTTGGCACAATACTAACACTTGAAGAACTTGAAATGCCGAAGTTTTACGAAGGGAGAAGCTTTGATCTAATGGTAGCTCTTTTGTTGTCTTATGAACGAGGTCAATGAGGTTTCAAAGTGAGAACTCCAAAGTTACCTTTTTAGGGTTGTAGAGGATTGTCTAGAAAGCACAACAGTGGTTTTGAAATTTTCTGCGGGCGCCTGAGTGAGTCAGAGACAATGATATACTGTAGCACTTCAGCGCAAGCTAAACCTCTTCCAATTTCGGATGGAAAGTTAAAGGATGAAGGACAGCGTTACTCAATCCCTTTTGGTATGCGCCACGCACTCTACCTCTCTGGAATGTCGTGGAGGCGATTTAATATGCCCATTTGGCCTATGTATGCAGTGGCCAGCCGATAAATAAGTCAGTGCTTATCTATTTCAGACAGGCACCAATTGTGCCAATGATACCAATTCAACGTCCCTGGAGTGTTGTCAAGTTGACCAAATTCAGATTTCTTTATTGTAATTTCTTGGTAGATTGATCATTGTGGTATGTTACTGGTATTTAGCTTGGTAGCTCGGAATGTTATCCAGACGGCTGATCTAAGCAGCGAAGAAAAACAAAGCTGTACGTCGAGATATAGCTAGCGGAAAGGTCGATTTTCTTACATAGCTTTCTCTGTTTTCCAGGTTTTCAGGTTAATTTCTTTCTGATTGTGTTAGGAATATTTCTTTGGTTCCGTTATGTCGTGCGTCCGTTTGCATTATTTTTATAGTAAACGGTTTAGTTACCCAAGTTTGAGGTTACCCGACGAGTATCCCCGCTTGGCACTGGTATTTCTGGTGAGCAACTTGGGTATGGGTCCTCATCACGGAGGGAGTGAAGGTTGGTTGGTCTGGAGGGGTGGAGGGAGGGGGGGGGGGGGGGGGGTGAAACCAGAAGCAAGAACGTGGAATCGGGTGGTCATGACACGCTTAGAAATGAGAAAGAAATTATTGGCAAATTATGTACTAACTCTCTCAAATAAAACGTGTGTAGTACATAGTGTCAAAAAATAGAAACAAACAACGAATGAATTTTACCACTGTCAGAAGACGTTATCTATATGGAATAAAAATGACCAAAAATCTTCAGAGCTATCCATCAGTCAACAAAAGTGACGTCCGAATAATGAAAAATGTTGCAAATATGAGAAGGCTATGGAATATGGGGTTTTTCGAAAGGATTGATTGATTGATTTGTTACATGTGATACCACATGTGAGAAAAACAAATCAATCAAGTTCTTCGAAAGGAAAACAAACTGCAACCAAGAGAAACACTGAATACAACAACGTTGTCATGGTCGACGAAGAAAGGTGCGAAAAATAGTAAATGCATTCCTCTAAAAAAATTTAAAAAATGGATGATCCCTCATACCGGTTACGTCGAAAAATGCGAAGCTACGAACAACGTTTCTCCGGTTCAAAAAGCTTCAAAATATGTCACGAATATTATTATGAGCGACTTCTACTTAAGGGAAATGAACAATCTGCCCTCTAGAGCAACTACACATCCCACTTTCGGCGGTGAAAAATTAGAAATTCCTTCCCTTCCTTCAGCTGGGATCATCCTGAAAGGCTGGAATTGTACTGCTGTAACTGGTATGAAGTGTGTACCTATTTCATAAAAAGCGTGTGACAAATGTAGTTTCTATCTGCAAATTGCGGAACTATCGCCGATATTCGAATGGAGGCAAAATCACACATTTCAGCCAGCAGCACGGGTCAGCTCGTTTTTCATATTCACATTCATATTTCATATTTTTCATATTATTCTAGCAGCAATAGAGATGCATATCCGATGTAAACGAAAAACAAAGAAATCTAAATGTTATAGCCATGCTGTTTATGAAAAGCGTGTTAAATTCCATCTATATGTAAATGCAAATGCAAATAAATGAGGCATTACTTTACAATGGCCGAGAGCAAGATTCCGCATAGACATCAGCTCGAGCGAGTTCCCTCTCCTTTTGTATAGATGGGGATGATCCCTTGCGAGACAATGCCTCATTACCCTGGATGTTGTTCGTCATTAGCAAATGGCATCGGCGGTTTTGAACCAAACATCCTGGGATCAGAGCATCGGTCCACGAGTATACATACGTGATGAGGAAGTACGAAGATGAGAGCACAATTCAAAGCGGCAAAGCCTAGCTTTAAACCTTCCAGTTCACTTCTGCATATGCACCACTGGCTATGTGACCATAGAGCAATGGGAAGAGGTATGTACCGGCTGTCGCACGCATCCGATAAATGGTTCCTGGTTCGAATTTCCCGCCCAGGCAAACCAAGCCTTCTATTCCTACGAGGTCGGTGAATTGGCACCGGACTTGTATGGGGAGGATAAAGCGCTGACTTGCTCATCTGCTGAGCACCACAAGTCATTGCATAGCCCAATACTACCCTTTCAAATGGCATTCACAGCATCCTATAAAAGCAGAATGCGTGGCGCATCCCAAGAGAGCTTGAATAACTCCGTCCTTTCTCCTTTATCCCTGATATGTGCTATGTACAATCTAGAAGGACGAAAGCATAGAAGCGATGCTAAAAAATATATAAAAGATGAGAGATAAGAAACTTGAAAACTCGAGCGTCATTTTCCCGTTTTTTAAAGCTGTGGTATAGAAGGTTCTGTAGATGTGGAAAGCTCCAGAAAATTTTTATTTTTAGGTTCAACGCGAATTTAAATCTTCCTCGTCAGTGAAACATGCGTGAAGTAAGTCATCCTACCAAACTATGCGAGCATTTGCAACCAAATGAAGAAGAATTTTAGCCCAGAAACTACCTTCGAGAACACAGTCACCAAACACTTCAACCAAACAAAGACGAGATATGTTTATACGGCTGTCTAGAGCAAGCGTTATAAACACAACAACCGAATCAAAAAGAAGCGCCCATAAGGCTGAAAGAAGAGAACAAAGTGTGTAGCATTGTGACAGCAGCCCATAGAAACCAGTAGAACAACAAGTAATCCGATAGGCATATGGGTTTCAGGATCGTATATGGCGAAGGGAGCGCAGACGGGAGTGGCGCCAATTCCTAAGTGCACCTCGAATCAAGGTTTAATGTTTGGATCCAGCCGAGACCAACCATAAGTCGAATTTATGAATAGTCTTAACCAGAGCTATGTGAGTTGAGGGTAGAGCGTAGAGGTACAATACCGCTCGCGCCGCACGGTCAAATGTGGGCGAAAAACGCAAAAATAGCGTCGCAAAGCGTCGCATGCTCATAACTCCTTCAGTTTTAGGTTTTTTGAAAAAAGGTTGGCACTGTTCGATTCGCCTCTTCGAGATCTACACGATCATGTATACAGCTTTACCGGAACACCCACATTTTCGCCGTGGGTGGTCTAAAATTGACTGGAGCGGGCTTTTGCTATTAGAGCAGCTTAATTCCCAGGACTTGCGTGCTTTCGGAGCATATCAAGCATGGCGTACGTTGCCAGTGCTCTGTCATGCCAGGAATGCCTCGAGAGTGCGCCGTGCACAATGCACACGGAATCGAACCTATCAATCGAGTGGGCGAGCCCATGTCCACTGCGCTTCTATATTCTCTTACTGGGAAATGCGAAATTCTCAAGACTGCTTCGAACCGTTTGGAGAAAGTTATCAAAAACTTCCAGCCACCCCACTCAGGATTAGCTCCAATCTGTCCAGCGAAACTTTGGTGTGCGCCGTGTATAATGCGTATAGAGAAGAACCTTTCAATCAAGGGGGGAGGGGACAGCTTGTAGACTGCGCGTTTGGGGAGTTTTGTCAGAAATTTGCAGCCGCCCTAGTCAGGAGTTGCTCTAGGGCTGTCCAGCGAGCCTTTGGAGTGCGCCGTGAACAATGCATACGGATTCGAACCTTTCAATCGAGGGGACCACCGCTCGCAAATTGCACGCGCAGGCGTGTTCGGAGCGCAATAGCTCTGTCAAGTTGGAACCTTTCAGATTGCAGCTCGTAGGCCTTGTAGGCAGTCGAGCGATCTGTTAGTACGCCAAAGAATGGTTTAGCTTAGGAGGGGGCAATGTTATAGGGGTGCTAAAATGCAGGTGAGGCTTGTGTGAAGCACGGCGCACACCAAAGTTTCGCTGGACAGATTGGAGCTAATCCTGAGTGGGGTGGCTGGAAATTTCTGACAGCCTTCTCCAAACGGTTTGAAATAGTCTTGAGGATTTCGCATTTCCCAGTAAGGGAAGATAGAAGCGCAGTGGACATGCGCTCGCCCACTCGATTGATAGGTTCGATTCCGTGTGTATTGTGCACGGAACACTCTCGGGGCATTCCTGGCATGACAGAGCACTGGCAACGTACGCCATGCTTGAGATACTCTGAAAGCACGCATGTCCTGGGAAATAAGCTGCTCTAATCGCAAAAGCCCGCTCTATTCAATTTTGGACCACCCATATACATGTTTGTGTAGATCTCGAAGAGGCGAATCGAATGGTGCCAATCTTTTTTTCCAAAAACCTAAAACTGAAGGAGCTATGAGCATGCGACGCTTGGCGACGCTATTTTTGGTTTTTTTCGCCCACTTTTGACCGTGCGGCGCGAGCGGTATTGTACGTGAATGGAGGGGTAGGATTACATCATGTCATGAACATCATGCTTGCTCTTTGTCCACTTTCCTCTGTTGGTAAACTTATCTGTTGCCATTAACCCATTTACCTTACCAATCGTGAATCCGGTTTCTGGTGTAGCCTACGTCATGCGATGAGCGTGGAAACGACTACAATATTGTTCCTGTCTTTTACTTTTCGCAGCGGAATAGGCGTAAAAAACCGTCGTTTTCGCCGCTTTTTCATAAATCCTTTCAAAGTGCATTATTCGGATACCTTATTACATGTTTATTCTGTTCCCCTTCGTTGCGACATCGGTGAGACCTGGCCCTTTCAACTAGGATTGCACCCTAGTGCAGTCCACATGTAGAAGGAAACAGGACAAACGCTACCCATGCATTCATGTTTAAGGCATCTAGGTTCCGCATTTGACGTTAAAAATTAAAATTAATTTAATAAAAATTAAATTAAATTGCCACGGTGAAAATATTGCCCGCAAGGCGAGTGCCTTAATGAACAAGCTGTTTCGTGTCCTCAGTACTAAAGAAGCGGCAGTACTAATTCGAGTCTATAAAACGTATATTAGACCTGTCCTGGAACGCGGCATACATGTTTTTAATCCACACAAGTTTAAGCTTATAGCCCTAGTTGAAAAGGTCAAGAACAGCTTCATGCAGAAACTGGAAACTGATGATTAGTTCACTTGGATTCATATATGACTGCATTCCGTCAAGTTCTGAAAGGAAAAGTTCCCAACTCAAGATGAGCTTTGCGATGCTATTTTGACAGGATATAGGGCCCTGTGAGCGGAGTCCTGAACCACAGCTAGTTTTTGCTGAACGTTTTTTTAAAGACCTGAAAAGGAGGTTTGAAAGTCCTCGCGCAACTGCCATCACCCCCTTCGACACTCCACAAGATCTGCCTAGGCGGCGCAGTCGGTAGTAGTGCCGCCTCATGGGAGCACGCCGGAGAGGTTTTAAGTTTGAGTCGCGTACTGCCGAACTTTTTTGCACATATTAGTTTGTTGTTATTACGCTTTCACAGGAGTCAATTATAGGCGATCAATGCTTACAGCAAACCAAGGCTGTCTATTTGCGCCTTTATATGTCCCAGTTTTTCAACGATGCGTACCTGCGCCACTACCATATCATACCACCATATCACCAATAATACCGTAACTGCATACAAATTAGCTTACCTTACGGTTGAATATTATGAACCCGGGCCACAACGGTACATAAGTGTGCTAAAAATGACGTTGTCACCTGAACTTGTTGTCGGCCGACTACTTTTCACCTTCACACCGGATTTCACTTCTCCGACAAGGTGAGATATAGCGGTTGCGGATGCCATAAAAGGACTGCTCCTGGACGCCATCTCTGGAGATATGGAGATCCTCCTGGACGCCATCTATAGAGATATAAGCTCTTGTGTTTCACCTGTTTCAAAGATTGGCACCATACCTGTTGACTACAAGGATAGAGCAAGGAAGGACTTTTTATTTCCAGAGAAACGATATGGTGAGATACGCACTGTTGAAAAACTTGCACATATGAAGGCTAACATAGACAGCCTTGATTTGTTGTAAGCATCAAGGTCTGAAATTGACTCCTGTGATCATACGAAAGAGTAGTAGCAACGGACTAATATGTGCAAAAGTATTCGCAGTGCACGGAGTCGAGCTCGAAAGCACACCGGTGTGCCCACATGAGGCGTCACTCCTACCGACTGCGTCACGAGGCACTTCTCGTGGGTGTCGTAGGGGTTGATGATAGTTGAGCGCACGCTTTCGGACCTCCTTTTCAGATCTTTAAAAAAGCGTTCAGCAAAAACTGGCTGTGGGTCCCTCCCTACTGGTCCCTCCTTAATGCCTAAACCTTTCTTGGTGTCACCTCCTGGCCTGCTTCATTGATCCCCCTATCGCCCCCCCCCCCCCCATCACGATGCATCCTTCAAGTTGCTACCTCCTGGTCGCTGTCAGTTCTCCACCCTCGAAGTCTCCCTTATACTCTTACCCCTTTAGTGGTCTTCTTATGCTAATGGCACGAAGTCGGCGGCAGAGCTTCTGAATCTGGACGCTCAAGAACGCGCGTAGGTGCTGTTGTGTCAAACAGTAAAAGGATGAGCTTCCCATGCTGCAACAATTCCCACGTTCAGTGGGAATTTTTTTACCGCGCTGTGGATGATACAGCGTCCCTCACTCACTTACAATTAGATTAGATCATTCGACCACTCTCGCTGTGGATGATGCGGCCTACCTCACTTAGGTTAGATCACTCGACCGCTCTCGCTGTGGATGATGCGGCGTACCTAACTTAGGTTAGATCATTCGACCGCTCTCGCTGTGGGTGATGCGGCCTACCTCACTTAGGTTAGATCACTCGACCGCTCTCGCTGTGGATGATGCGGCGTACCTCACTTAGGTTAGATCATTCGACCGCTCTCGCTGTGGGTGATGCGGCGTAGCTCGCTTAGGTTAGATCATTCGACCGCTCTCGCTGTGGATGATGCGGCGTATCTCACTTAGATTAGATCACTTGACGGACAAACTCTTTTATATATAGGTGGTGATAGCATCGCAAAAGCTCACTTTGAGTTGAAAACCTTTCCTTGTGAGAGGAATGCTAATTTCAAACTTCACACCATTTCTCACAGAAGAAGCAAAATTGACCTCATCTTATTCTATAAGGTTCTTCAAGATGTCACTGGTCTACAGGTTCATCAGTTTTGCATTCACAGAATATATTCGAAGTGGAGCTGTACGTCGTTAGTGTTTCCGTGTGTCAGACGTAATCTTCGAAAAGCTTTCTTTACAATTAGAGCTGAATCCGACTGAATCCGACTTAGCAAGAAAAACACTTCTGAGCGGAATTATGTCTTTTAACCACACGCTGGGATGATATTTAGTCCCGTAGTGGTTGGTGCTTCATAGTTGTTATTCCTGCATTGTATTCATTCATAAACGGTAATGTCCAAATAACCAGTTTGTTCTTCTTAGTGTTTGAGTTAACCACATGAGATGTCTCATGAAATGAATATAATATAAACAGCTACCATCACGTCACGCATCCTTCCTCGGCATTTACCGAGCTTCTTCAACCATAAAGTTGCCTTCAGATGCTCCATTACTCCTGTTGTAACTTTTTTAGGTTAGTGCTTCTCGAATAATAGATGTATGTGCTTCCTTCAAATTTTTGAAATACTTATTTTTTAAAAGGATTAGGTTGTCCGGAAATTAATACAGGTTTTCGTTCTCCAACATTAGAGCGGAATTTTTTGGCCAAATTTTACCTTGGAATAGTGCATAGTTGCACTCTGTTACAAAGCTGATTTTGTACGCTTTCTCACTGTGCTATTCGTTTTTAATATAGATTACTTCACGGCAGATTTTGTGGACTATAACTTGACAAGTCAAAGCTGCAATTTCGGCCGATTTACTTCTATGAGTTCAAGCTTGGTCGTACTGCGGCGAAAACAACTCGGAATATCAACCACGTATGGGGCCAAGGAAGTGTTAACGAATCCATGGTGATGCGCTGGTTCCAAAAATTTCGTCGAGGTGAATTCGATCTTGAGGATGATTCAGTTCGCGGACGCCGCTCTGGCATTGACGACAACGAGTTGAAGACCTTGGTGGAAGCGGATACATGTGTGACCGCTCGAGAACATGTCAAAGAACTCTGCGTAAGCAAATCAAGTGTTGGAGAGCATCTGCAGAAAATTGGAAAGACGAAGAAGTTGGATGAATAAACTCCACTCGAGTTGAACGACCATTTAAAAAAATCGTCGGTTCGAGGTGTCGTCAGCGCTGCTTCTTCGCAACAAGAACGATCCCTTTCTCGACCGCATCGTAACTTGTGACGAGAAATTAATCCTCTACAATAACCGGCGACGATCGGCTCAGTGGTTGGACCGCGATGAAGCTCCGCAGCAGTTCCCGAAACCGAATTTGCACCAAAAGAAGATCACGATAACTGTTTGGTGGTCTGCTTCTTGATCAACTCACCACAGAATCTTGAATTCGGGAGGAACAATCGTGGCAGAGAAGTGCGTTCAACAGATCGACGAAATGCGGGAAAAACTCCGACTTATGCACCCGGTAGGGGTCAATAGAAATAGGTCGATCCTTCTCCACGACAACGCGCGACCACATGTTGCGCATCCGACGCTGCAGAAGTTGAGCGAGTTGGGCTGCGAAACTCTGCAACACCCACCATATTCATCGGATCTTTAGCCAACCGACTACCACTTCTTCAAGCATCTGGTTAAGTGCTTGAGCGAGAAATGCTTCAACAACCGAGCCCAGGTGGAAACTGCCTTCGATGAATTCATTCGCTCCAGAACTCCGAACTTCCACGCTCCAGGGATAAATAAGCTAGAATTTGGTTGCAAAGATGTGTAGACTCGATTAGTTCTTACTTCGATTAACAAAGTTGTGTTTCAGCTGAGATATGTGGCTTTAAAATTTGAGGTCCAAAACCTGCATTAATTTCTGGACAACCTAATATTTGGTAGAATCAAAGGTGGTCACCATCTCACCACATCAATTTTTCGTTCCTATTCATTCTTAAATGGCGGTGTCCAAGTAACCAATTTGTTCATTTTTAGTGTTTGATGTGTTATTTGTTACCATATAAGATGTCTCGTGTAATAAATGTATTAAAAATAGAAATTACTACTAGTGCTACGCTACATAAGACTGTATATGTAGACGCAAAGCGGCTCGGAAGTGGTCGCCTTGCATTCAGTGGCTATCCACCTTCATAAGGAGACACGTCAATGCACAGTTACAACAGAAGTAGCCTAGCTCAGAACCGCATAGGTAGATCACACCAGTGCTGAATAATTTTTTTTATTTAGCGCAACACAAAATATTTAGTAGGACTGCTTCCCACATGGTGATCCTCCTCCATCCACCTACGAGCCGATTTGCGCCTGTAAGAATTTCGTTTCTTCAAGAGTTTCAGCGGAAATCAACAAAAAAAAGTAGAAATTTCACCACCTAATATGGTTGTGGGTGCGATCCCAAGGCGGTGGGGGGGGGGGGAGTGCACTGCACAGTCACTTGAAAATAATATTTGAAGATAAACTCACACAACACAACATATAAAATGCTTGCCTGATGCCCTCCCGTGAAAACAGCGGGTCCCGTCGCCAGAATCTTGAAAAGAATTAGTTATAGAATCATGAGAAGGCTCCAGCGGCTAATATCCGTTTAAATTCCCGCGCTAGCGAATGCGTGAGCGTCGACTGATTCTCCGTGAGGCGATACGTAGAGGTGAACCGGGGACGCCTGGGGCGTATTTTTTGCTTATTGTTGATTGTTCTTGTTTTTGTTCTAATGTTATTTATTGGGTCTACCCAGGGGACTCTTTCTGTTGGGGCTTTCTAGGGGGCACCTGGATAAGGGTTGGGGCCGAAAGAACGAGGGGTAGGGAGCAAGTCCCATTATAAGGTGCCCCCCGCCTTGGGATTGCATCTGGTTTTGTTATTGTACCGTTTTCGCTTCCCAGGAAAATGAAAAGATTTTTCTAAATAAACCATTCCTATCCTATCCTCTGGTTCAAAGGTGTTTTCCTTCACAAAGTGTGATAATCTTAGATCAGTATGTCTCAGCGATCTAAGAACAACAAGAGAGCCTCTGAGCCATCGGTGAAGATGTGCAATAAGAGCCAGGAGCTCACTGAGAAAAGCGGGCACTCCTCCAATCATGAGGATTTTGCCAGCTTATCAGTGAGTGCGCTCATTAATGAAGTGCTCATGAGAAATAAGGACCCCGTTATAGAAAAGATCATGTACGCGTTAATATCGAAATTACCTCAGGAGATGTCAGAACGGATCGAGGTGGAGAAAAAAGAAAGAAGTGTTGTTATCGAATGGCTCCCTGAAGCCGATGCAGATTTATCCCCCTCGGCGAAGCAGCGTGACCTTGAGGAAAAGGTGAGCGAAGTCTTTGATGTTCTAAATCTCGAATGCCGCCCCTTGGAAGTGTATCGCATGGGCAAGCAGGAACGCGGCCGTACCCGTAAGGTGAAGGTAGTTTTACCTTCGAAGTCTCACTGGGCAGCAGCCCTTTCTAATTCTTGGAGACTTCGTGGGTCAGCTACTTTCGAAAAGGTCCGCGTTCGCCGTAGCATGTCAGCCGAGGAGCGGCAACGAGAATATGAGTTGAGGCAGGAGTGTAGGGAAAGAAACAAGCAGTCAAATGACCGTGTCTGGGTGGTATACCGTGGAGAGTTAAGACGGATCGACGAACTCCCTAAACGGAGAGTTTCGGGAAACGTCTGACTGGACACGGTGTACCTACTACAGCCTTGAAATGCTTTTTGTTGAATGCCCGTAGCCTAGTAAATAAACTTCACTATCTCCATCTATTTTTGTCGAATTACGAACCAGATCTGCTGTTTGTAACAGAAACTTGGCTTTCCAACAAAATATCAGATTCTGAAGTTTTTGCTGATTCCCCTTACAAACTATTTCGAAATGATCGTAAAGATCGCAAAGGTGGCGGTATATGTTGCTTAGCCAAAAACACGCTTAGTTTGATTGCTGTTAATACCCCTACCTGCCTCAAGTCTGATATCCTTTGTCTCGATGTCTTTGATTTTAAATATTTGGTATCTTTCAGAGTAGTTTTGGTTTATCGCCCTCCAAACTCAAGCCCATGTGAAGATGATGGTCTTATAGACTCACTGTTAGAACTGTACCTTTCAGACAATCATTTGATAGTTTTGGGCGACTTCAACCTTGACATTGATTGGGCTCATTGCCTCAGCACTTCCAGCAAGAACATGACAAAGTTTAAGGAGTTTTTTGAATGTTGCAGTTTAGCGCAGAGAGTAAAGAAACCTACACGTGGTGACGCAATTCTTGACATAGTTTTGTCTTCAACACCAATTATAAAAAACATTTCTGTTTTACCCCTTTTGCATCATCTGATCACAATATAGTCAGTTTTAATATTTACATGTCTCTGCAGAATCAAAGAGATTTACCTCTCCCGAACTTTATCCGCGCCGACTATTCCGCTCTAGCGCTATACTTCAATTCCATTGATTGGTGGACAGTTTTCCAATGTTATCAAAATACTGATGACCTGTACAAAAGATTCTGCCGTGTTGTTTATTCTGGATTATCCAAGTTTGTGCCTTTTGATACTAAGAAAACTCCAACAAGGCGCTATCCAAAACAGATTTCCAATCTTATAGCCCAAAAGGCACGTCTGTTTAGCTCTTTACAAAATCCTCTTTTACACCCAAGATATAAAAAAGTATGTCAAGAATTGGATCATCATTTGAAAAAATTCTTAGCCTACAAGGAAAAGCTTGCTTCCAGAACATACAACAAAAAGGCGTTGTTTTCTCTTATGCGGAATAAGCTGAAAGCACATTCAGAATTACCTGTTCTTAAAGATGACTCTGGAGTTCTTTATGCAGATGATGTTCAAAAAGCTGAAGCACTTGCCAGCTATTTTGCTTCAGTTTTTACTTCAAATTCGGAAGAAGGGGCAAATTCTAATAGGTTATTTGAGCAATCAGAAATGGCTGATGAATTGTTGGAGTATAGCATAGACGAGATAACCATCAAGACAGAAGACGTGCTAAGAGTAATGAAAGGACTAAAATGCTCCACATCAGTACCATTCGATGGCATTCCTCAAATTGTTTTCAAGAAATGCGCGCAGTCCCTTTATAAGCCTCTGTCAATCATTTTCAACATTTCTCTGATCTATGGCGAAGTTCCTGAAATGTGGAAGGAGTCCATTATAACTGCAATTCCAAAAAGTCCGAAGTCCGTTTTACTTTCTTCCTTCCGGCCGATAAGTATAACTCCTACCCCAATAAAGATCCTGGAAAAAATTCTGCGGGAGAAACTAATCTCACGTCTATACGAAAACAGATCTATTCCTGCCCAACAACACGGCTTTATTGCTGGTGCTTCCACGTCTACTCAACTGTCGGACTGCATTTTTGACTGGAATCTTGCAACAAATAATGGAGACTCTGTGGATATCATTTACTTCGATTTGTCAAAAGCTTTTGACAAAGTTTGCCATAGCAAACTGCTAGCAAAGCTTTATCAAATGGGCATTAGGGGATCCCTTCTAGCTTGGATCAACTCTTATTTGAGTGGGAGGCGCATGCGTGTCAAAATAAGGCATTCCTTCTCAAGGTGCTATGATTGTACAAGCGGAGTGCCCCAGGGGGGTGTATTATCCCCGATTTTGTTCCTAGTGTACACCTGCGATCTTCCTTGTTATCTAGTTACTGACCCTCTTGTCAAGGTACAAATGTATGCTGACGATATAAAGATTTACGGAACTTACAATGATAAAAATAAGTCGCAAGTCTGCCAGGCTTTATCACAATCCATCAACAATATGATGGAGTGGGCTAACACTTGGCAGTTACCTGTAAATCTTTCGAAGACATCAGTTTTCCATATTGGGAACTCAGATAATAACGAATACAGTTTCAATAGCTGCGTTATTACCTCCGTATCCGAGGTTCGAGATCTTGGAGTCTTTCTAGATCGTAAGTTAACCTTTGAGTATCACATCGATACCATTGTACGGAAAGCTTTTAGCACTCTTTTCATGATTTGCAGAAACATCAGTGTGATGATAGCACTATACTTATTAGTTTATATAAGACATATGTCATCCCAATACTAGAGTACTGTTCTCATGTTTGGAGTCCTTTCACAAAAAAATCACAATCCAAAATTGAAAAGGTGCAGAAAACTTTTACAAAAATTCTATTGTACAGGTGTAATCGTACTCCAAGTGAAACAAGAGTAACTCCTAGTTACGAAGAAAGGCTTAGACTTTTCAACCTCAAAAGCCTTTTCTATAGACGTGTATTCTCTGATCTAGTTTTTTGTTTTAAAATCCTAAAAGGCGAATCAAAACTTACAGCTAGCAAATATTGGGTTTTCTTGCCAACGACAGGTCACCGTAATCATTTCCGTTTCCATTATCCTAAAGTGAAGAAGAAAAATCGCGAGAGAGTTTTCAATTCCTTATTTTATCGTGGAGCTCGCTGGTTGCAAATGCTACCTGCAAGTTTACTAGAAGCTCCAAACGCCAATGTTTTTCGTAGAAGGTTGAGGAAAATAGACTTACTCTCAATGCTGCACTTAGAGGACATCACATAGGTTCATGCAGCATTGGTTTACCTTTTTTTGGCATGCTTTACGTCGTCGTTTCCTTCTTGTTTAGCTTAGTATTATGCTCTTTGTTAATGTTCCATACTCAACATTGTTGTTCGCTTGTTCGCCTAACATTCCAGCATTTTACCCTTGTTTTCTTAATTCTTTTGTTGTTATTTGTTCGACTTGCTGCCACTTGTAAACTTTCCTTTCGCCCCTTTCCTACCACATCCCAGCTGCTGTAGTGTGGATTTAATGGGAGCGGCGGACCTACTAAGATGGTATCCGGAGCCGTTACCTCTCGCGACTTGCAGTGTTGGCGGGCCACTGCTCGTTTCCCATTAAATTATCCACTTCATCAATCCCCATAAACCCTCAGGCTTCTGTTTCTTCCTTCGTTTTTTTAAATCGTTCCTCTTGTTGTTAATTTAATTTTGCTCACACCAACTATTATCACGAATCGCTATGTTGTGTTGTTGAGGAGTTTAGCTTTTTAGCTTTTTTTTCTTTTTTTAGTCATCTCCACTGTTTGTTAACGCCGTGTCCATGTTGCTTATCTACTGCTCATTGCGCACAGTATTGTGCAAATAAAAATAAAATAAAATAAAATAATCGGTTACTCATCTTCTGTTATAGGAGCAGATGAATAGAAACAACGAATGTAGATCAAAACACATGGAATCAAATATGAGATACGAACGACGATACAGAATTCTACGGCAAAATTTGAAAGAGCTCAGAAGGCGGCCTGGTGGTCACCCATCGAATGAGTGGGTCAAGACATTTGTTGCAGCGTTCGGTTGCAGGCCACTTAGTAGTGCAATATTCTTCAACAAGCCTTTTAAAAGCCATGCCAGTGCTCCAGCGTCTGCTCTCAAGGCACGGATACTGTACCTGAACACCCCTTGTGGTGCTGTAGTAGTTCGTGTGGAGCAGTGGATGTTGGTGATAGAGGGAAATGGCCGGATTGGCTCGGGTTTGGTTCCTACACAGAATTCCGGCGCTGCCAATTCAGCTATACGCTCTTGGTAGGTATCTCTAGCAAGCATCTTAAATCAGACACTGACCAGCTAGGAATGCTTTCAGGCGATTCGGCATTCAGAAAGGTTTAGGGCTCTGTTAACAGATTCGAATCTGAGTTGATGTCAGCCAAAGTTTTAATTGTTAGCATGCAAATAACCAGATCATACAAGGAATAAATAACAAACGACGGCGTTAATCAGTCCATCTTTGGGGTGCGTCACGCACTCAACTTCCACGGTATATCGCCGAAGCAATCTGAGTATGCATGTCGCCCATACAGTAACTTGCAGTGCCCAGCCGACGAACACGTCATTTGCTTATCCTTCGCGACCATATCGATACCGATTCACCGACTCCGGAAGGATGGAAGGCTTGATTGGCCTGGGCAGAACCCGAGCCAAGAATCCTCCAATTGAAACGCTGTGCGACAGCTGCAGCCTCACACGATCGAGCTACCACATACCCAATGATCTGGGCTGTAAACATAACATAGGACCTCCTCTAACGCGTTGCTCGGACATTCGAGCAACGCGTCCGAAGAGGTCCTAGTGGACCTATTTCAGAAATGTTCGAGAAAACCCTGAGTGAAGAATATGACGCTCTTCGTATCCCTCGAGCAAGGAGGGATCATTGGATCACTTTGGCACGCAGCAGGAGCCAATAGATTTTGGCGCCACCTCGAGGTAGTTAATAACCGGAAAGACAACAGTTAACACATGTAATTACGAACAAGCTTTGATATAGTGCTGTACAGCAGAAAAATTGGCCTATAGAATTTTGTATCATTACACGCTGTTTTTTGTTTTTGTTTAGCAGGAGCTATATACAGCTTTGTAAAACCACCAACCACCTTGTGAAAAACCGCAATAACGAATGCTGAGCGGAAAGTGCTGCAAATTTTGATCTTGCCACAGAAAATGTTAATCTTATTTTTTAGAATGCACGTGGTAGCGTAGTCAGAGAAGGCGCCGGCTGTCGTCACCACACGATTCCACGATTCATTCTTGCTTCTGGTCTCCCGCCTGGGACAACCAATCCTTCCTCCCTTCTGGGTCTGTGAATTGGTAGCAAACTTGTCCAGGAAGGATAAAACATCATTTCGACCATTGACTGGCCACCGGAAGTAGTTGCATAGGCCAAATACCCATTCAAATCGCTCCACGAGACTCCGGAAATAGGATGTGTGGCGCATTCCATACTAGGGTTCATCAACGCCTTCATTTGTCCTACATCCTGTACACTTTTAGAAAGCGCACTTTGTTCGATACCAGCCGCCAATGTGGCTCACCTGTTGGGACAGGAAGCCATCCAAAGCTCTGGCAGCAAGACGGAACTCGAGAACCGCCGTAAATCGTAAAATGTACGCATCAAAATTGTTCACACCCTGGAGATCCGTTCCCTCATTGCCCAGCTACGTTTTGGTTTTGTGCGTCTCCGCCTCGGCAGTAACCGTAAGAAGCCATTACGGCCGGTGCTCTGATTGACTGATGCGCCAAACTTCTCCATGCAGGCCGTATCGCCAACTAGTACCATTTGTTTTAAAAGGAATAATTTAGCCTTGTACGCTTCGGCGAACTGAAGCGAATGACTACGAGTCAGGGATGTGCGTAACTACGATTTTACGATTTACGGCGATTTTTTTACGATTTACGACATTTTGGGTTTTACGACATTACGATTTCACGATTTACGGGCCACCGACGTGCAACCCACCCCTGCTCGTTTTAGCGGGGTTTCTAACGCCTGATGTGGCAACATGACGGATGACACCGTGCCGTGCGTAGTCCTTTCGAGTTCAATTTAACTTCTCTGAAACTTCTGGCGAGAAATCTTTGCAACATCTGGCCGAGCATTGCCGTGAAGAAAGCAAACATTCCTACCTCATGGTTGCTTCCTCCGCGTGGCCTCACTCAATTTTTACAGCTGGATAGCGTGGACGTTTGCAGTCACTAAGGGGTCCGTTTCAACGAACTCGTGGTACTGCACTCCTTGGGAGTCCCACCAACAGCACAGCATCACCTTTTTCTGGTGGAGGTCGAGCTTTGACTGCTTCAGAGCTGGTTCGCTGAGCGCCTTCCGGCACAGTTGACTTAGAAAACGGTGAGCTCATCTCTCGTAAGCACGTTTTCAGAAAAAGAAGGGAAGACTCTGCGGGGCTGAGTCGCGACGGCCGGTCCGAGTCACGCTGATCGTGGCCATTCAAGTAGAGACCAAAATATACTCTAGAATGTATGGCATTATATTCCAGAATGTTCGAGCTAAAAGGCTGTAGCACTAAGCCAGACCGTAACAGGTTTCGTTAAATTTTAAAAAATGGCTTGAAACTTTGCAGTTCTTTTCGCGACAACATAGCAGAAAGCCTAAACTTTCCGTGCGTCATAGGACAGAGTTGCGCCATGCGTTAGTTCAGTACGCGATGCTTGCTAACTGCATGAGCCGTTTCTGGTTTCCCGTGTTAATGGGCGGTGAAATGATTTTTAAGTTCTTTGTTCTGATAGTAACTTCTTACTATTATTTCTGATAAATACTAAATTTATACGCATTTCAGGAACAGTTAAAGGGTTACAAATTTAATGGTCATTCAAACGATGAAAGCTTTCTGTTGAAACACCATGGTTAAGGCAAAGTTTTTGAATCAACATTTTCAATTTTCTCAGAACATGTAGAGTTTAATATGAAACGTGTCTGACCAGAAGGAAAAGTGAAGCTAAAAAAGGAAAAATTTGCAAGAAACTGCCCAGAAATTGGGAAGAAAACTGCTGAAGATAACACGATAAACAAATTCTGGAGACCTACAAAATTCTGATGTACTCGCCAGGTAACTTTTACAATTCACGATTTACAAAATCTCGAAATTGATTTACGCACACCCCTGCTGCGAATACATCTACACTGCTAGACATAATGATAGATCCAATCGAAAATATAATTTTTTCAAAACCTGCAAAGGCCTCGCGAGTATCTTTTGTATAGTAGTAGAGGCACTGACAAAGCTGAAAAGTAACAACAAGAACTGACCTCGTGAAGTGGTGAATTTCCAGAAAAATTCCAATTTTATGGAGTACAGCGCTTGGCGGCTGGTTATAGTGATAGATCCACTCAGTAATAATAAGCTAAACTCGCTTCTGAGTGCCTCTTAAGCCGAACTGTGTTACTGCACTTGTCGCGTTCATCCTCCATCGGTGATGGGCACAGGAGCTCGCCTTTCGGGTTTCGAGAAACGGCATGAGCAACCGTAGCATTGCTAAGAAAATTGGACGTTCCCATCATGTTATCAACTCGTATGTGAACAATCCAGACGTGTACGGTGCCACGAAGCCTACAGGAAGAAAACAAAGCACGACAGAGCGAGATAGAAGAGCAATAGAGCGAGTAGCGTCGAACTCCTTGTCGACGTCCGCTCAGATCAAAGCAAACCTCAACCTGGAAATTTTCTCCAGAACAGTCCGACGCATCTTATCGAAGAGCACACACATCGTACGGCGACGAATGCGCTGTGCCCCATTCATTACTGCCGCGAATCGTCAAAATCGAATTCTTTTTGCACGTCAAAGCATAAGCACCGACTGGTGAAAGGTAATGGAGTTCTCGTGTCATAGCGTCTGCTATTTTCTCTGTTTCAGATTGTGTGATCCGATGAAAAGAAGTTCAATTGTGATGGACCTGATGGGTTTCGCAACTACTGGCACGATCTGAGGAAGGAGAAACTCTTCTTTTCAAAACGAAACTTCAGTGGTGATGGAGTGATGGTGTGGGCAGCCATCTGTTCGACTGGACGAGTCAAATTGTTCTTCGTTCCGAAAAAGATGGACTCGGCTCAGTACCAGTTTGCTTTGGAACATGGTCTTCTTCGCTTCTGGAGGAGAAATTCACAACGAAAATTGGTATTTCAGCAGGATAACGCCCCGATTCATGTGAGTGGTAGCACTAGTGGGTCTCTGCAACGTCATCACATTCCGACTTTGAATTGGCCAGCCAATTCGCCAGACCTCAATCCTGTAGAAAACATTTGGAACATTTATGGTGCGCTATATCTACATGAATAATAAGCATTATAAGACCACTGTTGAGCTAAAAAAGGCAATTGTGGAGGCCTGGCACGCCGTAGGCGGCAACCTCGTGAATAAGCCGATTTCAAGTATGATCAATCGTTTGATTCAAGTCACTGAACGTCGAGGAGGCCCTACTGATTACTGATATTGTTGTACCTGTTTAAATTTGTTGTTGTAAACCATGTAGAACCTTCTATTGCTTTGTGAGTCTGAAGTTGTGACCCACTAAGGAAAACATTTGGTGAAGAAAATAAAGTTTTTATGAAGTTTGTTCTTTTTCAACTCAGAATTCCTTCTGCTATATCTTTGCTCTTTCTGTGGCATTGTAACTGTAGTGAAATTTTCTTCGAAGTGGCTCACAATTCCTAGAAAAACAAGAAAAAACACAAAAATTTGAGTGGATCTATCATTATGTCCAGCAGCGTATGTGCGGACCCAAATTTATGAGCAGCACTGTAGGCCTGCCCTTAAGAGCAATACTAGCAATGTTTTCAAAGTCTGTGTAACAACAACAAACAAACAACAACAAACAAACAAACAATAAACACGTTTACTCGAAAGAATAATACACCCTAACTACAAGTACCCGTTACAAAAACGCTTTTAACACTGAATAGATACCGAACACTTTTATGGCTGAGTACTGGCGATTAGTGGTAGATGAGAGACTGCTTGGTGAGACATATGATACGTAGTCGTTGACGCACTCAATCGTTAGCAATCTAGGTGTTAATTATGAGAGCATGTTAAAGTCATAACCGTAGATTCGAGAAACAGTGAAACGACAAACTCAACGCTGCTCGAGAAATTCGAATCTCAAATCGAAAGCTGCTCATAACAAACAAGGGTATCACACGGTAACGATAAAACGATCGACATGACTCATAAAGAAGACGTGAAACGAATTTGGCTAGTTGACAAGAAATCGAACTTGTTGCCCACGAAATACAGCCAATCAGCACTAGAGGTACTTCCACGTGTTCATATTGGTCGTATACCGGCCGGGTTAACAATGACAAGTTTCTTAAAGGTAATTAAGAGAAGGGCAAAGTAATGAATCCTACATAAATGTACATAAGTTGTTGTTAGCAACGCCGAATATTTGAAGGACACGGCATTCGGCACGTTCTGAAGTGACCTGAAATATGGACATGCTTCATGATTTCCGTACGAAAAATAAATACTACGTTTTTCAAACCATCAGCTGTTTCTCTTCTAGCTGGTTCTTCTCACGATCAACATCAGACAACAAAGAAACAAGAACATAGTAACAAGAACCTCAATTTCAAAAACCACTACAGCGCTCTCGTGAAGAAAGCAAATTATAAGACGTACAGGGTGAACCAGAATAACGTGGACAAGATTTTTTCGTTACAATTATAAAACAACCAACAATTCGAGAAAACGTCAACTAAATTACAACAATACAGACACTATGGTGAATCATGTTCAAGTGGTAGTGGCCTCCCTTGGAACGGATGCAGAGGGCCAAACGTTTCGCGAATTTTTCGACGATGGGCCGCAGGCCGTACCTGGGAACAGATTCTGTTCACGGATGAGAACCAGTTCACAGTGGAGCAGGCGCACAATCACTGAAATGGTAGGATGTGGTCTACAGAGGCTCCAAGCACCTCTGCTATCGTCCTAAACCCACAATCTGTCAAGGTTTGGGGCGGAATTTGCGCCAGCGGCAAGACCCCTGGTTTTTGTGGATAAAGGAGCGAAAATCGACGAAGACGTGTACCAGCGAGACATTCTTGAGTCCGTAGTTCTCCCTTGCGCCCACCAGCACTTCGGTGATGCCCATTGGACGTTCCAACAGGACTCTGCATCCGCACATAGTGCGAAGAGTGCGCAGGCGTGGTGCAGAGTCAATTTCTCCGACTTCATCACGCCTTCGGAAAGGGCGCCGTATTCTCGGGGTTTGAATCCGGACTACAGTGTGTGGGCATTTTAGAAGCTAGGGTTGGCGTCAAACGCCACCGCAGTACCAAGTCCCTGAAGGAATCCTTGCGGCAGGAGTGGGAACGGTTGTCTCCTGATGACCTGCGGCCCATCGCCGGAAAATTCGCGAAACGTTTGGCCCTCTGCATCCGCTCCAAAGGAGGCCACTTCGAAACCACTTAAACATGATGAGCCCTAATGTTTGTATTGTTGTAATTTAGTCGCCTCGAATTCTTGGTTGTTTTATAATTATGATTTAAAAAAAAATCTTGTCCACGTTATTTTGGTTCACCCTTCTTTGTTGTTTAAGATTCTGCGCACGGATGACCCATAATTACTTCTACAAGCTTACAAATCCTACGTTCGACCGGTAGTTCGGAATAATATGTAATCCATTTAAAAAGAAAGACATGGAGCTGCTAGAAAGCTTTCAAAATAATTTTACTCGGAAGGTATATACAGGGTGTCTCAAAAAAATGTATACACTGTTTGGAAGGGGATAGCTTTGCTCACAGTAAAGGTACTGAAGAAGTTAGCAGCTCATATGAAGCTAAGGAAAATAGAAATTTTCGGGCATAAGAGCGGTGTTGATTCCGCCATGCATCCGTCTACATTCTCGCATTTTATACTCGATTGATTGTGTCTCGCTTGAATGCTTGTTATAATTCCTTCACAAAGTGACCGTTGCGATAGGTTTGTAATCCTTTTAAGGTTTAAAACTTAAAAACGCACTTCGGCTTGAGAAAAATACAAGGTATCCTAGAAAGTGGAGGGACTGTTTGAAAAGTTCTAACATTGCTGCTAGTGAAGCTTTTGAAGCTGTTTGAGACTCATATGAAAGCGCAGGGTGACGAGATTTCTGTGGCGTGCAAATGGTCAAGATTGCGTCGTGCAGCCGTCTGAAACCTTGCATTTCAGACTCGATTGATTGTACATAGACTGAATGCTTGTTACAATCTTGTCACCACTTGACCAGATTAACCTGTGCTGTGTTTCTTTTAACGTTTAGAACTTGACAATCACATGAAAGACAAGTGAAATGTTAGTTTGGTGATTGCATGATTTAAAGGCTGTTCATAGCGACTCGTCGCCCGTGCAAAACATGCAAATTGATTAAAACCGAGCGCACGCCGCCGAAAAGTGTTCATACTCGAGCGCCGGCGCTGCCGCTCCAGTCGTTCTAGTCGCTCCAGTCGCTGCTGTTGGCTGTTCATACTTCCGAGCGATGTGGACGCTACGCGTACCTGCGCCCTCGTCGCTCTTGCCGCTGCTGTCGCGAAGTATGAACAGGCCCTAAGCAGGCGCTGGCACATTGCCACGGCAGCAAGTGGTTAGGTTTAATGGATATCGGACAACACGGAAAAAAGTTCGGCATCTGGCTGGTCAATTTGTTGAGTGGCGTCGACACATGAGCAGTTAAGCTATTAAAGACGCGGTGCATGTCGCGAAGGTGAGCAGCACTGGTAGGTGGGAGCGCCCCATAACCATGCAGAGCACAGACGAAACACATGCCAGCCGATCAGAGTACAGGCTGTACACGCCCTCTCCGAATGGAACGCACATTCAACGCGGTCTGATTCGATGGGCGCTCCCATCTCCCAACGCTGTCCGTCTTCGCGACATATAACGAAGATGCCAAGAGAAAAACACTACGGAGGCCAACCGAAGGCAAGGTACTTCTGTGCATATGACGGGTGGTGGCCCATTCCGAGGAGCCGGCTCTATCGCCTGCAGCTCAAATCGAGATTCTTGGTTCGGGTTTCCCGGACAGGCCAACAGGACCTCCCATCCCTCAGGGGTCAGCGAATTGATACCAAACGTGATGGCGAAGGAAAAACACTGCCCTGTCCCTAGGCTGACCACTGCAAGTCATTCTATTACATATGGCAAACACGCATTCAAATTACCTCCACAAACCGAAGCAGAACAAACCTCCAGCCTGCGTACCTCAAAAGTGATTGACTAACACCTTTCCTTTATCCTTATCCTTTACTTCTGAACGAGCAGCTCTCTAATCACGAAGATCAGGAATATCGACCAAAGGAAGGAAATTCCCGTCCCGGACACAAAGGAAGCTCACCAGGTCATAACGTAGATGAGGGTGGGAAACTATCTGGGCTAACAGTGTGCCTGTAGAGGCTTTGAGGGTACTGGGGGACAACGGCGCTGAAACAGCTGGCGAAATTCTGAAAAGGGTCACTAAGGAGGATATGATGCCACAAGACTGGATAAACATTATCTTCAAGCAGAAGGAGGCCAACTTCCGAATGCTCCAATTACCGAGGAATCCAGTGACTTCGCACACGATGCTAATGTACTACGGAGGGAGCACTTGTCGACTAGCAGCTTAGGGCCTCATCTTAAAAGAATGGTTCGGCTTTATACCCGAAAGCTCACCATAGACAAAGTTGTATCCCCATTGATCGGGAGCTGAAGAAGTAATTCCGGAATCAGAAGGCAGAGAAAAGCCGTCCCTGAACCTGGTTAAGGCCTACTACAGTCAGTACCACACGCTGCATTCAGAAGAGCTCTCTAAGAAAAACAGTGTTCGTTCACAGTCGAAAAGGACAAGAACGAAGGCTCCAAAGTGAAGATGCGAACTGCGAAATAGGTGACGAGAATAGTGGGCATAACACTGGCCGTTTATAAAGAGTCGCCTCCGAGTTCAGTATTCTTCCGCTGACGCTCAATAGCATAGAGAAGTATTGGCAGCAAGGCCCACTCAGGACCATCCTCTATGCTGACAGGATCGCTCTGACAGCCAAGGGTGGCCATAAAATTAGAAGCAACAGGAAACCCACCGAATAGCCCAACGAGAAGGCTAGGAAAGACGTCTTCAAGAGAAATCTCGCCGGAGTCGGGCCACAAAAGGAGACGTTCTTGATAGGACGAGATGACGACGGATTACAAGAGGGAGAACGAGAAGGAGAAGAAGCTCAGAGTAACATGTACTCAGACGTATAAGAAAATATGCATTCGAGGTGCCTGACTTCATTGACATTTGCACATCAGAGACGCTGTCACTAAGCATACGCCAGTCGGAATCACGCTGAGCTGAGTGAGAGCCATAGCTGAATGCTTTCTGACGGAGAACATCTGAACACTAGGTCTTTCACTAATACGTTCGTCAGACTGTTTCGCCAAAAACCCGACTCGACGGCCTTAAGCGAAGTAGTTCTAAAGGCCTGGGCCATACGAAAGCAGGATGAACACACTGTCAGCGTCGTCCAGCGTGGAATTGAGAGGACGAAGTAGTGACACGATTCACGCCAGTGGAGAAGGCCTCCGGAGCTCCGCCGACGTTTGAAGATCAAAGACAGTATCGCATGGGCCAAGTCGTCAAAAGTAGGTGGGCCGGCCACGTAATGCGTTCGCAGACACCCGCTGGACGAGAGCCGTCACCAACTGGTTTCCGCGCGATGTCAAGAGAACACCAGGACGCCCACCAACGCGTTGGTCGTAATTCTTCGTGAAAGCCCTGAATGAACGATATGACGCTCTTCGTGTCCCTCGAGCGAGGACGATCCATTGGAGCACTCTGGCACGCGACAGGGACGAATGACGACGCTGCTGGTGCCCGCTCGAGCAAATCGATTATAAGCGGGACAACAGGTGACAGGTGGTACAGTTCCAATGCCCACTCTGGCACGCGACGAACATAAATGGAGACGCTGCTAGAGGGAGCCCACTCGAGCAAATTCAAAAGAAATTTACATATTTGGCCTACACGTGACCGACTGGTAGCGCAGTGAGGCAAGTGGCCAACTCTCGCATGCATCCGATTTCATCCGAGGTTTCCGGTTCCTATTTCCCGCAGGGGCCAACTAAGTTTCCACACCTCCAGGATCGGTGAATTAGTACCAAGCGATGATTCTCGGGATGACAGTTGAGGAAGATAGATGTTCGGTCGAGTTCTACAGCATCTTCAAGTTGTCAGAACCTTCTATACTCTCTTAAATCAGAGGAACGGTAACATACCTGTACTGGAAGGAAAGAATCGTTAGCAAAGGAGTCATTTTCGTTCGTCATGTTTCACAAACGAAAACATAAGAATTTTGATGACCGAGCACAGCACAAGCACAGGTCTTGCCCTAGAACACCGGACGACCCCAATGGAAACAAGCCGACGAGCACAGGACACCTGCTGCGGTTGGCGCAACTTCCTGGCCAAGATTCACTTTTGTGCTGCGCTTGTCCTGACGTCGCACTGGAGACAACGGCGGCACAAAGGGTAAGAGCAAGCTGATGTCCTGGCCAAGAGTGTCGTGCGGAACAAACGGAACAGAACGTGACATAATGTGTTCGGAACTCGTCACCCGATCTCTAATGACGTCACAGGGGCGGGTTCTCCTGCAGGAGTCGCGAAACGCTTCTGTTGTGACCACGAACCACAAAGAGCCCCGCAACAAAAGTACAGAATCTCTGCCACGACCAAAAAAAAACCGCGTATAGTTCCTCACCAGCACACCTTAACCCCCACAATCCTCTACACAGATAATCCTGAAGTAGCACAGAACGATCCAACGCCAAAAACAAGTTTGAGCGCAAACTCGCGGCGCTTTCTACCTTTCAGGTACTATAAAAGACAACTAGCACGACATCGGAATTAGTGTCAAAGAAGTGAGCGCGATCCATTCTATTCATCACGAGAAAACCAGCCCAAAACAGTGAGTTTACCAGGTAAAGGCCACGGCACGGAACTTATTGAGCACCAAAAAGTGATACCATGTCACTGCCGAACGAACCCAATCAAATCCGAAAGCTGAGAATGCACAAAATCCCCGAAGGAAAATAAAACCAAATCCAAGTCCCAAAATGACAGCTTCTTGTGAACAGAAGCGTGCTGCCTTCTGTGAACATAACGAAAACTAAGATAACAGCTCACGAACATTAACTAAAAATATCCCTTTCCATTGAAGAAGAAATTCATGAATTTTGCTGAGCCGAATCATAGTGTGATAAAGATAACGAAAAGTACAGAATCTAACGAACGATAAACTCTTAACGACGTACCTAGTCGCGGTCCTCATGAGGAGGAGTGCACGGCGTGCACGGGGGACCATCCGTTCCGTCACTATGAAGAATAGTGACCGGGCTTGAGCGATCGAGATTTGAAAGACACATCGAGAACTAAAATCTTTTCATGGAAAAATATTGCTGTTTCTCAGTTATTCAGTTTCTTAGTAAAACATCTACAGCACATGAAACTGAGGAGCTATGGTACTTGGATGGAGGTCACGTTTCGAAACAAATCTTTAGCACAAAATGTGAATCTGTAAAATAACAAAAAGTAGCGCAATCTCGTGGCGGGGGGGGGGGGGGGGCACTTTATAACGGGACTTGTTACCTATCCCTCGTTATCTCGACATGTCCACCCCCACCCGAACCACAGTCCCCTGGGAAGACCAAACAAAAAGCATTATAACAAAAACAAACAATAATAGGCAAAAAAATACGCCCAAGGCGTACCCGGATCCCATGGTGAACAAGTCGACACTCACGCATTCGGTAGCGAGGGAATTTAAACGGACATTAGCCGCTGGAGTGTTTTCATGCCTTCATAGCTAAATTTTTTCAATATTCCGGCGACCGGACCCGCTGCTTTCATGGGAGGGCATCAGGTAAGCATTTTTATATGTTATATGTTGTGTGAGTTTATCTTCAAACACTATTCAGAAGCGACTATGGAGTGGACCTGGGATCGCACCCAAAAACTTAATAGAAGAACCAACAAAGCATATGGAACCATGAGGCAGTTGGTTAAGGTACCCCGTATGGAACTACGCGCAAAGCGTGCGTCACAGCATACTGCAGTCACCCACTCCAAATACCATAGCACCAACATTGATGAAAACCAAATTAATTCAAGTGAAAACAAAATTAATTGAGCATTACTCACCCTATCAGAGACCTCCATTCCCATGAAGTCATCAGACATCTGCAAGTGGGGAACCAATTATTGAACAGGTTATCAGCGACAATTATATAGGAAATCAAAGTTAGAAACTGAGTAAGCCGCTATGCTCGCACCAATTTGCGACCTCCATGACACAGATATGATTACTACAACTGTTTGACTGTCCTGTGAACAACCTTGACACTTTACAAGTGTAGTTTTCAGAAGAAGGGGTAGGGTGCGGAACGGTACCTCCGGGCTGGGCTCAAATGCTACATGGGGCAAGGGTCCCCGTTTCATTACAGTAAACCAGCTCGGTGCTTCTCTTCGCGTTTATGCAAGGGAAGAAGGACGCGTAGGGCGTCAGGGAAATGGACTCCATGAGTGATCCCCATAGGGAAGCGTAGGTAATTTCTACATTCCCGTAGCGCCGTGCACTTCGGAAAGCACCCAAACTCCCACAAGAAGCTATTAGGGGGGGGGGGGGGGCCAAAAGTAATGAGACACCCCATGCCGTGTCCATATTTTTCGTGGCTGGAGTCTGGTTTCGTGCTTGTCGTATGTGTATGTTTGTATGCTACTTACTGAACCCTATCTGAGAAGTTACCACTTCCGCCCTTTCCAGAAGCATGCCAAAACCCCATGCTGTCTCATGCCGAAACCCCAGTCTGACGAGTCGACCTGTGTCGCGCAAATCTCGCCCAATTCCCAACCCCGAGCAGCCTGGGCTCAATATTCACGCAAGATGAGAAGTACGTCTTCTACCTTAACCCTGCCAAGCAGCGAGTCTGGGTGAGGCCTGGTGACCTGTTACCGATCTTCGTTCGGCGAGATGTTCACGGCGAGAGGCACCTTTAGAGCTTTTGGGTCTGCGCCCATGGACAGGTTTAGCGGAAGCTGTTTCCCAAGAGCACTACGATGAACTCCAAGGCCATAGTGAACGAAATAGAAGAGATGGGCCGGCGACTCGCTCTTATTCATTCGCTGCGCTTCAAGAAGGTTCTCCTCTTCGACAGCGCAGCACCCCACCGGGAACAAGTAACCACGGATAAGCTCGACCAGCTGGGCTACGTTCACATGCCTCACCCACCGTATTCGCTGGACATCTCTCCATGCGACTACCACTACTACTTGAGCCTACAGGACTTCCTAGTCGGAAGGGACACAAGAACCCAAGCAGTCCTTGACAACCCTATCGAGCAGTTGATCAACACCAGGCCCAAGCAGTTCTGCAAGGATGGGATCAGGAAGTTGGCTGAGCGATGGCAGCAAGGTCCTTGCCCTTAATGGCAAATACATTCCTCAGCATCGTTGAGTTGTAATTGAGTTATAAAGAGATAAAGATTTTTTTTCATTTTGTCTCATTACTTTTGCCCCCCCCCCCCCTAATACATACTCGTTTAAGATTCCTGTGCATAGAGTGAAACATGACAGATTGTGTAGGACCCCTTTCTCCCATCGACAACACTCTTTCCCAACACCACTCAACCGCTGTTTTATCGAGAGCAGAAGTTGGATAGTCAACAACGAGAGCCCTCGAGAGCCTTCCTGGCGGAAACTATAAAGATAGGCGGCTTTTCCGCAACACTGAAAACAATGAACAACAACTAACTACAAGCGCAGCTGCGCCAAGAAACTCCGATCCGTCATGGAGCCTCGTAAAAGCGTTCAGGAGCTAATACTCCCTACGTTAAAGGAACTGACAGTTTGAAGTGGATCAGTAGGAAAAGTATGCGACAATCTTCGATTAAAAATGCAACAAAACGCTTCGGCCAACTCATTATTAATTTGCAACCACTTAGAAACAAACCGCATATCATAGTCGGTGAAAGCCTAGAGCGGGACTCCGTCCTTCAACGTTATATCGATAGAATTTGTTCAAAAACCTCCAAACATGAACACAAAAAATATTCTAACTGTAAAAGGTCATCAAGACTTGCTGCATCCAGAAAAGGCTTAAATCATGAAAAAGGTACGCGGTGGACCGTCCTTAAGCTTATACCGAATAGACCTCGTAATTGATAACAAACGCAGAAATACTCACCACCTGATCAGGCGACGACCTCAAGAACGGGTTATGACCAACCGGTGAGCTCGCCCTACCCAACGGAGCGCTCGCCAGCTGCTGCGTGATGTCCAGGATACCATTATTATCAACGGCAATTATACACCAAATCGGCTCTGAAACATTGATGACATGAAGAAGTCGATCTAATCGATGATACTACTTTCTTATTAGCAGCCTGTCGAAAGTAAGGCTCGGGACGGAACGTACACCCATCATTACAACGAAATGTTATGTGATTGGGATTCAAGAGTTTCGCAACAACGAAAAAAATATCTGCAATTTCAATAACGGAAATGTCGTTCCCAGGGAGCGTCGGTGAATGAATATTCTTTCACGTTTTACCAGTAACTGCAGATCTTCATACGCATTTTTGTAGCGCGAGGACATGGTAGTGCAGTCGGGGGAAGCGGGAAAAACGAGGAGAATATAATGATTTTCAGAGAAGAAGGACAGCAATTCTCCAACTCTAGTGCGTTTTGTTTGAAGGAAAAGATGCTTGGGAAATCGATCGAAAACGAACTCTAACAACGGGATTCTAAAAGCCCCCACAGAGTTCTGCGGCAACGCCGCTCGCCGCTGTGGTTAAGGATAGGGCAGGGACGCCGCCGGCGGTGAGCTCTGCGTCTCTGCCCTATGGTTAAGCATAGGGCCGCGGCGCTGCCGCAGAACTCTGTGGGGGCCTTAAGCGTTGGTCTTCGGCAGAGACTGGAACATAATGTCGTAACTAGGCTCCTTCCGCGGTTTCCACGAGTGATATAATTTAGTAATGATAACGCCACATCTCACATTTTTGCGATATAGTGCATATTGTCGTTAATAAGTGTGACAAATTTCGTTAACCTCGGAAAACTTGAACAGAAAATGTGGAGAATCAGATGAAATTAGTCTCGCCCTGAACTTGCAACACAGAATGGTGCACAATTCCGCGACCTCAAAACGCGTTCAAATACTGGCCCAAAAGTGAGTTGCATGAACCAGCGTTGTAAACAAACTAGACCGGGTGCGGCCAGACTATGAAACAAAAGACAAGCTCAGAAAAGGGTGCTGCGCGTTTATTATGCCACTAGGCATAGAAATTGTGAGAAGTCTACCACACCTATGAGGTGTGCGAATATGTACCCTGCGCTTCCTGCCATCAGTATGTGAAATACGAAAAGTGTGCACAACAATAAATAAAAAATAATATGAATCGCTGAAAGGAGTACAGAACGTGTGAAATTCTAGCGGCCATTGTGGAATTAAAAGAGCGCATTTGAAAGCTTGCAAAATAGTCGGAAAAGAAGTTTAAACCTATATGAATCTCGAAACTTCTTAATCAGCCTGCTCCACCATAAGCGCAGGTAGAAACTTGAATTCCGAGAACAAGTTGTCAAACATGAGCAGTAGCCACTCGAAAAAGACAATATTTAATCAACTTCAGTCCTAATAAAGAGGACTTTCAGCAGTGCTGTTCTAAACTACGGATGAAATATTTCAGTTCTAAACAAGAAGGACCATCTGGGTAAAAACTCAGCTCAGCGTAAATCAGTATAGTTAAAAGATAGATAAAAACAAGCTTGTACAGAAAACAGAAAAAGCTCCCCGCCATGCGAAATTGAATCCAATGAATATTTTCAATTTCAAGCATCACCCTCTCACTCAGGAAGCACTAAACGCTTACAACTGCAGCTCATGAGTTTTCCGAGGAACTGGTAAAACATTCGATCATAACAAAGCCAAAAAATGTAGGACATCTCCACGTTTAAGCAACCCACCTCCAAACGGGACGCTTTGGGGCGTGTTGAGTTGCCAGCGGCTCTGGTAGATTCCAGGCATCGACGGACTCATCATCTCCACGTTAAGTTCGGCTTCACCACCAGGACCAAGACTAACCACCGGAACTCTTCTTTCAGACGCCAAATGCGTACCTGGAACAGAGCCGCTTTGGCGAACTTCGGAAACACGTAGAAGGACCTGTCGAGTACACTTACCCTCCACAAAGCACAACGCAGTCCCATGAGGCCAATGTACTCCTCCGGTGTTCTTTACGCGCCACGACTTCACGAAACGTGTTCTCGGAGGAACGGATTCACCCTGAACGCGAAATGAGGCTATATAACAGCATCGAAATCAGCTTAGTTAGCCAAGTGGTTATTAAAGCAGTCTCACGCCCAAACAGCAACAGGTTCCATTCCCAGGTGAGACACGCAACGCCTTGCAAAAATTGCAAAAAAAGGCAAGGCTCCAGCGTCAGGCTCACAGGCCGGCTAAGGGAGAAACTCCGTCGAAGAAGGGAATGGTATGCCGCATAAAGGAACGGTCCATGTCCTATGTCTAAAGGAAACACGTGGGAAAGGTCCGAAGGAGAGGAAGATTAGAAAAGGGGTCAAGGTGTGCTACAACAGAAAGGACATCAATCGGAATGGGGTCGGGAAAGCTGTCGCGGAGTCTTTCAAGGATTCGGTAGCCGCTGATCAAGGAATAGGGAACTGCATTATGCCGCTGAACACGTAGGAGGGCTACTGAACATCATATCTGTCTACGTCCCACAATCCCGATGCCCTGAGCACGACAAGAATGACTTCTATCTCAAGTTTGTACCGGAGAACTACCGCCTTTAACAGAGGGACATGAATGGGCACGTGAGGAGTTTCAGAATAGTGGAGATAGTCTGTGGAGGGAAACGTGTCGACTCGACAAACCCAGGTAGAGAAAGACTTCTCGATCCGTTTGGAAACCGTTTACGATGTCAATGTTCTTCCGGAAGAACATGTAGCAACCCACAGGTCCTTGGCAGCCAATCTTAGTATTTATCTACCAGCAAATCTAGGGCAGCGACAGAACCCAGAGTCCGATGGTGCAAACTGCGAGGTCTGGAGCGCAACGAATTATGAAGGAGAATGCTCAAAGCAAGTATCCGTGATCCAACAGTTCAAGGGACCAGAACCTTTAGGAGGGTCATTCTACCGATCGTTCTACGTGCTAAGGAACTCTCGTTGCAAAAAAAGAAAGAATCATAGGAGTCAAGGTGGCATGGATCCGGAACGAACAGGTGCAGACGGTAAAGAAGGCGAAGACGAAGAAAAAGGCCAACAAGCTGTGGCAGAAACCGAAACCACCGTAGCACCTCACGGTTTGCAGAAACCTGATAAGGCTGACAAAAACAATCGTAGCAAAGGTAAAGAACGCGGAGATGGCCGTAGGGCACGAGAAGCTGGACGGACCACAGGACGGGAGAAAAGTTCACCACCCGGCTGACCCAGGCGTGGTGTAGAGATAGCGTCGACATACGAATAGTGAAGATTGTGAAGAGCACTTCAAGAAACTCCCTGAACGGGGAATTCTCCCGCCAGGTCAAGAAGAACAACTGGCAAAAAGGCCCTTCTCGTCCTCGGAGCACATGAGCGTTTGCCTGAGAAAAGGAAAATTAGTATCGGAAAGAATCGCCCAAGTTCGACTTTCGATAAAACTTGGCATATCGAGTGTCTTCAGCGTGTTTCTTCTTTAAGCTGTTTACCAAGATTGTTAAACAGGCTTTACTTCGGCTGACGTTTCGGCGTCTTCGCCTTCTTCGGAGCCTATCGATTCTGCTCCAGCAACCTCGAGAACTTCTCCTGTAATTTTACTTTGGCCTTAGAGCGAAGACGCCGAAACGTCAGCCGAAGTAAAGCCTGTTTAACAATCTTGGTAAACAGCTTAAAGAAGAAACACGCTGAAGTATCGGAAAGAATTCTAGCCATGATGATGTACCAATCTGGTCATGGAAGACGCTCAGAAACTACGCAGTACAATGGTTGGCGCGGTTCCCCAACACGGTCACAATATAGGTAAGATTCCGATGACTGAAGGAAGGGCGCCATAGTCCCCATCTTCAAGAAGAAGGGGGAGGAGCTTCTGTTGCCTCCAACTGCCGAGAGATCAAACTGATGCCACATCCGATGAAGGTCCACGAACGAATGGTGGACTAAATCCTGAGAAAGATGCTACCCGTATCCCAGGAACAATAGGACTTCATGCTTCAAACTACAGACACAATCTTTATCGCGCGGCACGTAATCGAGAAATATTGGAAGAATAGAAAGTCCCCTGCAATTTGGCGATCCTGGACCTAGAAAAGACCTACGATAAGCTACCCGGCGCCGTACTCTGGAAACCCATAAAGGGAGAGATGTTCCTCAACACTTGATAACGACCATAGAAGGCGTACGAAGCGTCGACAGCGGCGAACTCCGCACGGTGTAACAATGAAGGTGGACATCACAGTAAGAGTGGGGTTCAAGGATCAGCTCCACAGCCAGCCAAGAGGAATTGGAGAAGGTGTAGCTGTGGCAGGTAGACCTCCGAGACAATGGCCTGCGGCTGAATGTAAAGAACACCCAGTTCATCAAATCTAAGTGATGCACTAGACCCATACTGGATGATAAGGGGCGCTATGCAGAAGGGAAAAGAATTTCGCTATCTCGAAAATGACTAATTTAAACTTCATTTAAATAACAATGACTGGAATCAATCAATAAAGTGCTTCCGAAAAATAACGTAATCGATTCGAAGGACTGCTTGGAAAGCGCTACGTACCTCACCAATCGTTACGTCCTTCACGAGTTGCATGTTAAGAAGCGGTAAGTCGAATCCAATTTCGTTAACGTTATTCGAGTGTCCATGGTCGTAATAAGCACCTACAGCATCTTGGAGGTTCCTGAAGACGGCAAAAATGAAATGAGAGGCTTTATCGCATACAAGCTTAACCAATTTCATCCGACTTAGGAAAAATTGACTCTCTCAACAATTCCTTTTCAATAGTCCTGACAGAGCTTGAACTTTGAACACTCAAGATCTCGATTATCAAAAGCAAGACATAGTTAGTTGTAGTAATAATCATCTGAAGACACTGCTCCAGAAGAACTAAGGCCTGCGCTCGATACCAAATAATAAGGAAATTTATCTCTTTAACACGCCTCTATGAGTCGGCGGTGAGTGAAGATTTTTCATCTAAGGAACAGGAATAAAGTCCATAGCTCCCTAGTAAGCCATTATGCCCTGAACAGTGGACTGTGTCATTTGCACGTGAGCTCTCTTGAAGGCATTATCGTGCTCAATGACAGCGTTAATCCACTCAGTGCACTTTTCCAAATCCTGAACACGACCTCACATTTAGTAGACTCAGCTAGAAGTGCACCACTCAGTACGGATTAACCTTAGACTTTAATCCGATTCATCCGGATCAATCCTAGTCGGGAAGAGGAAGCCCTGAAACTGCAACTAGGTCCCTGCTTTCTTGTCGTATGATCGCCTTCTCTAAACTTATCCAGGGCCCTCACATAGTCGAACAGTAATTAGAGCTCTTGGAGAGATTCAAGACAGGGTGATAGGCAAATAACCTCTTCCCCAGGCCTCCCGATTAGGACTAAAAGTTCACCTTAAAGTGGGCACGTCAAATTTTCTTAAAAGAACGAAACAGTGGATCTTCTATCGGCCAGCCACTACTCATCTTTTTAGAGGCAAAACGCACACAACAACCCTCAGCGATACTATGTAGGAAAATTGGGTTCGAGTTAAAGCCCTACACTGCAACTGAGAAGCGCAATAATTTCTTCCAACGATCCAAAATGCTAACCTCTCCTAGGAACGAGATAAGATATATAGATATTTTAAAAAATCATACTCCATTGAGGCTGATAATGAAAGCTGGTCTGAGTTAGCCTTTTCCACTCAAAGTGCCTCACCTGATAGCTTTGTTTGGTTTCACAAAGAGGACATTTTCAAGCATCTGAGTAACTTACCGCTATCTTATACCACTACTCCTGATGAAATACCTGCCTACTTCATCAAAAAAGTAGCTGTAGCCTTAGTAGCTCCTCTCGAGCACATTTTCAATTTTAGTTACATGCATAGCGAAATTCCAAATCGATGGAAGCATGCATTTGTCACTCCTATCCCCAAAAAACCACCACATGGCTTAGTATCTAATTATCGTCCTATTAGTATCACATCAGTGTTTTCCAGAATATTTGAGAAAATTCTGAAAATGGCTCTTGTAAACCATATAGAAACACATGAGGTTATACCTAAGAACCAATATGGTTTTAGAGTCGGAAGATCGACTGAGACCTTGATGCTATCTACCTTAGATGATTGGACCAAGTCACTGGATGATAACACTGATGTTGATGTGGTCTTTTTTGATTTCAGCAAGGCTTTTGATAAGGTGCCCTTCAAAGAACTTATTTTCAAGCTTCAAATTTTTGGAATTCATCCCAGAATTGTTAAGTGGGTAAAGAACTTCATCACAAATAGATCCTTCCAAGTAAAGGTGAATGACAAATTTTCGCGCACGTACTCAATAACAAGTGGCGTACCCCAGGGGGGTGTATTGTCACCGATTCTTTTCATCATCTACACTTCCGATTTACCTGTCTTAGTTGAAAGGCGTGGCGTTAAGTGCAAAATGTTTGCAGATGATATAAAAGTATACAAGAATATTACCAGTGAAGAGGATCACCTTGCCCTCCAATGTGCTGTTTCAGATGTTGCCGATTGGTCGGACAGGTGGAAATTACCTATCTCAGCTCAAAAAACTCGGGTTTTTCACCTAGGCAATTCAAATTCGGTTAAACACATTTACAGCCTTGGTGGTTGCAACCTACTCAGTGAAAACAGTCTGCGTGACCTGGGCTTCATCTTAGACAAAAAACTTAGTTTTTCAGAGCATTGCGAAACAATTGCAAAGAAAGCTGAAAGAGTTACTTACAACATTTTTAGAGCATTGTCTACAAATTCAAAAACTCACTTGCTTCTTGCATACAAATCATATGTTCGCCCAATACTGGAGTATGGCACCACTGTGTTCAATCCTCACCTTAAGCGCTGCATACAGAGGCTAGAATCCGTTCAAAATAGCTACACTAGAAAGCTATGGTTACGCTTAAATGGCTACGACTATACCTCCATTCCATCAGCGCCTGATCGTAATAAAATATTCGAGCTGGAATCACTTGCTATTCGTAGGAAGCGAAACGATCTAATTATGATTTTCAAGATGATGACTGGAAAAGTTGCACTTCCACTTACTGATCTTTACACAGTCCATCATTCTACCACTAGGGGTTGTAGATCTAAAATTCACTATTCTACGGCCAAAAGTTGTGTTCGTGCCTCCTTTTTCACTCAAAGGGCCGGTTCTGAATTCTTGATGTTTACCAAAAAACATACTTTGCCATCTTCGATTAACCAATATAAAAAGCTCGTTGGTAGTTATCTTAAGACTCGCTAATTCGCCGTTTCTTGTATTTTTGTGTTTATTACCAATGTGTTGTCTTGCTAGTCTTTATCTCGTCGCGTGTTGTCATACACGTATAAATAAATAAATAAATAAGAGTACTGACGTCCACGTTGGGTGTCTGTGCCAGCCCTGTCTGCCACTCCCACCCCTCACGTAAAGATATCCCGAGAACAAGAATAGAAAAACAAGCGGAGCGAAACCTGAACCGTATATGACCCTTTTAAAGGTTTCAAACAATTGAGTAAGTGATCAATTTGTTCGAAAATATTTCGAATGAAGTTC
>OX375870.1:9114000-9192822 GCA_947359475.1 Heligmosomoides polygyrus bakeri
AAAATAATTCCACGTGTGGCATTACCTGAGCTGCACCTCCCCTGAATCCGCATTGTGTCTTAAGTTGTTCGTGCCAGGTAATTGTCACCACCATATTCCGGATAATGTCTGCACTTTGGAGAACAATTCATCAACTCACGTCATTCTACAACCAGGCATTGTTGAGGCTTAGAGATTGTCCCCCATCTCTCTATCTGAAGACATCAATCGGCATAGTCAAACTTATGGAAGATATAGACCGATTAAGTGGCGACACCACTGAAGACTCGTTGACTTTTGAGCTTGGTTTGAATTTGATTTCTTTTGTTAGAAGCATTATTTGAGGAAATTCGATTTTCCTCTTGTTCCCGTTCCGAATTCCTCAGCCCACCTTCTTTCACAGGGGTCCTCTGAATGTCCTTGTCCAGCGTTTGCGCATCACATTGAATGAGACGTTGCGCCGTGCCGCAGTCGGTAGTGGCACTGACTCTTTCATCTCATCGATGCCGATGTACGATTTACGATTGTCCCGCCCAGGCAACTGGGTCTTTCATCATTCCGGGGTAGGTCAATGTCTACAAGTCTGTTTGCAAAGCTCGAAACACTACTGACTATCTTAAGTCACTGCATAGGTCAAATGCACGACCGAATTAATTCCACGATATTTCTTTATTTCATACAATACAAAGTATGCGCCATGAAGTGCCCAAAAGCGTGGAAATATAGGGAATGAGAAGAGGGAAAATAATTTTAAAAACCGAAAAAAAAACAACTATGAAAATAGCTAGACCATGTTCAACGCGATGGAGCCAGCCCAGAAAAATGAAACAGTAAAAGTTTGTTGTCCTAGTGGTTGGTTATAGCGCAAGTTATTAAGAGAAACTGTATCCGTACCATTTGCCATGGCACCTTAATACCTTTAGGTATACACCATTTTTCGTCGAACTGGACATTTTTCACGTCAAATTGGACGCTCTTCCGAGCTAACCTAAGACTTTCAAATCAAAGAAAACTCTTCCAAACCGAAATGGACTTCTTCTACATTAAACTAGAAACTCTCAAAGAATGTTACAATAATTTTTTCAAGAAAAGTTTTAGTATAACTTTGTTTGAAGTAATAAATTAATTCTCAATAAGAGAACCAAATTTGTAAAAAAAAATTCAAAAGAAAAACAATGAGTTAAAACTTGTTTTTAAGAGCCGGAAGGCGGGGGGAGGGATCGAGCGTTCTACTCCCTCGTCCCCCTGGCCCGCCCACCCCCAACCCCCTGGGCTTGCTCGAGAGTCCAGTGGCTGCTTTACGAGACAGTGGAGACGCAGACATTTGCCACGCCTCTGTTTAAAGAGCGGGGGGTAGAACGCCACTCCGCCGGAAGGCGGCCATTTTATGTTTCTAAAACGGAGATTGCGCAATGCACCCGTCCGAAGCTTCACGATTTTTATTCGATTGGTGGCAAAATTTCTGTTTGCATCCAGTTTCACACCTGAAAGCGATGCAACACAAACAATCGTGAAAATCACACATGTTCTAACTTTCTCGCTGTATGTAGGCAGTATTCACACTGTCAATCAGATTAACGTGGCGTTGAACTTTTGAGTGTATGGCACGATTCAGTCTTTTGATGCAGGGCATGACTGCTGCTTTACTGCTCCTTAACGCAAAATTTAATTTATTTATTTTTTTCAAAAATAAAAATTTATAAGATTATTTCATCCATTCGGCACCTAAAGTAAAAAAAATTCAAAAAAAAAGTTATTCTGAGTTTTCCTTGAACAAAAATATTCTTACCATCCTGGAGAGTTTGTAGTTGAACCTACAAGAAACTCATCTCGATTTGGAAGACGTTTGATTTGATTTCAAAGTTCATAGGAGAGCTTAGAAGAGTGTCCAACTTGACGTGAAAAGTGGCTAATTTGACATGTAAGGTGTCCAATTTGGTTTGAAAAGTGTTAAGTTCGACGTGAAAATGGTTTATATGTAGGTCTGTGCTGGAGCTACGGGATTCGGGTATGCCAACCTCCCTCCTGGAACCAGCACGTTAGGATAAAGAGTAGTTGAAAGTTAGGCTAGCATGCACTATCCCGTAGAAGAATGCATGGCGCCTGCCAAACGGGTATTTTATAACGCACGCCTTCATCCTTCATCCTTATTGAATGACTCTAACAAGAGAAGCCCATGAACTTCCCCAAAGATTCTCAACGAGACCTTAATGGTCTTGCAGGGCATCGGACGACCGATAAGGGTATGTGGGGGCTTTCGAGATTCCTGGACATATTAGATTGTCGCAAAATTAATTTCCGTTTCGAGGAATCTATAAATAAAAAAGTTGTTTAACCTAAACCACTCCGTCTCAGGGAAAGCCACACAGACGGTTTGGTAGGTTTTTCCTGCTTTTTCAAAAAAAATATGTAGATGTAGCTGTAATTTTTCTACTGACCTTTTCCAGGGCTACGAATCATGAACCTACGTGACTATCGAGTCACAATGCTTAACGAATTTAAATTAGGACATTCTACGGCAGAGGCATCCCGTAACCTTATCAGCGTCTTTGTGACGGACTGTCCTTGCGAACGAACGGTGAGGCTCAGCTTGGAAAAATCCGCTTCTGGCGATTTTGAGCTCGAAGAAAAATCGGGGTCGCACACGCAGGTCGAAGCTTGACTAAGAAGCTTTGAGGAGAGCCGTTGAAGCAAGTCCGGAGACGAATATACGTACATTAGCAGAGGACCTTGACGTACATCAACAGGACATTTGGCGAGAATCGGCAAGGTGAAGTGGGTGCCTCACGAGCTGACCGATGAGCAGCGTCTGGCACGTTTCGACACCTGCTCCAACCTGTTAGTTCGCTTTAAAATCAGCCTTTTGTAAGCCGTATTATAACTGTAGATGAAAAATGGGCTCTTCGTGATAACAGGAAGCAGGGATTTGTCTGGATAGATAAGGGGATGCTTCTCCAGCATCCTTTCCTAAACCCGTCCTTCACCCTAAAAAAAGTTATGCTTATTTGCTGTAAAGGTGCAGTCCATTGCAGATTTTTGCGACCTGGTCAGGCAGTCACAGTCGAGTCTTTCTGCTGTGATTTAGACCAAATGCGTGAGAAGTTGCAAAATTTTTGGCCGACAGTGATGAATAGATGAGAACCGCTCTTGTTGCAGGACAACGCAAGGCCACACACCTCACAAATCGCTCGGCGAAAATTGACCCATTTAGGTATCGAGGCTGTCCCTCACCATATTCTCCCGACCGTTCCCCACTAACTACCACTCTTCCCGAGCTCTTGATTCTCATCTGCGTCAGTAACAATTCACTAATTTGGCCGATGTCAAATGTGCCCTCCTTGATTTCGTTAATTCCTATGATCTCAGCTTTTATTGTAAAGGATTATCATATTTTCATTGGCAAACCTATATAGATTTTGGTGGTTTTTACTTCGATTAATAAAGTTGTGATTAAGGTAAGGTATAGCAGTTTGAAGTAAGCGGTCCGTTTTGACTATTAATTTTGGGACAGCCTTTAAAGGCGTATTTGGCCTATACAATGAGTTGTGGTGGTCAAACGATAAACAAGTAGTGTGTTATCTTACCCGGACAAGTCTGGTATCAATTCACTGACCCTGGAGGGATGAAAGGCTCGATTGGCATGTGTAGGAACCTACCTAACCAAGGTCATGGAATCGGTGCACACGACAGTCGGCGCCCCCTCTGACTGCGCAACAAGCGTCTCAAAAAGAAAATCGGAACGCTTTACGTATTAGAGCGTTGTCATTGAACAGCGGCCGAGCAAAATTTCTCTGCTATGCTTTAGTGTTAGTTTATGTTCAGAAATGACCTGAAAGAAGAGGTTGGAACGAGAAAGGAAGATTCGAGAGGAGAAACAGCGATGCATCCTTGGGGGAAGAGCTAGAGGTAGCGAGTCCTCTTATTTTCCGCCACAAAATAGGAAGCATTGTCCAAATACGTTTAAATGAAGCATGGACACATATACATTGTAAAAGAAGGCGGGCATGCGCTGGAAGCTTAGATAGTGCACCATTAATCTAGGCTTCCACAGAAATAACTAAAAAAATCTAATGGAAAGGTAGGATGGTCACTGTGTGGGGAAAAATTCAGTTAGAATGATATGAAACGCTTAAAAAACTAAGGAAAACGGTGTATGAATCGAAGGTAAGGGAGACACCCATGCGTCAATGCGGGCACGTCTATCGATGTTCACGACCTACTTAGACGCGACCTGTGGAGAGGTGTCATGATCAGTGATATCATGGCATCCGCAAGTAAACATTGAGATGAAGGCAGCATTATTCATTTTCCACACTTGGGGGTGCGCCACGCATTCTATACTTCTACAGGGTATCGTGGAGGCCGGATGAGTATTTGGCGGGTACGATGACTTTTAGTGACCAGCCGATGGATATTCTTCGCAGACAAGCTTAGTACCACTTCACAGACGTATATGGAAGGCTCACTTGACCTGGGCCGGACGTGGGTCACGGATCGATTCGGCCTGCAGGCAACGGAGAGCGACTCTTCCAACTGCGCTCTTCTCACTTGCGAATGTACAAACGGTTTTCGTGGAACCTGGGCGACTTTAGGCTTGAGCCTCGCGATGTCTGCCAAAGGATCCATTTATAAGAGCAAGACCTTCGTATTTTTCTGAGAAAGAAAACATCCAGGGCGATCCACAAATATATTTGCTCAGAAAAGGGACGTTCGGGTTCCGAAGACGTGTCAGCGATGTCGCGCAAAGGGCGCTCCGGTTCAGATTACAAGTTACCGACATCGTTCAACAGGCGTCCGGGCTCACGAGCGTTGTAAGCGATCCAGAGTTAGGGATTTTCTCATAAACCAGTTGCTTTATAGCTGAGGTGAACTGCCCCGATGATCAGTGAGAAGCAACAGAAGTAATGTGGCTAACACGAAAAAGGATGGGAGTTATCCTAATTTGAGAAGGGCATCTTACTTTGTCGGTTCGCCAGTGGCGACGAAATTGATGATCGACTGTTATATGACAAATCAACATTAAAATGTCTTGTAAGGAGGCAACTTTTTATAATTTTGCTTCCGGGAGATCCGGAAAACGCCTCCACGACGCCGTCGAACGTGCGACGAAACTCAGAAGACGTGTCCAGAGTTCGCACTGCATCAGGATTCAAAGATGTCGTGCCACGTGCGTCGAAATGGAGAATATGTACATACCTCAAACGTTCCACCAGTGTGTTCCACCTTCCTGACGCTCTGCTCCGTTGATATAGAACCCGAAAGACTGCTAAGCGAAATGGTAACGACGTACCTAGGTATGTCTACCTTTATAACAGTAATGATTTTTGATGAGATTAAAGTAGTTTCAGATTTGTTAGTCATCAGGAAGTATGAAGCATGGCGTAGGTCGAAGGAGTCGCCGACCCTCGCTCGTACCCTGAGTCGACGTCCTCGGTTCGATACCTGCATGACAATATAGTTGTGCTTGAATGACCTATCCGAATAGGAATTCCAATGATTTTCATTCCATTAAAAAAGTTCGTTTTTCTGATGTATTCGAATTCGACTATTCAGAAAAACCGCCTTTTTCGGATATATTCGAATACGAATGTTCGACATTTGTGAGCACTCGAAACCATTCGAATATTCGAAAAAAATTCGAGAGCATAACTATATGTACTAGGCCGTCTAAGCATTCATTCCTCCGGGATCGGTTACTTTGGTATGAGAGTTGTCTGAGAGAGATGAAGCAGTGACTTGTATCGGCTATCCACAGCAATCCATTGTATAAGCAATATGCGTGTTCAAATTGTCTTCACGACATTCTCTAGAAATATGATGCGTGAAGCCTCCCAAAGAGAAAGGCGCTTCATAGGCTAAGTCGTCGAAAATTGGGCGAGTCAGCAATAGGATGCGTTTTTTTGCGTTTGACCCTGCGGATGGTGAGCCGAAGTCGACTGAAATTTGAGACGTCTCGAAAAAACATCAGAATGTCCACCATCTTGGTGGGACACTATTGTGGAAAACATGAGTGATATGGCACTCCTCGCATCCCTTGAGCGAGGAAAACGGGACGAATTGAGGCGCTGCTAGCACCTACTCGCGCAGATCGACGATGAATAGGACGGTCGACAAGTGTTGGAAGGCAGAATAGTTTCTCATCATTTTCTGTACAATCAAATCGAGTCGACTTTTATTTATGATAAAGTTCCTGTCATACAGTACATAGATTGCGATTTAAAAACGAAATCAGCTTTATTCTTTGCAATATGGCGAGTGGTTCGTACGGGCGAATCGTCTGCTATAGCAATCGATGTTTGATTGTAAAGTAAAGAGGTTGTCAGTGATTTCACAGCGTCGATCAGATGAGAGGTGAACTTATGCGGCAGTGAGTTCTTCTTGAGCTCCGGTGGTGATGAGATGAGCGAAGGCCTTGTAGTCGACTTCACCGTTCTCGATTGGCGGCTTACCCTGGAAGATGAAGATAGAACCCTCGCGAAACAACCTGTTGCATACCGTTGTAAACCAGGGCTATAGCTTGAAGAGCTCACCTTATACATGGCCTTGACCTCCTCCTCATCAAGTGGCTCTCCTCGTCTGTTTTGAAGAATCTTTATCAAGTCCTCCTCCTTGATCTTTCCACAATCCTTCTTGTCGAACATCGCAAAGGCGCCAACGATCGTCGGCTCTGGGTCAGTTCCTGAATCGCGTCAATGGAGTTCTACAGGACAGGTGTGAATGCCAGGCTTCTGCGGGCCGTTCGGACGTACCCGTCAATCGCTCTCCGAACAAGGTGAGGAAGACGGTGAAGTTGATGGGTCCTGGAGCCTCCTTGATCATGTCCTCGATCTGCTTCTCCGAGGCGATCTGCCCCATGGTGGCGTATAGATCCTTCAGGTCACCCTGAACACTCCTTTTAAGTCTTCTGAACGTTATGCCATAAAACGTTCAGGATACTACTGGCGAAGACTCTTGCCCAGCAAAATGCATTACATAGCCGGCCCACCTAATTTTCGACTACTTACCCATGGTGAAGCGTTTCTCTGAAAAAGGAAAGGGACAAAGGAAGGCAGTGACCAACCCACTCTGAAGGACGCGCCATGCTTTCCACCTCTAGGGGATGTCGTGAAGAAAGATTGAATGAGTATTTGGTTTTTTTTAGTGGAGCTCCTACCTTGTCGATGATGCCGTCCTTGTTCTGATCCATGATGCTGAAAGCCTCCTTGAACTCGTTGATCGTTTTCTGATCGAACTGAGCGGCCTCTGATCCGGATCTCTTCTTGCTGGACTTCTTCTTGGCGGCCTTCGACTGTAAGTGAAAATTATTCGTAACGGTCCGCCGCTGGAAGTCTAGGCAAGGCTTACTTACCATTGTGGAAAGTTTGGTTCGCTACCAAGTGAGATACCTGAAACGAGACAGAGTTGCTACTGAAGCAGAGTGGTAAGAACCAAAAGTGTTATACGAAAGCAACATGTTGTACAACAGCGGCATGCACGTCAACTCCATTGGGTGGCAAAGAGGATGAGATGCGACGTGGGTGGTCTGGGTGAAAGAACTGAGACAAGCTGTCTGGCCAGTCAGGCTGAGGAGACGGTGTGAAATATTGTTCTAGCCGAGAGCAGTGATCAGTGCCGACAAGAACTGAACGTGTGTGCCTGTGATGAACGCGGATGGACAGAGAGCAGAGCAGCTTGAGCTCGGCTCGAGTCGAAGAGGGTGGCCGAGCGCCGAGCGCCGCAGCCGCAGCCGCCGCTCGACGCTGTAACACCCTCCAATTTTTGCCCCCGCTGAGATAACCGGAATCCGCAAACATACGATTCCCCCGGCTGAGGGTGGAAATGACGACGGAGGCTACGGCGGAAGAGAGCCGAGCCGAACCTAGCCTCTCCATCGAGCGCCAACGGAGCATAACTCATGTCGGAGGAGTTATTCGGCTGCAAGTCTGAACGGCAGTGGTCTACCGTCTAGCGCTTCTGAAGCCTGTGTATTCCACTGGGAAAAGGTAACAGAGGCACGGATGAAGCCACTCACTAAATGTCTAGTAGAACCTGCATGCGCAAGGCCTTCAGAACTTCGAGAGGTTGCTAAAAGCAGAAGCAAGGAGACAACAGGGAGATGACGTTCGTCACTCTCGTAGAATAAGCTACGCGGCACCTATGAAACATCAGAAGACGCTCCCAAAAACCACTTAGTGGAAGATAAGCTCTAAAAAACAGTAAGGAACGTCGTTATCGATCCGCATGCCACACCGTAAAATTCTACCGAACTTCACAAAACTGTGGATCAACGCTGAATATTTCAACTACATCACAAGCTCCATGGCACTAGCCATTGACAAAACGTCCTTGTACTAAAAAATGCCACAGCTTTGAGAAAAAATAAGTCAGAGTTCGAATCCCTGTTTAGATCTTCTTTCTGTAATTTTTTCATCCCTCGACACAATTTGTTCTCGTTTTCATCCCATCTTAACAATCGAACGACACGTTTTTGTTTCATGCACTTGGCCCGTACTGCCGGTTATTTTAGAAGAAACGACAAAGTAAAGCGAAGTTCTGCTATGTAACAGTAAACAGTACATTGAGGGAAGAACCTCTGTAATTTTCAACTTTTCAATAAATGACGGCTTCTGGTAAATCCTTGCTAACCGATCACGGATGCGAAATGTCAAATTTATCTATGATTACTACATTCTAATTTCTGCCCCGTGCATGCTATGTAACTCAAGACACCATCGGAAGAGTGCTGTAATATTCCTGAATATCCATTTGTCTCAAAACGCTGACTTTGGACTTCATGAGCCATGGAGAGCGGCTGAAACTATACCCGTAAGGAGGGAAGAATATGTTATGATTTAAAAAAAAGATTCTCCGAGAGAAGGTGACAAAGCGAAACATCTAGTTTTTCACGTTTTCATCTTATTTCAATCTTCTATTTTTCTATTTCTCTTTCTTTTTCTTTTTTTTCTATTTCTATTTCTTAAAGGTAATAGTTTGAAAGAAGCGAACAATCATTTTCGAAAGAACCACCGTACATAATAGTACTCAAGGTAAGGTTCAAAGTGCAAACGTCTAGAGGGTAGTAAGGAACAGTAGAGGAAGCTTGGTGAATCTTACTTCACCGAGGTTGTGGAAGAGTTTCTGCTATGAGCCGCTACACATTACGAAATTCAAACATTGTTAAATTATACTTTCAGATGCTGTTTTTCCTGCAAAGAAGTTTCGACGTCAGCAAAGCTGCTCAACCTCTTCAAATGCACTACAAGAAAGTGAAGAAAATAAAGTTAGGGAGGACACCCAATTCTACCGCATGGTGAGCTTTGCTAGAGTTTTCAGCTCCACTGACACGAACAGAAGATGACGGCTTTGACATGAAAGGGGAAGACAAAACAGAGCAGAGGAATTGCAAGCGGAAGAAGTCTCCAAGGACCAACTGCAGATTCAACCTCCTGAACGTTCTTTTTGCATCCGGCTTTCAATCACACTTTATGCTTTAAAATTTTCACAGTATGAAGGAGTTCATCGGAAGAAGCATGATCGCTTATGTCTTCTGCCAAATGTATAGGATATGGGAGAAAAATTTTCGTCAAAAGGAACGCAAAGTCATCTCAAGATCCATAAACACTCGTAATCTGTCTGTAAAGCGAGTTGGTTTTTAGGATAGGCGAGATGAACTGAAGGCATTCTCTTGCCTGGAACACTTGAAGAGGCGGCTGACGCTGACAGTTACAGTAATACCAGTAATTCAGCGAAATATTCAAGAGAGCTTTAATCAGAAAGCAACCAGGCAAAAGACCTCACACATCTGCCGAGTGAGCTGCTAGGTCCGACAGCCGACATTGCTCGCCATCGGCAGATCCCGGAGAATTTATTGTTACAATGCAGCTGCAGTCCGCGATCAATACGCATTTAATGCATTGGGAGATGCTCCGTAGTGCCGTCGTATCACTACACTATTGCACTCGGCAAGGTGGACGATGAGCATCGCGTTCCGAAATGAAAAGAATTAGAGCTTCTTACCCGTGGAGAAAGCGTAACTGAGCTGACGGAGCAGGGAAAAGGTGAAGAAGTTTGATCAAATAGTGGTGAACTTGTGAATTAGTTAGTATGACCGATGGTGATGTTCTACTAGTAGGAATACATCTGATTTCCTCAAGTAAGCCTGCTGAGCATGCATGAGCTATGTTGAGCCTTTAAGCAATTCCTATGGAACTGTGGTAGTGTCCGAACACAAAATAATAGGAATAAACCATTGTAATATGATTCGTAAGCAGCAGTTGAGCAGCATTTTTGAAGAAGAGGTGATCCTGAAGAGAATGGAGGAGCACCACCACGAAACTGTTACCACACAGGAAGGAACGAATGCTAAAGTAAGCTGAAGCGGTGTTGTTGAAGCTGAAGAAATGCCAACGAACTTCAATGTTATGAACATTCACTAAAGGAGTGCAAAAACCGGCACCAACGACTACAACAGCTATGTGCCACCGAAGATTCTCAGAAGGTCGGTCAGACGTGACTGAAAAAACGAGTAGCCGCCGGCAATACTCGGCGATAGTGGTCCTCATCGTCGCGCGAGGTGGAGCGACCGTAGGCGTCCGCGTCACGGGTGGGCGGAGCCTCGGTGTGCTGTAAAGTTGTTGAGAAGCACAGCTAAAATAGCCTCGGAGCCCTCCCCGTGGTGTAACCGGGATTCCCAGCCGCGGTCCGCTTCTCTCACTTTCAGTTACTGACAGTCACACAGAATGGTGAGTCGCCCTCATCAGCACAGTTTCGACAGTCGATCCGTCGACTTTCACACCCTGTGATCTGCTGCTTCTAATCAATGAATAACTTACAAGTATTCTAACAGTATTACTTACTGTTATATTCGATCCCCTACCACCTTCACCTTTTACCTTTCGGTTACTGTATTCCTTAATAACAGTATCTCCTACATCCAATCATAGGTAGACAGACATAGACCTGACGATTACGATTTTCCATAGCCTTCAGCTTTTCGTAATTTCAGTCGAAGGCCGCCAAGAAGAAGTCGAGCAAGAAGAGAGCCGGATCCGAGGCAACTCAGTTCGATCAGAAGACGATCAATGAGTTCAAGGAGGCCTTCGGTATTATGGACCAGAACAAGGACGGCATCATCGACAAGGTGGGACGTCCAGATTTAACTACGAATTCTTCTTGGCTCTACAGGATTAATTTTTTAAACGCAAACTGAACTAAGCAACAGTGTTCAGAATGACCTCAAGGATTTGTACGCCACTATGGGACAAATCGCCTCTGACAAGCAAATCGAGGACATGATCAAGGAGGCACCTGGACCGATCAACTTCACCGTCTTCCTCACCTTGTTCGGAGAGCGATTGACAGGTGACAAGGCGGACTGTACATCGAGATAGGCTGTACATGGAGATCGCTTCTGGTTGGTAAGGCATGTATGTACTGACGGATGATGCTGTTCAGGAACTGATCCCGAAGCCACGATCGTCGGTGCCTTTGCCATGTTCGACAAGAAGGAGACTGGAAAGCTCAAGGAGGAGGACTTGATAAAGATTCTTCAGAACAGACGAGGAGAGCCACTTGATGACGATGAAATCAAGGCTATGTACAAGGTGGGACGTTCGTGAAATTCGATTAGTTAAATATTAAAGTCAGCTTGATCTTCGCCTTTGATCTAACGTGACAACTCTGGGTGGTGGTTCAAGCGCTTGGTGTTGCAGGGTAAGCCTCCAATCGAGAACGGTGAGGTCGACTACAAAGCGTTCGCTCATCTCATCACCACCGGAGCGCAGGATGAACTCGCTGCCGCCTGAACCACTGTCGCTCACCACCAGTTTCAGTCGCTGTGGGAGCGATGCGAGCGGGCGCGACGCGGCGGCAGCGGCAACTCAGCCGCGACGTCGCATCGCGACCGCTCGCACAGTAGGGCGCACTCGCGGTCGCATCGCGCTGCATCGTTTCATTCCGCGCATCTAATCCACAACTTCCAGCCCGCCTTTCAGTGCTTTGGATAGTTCATGTATATGGCCAGGGCGAAGCGGCGACCGCGGTACGTACCCCGCAGCGGGACAACTCGTCCGATCGCGATCGCCGCTCGCCCCGCCCGACGCGCGATACGGCTGCAGCGCGCCCACATCCCACGGCTAGTTCCCTTCCCCCCCCCCCCCCCCCCCCTCCCTCGCTCCTCGTTCATCACCACTCTCATCATGCATCCTCTCCTCCCTCTTACATATGTGCGTTCCTCCTTTTTGTCATGTCCATATACACTTTGACGCGTTTGTGCAAGATATGTTTCATTTTCGAACTTGTCACTGACACAGATGATGTACTATAATAAAAGAGATCATGAAATTCAGTGCAATTCGCCGATAAACGGTGCTTGCTCGCCGGCCCATGGCTGAAGATCACCGGAGGCGAACTTCCAGAAGAACGCTGCACCCAACGCGTAGATGACGGCCGTCGAGTAGAAGATGATGTTCCATTGGACAGTCGTCTGCAACTCGTTGGCTGCGTTTTGAGCGCTTTAAAAGTCGGCGTAAGAACTCACTCCTGTTGGGACCACATATCCGACAATCAACGGGCACAGCATGCCCGGCAACGTGGCTAAGGTGTTCGAAATTCCCATCAAGTGCCCGGCGAACTGTAATGAATAGATGACATTAAAGCGGTAGATTCTGGGTTGAGGGTCTTCAGTCAAACCTGTGGGGCGAGATCCAGATGGTTCACGGAGAAGCCTGCCCAGCAAATTCCTCCCAGTCCGATGGATATCGACAGGTAGGCGACAAGGAAAGGTGGCGAAGACGTGACGGACGCCAACGCTAGGAACAGAGCTTGACCTGCGAATCCTGAAAAAATCGGTGGGAAATTCAGTAAAAAATCTTCCAATTTGATACTTCTGTCTGGTTGGCCATGGTAGAATTTCAATTGACAGCTAACGGTTTTGTGTTCAGATTAATACAATTTCTAGGCGGAGGAACGTGCAAAATTAGGACCTTGGTAACTCGCAACTCCATGGTCGTCAGATGCAATCTTCGCTTCTTGTTCCTAGGCTAGCATGCACATACAATCAGCTTCTCTTCTTAGGAATAAGGAAATTGTATTAGCACGTAGCCCACCCAGATAACAACAGTGCAGGGCAGTTCAAGTTTTATATGACGCCTTTTGAATGCAAAATAGGATGCCCAAGGTTAGGAGGGCGAGGTGATTTCGCACTGTATGACGACAATGCATACTTTGAAGATGTGAGCCTCATTATCTTCTTGTCGCGTTAGCCCCGAAGGTGTTACCGTGATCTCCAATCGCCTCCACCTTAACCTATCAGGGATGTCGGTACCTTCCCGGGGATGTGCTCACAGTGCCTTCTGGAGGCTCGCTTCTCGGCACAGAAGGTTGGCTCCTTGTTTTCCTCGCGAGCACGAAGGGCAGCCACGGAGAAGGGCAGGAAAGCGACTCCGAGATTGGTCACCGTCGACGTGTGTGCTTGAGCACGTTCCGGAAAGTACCCGGGTGTCTTCCACAGCAACGTCATTTTCAGCAAGATCTCTCTTAAGGACATCGTTCCGTTGTTTCTTTGGCGCCCAGGCGTTTCGAACTCCAGAGTCAGCATTACATCGCAGTCATCTGGTCTTCTGAAGATATGTCGTACGCCTACATTGCAGCTGCTCCGTGGATATGGCATCCTCAGAGCAGCTTAGAGGAACTATCGCTCCTGTGCCTTCCCCAATGTCTCCACTATTCATTTGGTCTGCAAAGGATGGCAGACTTGAACGCTTTTCTGCCCAGCTTCTCGATGAGGGTCTTGAACCACGGTCATACGGTATTGCAGTGGGCCCAGTCCATTTCAGTAACGTCACCTTTATCAGATCTTTGATAACCTGGTCCACATTCTGCTCCTCTCCATGATGTCACTTACTTGATATCGCAGTTCATCCTTCTTAACGATTACGTCTTCTTTTCGAGTCCTGAATGATTCAGTGATGGATTTCGCTTTCTACGCTTTCAACTGTAGACCATTTCCTTGAGAGAAAAAAATCGGTACTTAGCGGGAATGATGCCTCCACATGGACTCCATATGAAAGTCAAGCGCGCGGCGTATCCCTTAGCATGCAATGAGCGAGGCAGGCTTATGGAGCAGTGTTCTCCTTTTTAGATCGCCAGATAACAACGTAGACCGTGGGCCATTCTGGTCGTCGCCGTGAACAAGTGAACAAGGGCTGCTTGAATTGAGTTCCGCTTCCATTGACACGAAGATGATTACAGAGCTGGACAAGATAAGGAACTCGGCGATGTAGACACTTCAAACCTAGACAGACTAGATGGGTTGTTGCCATGTGCTCGATGCTCTACCGCAGCTGTTCCTGGTTGTACAGTTAACGGTTCTCTCAGACATGGGATGCTGGTCGGTAAATAAACGAAGTCAGTGCCGATCACTGCTGTTCGACCACAGTTCTGTAAACCTTAATCGCTGTCGCATATGGGCTTTCATCCAAGGCGCATGAGCCCTTCTAAAGGTCCTCCACTATCATCCTCCTTCTCCTTAGTTACCTGTGCTGGTGTGGGCATAGTCCGCATTTTCGGGCTCGAACATAAACAACTTCAAAGCTATCCTGATCCTAACTTTGTCATGAAATAGTGGCCATTAAATATCTTCCAACGTCATGCCGAGGTTTTTCGAAGAAAACTATCGAAGTTTTATAGCCTCTTGGACTCTGTTCTCTTGGAGAACATTTTCGGCCAAATCCTGTCTTTCTGCAGAAGATTTACGGCGAAGCATCGTGGTTCATGAAAGCAGGTAATGCTCAGCATAGGAACTAGAACAAACCCTTTGTTTGTACATAGCCGGCATTTTCTAAACCGAGATGAGTCATACTTTGAATTTCCAAAAAAAAAAGACCCAAAGTGGAAACAGGGGCCGTATGCTATTCTCTCCTCAACCGTCCCCGGCCGGGTATGAGGCGACCTCCGCCCATATCCCCGGTATGCACATCATGCGCCATCGATTTTTCGCGCAGGGTTCCGTCCCCGAGTCGGGCGAGAATAGCATACGGCCCCAGATGTTCATGTTAAGTGGGCGGTACTAGAAGTGAATAGGTAACTGATGCACTTGGTGTTCTGATTGGCTAGTACCTCGGCCCGCTATGTACCACTTTAATACAAATTGTTCCGGATCTATCCTAATTGGAGGGGGGGGGGCGGCTTATGGTGACTTGCGTCTACAAATCATTGCTTGAGTTTATACGATAGCCTCAGATGCTGTTCCATGATGCCAGGGCCTTCCTTTAAAATCAACGGATGTGGTTGTGTGGCCCGGAATGGCATGCGCAACTGACACTTTACGGTTACCCCTCCCGACTAGGATAGATCCATTGTTCCTTTACTTTCCTGGTAGAATATCAAAATGAAGTTGAAATGTTTCAACTTTGACGGATAAGGAGCACAGAAAAAACCATAATTTATTCTTTATACGAAACAGTCCTAAGTCACGATTTTGTCATTAAAAAGAAAAAGCTGAAGTTCAACAATCAACCACAAGTTTTGCCTAATGGTTGTGTATCGTTGCAGCGTGATTGATCAGTAAGTCAAATAATCTCACCGGCAACGCAAAATCGCCGTCGTACCGTCAACGTGTCGATGTTGCGCTCTTTTCGAAGATAATCAGCCAGCTGTCCTCCCCACACCAACGTGCATCCCATCATCAAATACGGCAATCCGGACACGAAACCGGCCTTAAATTTGATTATTCAGTACAATATTTTAAAGCGCTAATTTTTTCAACTATTAGGTTGGTGAACAAGTCTTGCACCACATCGTATTATTTTCAAAATTTTCAGTTTTTTCAAAATTTAGAAAAAAATCAAATATACAGGCAATTGTGCTTAAACAGCCATGCAAGAGTTCCTAATTTAGATTTAAAACTAGTATTGGAAGATAATTTAAAATATACAACTATTACATTAAAATTAATCGATATTGTGACCATTTAACACCTAAACGAGCTAAAAATTATTACAGTGGTGTTAATCAAACTATTCGTGGCATGCGCCATGCAAGCAGTTCCTGAGGGATAATGTGGAGGCCATTTGAAAGCGCAGCCTGCCTAGGCATAGTCTGTGGTGCCCACCTGATGGACAAGTCAGTGCTTTACCCATACTAGAGAGGTCTGATATCAACTTACCCCAGAGCTGCGAAAGGGTTGGTGACCTGGGTAACACGTAAAGTTGAATCAATTTAGGGTGAGCATAAGATGCGCGCCTCTTCCGAATGCACTATATGCACCAAGGTTCTCGGTTCGGGTCCGGCGTAGGATTGCAAAGTCGTTCATGCCTCCTGAGTAGATGAACTGATACCAGGCTTGTCTGGGAAGTGTGACGTGCTGACTTGTTCATTGACTGGCCACCGCAAACCATTACATAGACCAGATACACATTCAAATGCCTTCACGATATCCCGTAGCAGTAGAATACGTGGCACAGACGGAAAGATCCCTTACTTTTGTTCTAAAAATCCGTTATCGGTTCTAAAGAGCAGGCTATGGAAGGCTACACAGGTTTATGATCACTCAAAGCTTTAACGTTCGCTACAAACATAGTAGCACATGGCGTAGTCGGAATGAGTCGCGACTTGCACACGCACAAATCGATTTTTGGTTGGTTCGAGTCCGACTTCAGCTACCTATGTTATATGACGCTATTCGTCGAGAAACTGCTACTAAACGATGATACATGTCAGCAAAATTTTGCAACCCTGAGCAGCTCATGATCCGGCTACGTTGCTAGAAAGGAACCAGCGAAACCTAGGTAAGGAACTCTAGCAGTCGAGGTGACATTTGCTTTTGAAAACAGAACGCGGACCTACTAGATAACACATTATGTCTAAATATTTCGAGTGATCAATATGGTGGTCGATAAAATTGGAAGACAACGTGAAAAAGAAGTGAATAATGAGCTGCTCATTCTCAAGCATTTAGTTTCGTGTGTATAGCTGGTATTATATGACACTGTACTGGAATGCGCCACGTAAAGAATCCTATTGAATGCATAAATTCTGCTCTTTGTACGCCTTATTCAACATAAAAATTCATGAAAAATTGGCACTCTCTTTAAACAGGTCATAACTTCACTTCAATGTTTCATCAGTAAGACATCATGGAAGCGTTCTTAGCCTATGCCTTGCGATGCTGGTGAAGATACTTTGCGGGAGAAGGCTGCCCGACAGGACACTGTTTTCTCAACCACTTTAGTTGCCACAGTATCCTCTCAAATCGATCCAAGTATTGATTGATGTGGGCACGAAGACATCCGTGGACAAGAAACACCGCATTTTGCTACAATGCAACATGACTTGAGGGCTAGAAAGTGTGGCACAGGCTTTGCCAGCTGTTTCGCAGTTGATGACGAAGTCAGTGTTTCTCCTTTTCAGACACCATCTCCGACCTTGAGTGGCTAGCCCACGAACCGAACCCGAAATCGATTCGTGATGAGAGCGACATTGGCGGCGCTCCCGACTTGAACTGTGCACTTCTGGCCAGCCCCTTCACGATGCTTTACTTTGCGAGTACGTCGTCACAGTATTCCCTGTTGACACAGTAGCTCTCTGTGACGAGTTTGATGGCCGACTGGCAGAGTGTACACGCGCGCAGCCCTGAGCATCTCCAGGCACCGTCGTCGCCTGATCTCGACAGGCTGCAACGGGCGCCAGACGGCAGTGGGCGCTGCTATCCGTTCGTACGTGTACAGAGCGCTCGAGAGTGTGCTAAATGACAGAGGGATGAGGTGGAACAGGTGAGAGAATGAGGCCGAAGAAGAGGCCTGCAAATAGCGAGAGCCGCCTCGTCCGCTCATCCACTCAGTCAGTCCGTATCGTGGTCTGGGCTTTCTTTGTTGGCACTGCCAGCGCTCAAGGGAATCAGACAAGGGGTCTGGTATACCAGCTTCTCATCCCTGTGATACATCGAGCTCTCTTTTTTAGATAATGCAAAATCATGGCAAAAAAATGTTGAAAAAAGGAACAGCAGCGGCGACAAAGCAACGTCACCACTTAGAAATGAATACAAAACCGTATAGAAGGAGATTGTGCAAAACAGCTGCAACGTGAACAAGTTCAGGTGAACATATTTTCAGCTCCTGAAGGAGAAAGCCAGGTGTTTGCGCAGATTTTGAAAAAGAAACGAATCTAGGATGCCTTGAAGACAGGTATACCATTCTGAACCTAAGTTTTTGCCTTTAAAGAACCTAGCCTAGTGACAAAATGTATTGCACTTGTACTGATCCTACTGATGGCCGCGTGTAGCGCAGTCGGAGGAGGCGCCGACTATCGCCTGCACCCGATACCAGGTTCCTGGTTCGAATTTCCCGTCCAGGCCAACCAAGCCTTCCATCCCTCCGGGGTCGGTGAATTGGTACCAGACTTGTCTGGGAAGGATAAAGCGCTGACTTGTTCAACGGCTGGTCACCGCGAAACATTGTATGGCCAAAAACGCATTCAAATCGCCTCCACGACATCCCTTAGAAGTACAATGCCTGCCGTATCCCAAAATGCCGTTCTTTATCCTTATCCTCACTGATCTACTGAGTTGTTCGATAATTAGTGTTGATTTTTTCATATTTTTCGAAGTGAATTTATATTAACAACAAACATTAATCAATGATATATTTACCATTTTTAGATGACCTTTTCCCACCTTTCGATAAGTTGAAGGTGAAGCTGAATAAACATTTTCTTAACATTTTGAACATTTTCGAAGAAACCTTGATTTTGAGAAGCGAGGAACTGGTGCAACTCATTGCTGATCGGAAAAGCTTGATCGGAATCAAAAGTTCTAACATTCAAATGGTTTTGAAGAAAGCGAAACAAATGGTAATCTGATGGTCCTATGTCAGGGCTATAGGGTGGATGAGGCGTCAGTTCTCAATTGAGTTCTGTTAATTTGTGACGGGTTATCGAAGACAAGAAGTCTGGGGGTCTGCCACTGTCATGATGGAACACCGAGCCTCTGCGATTGACTAGTTCAGGGCTACTTTCTCGATTTCTTCGTTCAAAAATAAAGTATGCCGATAACGCTCTCCTTGACTATCCTTTTTCAAGTTAACGTTTTACCAACTTGCTTTTACTAATGACGCTCAGTTTTTTCAAAAAAAAATAGTTTTAAGCCTAACCTCTAAAATGGTATACAATACTAAGCCACGCAATCACTAATACATAAAAATATACAGTTTACGCCATCTATGAGAAAAAAACGACATTAATTATCGAGCAACCCAATAGAACCACTTCAAAAGACCGGCAGTCCGCTCGTTGCATAAGTATTGCATCTTCCAAGTGTTTGTTAGCTGTTTTGCTTACGGATTGTGTGTATTTCTTTCCTAACTACTAAATTACAGGCTTTCTGCATTAAGGGTTTTTTTCTGGGTGCATGTAGCACAGTCGGAGGCGCATGAATCCTGAATCTAGCTTCTTGGGAAGTATAATTCGTTGCCTTGTCCATCGGCTGGCCAAGTGTTGCATAGACTAAATACGAATTCGAATTGCCTCTGCGACATCTCATAGGGCTAGAATGCGCGGCGCATCCCAAATAGGAACTGTTTAAGCCCTACTTTATACTTGTGCCGTTGCGATGGTCGGGATAGAAATCGACCGGGGCGGCGCGAAAAATCGATATCTATGGCAATCGTGGTGCCGCGCCGCGTGGCGGCGTAAGCATAAACTAGGGCTAACGCGGTCCTTTATCCTTTCCCCTAATAACCAGCAATACCACACGTCGAGGCTTCTTATCTGCTCTGTACTAGTAACACCGGTCTTTATGTTGGCAGAAAAAAACCCAGCCGAGTTTCGCCTCATCAAAATAAGCAGGACCCTCTAATGCAAAGAATAGGTATCGATCGGTAGCTAAAACCATCCGGAGATGGAACCGTTAGAAACTACGAGTCACAGGCTTCGTCGAAATCCCGTACAAGTAGGGTATCGAGGACAGCATGAGTGTGGCGTATCCCAAGAAAAGATCAACTAAAGCCAAGCTTCATCACCTTTAATAAATTGCTAAATTGTATGATGTTTGTGTTATACCTGTGTTTGCAGTATTCTTCCTTGTTGTTTTTATCTCTTAAAAATCGCCATATGAAAATGTGATAAACAGACAGAGACCAGTGTTATTCACAGTGAATGTGCAATAGGCTTCGAGATTGAGACCAACAATGATAACAAATCTCTATTTGGCTAACGTTTCAGCGCAACCGCCCTCGTCAGAGCTTGGAAAACAGGGGAAGTTAGGTAGTTATTCGTTCAAGGACTGCTTTCAAGTCACAGAGAATTAGGAAGGTAAAGATGGAACGAGAAAGAACAGAGGTGGTCCAACTCTAACTAAGGGTAAGGCCTCGTGCATACTTCCCGTCGCAGCGATGGACTCACGGCAATGAGCTTTGCAGAGTAACGCGAAAGAATTTGAAGTTCTCTGTGCTCGTCGCATCGCTCATCGCTCTGCAAGGAAGCTCGACGGCAATCCGTCCAGGACCAACGCTAAACACCGCGCGCGGCGCGAAAAAGCATGGCATGCCCGCGATGGGCGCGGGAAGCCATCGCGCATGCCGATCGCCACTGTTGCGGCGTCCGCGGCGAAGTTTCCTTTGGCTACTCAACGGTGTGCGGCGGAATGGCCATGAACTGAACGCCGCGATGGCATCGTGGCGGTGGAGGTATGCCCCCGGCCTAACACACTGACGACAGTACGCAGCATTTATGCTTCGTAGCAAGCGGCCGCTGGGAGACTACGCATTCTTTTTGCTGCATAACTTTCAACTCGATTTTCCCTCAAAGTGAAGCAATTTTGTGCGGATTTTTTGCAGTGTGCTTATAGAATAAAACAGCGAGAAGCTTCTACAGCTGTGGGCAGAGGAATGGTTTGGTGGTAGTCGTGAAAGTTTGGTAGCAAGGTGACCATATTACCATTATACTCCTTTTGGAGGTTGTACAATGAGAAGAGATCTGGTTTCTACAAATGGCACTGAAAAAATATTACATATTGAACTTGAACTAAAACACTTCAAGAAAAGGAAAGGATTTCAGACGAGAGGATACTGGCACGTCAAGCTCGAAGCACTTCTACAATTTCTGTCTATCTTTATGTAAAGATTCACCGACAGTCGCACATGGAATATACTTTTGGGGGACGCATATCACATCTTCTATTGAACATCGTGGAAGCAGTGTGATCGAACATTTGGGCTACACAATGACTTGCGATGGATAGCCGATGGGCAAGTCAGTGTCCTATCCCCCGAGGGAAGTCTGGTAACAATTAAGTGGCCTCGGAAGAATGGAGGGCCTGGTTACATTGGGCAGGACTCGACGCTTGAACCTTTGGTTGACGTATAAAAAGGTTTGAAAATAATTAAGCCGAAAACGATTGCAATATCAGTAGCAGAAACGAAGTCTAGACCCTTCTATTAAAGCGGTGCCAGAAGGATAGAGGTAATGGAGCTGGTTCGTCCGTTCCCATCACAAAGCTCAGGATCTATCATAATAGGGGGGAGGCATGTAGTAATTTGCGTCTACAATCCCTTGCTTGAGTTTCTACGAGAGCTTCAGCTGCTATTCCAGCATGCGAGGGCTTTCATTTTGAATGAGGGGACGTGGTTGTGTGGCATGGCACTGACACTTAAGCCCTAGTTTAAACCTGCGCCGCCACGCGACACGGCACTACGTTCGTCATAGATATCGATTTTTCGTGCTGCCCGGTCGATATCTATCCCGACCATCGTGCCGCGCCGCGCAGCGGCACAAGTATAAACTAGGGCTAACGGTTGCCCCCTCCCGACTAGGGTAGATCCCAAACCTCCTTTTCCAAGCCTTGTTAAAACACTAGGCGTTCCTAAAAACTATTTGCAAGTCAGTGATCTGCCTAACTAGTGCTCATACCTGACACCAATAGCCCTCCGAGATAGGAAGATGAACGTATAACCCTCAATCGATCCATTATTTGTGCGAGAAAAACAAGTTCGTTCATGTAGACGCCATTGGACGGAACCAATGAAACGATCGCGAGCTTGTCTACATATAATAAATCCGAATTTATTTCTCGAAAGGGGACGAAAGCAGCAGTTATTGGAGGAGTCCGTAGATCGAATATTCCTATACTACTTTGAAAAAACCACCAGAGAACGTTACATAGTCAGCAACTAGTTCGTATTTTTTGAAAATAAGTCGGAAAGGAGGAACAAATTAGTCTGAAATATTAGGTTGATCGGAACGTCTTGGTAAAGTTGTCATTTTTCTCCTTTATTCCTTTATAGAGCACACAAGGGTTAGCCTAATAATTCCAAATGGCAGCAGAACAAGATACCTTCTCCAACTCGTAGTCGGCGAGCTCTTTGAGGATTCTCGGCAGATGGGTGAGCATCGTGTAGAAGCCCCAGTTTTGACAGAAATGGGCGATCATTACTGCCCATACCGGCATGCTCTTCAGCATTTCTGCCCATGGTACGATCTGAAACATGTTTATTAAAAAGTGTAAAAGTTAAGAAGTTTATGTACATACTGAATAAAAACCACGGATATTCAAAATTCCGTTAACTATGTTTCTTTGTCACCTCCTGCCTGTTGTTTTGAGTCAGACAGACGGAGAAATTATTAGCAAATTTGAAAATGGAAAAGAACAGAATGAGGAATCGAAATGTTTCCCAAGTAGGAGATTTTCCCAAAGAAAATCCTTCAGCTCTGACCTCTCACAACGAGTGTTACACAAGGAATTTTTCAGCAATTTTTGAACAACCGACCTAAATAACGAATAATGAAAAAATAATAAATTAAATTAAATAAATATCCCACCATTATTAAATAAAAGAAGCATTAGTGAATTAATTAATAATCAATGAATTTTAATAACGAAAAGTCAAAACAAAGTCATCATATTATAAGAGAAACAAGTGCTCCGGCACGCCTAACGGCATGTCTTGCACTTGCGCGCTTCGCGCGACTTTGCAGCATCACAGACCAATGGAAAGCAATTTTTGTAAAACATAAAATTCGCTAGCATCTAGGACCTTGCGCGTGCTTTATCGGCATCAAGCCGATCACCACTTCCGTGCATTAATCATAGACATTCTCTCCGGACCGGCCATTAACGTCATTGGTTTGTGCTACGCAGTACTTCTCTCCCTCAAGTTGCTCACCGTTCTCATGCTCAACAGCTAGCGTTTCCAGATATCGTCTTCCGAAGCCAGGTTCCCCTCACTCGTTTCTTCTTACTGGATCTAATTGCTGGTTTGCCTTTACTGGTCTTTCCTTACCCTCTTTTTAGTCCCCACCTTCCTGGTCCCAGCTCCTGGATTACTTCTTTGTCTCCACTACTGACCCCCTACTGGTATCTTCTTGCTGGTTTCCACGCCCTGGCCCTTCCTCCAGGTTGTTCTTTTCCTTCCTGTTCACTCTTCTGGTCCACCCTAGAAGTCCCCTTTACCGCCTTTCTTCACCACCCCTTAGTGATCCTCCCATGTTCACGGCAGACGTCGGTGACACGTATTCAGAATCAGGACGCTTGTTGCGCGACGTAGGTGACCCGTCTTCCGAATCCAGAAGCTCAGAAGCGCGCGCAGTCGCCGCTGTGTCGAGCATGGAGAGGCTATGCTTTTGGAAGATCCCTTGTTCTCCGAATGAATTCCCTTACGGCCTCCCTCCTGTTGGTCCCCCGTCCTGGTTACCGCTTCCAAGTCCCTTCGTCCAGGTAGATTCCTCCCCCCCCCCCCCCCTCCTCGAGGTCCTCCTTACTACTCTATCCCAATTAAGTAGCCATCCCACGCTCACGACACGACGACGGTGAGCGAACGCCGACTGCACAACATTGGTGTCACGTCTTCTAAGCCCGGCCTCTCTTACTGGTAATGGATCCCCTTGCTGATCCTCTTTACTGCTCCCCCTCCCCTGATTGGTAACTCCCCACTGGTCCGCCCTTAATGCCTAAACCCTTCTTAGTGCCACTTTTGGGCCTGCTTCATTCCTCCCCCTATTGACCCTCCCCATCCCGATGCCTCCTCCAGGTCGCTCCCTCCTGATCGCTGTCAGCTCTCCACCTTCGACGTCCCCCTTCTACTCTTACCCCTTTAGTGGTATTTTTTGCCCGCGCTGTAGATGATGCGGCGTATCTCACTTAGGTCTGATCACTCAAACGTCATCGACCGTTAACTCAATTATATAGTGGTAGATAAGGAGAAAGGACGGCATTAATAAATTCCTGCATGGATTCACCATGCCTTTAACCTCTACGGAGTATCGTAGAGGCAACCTGAATGCTTCTGCACAGGAACATGTAATTGTTTTCTCCTCCCTGACAAGTCTGGGTCCAATTCCCTAATTGTGGAGGGTAGTAGGCTTGGTCAGCCTGAGAGGGCCCTGAATCTTAAAGCTTGATTCGGGGCGGGAATCAGCGCCTTTCCCGACTGCGCTCCCGTGACCGCAAAAAAGAATTTGTAACGTTGAGCAAATTGTCTTCTCCTATATTTCTTTGCAGTAGCTCCATCTCGCGTGAAAATTTGGCACATAAATCTTATGAAAGGCGGTAAATTTTTACATTTTTTCTCCTAGGAAAAAACATTTTACCAATCTGTCAGCGAAAGAGCGTTGCATAAATTTTCTTCTACCCGTGTAGCACTGAAAAAGGATACAAGCTCGCTACATGGAATGGGAATGCTGGGTGTGGAAACAGGAGCTTCATACACGATTATAACTAAAGTGAAATAAAAAATATCATTAAAAAACAAGTTCTATTTCATTGCAAGAAACGAACGGAAACATGCTTGTCGATAAATGTTTAGTTAAACAGCGCTTCACCACGTAAATGTTTCCATTTGTGATGTTCAAGGCATTCCCATCCTAACTCTGGTGATCCTTGAATTTCTAAAATAGAAAATTCCCTTAGTCGATGCAATTGAGTTGAAATTGAAAGAATTGCATATGAAAAAACGAAATTGAGATTTAACTGAAATGAAGTAGAATTGAACACCTACAAGCAGCCTATGAAAGATCACTAAAAACAACACGATCGACATCAAAAGCTAACGTAGCACCAAACAAAAAAATCATTACCGCCCAATATATTAGGGTGTCCAGAAAGTATCTGCAGAAATACGACAATTTTTCAAAATAACACAATTTTTATCGACATTTTATTAATCAACCAAATAATTTCCATCAACATCGACTACTCTCCGCCAACGTACCGCAAGACTTCGAATTCCTCTGGCGTAGAAATCCGACGACTTGGAGGCGAAAAAAGCTCGGAGGTCATTTTCGAGGTGGTCATAACGCTTCCCTTCCTGATGATGCTGAAGTGATCGAAAAAGGTGCTATTCACTTGGGACTAGACTGCACGGTGGATGCGGCAGAACTTCCCATCCGAGTTCCAGAATTTTCTGAGAAGTCGTCTTCGTGATGTATGGGCGCGCGTGATCGTGCAGCGAGCGAGCTCTGTCGAGCCTGGGCTGTAACTTGCGCATCTTGTCGGCCAGTCTCTCCAGTTGGGTAGCGTAGACCTCGGCAGTGACAGTCGTGCCGTCAGGCAGCAGCTCGAAATGGTAGATCCCATAAACTCCCCACCAGACGCCCAGCATGACTTTGCTCGCATGAATTTCGCCTTTTACGAAAGATTTCGGCACTTCATCGCGTTGGCACCACGCACGTTTACGAGCGTGGTTGACGTAGACGACCCATTTTTCGTCTCCTGTGACGATAGTGTCCAACCAGTTGAAGGTGCGCTTCGGGAGAGCAGCTGAGTGCATATGTCCAGACGTCTTCGCCGGTTTTCGTTGGTCAGTTCGTGTGGAGCCACTGACCGAGCTTTTGAACCATTCCAAGGGATCGCAGTTCATTGTCCACGGTGGATCGGGAACAGCCAAGAGCAGCAGCAAAATAGTGCACACCTTCATATGGATGCTGCTCCGCCAGTTTCCTCAGTTCATCCAAAGATATCGTTGTCGGTCGACCAGAGTCAAGCTCATCTTCAGACTCCTGTTCCCGCTTCTGAAGCGTTCGAACCAGCTATACACAGACCGTACAGAAGGAGCTTCAGAGCCGAATACACGACACAAGTTTCGATAGGCTTCTGCAGCGGAGTGACCAGATTCAAACTCGTAAAGAAGTACGTGTCTAATATGGGTAGACAGTTCGGCCATCGTACAGTGAAATAGGCAAGGAAGACGGAGCTGGATATGTTATGTAGATACAGCAGGACAGTGTCCTTATATAGCACTTATGTTGAAATCTTCAGAACATTCTAGAAAAAATCTAGAAGATTGCGAATTTTTCTGCAGATACTTTCTGGACACCCTAATAGGTAACGCTAAAAGTGGAAGCCCTGACATTTAAAAAGAGAGAACATCCTCAGAATCCACCCTTGCAAAGTAGCCTTTTAACAAGAAAATAAATAAGGATAAAGGATAAAGAACGGCGTTACTCAATCCCCTTTGAGATGCGCCAGCGCATTCTGCTTCTACGGGATGTCGTGGAGGCGACATGAATGCGTATTTGGCCATACAATGACTTGCGGTGGCCAGCCGATGAACAAGTCAGCGCTTTATCCTTCCCAGGCACGTCTGGTACCAATTCACCGACCCCGGAGGGATGGAAGGCTTGGTTGGGGCTGGGCGGAAAATCCAAACCAGGAACCTGGTATCGGGTGCACGCGACCGTGGGCGCCTCCTTCGACTGCGCTACACGCGCCCACAACAACAAGAAAATACATCCTTAAAATCCCTCCTGAGTTTGTCACATCATCTGAACCAATCGTTCATTTAAAACTCAGATACTCTTCATAAGCTGACGTACAGCCTATAACTGAAGATTATCGGCTGTACGTCAGCTTTCCTATGAACATCACCGCGCTAGACTTAACATCAAATTCGTAATTATGGAGTATTACACCGTGGAGCTCAACAGGCGGCGGACTTTTTCTACGTGCGGAGACAATGACGTGCTCACGTCACTACGAGTCGCTGTAAACTTCCGCACTTTGACGTCATCAAGATTGTCACCTGTAGAGCGTCGAGGAAACCAAACCAAATGCATGGAGTGACGTAAAACGCAGAACCAAGAGTTTCTGGATGAAACGAATTTACACCGACCCCACTTGTGTTCGCTTGAAACCTAATTCTGCAAGAAAAACTTATTCGCGAAAAAAGATAATTGCTCATAATTCGAAAATAAAATTTGCTATTAAGTACTAACACACTGATTAACATTTTCAGGTGAATCATGTTTCAAGAACCTTCATTGTTGCAGATTATTAGTAGCACTGAAATGCTCTAATCGTATAAGAATTGCCATCAGGATTAAATAAAGTGCGAACGTCGGCGTTGGTCAATTCCTCTGTGGAATGCGCCACGGATTCTACTTCTCGTGGATATAGGGTGAGGCTATGTGTAGTATAACATAACAACTTTCGGTGATCAGCTGATGGACAATTCAGTGTTCGAATGTTCGGTCAGATCCAGGCGAAATTCGAGAAAGCTATTGGAAAGATCGATAAATTCAATTAATATTGGCCTCCTGATCTAAGTGTTTAACCTGCTGTGAAGCCCATCCTTTCATCATTATATCCGCGCGACACCCAATCCGATGGGTCAAATCGGCGAAAATCGATAATACCGGCGGAAAGCCCGGCAATATCGATCGGTCTTCCCACAAAGAGATCGAATAACGCCGTCCTTTATCCTTTGTTCCGTACAGTTGATGAATAAAAGCTCTATCCTTGGCTATGCTTAAAATTAAGCAAGTTCTCAGAAAAGATTTAAAATGCTCATTGTATATGTCAATAACGTGTGTTTCTAGCCGCATTCCAGTGGGTTCGAAGGCACATGCCGTTGCTTCACGAGAGCATTCCTCCTCATACACACGCACAGACGACTCCACACACTCCACACACACACACACATATGTTTCCTCGACGAAGGCGAGGGAGGAGAGAGGGAGCCGAGCAGTTGCGCTTCATCAGCGCCGGCGCCGGAGTGTAACACCACGAAAGCGGCAGTGGCCAGGCGAACGACCACCAGGTCCCAGCAGGCCAGGGGTCCAGTTTCGAGGCCAGCCGTTTAATCAGCCGAACGCTTCGGAGTATTTCCTGCACAACTGGCAACCAGGGGAACGGAAGGGAAGATGAGGGGGGGGGGGTATTGTAGGATTTAATGCTCAAAACTCTTGGAAATGTCTGTCGCAATTTCGTCCTAAAAATTAACAATTCCTGGAACCATTTTTTTTCGGTAGACATGAAGTTCCCCCTAGTCAATTTCAGTAAGCACAAAAGCAACAGAAGGCTCGGAACATATACGGTGATTGAATTTTTCTAAAGAGAATTTATCCATTCGGATTTTTCCATTCACTTATCGGAGTTATCTATTCTCGAAAAGACAGAAATGCTCGACGGCATAAATTAACGTTACTATTCTAATCGTTCAAAAATCCAGCGAATTCGAATAGGATCAATAGCCTCCAGATCTGGTTGATTTTTGATGCACAACAAGAGGGTTAAGAAGATAACGGTAACGGACGGTGACCATCAATTCGTGCTTGTAACGAGCCATGTACTCTGCTTCTACGGGTCATCGAGAAGGTAATTGGAATGCATATCTGTCCTGTGCAATAACATGCGGTGAACAGGCGATGGACAAGTCGGTAGCCTGTTATAACGATGTTGTATAGCGATCGAAACTAGCGCCAGCAGGGACTCGAACCAGAACCCTCTGCCTATAAGGCAGGATGCTATGCCATTACATCATCGGCTCTCTTTGATCTAACGTGGCACAAGTCAGTGTCTTATTCCCTGGTACCACGTTGAATTTCTCAGCGGTACACGACCCAGACACCTCCATTCGAAGAGTACGTAACAGCCGGTGCCTTCCTCGACTGCGCCAGAATGCACCCAATTAAAGGAAATACCGTGCTTTGAAGTTCAAAGAGAGTGGCGTAAATAGGTTACAAATAGGTCAATAGTATGGATAGATATGGATAAGTGGACGAGTGGTAGCGGAGTGGAACCGCGGGCTGTCGTGTTCATCCGATACCCAGGGTTCTTGGTTCGCATTTCCCGCCCAGGCCAACCAAGCCTTCCATCCATCCTGTGCCGGTAAATTGGTACTAGGTTTGCCTGGGAAGGATAAGACGCTGAAATATTAATCGGCTGGCCACCGGAAGTCATTGTACAGACCAAATGCGCTATCAATTGGACTCCATGACATCCTGTAGAAGTAGAATGCGTGGCGCATCCCAAAAAAGGACGACTGGTTAACGCCATCTTTTGTCACATTCACCTTTGCTATAAATAGGTTACTCATTATAAAGTAAAAAATAGACGCTCCGCTCTGAGCATGGTTAAGCCCATAGAGAAGGTGACCTCCAATTTTTTATGTGTTGCTCTATACAATAAACAATTTTCGGATTCAGCAACACCTTAAAAGCCTTGAATACACCGTTAGCTGCTTGTATATGGACTTGAAGTCATCCTACAGGGTAAGAGATGAGGAACTCACATAGTGACTGTGACTGACGGCATCCCGTTGAAGAAGTGTAAGCTCTTCGGTGGTGATGTGAGGATCAGTCGCTGGAAAATCGCTGACACGTCTTGCCCAGATCAAGCACCAGAGAAGACCGAGAAGTCCTGAAAATGAAGAAAAAATGTGTTCGAGACGTTTCCCGTGCTGTTGCAAGACAGATTGTTCAACGCTGCATATCTTTTTTATGGAATATTTTGCTTAATCATCAGGAATTGCGTGGTAACGTAGTGGTGATGGCACAACGGTTCATAAAACACACCGTCTTTACCCTGATACCACCGGATGAAATGGTAAAGCGAATTCGCCGCTCGGAGCAAAGTTAGAACTCAGTCCGTGCAACCGTGGATGTCGCAAAGGCACAATAGATCTTGCATTAATATTTTCCTTATTAAAGGTGTCCTGATCTTCCGAGGAGAAGATCAAGACAACTCCATTGAGGGAACAGAGATGACGCTGTCGCCATCAGAGATGCTGCCGCATGGGCCAAATCATCGAAAATCAGGTGGGTCGACCATGTAATGCGTTTCGCAGACACACACTGGACGAGAGCCGTCGCAGACTGGATTCCGTGGGATGTAAAAAAAACATCAGAACGACTCCGGCGCATTGGTAGGATTTCTTTATGAAACTTCTGAACGAACGATATGACGTTCTTCGTGTCTCTCGAGCGAGGAGAATCCATTGGCGCACTCTGGCACGCGACAGAAACGGATGGAGACGCTGCTGGCGCCCGCTCAAGAATATCGATGATCAGTGGGATGTGATACAGGTGAACAAAGAACCAGTATGTCCGTATGTCCCTCTGTCTGCATGTCTTTGTCTGTCTGTTCATTCGTTCACCATAGTTTCGCAACCGCTGGAGTAAGGCTTCACACCTAGTTCAACATTACTGTTCGTTACATAGCATGAAAACCTTTGAAGATGGCGACCATGCGAATACGATGCCGGACGGACAGGCGTCACGGCAAGCTACATTATTGATCTCGGACAGTCATTATTGATCAAGCCGATCTTTGTCCACACTTCACCGTTTGAAGTGGGAACCACACGAGTAGTGATCGTCGACGGAGATACTTCACAATAAGCATATCGACCAGCTCACAATTATCGAACGACTTTTGCACGGAATTGAACCCTGCCCAGTGGAATAGCTCCACAAGAGGTAAGTAATAACCATCGACAGATAATGGTCCATCGATTTTATTGATTTTTGTTCTGAGCCAACGGTTTACGATGGAGTCGCATGAAAATGCTTGCCGGTGGAAAGACTTCTTAACAAGTATGCAATATCGGCTATTATCAAATACTGGAGCGAAACCCCAGCCAGTGTTTAGTCAGACCTGCCGTTGGCTTCGTAGACGATTGTGCATTCGAGAAGCCGTTGGCTGGGACAAGTCGTTGAAAATTAGGTGGACCGGAATGAAATGCGTTTCGACACTTGTTGGATGAGAACCCGGCATCGATTATTCCGGGGAGTGCCAAATAGAATCAGGACGTCCACTAACGTGTCGTCGAGCTTCTTCTTGGAAGTTTCATGGAAGCCTTAGACGAACCCTATGACGCTCTTCATGTCCACTACCGAACCAATTGGAGCACTCCGGCATGCGACAGGGACGAATGGCGAAGATATTGCTTTCCATTCGAGCAATTCGACGAACGTGAGGACGGTAGGTGAGGGGTGAACTCTTCGATAGAATTTGCAGAATTATTGCTATTTAATGATAATCAAATCCTATACTCAAAACGCATTGTGTTCTAGCACTAGCCTCTCTCACGGTCCTAAACCATTGGAGGGAACGTCGAGCATAGTTGTTACTATCAGCAGTTCTACATAGGCCACGCATTCATAGTAAAAAGAAGAACTAACCGAAGAAGTAGAATATGAACGGCCATCCGAGAACCTGTCCAATTACCGCCGACAGCGGCATCGAAATGACGGTACCAAAGTATGAGCCGGAGAAGGCAAACGTCGCCAGCTTTGTCTTCTCCAGTATTGGCGCCCAGTGACTCCACATCACATGCATGGCTGGATACGTTACACCCTAAAGTTGTTCGTATAAAAATATTTGTTTTGAACAATCTCATTGAAAACAAACAAAAAAAAGCTTATTTCTGATTTAAAAAGCACGACGTGGTACATGTCGTGAAAGCGGGCAGCATTGGGAGGTGGGAGCGCGCCAGCGAATCAGCGAATCGCATCAAATTGGAGTGACATACAGAGAGCTCGTACGGCAAGTACACTTATTGGCTGACATGTGCTCGGTCAGTGCTCTGCTTGGTTATGATTGGCTGGCGAGCCACCTCCCATTGCTGCCCATCCTCGTGACATGAACCCACAGCTTTAACCAAACTCTGTTTGGAATGCGCTACGCACTTCACTTCTACGGGATATCACGAAGGCAAAATGAGTATCTCGCCTATGTAACGACTTGTGCTGCCAGTCGATGGACAACTCAGTGTGTTATCCTTTACGAACTATTCTGGTAGTAATTCGCCCACCCCAGAGGGATGGAAAGCTTGCCTGCCCTGAGCGGAGCTCAAACCAAGGAAATCGACTTAGAATGGGCGCGTGGCACTCGGCGCGTCCATCGACTGCGCTACCACTCGCCCAATGACATAATACTGGATTCAGAATGACCAGCTACATCTCACACAGGTAGCAAAATCACGAGGAATGTCATTAAAAACACAATTCTAGCAGCGTCTCGGAGCCGAACTTCAGTTGCTCCGTTCATCTGTCACATGCCTTCAGATGCTTGAAAAGGGAAGTATCCAGACACGGAAATTTATTTATTGTAAGATTTCCAAGGCGCTCTGAGCTTTCTCACAAAACATGCTGGGGATATCGTAGTGGTTTCAATAACAAAATATATTTTTTACACAATTACACCCACTCTCTCATTCTTAGTTCCAGATAACAATAAATAAAGTGCAAACATCAATGCAAGATTGGCACCGATTCAATTATTTTCATTCCAACAAAAGACAAAAAACTCGACAGTACGACTACTCAGACTGACCTCGAATAAACCTTCAGCGAACCTTGCCACGACGAGTACACCATAGCCCATTTTTGCAAACGGTGGTGTCAGCAGTGTGAAAACGGCAGTCCCTGTAAGTGAGAAATTTCATTTCAACAAGAAAGAAATAAACTTCCAGTCATTATTTCAAACTACGGTTCAATTGCTGTGCCTTTCAGACGATTATTCTACCAACTTTCACTATTTTATATGAAAAACGAGGCTGTTGGGAGAGAAATATGGACGTAGAAGAGCGCCGAAGCCGAAAACTTACTATATGCAACCATACTTTAAATATTAATATTATTATAAGCCATCAATACCAATCAGTTGGTTTAATTACCCAAGTTTGTGATGCTGATGATGTAACTCACAGAGGTCTGCGATGGCCTTTGCTCCGCAGAGGAAGATGCGTCAGTCGCCCACTCGCTATGTTGTTTGATCATGGCTGCTGTATTGTCTCTTTACTGAATGGTCTCAGGTCCCACCAATATCGATCATCATCGCCGCATAATCGATTAGAATACGCTTCACAACACTACGCTCCACACACGGAAGTATAAATCCCGCCTTAATTGCATTACTTGGTAGCACCTATGCATTGACAACTGTAAGGGGTCGTTTAGTGCGCGTGCGACGCGATGCCATGTGTAGTGGCCGAATTGATCAATCGCTTCGCTCGATCAATTCGGGCACTACACATGGCACTTTAAATATTGTCGAGTTCCTCTAATTCAGTCCAAATATTCTGCTATTTTGAGCTTTGTGGGAAGGCCCAGCTGTGAGGAAATCTTTAATCAAGATATTAACAGGTACCAAGATAATTCGACGCAGTCCATCCCCTAATAAACTTTTTCTTCTTACTCTCTTCTGCTCACAGCCGAGTTCTTGTCTCGTTTGTAGACTTGCTGAGCATTCCTTGTACTTTCTTAGAAAACTACACACTGCATAATGGCAAGTTACGCACAAGGCTGAATAGCGAATTTGTTCCACCTCATTGCTGCATTGCTCGCCAAACGAACCACGTTCTTGAACTGCAGTGCAGCTGCACTCATCAGGTGTTTACCATGGAGAACCCTTCAGGGCCCCAGGACCTAACTCCAACGCGACGTCGCGGCGCTGAAACGCGGACGTGCGCTCGGTGAGCATGGTTAGCCGCGGAGCACGAAATGTTCTCAGTGTTTAAGCTCCCAGACCACATTTCTACAAGGAACTTAAGATCCCACAGAACGTGGTAGGCAACAGTCTGCAGCAGGACAATTGATCCGAGAATGGGTGATAGTGACCTTTTTCCGTAGCATAACCATAATCACGGGTAAAAATTGACCGAAGAAGTTGTAGTTGGCAAATACTGACGCTAGAAACCATCCACTTGATCAGGATTCCTGTATAAACTGTCGCTGATCGTCCTGTTGAAACCACATTCATATACCGTCTCCAAAAAACGTGAAAATAAAGCAAAGGCGTGCCGCATGCCCGTGTAGGAAGCGTTTCTAGCCGACGGAAGTATCGGACCGCGACAACTCGTCTAATTTCGTCGTGCGCGTGCGACGCCAGGGGGTTCGCGCGGCGTTGGAGTTATGTTTGTCCCCGCCCTACACGTCTCCACGATATCGACATCGATCATCCCCAGAAGCTTGGCCGCCTCATATAGCGATGGAGTGCTCCAACGCAGGCCAGGGGCCGAATTCATCAACAATTAAACCGCGGGTAAGTGGGGTATTAAGGGTAGAAATAAGATGAGTCAGGTAGAGATAAGGCAAGAGTCAGAGACGCAGGCTTCATCGTGGGTATCTCTACCCCCTATACCCGCAGGTTAGTCCTTGATGAATTCGGACCCAGAAGAGGCTAGTCGGTCGGTTAGGAAAATAGGAACAACACATATTCTTGTAGTACAGAACATTGTCTTCCAAGTGCTGTAAAAACTGCGCAAAAATTACAAACCTAAGCGGAAAGAACAAGTGCGCAGATGGCTACTTTTTCACTTTTCACTTCAACGCCCTAAAAATTGACAAAATTTATGATGAAAAAATAAATGCAATTAACGTTCTGATAGAGCAAATCATTCTCTTTCGAAAGCTGTGTAGCTCTATGCAAGAGACCGCCGGCGAAATCTGCAGTGAATCGTTGGAAAAAAACTGCAAGGACTTATGGGACAACCTAATAGTTTTGACTGAGCTGAGATATGTCGTTTTATATTTTGAGGCTCAAAACCTGCATGAAATTCGGGACAACCTAATATATAACAATTTCCTCTCAAGGATGCCTGATTGCAAATAAATTTTTTGGGCCAGGCGGGACTCGAAGCCGCATTTCTTGCTTACCGAGGGTTCGAGTCCCGCCTGGTGCTAGAGTTTTGATCGCAAACAGGCATCCTCGTGAGGGCTTATAATCCATCGCTTCTTTTGTTACTTCGCTGTATATATATATATATATATATATATATATATATATATATATATATATATATACAAGTGCTCCGTCACGCCTATCGGCGTTCCTCGCACTTGCGCGCTTGGCGCGATGTTGCAGTATCACTAAGCTAAGGAGAATCACATCAAGTTAGCTGCTCTACTTGCACAGTTTTCTTCCCTACCTAGGAGTACAAAAGGCTCGCAGTACGTATAGTATATGGTGTGATAGGGCGATCTATTGGTTCCCCACTACTGGTCTTCCCCTGTTGAAACGGTCCCCCATTACTGGCACTGGTCCCCCTCAATGATCCACCCTTAGAGGACGATGTCTTCGGCACATCCTTTGAGTCCCAGGCACGTCACGCGACGTATTCCGCACGTCTTCTAAATCCCTGCCACGTAAAAGACGTCTGGGTATTTTCCGCTACTTCCGCGCTCGGTAACTTGATCAGTATCGATTGATGGTAATCAATACTTCAAAAAGGAATTTCAGATTCGTGTTGAGGGACCTCGACTGCCTCCAGGGCTAACGTTTTAAACAGCCTAGACGACATCCACAAAAAATCTATAGCTTGATCAATATTCATTGATGGCGATCGATACTTCAAAAGCGAATATCAGATTTGTGTTTAGAGACTTCGACCACCTCCAGGGCTGAAGTTCCCAGGCAGGGAGAAGACGTCTGGGTGTTTCTCGCTATTTTCGTGTTTTCGTGCCGTAATTCACCCCCCCCCCCCCTATTTCCCCCGCCCACTATTTTATGACTAAATCCACACAAAAAATCGATAATATGGCCCAAACGGATTGATGGCGATGGACACCTCAAATGTGGACTTCACGCTCCCCTTCAGCGACATCGACTACCCCAGGACGGAAGCCCCGGAACGCAAGAAAGATATCCATAAAAAATCGATATTCAGCCATGATTTTCGAAACTTCACGCGCCAAGGCACACTGCACGTTAAAGAGTGTAACCGCACATGGCGCGTTATTCAAACCTGGATTTTGGTAGGGTAACAGCGCCCTTACTACACAAAAAAATCGGTAATACCGGTCGATATCGATTGATAGACCGATACTTCAAAAATGAACTTCAGATTCGAGTTCAGTGACGTCGATTAGCCCAGGGGCGGGGACCGCAAGAAAGTTATCCACAAAAAAATCGATAATACGGCTCAATCTGGATTGATGGCGCTCGACACTTCAATAACGGGATTCAGAGTCCTGCACACCAACCACGATACCCCTAGGACTGAAATTTCCGATCGCCAAAACGACATCCACAGAAAAATCGATAATATCGATCGATATCGATTGGTCGACTTCAGATTCGTGTTCAGCGACCTCGATTACCCCAGGGCTGAAGTTTCAGAGCGCTTGCACGACATCCACAGAAAAATCGATAATATCGATAGATATCGATTGGCCGACATAAGATTCTTGTTCAGCGACCTCGATTACCCCCAGGGCTGATGTTTCAGGGCGCTTGCACGACATCCACAGAAAAATCGATAATATCGATCGATATCGATTGCCTCCCCTGCTGTGAACGCCTCCCGTCGATGATCATCTAAATGCCCAGGCAGATCGCCGACGTGTTCGGCACGTGTACGGCTCGCCATGCACGGTCGCCGACGTGTTCGGCACGTCTAGGCATCGTCAGGCATGCTTGCCGACGTGTTCGGTACATCTACGGCATCACTAGGCACGTGGAAGGCGTCTGGGTATTTTCTGCTATTTTCGCGCCCCTGATGTTTCCGCCCCTATTTTGTGACGTGCTCCATGGCTAATCACTTAGCCCGTTATTATAGAGTATGACATATATATATATATATATATATATATATATATATATATATATATATATATATACTACTTGGCAATTTAGTACTCATTTGTTTATTTATTTATTTATTCTCGTTAACTGCCAAAAACACTATTAACACAACACAACAGCGCCTAGAAATTGTAGCATAGCTAAAAGAAGCAGTAATAAAATAAAATAAAATAAAACCCCGATTATAGTCACTTGAGGCCTTAATAAAATGAACTGATTATGCCGTTCAAAGCAACCGACGAAAGTCTCCTAAGGACGCCAAATTTTATTGCAATAATTATGATGTGCCCAGTACACGACTTCAGTTTAAAAGAAAAATTTTTATCAAGGCGAAGATTTTTTGCTGATTTTTCGATTTTATGTTGATTCTTTGTGGCCTTGGATGTCCTTAGATTTTTTGCTCTTATTTTATGCTGATTCTTGTGGTCGTTACCCTGAACTGGAAGCTATACTGGATATCAGAAATACGCGGAATGATTCAAGTCATTTTCTTTAAGCTTCAAGTGGCTGGTATCGAGGTAGTAAGCTGTCACAACGATGTTTTGTTGCGATCAAAACCCTAGCGCCAGGCGGGACTCGAACCCGCACCTCTTGTTGAGTCGGCGGGAATGCTCCACACCATTACATCATCGGCGCTGTGTGATCGAACGCAACATCTGCACCTCGTAGGACCCGTCCCCCGTGCATCAAGATGAGCCAGCAGATGATACCAGTATGGAACCAGTTATGCTGAGGGTTCGAGTCCCGTCTGGCGCTGAAGTTTGATTGCAGCAATACGCGGAATGTCCTGCTTAATGAGTTGCGTTTTCCAGAACAGAGATCCTTGTAAGATCCTATGTAGGAAAGCTTCTGTTGAGTTGTTGTTAATAAATTTCACCCCTCCTTCCGAATTGCTTATTTACTTAAAACTGTTCACTTTGTTACATCTACTAGGCGAAACTGAAAACTCACCAAAAATTCCAATCAAAAACAAATTCTTTCCGCCATAATGGTGCGCCAGCAGCCCTCCCGGAATCTGTAAAAATAACGAAAATTAATACCTACTTAAATTAACAAAGAAGACGTCAATTCGTGGACACGGTACAGGTAAATCGTCACCTGCGTAAGTATGTAGCCATAGAAGAACGATCCCAAGACGACTCCTTGCTTCATTGTTGACCATTGTCGAAACTCGCCGTCAATCTGTAACACATGACTTGAACCTAGGTTGATGCTACTCCGGTATTCATTTGAGAATCGCCAACACAGTGATGTTGAGTCATACTCATCACATTTCAAAGCATTTCACGCTCTCTAGACCGGATTTATACTGACTTATAAGTACTGCTGGTCCGTATTTTAGCAAAACGTCGAAAAATATATGAACAAACGAGGAAACATTTTTGAGCGAAGGTTTCATACTTTTGTTCATTATAAACATGAGTACAAGTCAACAATTGTACGGTATGTGGAGCAAGAAAATCGCTAGCCAATTAGCAATAAGCATAGAAAATCGTTGATTGGCTAACGATTAGCTCAGATAGATCACATCTAGGTATTCCTTCTCTTGCCCAGTTCACAGAAAATAACTATAACGGCAGACCTTGAATGTCGGGCACAAGGTTGGTTTCTAACTAAACGCATAATCAAGATAAATGAAAATAACTCAATAAAAAGTAGACAGTTCAAGGATGAGCCATGAACCCAATTTCTAGGGGATTTCGTGGAGAAAGTTCGGACGCCTGCACATATGATGAATTATGACAGCTAGTCGATGGACAAACTACTATCCCTGACAGGCAAATATGCAACCATTTAAAGAGAGCGAAAGGAAGGCACAACTGCTGCAGCTTGAACCTGAAATCGATTCGACGCCAGCGCAGCAGCACTGCCTACCGACTGCGCCACCTGTGCAGGAAATCTACATATATTAGTCATACACAATGGCTCACTTTGCCAAAGAATGCGGAAGGGCTACAGAACATTTCTCGTATCAAAGCATCGCCTCCTCAAGGGTAGAAGACATTTTAACCTGCGCGCAGAATATACGTAGTTGTGCTCGAGTGACCTATTCGAATAGACATTCGAATTACTTTCCTGCAAATTTAAGTATTCAAGTTCGAGTACTCAAAAAATCGCATTTTTTCGAATGTTTTCGAATTCGAATATTCAAAAAATCGCGTTTTTCGAATGTACTCGAAACCGGGTAGAAGACATTTTAACAGACAAGACACCGATATTTATTCATAAAACCCGGTTTTTCGAAGATAATCGTATTCCAATACTCGAAGTTTGTGAGCATTCGAAACCATTCGAGCATTCGAAGAAATTTCAACGGCACAACTATAGCGCAGAATTGAACCTGATCGATTCATTGACAGAATGACCACACTGCCACATAACACCAGACTAACCTACACGAGGCAATACTAGAGCTTACCGTAACAGCTCTGACAGGGTGGTTTTTCACTATAAAATTTTGAACACGTAGCACTATTTTTCACAGCGTACAATAAATTCTGCCTTTCACAACAAATATTTATTCATTCTGTTAAGGTAAAATTAGAGCACGGGCGCGTGTAGCGCAGTCGGAGGAGGCGCCGACTCTCGCGCGCACCCGATAACAGGTTCATGGTTCGGATTTCCCGCCCACGCCAATCAAGCCTTCCATCCCTCCGGGGTCGGTGAATTGGTACCAGACTTGTCTTAGAAGGGTAAAGCTCTGACTTGTTCAGCGGCTGACTACCCCAAGTTATTGTATGGCCACATACGCATTCAAATCGCCTCCACGACATCCCGTAGAAGTAGAATGCGCTGGCGCATCCCAGAAGGGATTGAGTAACGCCGTCCTTTATCCTTATCCTTTACAATTAGAGCATGTCTCTATTCTGGAAAACAGAAAATCTAGCGATCCATTAAAGCCCTTGAGAGCTAAACTCGAAGGAATAGCGATCATCTGTTTGTTACCCCCGTTCCGACACTTCATCGCATTTTTCATTCGTTTGAATGTCAGAAATCACTGAAAGGAGATCTCGTACACATAACGCAAATGCTGTTTACAGCTCTCCCCAAACCCCCAGCCTTAATCTCCCAAAATGTCAATGTTAAATAGAGCGAAAAAGTGGGAGATATCCAAACAAGATAAATGATGACAGACTCGTATATATTCGACTGCCAGCTTACGACGGATTCGTTGACTCTGAGAACAACAACAGCTTGCTTCTTATGCTTCACTGCTAAAACAGAAGAAGAACTAGGTTTCACTTGCAATAGAGTACAAATACAACCTTCGCAGTCTTGAAGCCTACTGGAACCATCTACTCATGTGAATTTAAGTCAACACGTAGCTCAAGTGTCGAGATTCGGTTGCTAAAACGCGAGTTGGATTTGATTTTCTAGCATACAGGACGCTTGGCAGATTTCAATCTGCTGCTAGGTAAATACGAAGACATGACAAGGTTATACGTACAGGCCTGCAAAAAGTTTACTACAGCTTAAGCAAAATGAAGTGGAGTGGAGTTAGTAGACGCTGTATTATAATGAGTCATAAATTTTGCAACATTTCTGTTTTTTCTGGAATTCAAAGTAAAATCGCTGAAGTATTATATTCTGTTTGAAAGACTGTTTCCTAGCGATCATTTTGAGTTATGAATCGTTAATTTTCCTTGCGTTGTTGAAAATTTCTATTCACTAGAACGATGACCACTCAAAGTGAAAATGTGTGTGTGTGATTTCATTTTCAATTAGTTCAAGCTCGGCAGCAACCCAACGACGGGGGTCAAGCACAGGAAGTCACCGGCAAGTTCACTCCTAACCGAACAAATTATCTGAGATGGTATCAGAAGTTCCTTTCCGCCCAGAAGGACAACAAAGACAAACCACTCCCGGGAAGATCAACTGCTGTAAACAAGGGGCGCCTGCGTCAATCCATCAATTCGAATTCTGCTCAAACCACACCAACCTAGTAAATGATCACCACTGCAAGTTCACCTGCAGATGACCCTTACAACCCTTGTTTCAGCATATTAATCATCCTCGGCACAGCCTTGCATCATTGCCTTAATAAGCACCGTTGTTCCTTCCCCAGTCATACAGTGAAGCAAAAGCTTCACGCCAATGACGTGACGACATGAAGACCTTTGATCAAGAAGAACATCCACCTCCTGCACACTCTCCCTTATTTTCTGAATCACCCAATTTCCAAACCATGGAGCTGCAACCGGAGTTTGATTACGAACTCGCGGGTTGCTCTTCATTGGTGCTAACCAACAAATTAGCCAGTGCAACATTTCGAACTCTTCGAACCCATCAGCCTCAGACTGTCTCAGTCCAACAAGATTTGCAGGGACTCAGAGGCAAGAAGTTCTAAAGAGCAGGCTTGCACAACAGGGCCTGCAGCTAGCACATCGCCTTCCTTACAGCGACCAAAAAGACCAATGCTTTGCATCCTCATTCATTCTCCTATAATTGAGTGGAATGAGCTGCATGCCACTTCCCTAGAGATCGCAGGGCATACGAAGATGTTTTCGGCTGATGCAGTGATGAATCGCCGAATCCTGCCATCCCTCATAACCATGTTTTGTTCCTCTCAGAGATGCATGAGCTACATGAAAGGATTCCTCGTTCTCAGAACGGCAAAGAATCCCTACCTCTTATAGCATTATAACAACACGAAACTCAATCAACTACATAATCCCCCTCATTGTCTAACAAGGGAATGGTCTGAAGCGTCTGTCTGAATGGGGGGAGCAAGTCATATAGGGAGAATCCTCACCCCTCAATTAGTATAAAAATGGGTTTATTTTTTGCCAAGTCATTAAACCCAAGGAGTAGGTGGTGCTTGAAGTCACTATGGAGTACAGCGCATCACGAGTTGGAGGGTCTTGTACGCAGGTGATGCCTCTGCCGGCAAGCGGCTCGGAGCGCAGTGGAAGTGGGGTTGCTTCATGCGGTGAAGGTCGGGGTTTTGGTTCTTGTGCGCTGCTGCATTTCTGCATTTCAGCTGAGTGGTTGAGGTTTGGGGATTCTGACGTCTATACCATTTTCCGACTTTTTATGCCTAACTTTCCAGCTGCATTCTGCGAATTTAACATGATGATGTAGAAATGTTCAGCATCAGTGATGCACAGGTACAAAGTGCATGAAGCACCACTGGGCACAATACGGGCAACGTATAAAGGCTACAGGCTCCTCACAGTCTGTTTCCACACATGGACCAATGACCTCGGAAAAAACCATCCGGCTCGGATTTTTTCAGATTTTTTTGTTGAAGAGACTAGGATGTGACGTCGGAGGTGGTTCAAGTGAGAAACTCGGTCTGTGGATCCCGCAAATTAACCTAAACGGCATCGATACACTCTTTCCCTCATCCCTGCCTGTCACCTGAACAGAGGTCTGCTGAAGGTTGTCCGAACTTAACACCAGCAATGTCTGGAGATGCTTGAGTGGTGATCCACCTGCTCCCACTGAAGCGTAGCCCACCTTTAGACAAAGAACCTTCGAGGGAAGAAATCAAGCTGGCCGAACGGAAAGCGACCATACTAAAGGACTTCGAAGCACATCAACTTGAAGTTGACGAAGACGTTGTGGATAAAAAGCCGGTCGGTAATAAACAAGTCGCAAGAAGGTACTCTTCACAGCATACAGCTAGAAAATGCGCAGAAAACGTCTGAAAATGGTATAGACGTCAGATACCCCAAACCTCAACGAGTCACTGGAAATGCAAAAATGCAGCAGCACACAAGAACCAAACCCCCGACCTTCCTCGCATGAAGCAACCCCACTTCCAGAGCTCCGAGCCACTTGCCGGCAGAAGCATCGCGGGCGTACAAGACCCCCAAACTCGTGATGCGCCGTATTCAATTGTGACTTCAAGGACCCCCTACTCCTTGGGTTTAATGACTTGGCAAAAAAAAAAAATAAACCGATTTTTATACTAAACGAGGGGTGCGGATTCTCCCTATATAACTCGTTCTCCCCATTCGGACACACGCTTCAGACCCTTCCGTTGTAAGAGGTGTGCTAGCGACCCGGCGCTTTTCAATTTCCTCGGCCAGAAATGAGCTCTGGCTGCGAGCCGAAGAAGTGGGCAACCTTAGTTTCGAGATTGGACTGATTACTGAACTTCTTGATGCGAATAAGACGCAATAGATGGCAGTCAATAACGAGCCAAGTCGGCGTAATAAGGAGCATAGGATAAGACCTAACAACCGGGTTCGTCAGATTCAATCTAAAAATTCTGTGAAGCACATTCTGTATGGAAGCAAGCGATGGGAGCGCAGTTGGAGGAGGCGGCCTTCACAGCGTAAATGCACCAATCGGAATTGTTGGTTCTGTTCGAGCCTAGACCAACTACGCCGTCCCTCCAGGTCTGAAGGTCTTTTGGGTCAGGACTAGAATGCACGGCGTATCCCAAACTGCCGTTGATTATCGAGATCATTCATCATTCTAATAATCAGCAATACCACAAATCGAGGTTTTTGAGCTGCTTCGTACTCGTAACAAAGATCCCTACGCCGGCAGAAAAATCCTTGACGAATCTCGCTTCAGCAAAACAAAGAAGACCCTCTGATGCAAAAAATACGTATCGATCCGTAGCTAACACCATCCCCAGATGGAGCCGTTAGGAATTTCGAGTCGCAGTCTGCATAAGCGATGAGGACTACTAATGTCCACCAGAAACGCTGCCTCGAATGGATAAACGGGTCCCATCTGGCACAACAAGCAGCGTCCTCTTCCGATGACGTGACGTAATGAAGCGTAATTGAAGATGAAATGCGGACTGCAATAACTCTATGGCCAGACGAAAGCAGGGCATCAATATGTGGTTGCAATCACATGTGAAATTTGAAAAAAATGCGACCAGAATCTTTAGAAAACAAGTAAAATATCCGATTTCTTCAAAATGAAGGTTGACCTCAACTACATCCCACAAATCCTTCCTTGCTTTTCGTGGTAGGCAACCTTTTGTGAATCCGTCTTCGCTACCTTGAATAATTTGACAAAATGTTTTCAACTTTCCATGTCAGATCACTCCTGCATGCTGTTGCAGCAGCTCCGTGAAGATATAAATGAAATTATTAATCTACAGTTATTAAAATACAGCAATACAGACGCAGCTAAATTACTATTGAAGGTACACTGATGATATCATATAGATGTGGAATGTAAGGCTCATCCAAGAGATTTTTAGCCTCAATCAAATGGATATCACTTTTATTTCAAAGTACTCGTTTTATGTTTAGAAGGGTGTAAAGCTGAACTTGAACATTCGATCTCATGTTCGACTGAAAATCGTAAATCGCCGTTATTCGAACCTAGCAAGAGATTATTGTTCGAATTCTTCTGAAATGTAAACTCGACTACTCCAGCAAATCTTCACGTAAACAGCAGTCGAATTTCGATTCGGATCATCCTTCATTCGATACATTTGCAAACAATTTGTTTTGTTCACTCATTCAATTGTTCAGAAACTCAAAAACCGATTCGTTTGTTCGTCCGACGGTTCATGTTTCAAAATTCAAAACATCGAAACGTTAGGCCCTGCTGAATAAAGAACTCCGCCTAAAACCCTCGTGCGGCTCAATACATTACTAACATTAACACCTAGAATCACTCTTTTTCTACGCTCTTTTAATCGAAACAGCTCAAAAAGTTTAATTTTAGTATGATAGTGGGATAGGCGCGGGTAGTGCAGTCGGAGAAGGCGCCGACCCTTGCTGCACTTCGGAAATGATTAAGATTCGGGTCCACATCAGGCGAAGTAAGCCTTCCATTCTTCAGGGGTCTGTGAGTTGCTACCAGACTTTTCTGGAAGGAAGAGAAGCACTGGATTTTCCATCCTCAAGGTAAGATCAGAGACGCTGTCGCATGGGCCAAGTCGTCGAAAATTAGGTGGACCGGCCACGTAATGCGATTCGCAGACACCCGCTGGACGAGAACCATCACCGACTGGATTCAGCGGGATGTCGAGAGAACACAAGGACGCCCACCAACGCGTTGGTCGGAATTCTTCGCGAAAGCCTTGAACGACCGATATGACGCTCTTCGTGTCCCTCGAGCGAGGAGGATCCATTGGACCACTCTGGCACGCGACAGGAACGAATGGAGACGCTGCTGGCGCCCGCTCGAGCAAGTCGATGATCAACGGGACGACAGGTGATACAGGTGAAGGCACCGCAAGTCCATTATAGGGCCAATGAAGGATAAAGATAAAGGACGGGGCTACTCAATCCTTTTTGGGATGCGCCACTCATTCTACATTAACGGATGTCGTGGAGGCGATCTGTATGCGTATTTGGCCATGCAATGACTTGCGGTGGTCAGTCGATGAACAAGTCAGTGCATTGTCCTCCTCAGACAGGTCTGATACTAATTCACCGACCTCGGAGGGATGGAAGGATTGGTTGACCAGGACGGGAAATCCGAACCAGGAACTGTTACCGGGTGCATGAGAGAGCCTCCACCTCCTCCGACTGCGCTACGCGCCTTATAGGGCAAATACACATTAGTATTGCTTCCACGACACTACATGGAAACAGAATACGTGGCGTACTCCTTCAACACTTTTTAGTAGTGAATACCTAGACGGAGTGAGGTATTTATGGCAACCAAAAGCTCATCTAAAGATCCAGTCAAATTACTGTGTTCCACAAATCTATCCTAGTCGGGAGAGGGGGGAGGGGGGGGGGGGGGGGAGGATGGGAGAGACAACCATAAAGTACCAATTGCAAAGGTCGTTCCGTGCAACACAACTGCATCACCCGAATTTAAGTGAAACACATCGCACCATGGGACATGTAGCCGAAATTGTCGTAGAAGCTAAACTCAAGCTTGGGGAAGGAGACGTAAGCCACCGTATGCCCCCCTCCGATTAGGATAGACCCGTGTTCCACCTTCACATTCCGCACTTTCCAAACGCAAAAACACGTCTACCAATGCTTAGGTGTGCTAAAGGACTCGCTATAAATAGTCACACAGCCAGCACTCACACCTGAATGGATATCATGCGCTTTTCGTGAGCACTGTACTAGAAGAGAACGAACATTAATGAACTCGAAGTGCGCGAGAGGATATACGTTCCCCGTTTCTTAGTTCTCCCTACACCTTACACACCTACTGATCTATCACGTTCCCTTCGGTCAAGCACGCGCGACGTCATCAGGACATCAGATGACGTCATGTGTTTTCCATCGCGCTTCATCCAAGTGCAGACCGACATCGTCGACTAAGTCCTATTGACAGCCGCCGCCGCGATGGAGGTTTCAACGGATGCAATAGCTCCGAATGACTCTTGATATCGTCGAGGGCCAACACTAACTGAATTCGTCGGGTCGGAGCTCGTTCACAAATCAGGTTCCATCACGGACCACTGCCCTCTTCTCCACAACCACCCTCGTTCCCGACAGCAGGTCAACATCACCATGAATCAGGTCATGTGTAAAGGACAGGGAAGAACTCCGAAAAGCTCAACGTTAGAAGAGCTGTAGCTCATAAAGCTCATAAGTAGGCTACAGCTGCTCATTCCCATTGCAAGAGTCACGACCAGATCCTCATTTTTGACAAGCTGCGGGAGCTCAACTTTCTGGTAACGGAAAATTAAAATCTCTTGTCCTAATCCACGCATGCTTTCAAGAAATTGCTGATGACCAAATTCTGTAGCTGTTTCTAGAGTTATAAATGCCTTATATCCACGTTTGGCTGCTGTTTTGTGACGTTTTTTAGTAGAACATGTTAATTTTTCCCATTTGTTTTACGCGTGTCATATCCACGTCACGACAAGAAATAAATAAAGAAGGCTTCCAGAGTTCAAAGCTTCGGCGACAGTTTTGGTCCAGACACGATGTTGCTTGGGCCAATCGTTGAAAATTAGGAGGGCCAGCCAAGTAATGTGTTCCGCAGACAACCACCGGACGAGAGTCGACTGGATTTCGCGCGATGTCAAACGAGCACCAGAACGATCAGCGAAGAATGGACTTTTCTTAAAAGCCTCGAACAAACAGTATGACATTCCACGTGTTCCTGAAGCGAGAAGAACCCAATGGAGTACTCTGGCACGCGATAAGGACGGGTTGAGACGTTGCTGGCGCCCGCTCGAGCAACTCGATGATCAACGGTACAAGGGGTGATGCAGCTGATACAGCTTTTAGCATAGGAATTTTTGAAGTGCATGGAAAAATAGTATGTTGAAAATATGCATTTAAGAGAGTAAAATGGGAAAATGAACCAGCTTTGCATTCAGCAGCATTACAGCAGAGTGACCCAGAAAACCTAATACACTTCTTTCAAGGATCATAGCTCCGGTGCAAGCGAAGATATCGAAGACGTCCAGGGCGCATATGAAAGGTAATGGAGAACGCTAATCAATGCTTTAGAGATGCGCCATGCATTCTACTTCTGCGGGATGTAGAGGAGGCAATTCGAATGCGTAGTTGGCCTATGCAATGACTTGCGAGGATGGTCAGCCAATAGACAAATCACTGTTTTATCACTACAAGGCAAGTCTAGTACCACGTCAATAACTCTGGAAAGATGCGAAACCTGGTTGGCCTGTGGGAGAAAAATTCGAACCAATGACATGGAATCGGTTGCTTCGTGGTGCCTGCGCCACCTCCGACTGCGCTTCCACGCACCTCCAAACACAGTACGCGACAGCCGCCGTGCGGAAGGCCTATGTTATACATCGGCGACACGTCGGCGACGCTGTGTTGCGCGAGCTGCTACGCACTGCGTGGCAGCCCGCGTAAGCCCTTGTTTATATTTGCGCCGCTGCGCGGCGCGGAGCCATGGTCGGAATAGATACCGACCGGGCGGCGCGAAAAATCGATATCTATGGAGATCGTAGTGCCGCGCCACGTGGCGGCGCAAGTGTAAACTAGAGCTAACACTTTCGCCGACGTCGCCGACAACAGCGTCGCCGAAGTATAACATAGGCCTAAGAAAGCTTGGAAAATTGAAATTCGGTGACCTGTGAATTGTAAAGGATTGCTCCATCCAACAAGTCAAATCAAATTTTAAAGTACACTAACTGAACTAAAATCTTATTACAGATCTGGCGCAGATATTATCGCTGTGCTACTCTATCCTTAAAATTTAAAATTAAGTAACAATATACTACGACTTGCTGCAGAATAGGTAGCTCTCTTGTATATTTTTAGATAAAGACTGCGCAGTGTTGCAAGTGAATGAAGAGGTAAAAATAATCTAACGTTTACCGGGAAATGAGGAAAACACTGGCCGAAGAATTTGAAAGCTCGATATCGCAGAAAGGGAAAGTTTTCTCCCGCACATTTTCTATGGTAGATAGCAGAGAAACCCTGTAAAGAACGGAAAAAAACAACAAATCCAAACAATTGCTAGAATTTCCTTATTCTCACTGTTCATTTTCATTACCCTGTGTGGCAGCGCAGTCGAAGGAGACGCCGACTGTCGTCAAGGTTCTCGGTTCGGGTTTCCTTTCTAGGCCAACCAAGCCTTCTGTCCCTACGGCCGGCGAGTTGGTGCTAGGTTTGTCTGGGAAAGCTAAGCCGCCGAATTTATCAATGGTTGACCACCGCTAGTCATTCTATAACCGAAATATGCGTTACCGTTATAGGGCGCCTCCACGACGTCACGTGGACTTAGAATGCGTGGCGCATCCCACAACGGGGTTAACACCGTCCTTCAGCCTTTAACCTTATTCTTCCTTGAAGTTAAGGAGTGCTGAACTTGAAACCGAGCAAAACGTTGTTACTTTATACAGAGTTACTAACGATTTATTGGGCTCAATCAAAATTAAAAATAGGATGTCTATCCTACTGTACCGCTTGCACAGAGTTTAATTTTTATTTGTGCCTCATTTCTGTGTCATTTCTTTTTTATCGTTTTGAAATATCTCAGAGAGCTGACTATTGCTTATTTCAACTTGGGTCCACTATACTGTATGCTTCCTCAACATTTTACCGAAATAAATAAACGAAACTCTTGGAAGCTTCAATGGACTAAAACTCGGAGTGATGGACCCGGACATGTTCCTCAGCGCTGCAGGAGAGCGACAGCCCGACAGCGGTTCGCCTTCTCTGCGAGTTTAATTGAATTTCGACTAAATTGCCCGAAATTAAAATGCATAGGGAATGCCTTCGGGTCTGCCAACGAACACAAAAAGCGTCCCCCCGGGGACTGTGGGCGCCTGGATTAGCTCTGGCTGGACTCGCTCAACATTGTGCTCGACGTGACTGGCTGCAGCGTAGCAACAGAACAGACACCTCCCTATAGCGCTCCGTTGGAAACCCTTGGGTGAGTGAGAGTTGAGTAGATGGGGCCCGCTTCTACCTAGTTGAAACTGCAGTTTAAACCACTCAATCGAAATATTTTGTACTCCGATTCTATCTAATATTCTCTTGATTCCACTAATCTACCCCTTAGAAGACGTGAAAACAAGATGCCTATATCCGGATACTGAGCATTGAAGCCATAGATTCCACCGCTCATATGGCTCTAGGCTTCGCGTGCAGCATTAAAGGAAAAGGAATAATAGGCGAATATGAGGTATGAGAAATGCACATGTCGAGAAGAAGAAAAACGACCAGAAAAGGCGATAATCGATCTTTTGACGGATGCGCCACGCCTTCCCTTCTGGCGTGATATCGTGGATGTTAAGTGAAACGGGTTAGCCAATGAACATGCAAGTGCGCAAACATGTCTGGTGTCAAGTCGCCGACCTCATATGGAAGGCTTGGTTGTCCTGAGAGGGATTCGAGCCATAAATCGATTTAGGCTTCCTCCAAAGCCAGTGCCTGCACTGGGTCCATTGTTCCACACGTCGTCATTTAAGCCCAAGCATTAAAAACGTAGGATGCCTTCGGAAAGCTCTAGAGCCTAAGTCGGATGTTTTTCGCTTCTCCTTCTTCGAAGTAAATAAAATTCCTGAGCATGTACACCACAAGCAGACCAGTAACAGTGACCCAAGCTATGACTATTCAATGTAGTTATATTCTCAGAAAATTTCAAATATTCGATGGTTTCCGGTGCTTACAAACCCTGTTTATTCCACACTCTAATTCGAACATATTCGAAAAACGCGATTTTTTGAAAGTTCGAATTCGAGTCGTATATAAATCACCCGTCGAGTACCTACCTACCTATTCGCGCAGGTCATTTGAGCACAACCATGCCTTTTAAGCAGAAAACTGTATAAACTGTTCGCCTTAATGGCTGAAACAGATCAAGTGTGAAGCATCTTCAGTACAAGTCGCGAAGACACACCGGGAAATTGCGGAAAGCTGCTACCCTAACCGCAGCAGGCCATCATGTGCCCTGCCTGTGCGGCTGATTGGCAGCCGCGGGAAGCCGCCGGAGCAACGGCGTTTCCCGCACCCCAGCGGTGCGTCTTTGCGACATGTAGCGAATCATCACCTTTCGAGTAGTAATGTATCGTTTTCACAAATCTTTGAAGAAGAAGGGTGGCTAAAAGCAACAGCGGAGAGGGTAGTTAAAGGAAGCGGTCCGAGACATATTCGTGCAGCGATAAAAGCACAGAGTCTGGACGGTGCAGCGGTAAGCGTGTTGGTTTACAAGAACTTCGATCAGGTGTGCTAATCACACATTATGTTGATGCCCTGCGTTTTTTACTTCACTCGAGCTTCGATAGAAAATGTGAAGCTGTGTACATATTCAACACTTATTGTATTACGCTGTGTGATCGTCTTCTCGTCGCGAATCAATTCCAATTTTTATCGAAATGTGACATTTCTCAGTGACACTGTCACCACCTATGGGCGACTATCACCACCTATGGTAGCGAATTCGGAAACGCCGCATGTCGTCTGCACCCCTAATTAGGTTCTTGGTTCCGATCCCGCCCAGGCTAATCATGACTTCATCCCACAAATTAAGCCAAGAGATGCCTACGACAGGGCGGCGTATGCCAGCCGGTTTTGCTTTCAGCTTAACCATGGGCGATTGCTAGCGAACTTATAAACTTCGCGGCCGATCGTCCAACTTTACGATATATTCAGCGGGCAACACGTCAGGATATGAATGGGGATCGAGTGCAGAGCGTGGAGATTCAGATGTGCCGCAGACGCCGTCTCCAACGTGCGTCAGGATTCAGAAGACATGCTGAAGATGTTCATCGTGTCAGGATTCAGAACACCTGCTGAAGACGTCGTCAAACTTGCGTCAGGATTCAGAAGACGTGCTGAAGACGTCGTCCAACGTGCGTCAGGATTCAGAAGACGTGCCGCAGACGTCGTTCAACGGGTCCATAATCATGTTTCTGCAGATTAAGCACTTCGGATTGGAACTTTCATGACCTGCTTCTTCGGAGAACAAATCATACGATAGAGGTGGATGGGCTTCATAGCAGCAGTGAAGATTCTGCCCTACCATATCCCGCTGCACTGTTATATAGTAAAACCAGTTTTTTACTGAGTAAAAGTAAAAAGGCCTAAAGAAGAGAGGAGGACGATTGGGGTGGTTCTATTCTCGGGGTTTGGGGGCAAAGCCCCCAACCAGACTGAAAAGGATAAACATCTTACTCGTCCATCGGACGACCGGAAGTCATTGTATGGGCCACATACGCACTCAAATTGCCTCAACTGTATCACGGAGAACTACAATGCGTGGCGCATCCGACGAAGGGAATGACTAATTTGTCCTTTTTATCTACTATCTATGCAGAACAAAATGTTCGAAGGAAAACGCACTATACTACTATCACCACTAGGGATAGCATGATACCACTATCATCACTATATAGGGATAGCCATCTCTTCACAGCCCGATTGTCATGTGGATCAAGGTCGGTCTTCAGGTAGTTGCATTGTTGCAGATGTAGCGTTGGACTTTCTTCACCTGACTGCTGTGCGGATAATTTCAAAGAACGCGTTGTGCTCAAAAAGTGAATTGCGGAAACAATTTTCTCACGAAAAGGCCGTGCACGAGTAGAAGTAAACAATGATACCTATTTTACCAAAGACAGTTGTTTTTACTCGTTCGTTTTATTCCCGATTTTTTAACTTGGAAATTTATTTCCTACAAATTCTTATGTAGAATATATTTTCCCCGTGAATGACCACCACCTAGGTTTTTCGTCAACTTCTGAAGTGAGCTATCGGACGTAAAACGTACCCAAAACTAAACTAAACCGCCTGAAAATTACCAGCATAGAATTTTTAGACAAGGTAGCGCCTCTCAATAACCGCATCTACAACACAGTTATGTCCGACCGACCCATTCGAATAAGTATTCGAATAACCTTCATTCAAATTCGGATGTTTGAAAAATTGCGCTTTCCGACTGTAATTTTCGAGTGTTTAGGAAACCTATCTTTTAAAATGTAGCCGAATCTCATTAATCAGAAAAATCATTGTAATTGTATTGTAAAAATCATTTTTGATGGCAATTTCAATACAATCGAACTCAAATGGTCGAAAATCTCCAAAACTCGAAATGAATACAACATTTCTGAGGACATAACTATAACCAACTAGCATGTCGTTGACTACTGCTTCGCTTTTTTTGTCTAAATGGGATAATACCGTTAAGGAACGCTCTAAGATAGTACAGTGGCTAACACATCGTAGTGAAGCATCGCTTAGCTATCTCATATTTAGTTCTCACCCCGATGGGCGCATGGGAGAGCAATCGGAGAAGATGCCGACTGTCGCGTGCAGCCAATTTTAGGTTCCTGGTTCGGATTCCCCGCCCAGGACAACTAAGCCTTCAAGTCGCCCGGAGACGGTGAATTGGTAGCGGACATCTCTGGAAAGGATAAAGCACTAACTTGTACACGGGCTGCCTACTGAAAGTCACTGCGTAAACCGAATGCGCATTCAAACTGCCTTCACATCCCGAAAAGTGGAATGCGTGGCGCGTTCCACAAGGGACAGAATAACACGCCGACGTTTACCCGTTTTCTCCTCACCTTCACTCAATCACTGCAAAATTCGATAATTCGTTTCTCTTAAAGAATCATAAAAAGTGGAGATTCCTCGGACATCTTTTGCCTCTGCTCTTCCGGTAGAGCCAATTAACTTCGGAACATTCTGCTCACAGACGCTCCCTCGGAAGGAATGTCGTTTCACATCACCCCTGATCCATAGAAAATTAGACGACAGAAAGAATGGCTGGTTAAGGAATTCAGAATAAGACGAATAACGAGAAGCATTCATTGATCGCTTCGTTGCTGCTAGATGAAGAAGCCTGTTGAATATGAAAATCAGATGCGTCACATCGACGGACGAAAACAATACACAGAGATTAAGCTACGCTGTACATAGCTGATTTCATGAGGCACGAAGTGTTTGTTCGCGCACAGATGAGACGTCTGAGAGCTCAGCGAAGCCTAATAATGTCATCAACGATAAAGTGACGTTGACACAACAGAAATGCCACGCTTCATCAGGATATGTGGAATAGCAATGCAACTGCTGACGCTCACTCCACGATTAGTGACAGAACAGAGGATTTCTTTCAGTTGTTTAGGCTGAACGTCTTTCAGCAAAAATCATACAAACGAGTGGAAATTAACGGTTTAAAGAAAATAAATAATCTCGATCCCTAGTAATAGGTTTAGGCGTGAACAAAAATCAAAAATCTGAAATCCCTTCCTATTTTGCTTAAAACTGAGGACAACTACTATCTGCAAAGGAAAGGCAAGATTACAGTCATCAGATAATAACAATAACAATAAAAATAATAATAATACAATAATAGTTTTAAAAATAATGCACGATACATGTCGCGAATGTGGGCAGCATTGGGGGATGGGACATCGACCGAACAATCCCCAACCCAACCAATCATGATACCGACCATACACGTCATCTCTGAATGACACGATCATTCAGTGCGACTGAATGGCTAGTGCATTCCCATTTAGTAGTGCTGCTCACATTCACTACTAAAACCTAATTAATCCAAAGCTTGGCAACGACCACATATTCATGAATTACAAAACGGGGGGGGGGGGGGGGCTAACCAATCTTGTCTGCAGGATGCGCCGTGCATTCTACATCTAGGCCCTTTAAACCGAAAGGATTTTATTACATTTGCTACTCAGAATTGTTACGAACTAGATCCACGTTCAACTCTCCATGGCTCTTGGCATTTCGACGTTTAATTCACTTGAACAGATTACTTAGCTGAGCTAAGACTATCACAAATGTATACTGCGGCTGACTTTCGACGTTGTCTTCTTCGGAGCCTCAAACTTGGGTAATTAAACCTTAATTACTTGGTTTAACCATGTTTATATACCTAAGTTTGAGGCTCCTAAGGAGGCGACGACGCTGAAAGTCAGCCGCAATAAATATTTGTGACAATCTTGGTTCAACTAAACAATCAGTTCAAGCGGATATTACAAACTTGTTTTATTTTTGTCCCAAAAATGAACAAGCTCTGTGTAATAACAACTTATCAGTGTAATAACTCTCTCCTACAGCTAGGCGGATATTCCTCTTTTTTTCTTTCACGACAGGCATCGTTAGGAAACTCTAGTCCCCAAGTTTTCACAACCAAAGCTATAAACTGATGCAAAATTACTTGCAGAAGTATTTCTATGGACAAGGCCTGTTAAGGCAGTTTTCATTCCCCATATTGCCGGCGTGTTCCGCTTCGCCGCTCAACCGTAGCGCACTCTACGGTCGCCTTAGCTTTGGGCTAAAGAATATGAGGTAAGTACGTAGCGACGGGCTTGAAGATGGCTGCAAATTACGATTCGAAACTCTTTCAGGCGTTTTGAAAGAAGCCATTATAAAAAGTGCAACTGCATTTATTTTAAGGTCTCTCCTGCAGAAGCTGGAAAGCCATGACAACCCAAAGTGTGCTGTGAATGAGATGAGAAACCTTCGACAAAAATGGACCAAAATGGTTCAAAGTACTGCAAAGCAAAGCAACGCTATATGTAGCCGGAACTCAAAGTTGAATGAGCAATACTGATCTACTTCAGGAGTGATCAATAGGTTCAATAGTAAGGACAGGCATTTAGCCCACGTTGGCACATCAGGTGTGCGGATTGCGGACGACCGTTCGATATTTTCTGAAGTCTTAGCTTCTAACCGTTATCCCAACACAGAAATAAAGCCAAGAGGTGGTAAGCAACTGATAAGCCATTTTCACGTTCCTTTCTATAACCACTCTACTGTCTAGAGTCCTGGTATCGGTGATAAATGCCGTAGGTTACTTATTAAATACATAAATTACATAAATAAATGAAGGAATTACTAAAAGTATGTTTCGTCACTGTTTTTAGACAAATCTTTTCATAAGATTGTAACGAGAAAAATAAAGGTGCTCACAATTCGTCACTGATCTCCCCTCCCAATCAATATATTTGAAATGCTGAAAACACCTCTGCACCCACAGCCCGCGGCAGATGCCCATCGTTAAGGCCTTCGCACACTTACTTTCGCCGCCACGCGGCAGCCCTATCTTTAAGCATGGGGCAGAGACGCAGAATCGCCTCGCGAGGCAAATCGATATCTATGGCAATCGTGGTGCCGCGCCGCGTGGCGGCGAAAGTGTGCAAAGGCCTTTATATTTCACACTGATTCCGATGACGTCGCCTGTGTTCCATTTTAGGCAGGATTTGTACTTCAGACGCCGAGCAACGCGGCATTATGAAGCCTACTCGTATCGATTGGGTGACGTAGATAATCGATATTGATAGCCGTCATAACGCCTGAACCTCTCCGCGACGGAGGTATAAATTCCGCCTTAGCTAATCTCCTGTGAAAGAACTCACATGTACTTGAGTGCCGTTGATCTCCTTACTGGTACCGGTAGTCATTTCGACGATAGCCACGCTGAGATTCGCACGCATCGCGTAAATGTTGGCGAAACCGAGCATCGCCAAAGCGGCGACGAAGTGACGTCGTGCCATGCGCCATTTTGGAGGTCCGAGTTCTGAAAAATTAAGCCTGAATTTTGAAATTATTGCATCAGCTGCATTATAAATACCGTCTTTTCTAGGCTGAACATTTTCCCAATCAGGTTTGGACATTTTTCAAACCAAGTTAGAAGTAGTGTCCAGTTATACACATTCTAGGGAACTCTAAATAATTTTATGAAAATTTATGCTTAAAATTCACCCTTTCAGGGCATTTAAAGAAAAAATTGCTGCAGTGCTTGAACATACAGAAAATGCGGCGCAAAGCGGCTCGCAGAGGGCCACCATGTGAGACAGCGCTACAAATCAGTTTGCGTTACACTAAATTTTAAAAAAAATTATACGGCACTGAAGTGGCATACCCCAGTGGTGAACTGAACTAGGCTATTTCTGTTGTAACTGAGCAGTTATGTGCCTCCTTACAAAGGTGGATAACCATTGAATGCAAGGTGACCCCCTCCGAGCCGCCTTGCGCCGAAAATCCTTATCCTTTTGGGTAAAAATATTTTAGGTATGTCATACATAAAATATTTTTTAATGAAGAAACAGAAAATAAAAGAAACGTTTAGAGGACTGAAAAGCGCTTCAATTTTTACTTTGATTTGTTGTGCTAGTGTCTCATGGGAGACTGCGCCATGCACTCGTCCAATACATCGTCCAATACATCGTGATGCCTATTCTATCAAAAGTGTAAATGCGAACAAATCTAACAGCATCAGAAACAATCGTAATAGACGCACAAGTCACAATTATCCTCTGGCAAACAGCGATCGCATTATCTAACAAGCAGGCACTGCAGTGCATTGCGCAAGTACATGGCGCAATCTCTCCATATGGCATATTTTCTATATCAGATCACTCCGGAATATAAAACTCGTTCTTGCCAAGAGGTTAGGAATTCCATTCTCATTCAAAAAGTGCAGCCATTGCTTCTTAAGACATCCTACAGAAGCGACTTTTTAGTACAATTTTTTTGCACAAAAAATACTTTGCCTTTATTCAGCGTTACAATGCCCTGAGCGAGTGCAGGGCGCAACCTCTCCATCCGGCATAAAGTAACATTTCGACATCAGATCACTTCCGAATACATATTTAAATTTCGTTCCTGACAAGAGATTAGGGATTTTAGTCTCATTCAAACAGTGTAGTCAGTTTTTCTTAGGCCATTATGTACAGGTGAGCTTTTAATATAATTTTTTAAAGAAAAAATTACTTTGACTTTGTTAAAAGCTGTTCAGTAAGCTGCGCATACGTATATTTTGGCTTAAAGCGTCCGGCATGGAGTGAAAATTTCAAAAACGACTCGAAAAATAAGGAGCATGATCTCTAGTTAATCGATCCGATACGCGACTATGCTGCGTCGACGTTTCATTTTACGATATTTTACGAGGGAATTGCAAGCAGAGACTTCGACGCGAGATTCTGCTCATTTTCGCGGCGTGCTAACGGCCCTCATGACTACTTCATGACTGTCGCATGATTAGTCGATTAGACGTGCTTTTCCGCTGTCATCGCCTCCAAAACAACTTCTAACCGCTGCAGAATAGGGGAATTCAGCCACTCCTGGACACAACGCGGCCGCCGACTGATGCCACGACTACAAGAAGAGCAACTGTTAGAAGCGTTCCACTCACCTAGCGGTTCATGTTCGTCGGTTCGTAACCGCTGATACATGGCCTCGGCGCATGTGGGGGCATATAATGTGTGTCTGCCGCAACGCAACCGTAACGCGTGACCCGACGGTTCGCGTTCGCACCACCGGTGCGCCACGTCAGTCACATCCTCCCTGCGCGGGTAACGTACAGGGCTTGCTAGTCGGGTCTCGCCATCACTGTGGCTATCCAATTACTTGTTTTGCGCGATAAATCTCGTGTATTATCGACATTGATGTCAACTAGCTGCTACTGATGGAAGTACAACGGCCGCTTTTATGTAGGTGATTCCGTCGCTGATTGCGCTTCGGTTGGCTGTGAAGCAAATCAAGCCTGACTATTATGTCGGCAGTAGCCTAGGGTATACGCATGGGGACCAACGCATTGTCGGAATGCTTCATGCGTCACCGCAGTTCAGTCGGTGTCGGGGCAATCCTAGTTTGAGGAAGAGACCAGGGGCCGGATTCATCGAGCAATGGGTACAGAGATACCGTAAAGGAATCGTACCCCTACCCGCAGTGGGTAGTGGGTACGATCCGTATTCATAAAAGGAATCAGGGGTGTGGTAGACGTACGCTTCTCACGAGAACAGCTGATCTCATTGGAGCGCCATTTTGTCAGTGGAGCGCGAAATTGTCGCCGGTATGCGGATATACCCACCATGATCGTCAGCTATTCTCTACCCACTGATATAACCACGATGTGGCGAACAAGATTGTGGAGCGGAGATCAGCCCACAACGCGGCGCCGCTACTAGGCGGGCGTTGATCAAAGACAGACTAGTCTAGGGCGCATCAGCTGTTGATCTGCTTGACCAAAGAATGCGCGCGAGTGCAAAGGGTATATAGGGTGACCACTTTAGTTACGGTCACTTCATTCAGGTCGACTTTCTGCTCCCCGTCGTGCCGCTCAGGAGAATTTCTCCTGGGGCCGGATTTATCAACGACTAACCGGCAGGTAAAGGGGGTGGAGATACCCAGATGAAGGCTGCGTCTCTGACTCTTACATTATCCCTACCCCTTATATCCCGCATACCCACGGGTTTAGTTGTTGATGAATCCGGCCCCTGATCTCCATCCTGCTCTCCACCCGACGCCGCCAGGTTCCGCCCTTACCTCTTCTGTGAATTTATTATTTAATAAAGTGTTTTACCAAACACGTGCCTCATCGTTCAGTCCCTTCTGCGGATCTACAGACACTGAGCTTGACACCACCCGGCTCACAAGATATATTATGAATGCCTCATCGTGGTTACGTCTACACCCTATACCCGCATATCCGCAGGTATAAGCGTTGACGAATCCGGCCTCATAAACATTTTGTCCCACCATCTCCTCTCAGAGGTTCTTGCATGGGGCACAGCAACTATCTTAAGGTGTGAAAACTTGAAATGTCAGGGGAGAAATTGTCGAGCATAAGAGATTGAAAAAAGTTTCTCAAACTGAAATTCGTTTCCCCAAACTAGGGTTGCTCCCAGCGGGGCCCCTCCTCCTACCTCTACTGTACAGGGTGCGTAAAAAGTATTGACGCACCTACTTTTTGTTTCAGCTCCAACTTTCTCTTTCTACTTTTCAAAGTTTTTGTGTTCTATTTTTGTTGTCTATATTGTGTTGAAAAAATATTCTTGTAAAAACTGAAGAAACATGATACCGTCGTGGTTACGGTGACCCTTTCCTGGCTGTTACCAAAGGAAATGAATACTTCATTAACAAGAGAATTAGGCGGTGATCGAAACGGTCGGTGGGGAAAGAGGTCAGCAACCCAAACGCCATCCACGGCTCTGTCATAACAGATGATGACTACAAGATGTTCAAGTACGATAACGTTCAAATCCAAAATTATCAATCTCTGTCCGATAACGGCAAACAGGTAACGCGCGCAGGTATGAACAGCTTCTCAGACGAGCTGAGCTTAAACATAAATCCGCTGGATTAATCTTTTTAGGCGATTTTGGAGAATGATGTCTGGGCTACTTTCAACGGCTCCAGGAGCTAACTCCAACGCGACGTCGTGCGCTAGCTGCGTGCGATGTCGCGGCGCTGAAACGCGGACGTGCGCTCGGTGACGCACGGTTAGCCGCGAAGCACGAAATGTTCTCAGTGTTTAAGCTCCCAGACCACATTTCTAGCAAGGAACTTAAGATCCCACAGAATGTGGTAGGCTCAGTCTGCAGAAGGACAATTGATCCGAGAATGGGGGATAGTAACCTTTTTCCGTAGTATAACCATAATCACGGGTAATAATTGACCGAAGTTGTAGATGGCAAATACTGACGCTAGAAACCATCCACATGACCAGGATTCCTGTACAAACTGTAGCTGATCGTCCTATTGAAACCACATTCGTATACCATCTTCAAGAAACCGCATGTCCCTGTCGTAAGCATCGGACCGCGACAACTCGTCCAATTTCGTCGCGCACCGTGCGCGACGCCAGGGTAGTTCGCGCGGCGTTGGAGTTATGTCTGCCCCCGACTTTCAGCAGAAGTGACCAGTCGCAGAAGGCTACCCTGTTAAAAGCATGGGACGAAATCCAAGCAGAGTTCTTGCGGCGCATGCTCATGAATTTTTCCGTCGTTTTCGCTCCTGTATTCAGAGTAAACGAGCCAATGTCGATTACGAGTTATTCTACCGTGTTTGCAAGATCATTTTCCATATTTCTCAAGTGAATATTTTAAAACTTATTGCGCATTACTATTTCCACAACCGTCATTTACTGCGTCAATACTTTTTACGCACCCTGTACAACGAAATATAGAAAGAGAAGTAAAACTCGGCTTAATAAGAGACTACAGCATGACAACTGCCTCAGGAGATCTACCACTATATAATTGAGTTAGCTCCCTGCCCTGTAGATGATGAGGCGTATCTCACTCAGGTTGGAAACCTGGCTGAGATACGCCTCGTGGAACCACCCGCAATCTCATGGAACCCCTTGCGACGCCTCCGCGTACCTCGCGCGGGCAACGTCTGCCGTTCAACATGGGATGTTTTTACAGCAGAGGACGCATAGCCTCCTCCTGCTTGATACAACGGCATCTGCGCGCGTTTCTGAGTGCCTGAATCCAGAAGACGGGTTCCCTTCGTCGCACCACAACCGTCTGGAGTCAGAAGAGGAGACACCGTCGTCTTACGACGAGGGATCGCATTCAGAATTGAATATGAGATGCTGCTGCAGCAGAGGAAGTGCAGCCTCCTCCTGCTTAACACAACGGCGTCTGCGCGCGCTTCTGATTCCCTAAATCCAGAAGACCGGTTCCCTTCGTCGCACCGCAGCCTTCTGGAGTCAGAAGAGGAGACACCGTCGTCCTACGACAATGGATCGCATTCAGAATTGAGCATGAGATGCTGCTACAGCATAGGAAGCGCAGCCTCCTCGTGCTTGACACAACAGCGTCTGCGCCCGTTTCTGAGTCCCTAAATCCAGAAGGCGGGTACCCTTCGTCGCACCACAACCGTCTGTAGTCAGAAGATCGAAAAGAAAGGAAGCAGAGGTCACATCGTCGTCGTACCACGACCGGCCGCATGCAGAACTCAGCATTATCCCATGTTGAACGGAAAACTTTACCCGCGCCATGTACGCCTCTGCGTACCTCGCGCGGGCAATGTTTGTCGTTCAACATGGGATGTTGTTGCAGCAGAGGAAGCGCAGCCTCCTCCTGCTCTACACAGCGGCAACTGCGAGCCTTTCTGAGCGCCAGAAGATAGGTCATTCGTCGCGCTACGAGCTTTTGCAAGACGTGATACCGACGTCGTGTGACAAGCGGGCGCTCGGAAAACAAGGAAGTGGGCCAGGAGTTGGGACCAGGGAGGGGGGAGGGGGGAGGGGAGGACCAGTAGAGGTGGACAAGCAATTAGATCCAGTAAGAAGAAACGAGTTAGGGGAACCTGGTGTCCGGATTTGGAAGGGTGTCAACGACATCCGGTGACCCAACTGTTTAGAATGAGAACGGTTTCGGAGGAGCAACCTGAGGGCAGAAGTACTGCGCAGCACAAACCAATGGCGTTACTGTACGGTATACATTGGATCCGATCGAAAATTTTCGAATAATTGAACGATTCGGATAACGCTATTTTGGCGTACCCCAGGTTTTTGGATGATCCGGATAACGGCGACTTTGCGCACCCGGATTTTTGGATGAATCGGATCGGGTTATCCGAATCGGATATCCGAAAATGATTTTTATTAAATGCATTGAATTCGACCAAATTTTCGGATTAATGAATGATTCGGATAACGCTATTTTGACGGACCCCGGATTTTTGCACGATTTGGATAATGACAATTTCGGGGACTCCGGTTTTTTTTTGAATTATTCGGATACGGGCGATTTCGCGGACCTTGGATTTTTGAATTACTCGAATCGTATATCCGAAAATGATTCATTCGGATCCAATATATACTGGACGGTCCGGAAAGGGTGCCTATGACGAATGCACGGAAGTGGTGAACGGCTTGATGCCAACAAAGTACGCAGCAAATCCTAGATGTTAGCGTATTTCAAGTTTTACAAAAAAAAAATTCCCTAGGCCAGTGATGTTGCAAAGTCGCGCGAAGCGCGCAAGTGCGAGACACGCCGTTAGGCGTGTCGGAGCACTTGTGATTATAGATTCACCCTTGATATATGGTTGTTGACAAATATAGGACTGTCCAGAACAATTGTAGCGCCGATGATTCCGGTGAGAACAACGAAGTACTATACACCCCGCAAAGAACTCCATTCCCCACAAGGCTAGACAATAACACAAAAAATATAAGACTAGAACCGTGAAGATGAGAGCATCGAACCACGACGGCGAGCGAGGATTGGCGGTGATTGGGATGTCGGTGATCGAATGACCTACAACTACTAATCGATTCATTTGATCCCACGCCGAATGCCATGAACACCGCATCTTGGGGCCAGCTATTTTGGAACTGGTTCTGCCACTTCCACGCAATTGATTCGATACGGATCATCCGATGAAATTTTTCCTCAACCACTGCCCTCTACTTCTCAGATTTAATTGAAAGGTTGGTGCTCCCACAGAGGATTGGCGATGATTGGAATATCGGTGATCGAGTGATCTACTAATACTAATAATCGATTCAGTTAACCCATGCGGAACACCATACCATATCATGGCGCAGCTATTCTGCAGCTACATTGTTCTGCCACGCATACTTTAAAATCAAATGAATCTGCTTCACGCAACGGAAACTGGTTAGGCACACGTCATCAGATAAACGCTTTCTTGAACCAATTCATTCTCCTTCTCCGATTGAACTAAAAGAATAACGGCGCGTTAATCAACACCTATTTAGGATGCGCCACGCACTCATCTACGAGATGTCACGGAGGAAACATGAATGCGTATTTCGCCTGTATTATGGGTAGGCGATGGAGAAATCAGTATCCCGTCTTTCCCAGATAAGTCTGTTACCAATCCACTGACCACGGAGTGATGAATGGGTTAGTCGGCCAAAATGCGACTCGAACCAGAAACCTCGATTCGATGTCGAAGCCACAGCCGGCGCATCCCCCGATTGTGCTCTCACGCGCGTGTCGATCTAATTATCTCTAAGAAAGCCACATATGGTAGCTACTATCTAAATTATGTTCACGAAGAGAGTAATACTGAAAAAGAGTGCAAAAAAGGGAGTTTTCTGCAAACCCATTAAATAAAATTTGAAACACCAGGATGCTGTCTGTTGTTACTACAGCATCTGAGTTTTTCCGTACTTTTCAGTGTTTGATACGTTACGCATTTTAACAAAATCTGTGGTTTCAAGCTCATAGAAAATATTCAAGGGTTTTCAGAGAATTTTAAATTTCAAGAGCTATTCGTGACAGAAAAAATGCCCAACTTGTGATTCTTGGCGTTATAGTGCCTCAAACACGCAAAGAAAACGACGGAACACAATGGAGATCTGAATGCTATACAAATTTACAAAAACGGATTATCTAGTTGGGGAAAGAAGAATATCCACTCCAAGATGCCGAGGACTGGGAGATACGGAACTCGAACACAACACATTTCCTAGAATACCGCTGCTTAAAACGGACGACCGCCAAAATGATTGATGAAAGTGGCACCGATGGCGTAATGTTGGACCATTTTTGTGTAGCAAAAGCATGCAGGAGTTCTTTTCCCGCATTCTCCAAATGATTCCAGTGGAGATCTGTTTTCTATAGAGACAAACATGCTAACTCTTTCCCCAGAAAAAATTGATCCAAAAATCGAACCTTGGACGAGGCTACAAGAGGGTTCGCTAAAAATTTGGCTTAAACTCTTCGCGCAGCCTGAACACTCTTGTGTATGAGTTTTGTTGTCTATATTTACGATTATTCTGCAACTTACCCTGCTGCTAAGTCGGTCGAATACGGTAAGTATTAACGAGAGTGAGGAAAAGGTGTGAAATGTTGTGACAGAAGTGCCACATCGGGAAAAACCGTTTTCTAGGTGAATTTCGTCAAGCGATTTCTTGTTTGGAAAATGGGATGGTTGCCCTCTTCCTTACAGCCACGTCTTGTTTACTTCTACCGATATTATACTGCTACTTTGTCTAATCTCCAGAAAGGCTATTAGAAAAGCATTTTCTGAGCTGTGAAGAGAATGATGATAATAATGCCTTTGGGTACTTCATGTAGTGGAAAAGGCCACAATTTCGAAGAAAAAAGGAAAGAGTCGAGTGAAAGAGCGCTCCATTTTCGTTCATAATAACTTACTAGTATGTTGAAAAGCTTTTAAAATGAAAATATAAGGCATAGATATGTACGTATAAGCTATGACTGTAGAAGTACACCTATCCTTACTATGGCTACGCCATAATTGCCATTTATGAACCGCACAGGCTGGTGCCTCTAGGCCTGCATTGAAAATGATTTCTTGTGTGGGCCTATGTATCAAAAAGGATACCCTGAATGTAACCGTTTTTGAACGTGAAAACGACTAAGTTTGAGTGAAGGTATTGTTGTTTGAGCAAACGGTAGGCTTAAAATACGGCGGCGAGGTGTTGACTGACCTAATCAATTCAGCACAATCCTACGCGGAAAGCGCGGGGCAGCTGTTTGGCAACTAGTTTAACCAGATACAAGTCATAAAACATGTGAGGCTGTTGGGCATCTCCAAAATTGGTTCAATACACGTCATCCGATGAAAATATTCATCTGACCTTCTCCATGTCCACTTTGCTCTCCCATCCTCTCCCCCCCCCCCCCCAAATCTGATTAGCCCTGCAAGAATCGAATCGTATTTGAATGCGGTTCAAATTGCGCTTTCAAGGTTCCGTACATTCGATTTGGCTGCTTTCTCGTTTTTAAAAAGCCGACCGGGAGCGACTTTGGAAAACACGTCGTCCGTCTGTCGTCCAGTCGCGCGGAGCCCTCGATTTGAAAGGACGACGACGGCGTCGCGGCTCCGGCTGGGGACTGCGACGAAACTGCTTGCATATAGTGTTTACTCTCGTTAAAATGAAAATCGATCTTGAAAACGTGCCCTCAGGCTGAGCAGTTCGAATTTCCCGTCGGTATTAGGACGCTGTCCTGAAGAGGAGATGGCGCACTGATTTAATGGATGCTCGCAGCGGTGGGAGAACTGGGACGGACGGACGGCGGGACAACGCCTTCAGCGTCGCAGCCGGCGCAGAGCGACGACCGATTTAGGCGACGTGTGACATGTGACGTCATCGCTTCTGATGACGATTGCAGGGTTAATAATAGAACACGCCGGGGGTCCGAGCACTGCACTCTGTCTGTGTTCAAGAGAATTCGTTTGCTTTGTAATTCTATATATCGCCGTCGCAAAAACAACAACACACGTCTTCTCATTGTTACCTCCCTCCAGAATGGCATGCTGCTGTGCCTAAAGAAAAACGACCACGGAAAAGAAATGCACATAGAATTGTAGCCTTGCCTCTCTTACAGGATTTAAGAAGACGGACGATTTGGAATATGCCTTCGAACAGAAACTCGAGCATGGGCCCACGATGACGAGGAACCAAGGCAGAGGGCTGCGGCCTACTTGGCATCCAGCGGAGCAATTGCTGCTTCTATTTATGCTTATTAATGCTTAAAAGCGCTTCGAGCTACCGTAACCGGCCATGTGTCATCCTAGGTGGCCAGCGACGAGTGGCGCCTGTCTAGAACAGCCGTTGCGGCGACAGCGACAGCGGCGGCGGTGGCACCAGCGGCCAACTACTCACCGGCCTCGTCGACGGTAGTACCGTAGGACTGTGATCGTGACAGTGACATGCTGGCGACGACGACGACGATGAAGAAGAAGCAGACGACGACGACGACGACGACCACGTTGATGGTCCTAATGCATGATGTCGACTACGACGACGCGTGCGGCTCTTAGGGCGGGCACATCGATCCTCATGCCTACGCCGCCACCACACTCACAGCTCGGCAATTATCTGAGCACTTCATATAAATACATGCCTCAAAGGTGTCACACTCCGATGCGAAGCGACAGCACCTGGAAACGGCCCCTTGAAAAACGGGTCGAAAGAAAGACTCGCAACGTTGGAAACGGGACGCATTCGGACGTCGGCTCGCGTCGAGGATGCTCGAAATACTACGGTGGCAAGAAAGTACCTATCTTCATCTGTATCAGCTGTCATCTCGTTGATCATCGAGTTGCTAGAGCGGGAGCCAGCAGCGTCTCCATTCGTCCATGTCGCGTGCCAGAGTGCTCCAATAGATGCTCCTCGATCACCGGACACGAAGAGGGTCATATCTTTCGTTCAGTGACAATGTTTTGACCCACCATTTCCATCCTTAGCCTTGCACAAGAGCTTCTCCTGCTGTCCCATGACATTGGTGGGTCTTGGAGAAATTCACGTGAAGAGGAGATGTAGCATAAAATCGCTCCGACTGGGATAGATTCAGAGCGTCATCTGTGTTGTTCAAAACTTTCACCGAGAAGTCGGAGCAACGCTTTGGTGGACATCCTGGTGTTTTCTTGACATCCCGCAGAATCTAGTCGATGATGGCTCTGGTCGAGTGGGTGAAGCGCACTATGTGGCCGGTCCACCCAATTTTCGACGACTTGGCCCATGCGACAGCGTCTCTGGTCTTCGAACGTCGACGAAGCTCGAAACTCCGGAGGCCTTCTCTCGCTTGCGTGAGTCGTTTCACTCCGAGCATCGTCCTCTCGATTCCACGCTGATCGCGTGTTCATCCTGCTTTCGTATAGCCCGGGTCTCGGAGGCGTATGTTAGGGCAGGAAGAACGGTGGAGTCGAATAGGTGGGAACGGAATTGGACGTTCTTCGTCTTCTTCACGAATTCTTCGACGCTCCTGAAAGCTCTCCAAGCCACTCGCTTTCTCCTGCTCAGCCCTGGCGCTAGGTCGTTGGCTATATTGACTTCGCGACCCAGATAGACGTAGCTGGAACATTCGGAGACGTTCGTTCCGTTGAGCGAGAATGGGGCATCAGAAACTTGTCCGTTCCTCATGAACATCGTCTTCGTAAGATTCAGCTGCAGTCCAACGTTCCCACATACACGATCGAAGTCGGCCAGCATTCGCTCCACCTGGCTGGTGCTCGGTATTATGAGCACGATGTCGTCAGCGAAGCGAAGATGGTGCAGTTGCCGGCCGTCGACTTTCACTCCCATGTGCTCCCATTCTAGTTCGCGCATGACGTTTTCGAGGGTGGAGCTGAAGAGCTTCGGGGATATGGTGTCTCCCTGCTGAACACCTCTCTTCAGGTCGATGACGACGTCGTTGTAGAATGGTGAGATCTTGGTTGTGAATTCACTGTACAGCTCTCGAAGGACTCTGATGTACTGAGTAGGAGCACCCTGAGTGAGCAGGGCGTTGATGACCCCTTCAGTTTCGACGGAGTCGAATGCCTTCTTCAGGTCGATGAACGTAAGGCACAGCGGCCGCTTGTACTCTCGCGACACTTCGATGAGCTTCGTAATGGTGTAAATGTGGTCGATAGTGCTGAATCCTCTCCGAAATCCTGCTTGTTCGGATGGCTGTCCTTCGTCCAGCGTTCTACTAATCCTATTCAGGATGACTCGAGTGAACAGCTTGTAGACTACGGGCAACAGGTAGATCGGGCGATAGTTGCCAATGTCGTGCACGTCTCCCTTCTTGTACAGCAAAACGGTCTTGCTGGTCTTCCACTGAGATGGAACCTTGCATTCGGACAGGTAGCGTGTGAAGAGCCGCGCCAAGGTGTTGATGAGCGCTGGCGGGAGATTCCTCAGGTGTTCGGGTCTGATCCTGTCGGGACCGGGTGCTGTACGCTTCTTCACCGACGAGATGGCGTGTCGGATCTCGGAAGGGAGAACAGAGGGAACGACGTATCCATCCTGCGGAAGATGGCATGGGGCAGGTGAACGTGGCTATCGAAGAGATCGGAGCAGAAGTCGTGGATGACTTTCTCCATGGTCCTTCTGGAAGAGGTGACGGTTCCGTCAGGACGTCGGAGAGCGGTCATCTCGGTCTTGAAGTTGGCGAAGTTCGGGCGGGCATTGCGGATGCTCAACCCTGCCTCTGCTGCTTCAGCCAACACTTCCGCCCTTCTCTCCTTGAGATCTTCCTTTATCGCCGCTCTGCATAGCTTCGCAAGCTCGGACGTCAGCTGGTAGTTGCCTGACGCTCGTGCTGCTCCACGCTGGCGTATCAGCTCGAGAGTTTCCGGAGACAGGCGTCTCTTGGTGGTCTTCAAGCTCTCGGCTCCCTTAGCACTATCGTGGAGATGGTGCACGAAGCGATCGTATTCCTCATCGACGTTGTCCATGACGGCATCTTCCCAAAGGCCGACAAGAGAGGTGTAGAGATCCCAGTTGATGGTCGTTCTGGGATTCCTCTTCTTGAACTTCGCGGCCTTCTCTCCTTGACGCGAAAAGCGGAACCTCGCGCGAAGGAGGCGGTGGTCCGATCTGTTCCTTGACAACTTCAAGGTGATGGCGAGAATCATAAAAAAGAGGATAGAAGCTGGCATCAGCAATCTCTTTGTGGGATGCACCACGCATTCTAACCCTATGATATAGCGCGTAGACAATTGGAATGCGCATTTGGCATACATATGAAGTTATAATACTTGTGGTGGTCGGTTCATGTAAATATAAGGCTGCGCTCCGTCCTTCTCAAACAGGAAAAACGCTGACTCCCCCTTCGCCTGGGCATCGCAAATAATTGTATAGGCCAAATATGCATACTACATACATATTTGCCTCTTCGTAGAATGAGTGGTGCATCCCACAAAGAAATTAACAACGCTGATCTTTGTCTTTTATCCTTCTTCAAACAAGGTATAGAAACGAATTTAATGATGTCGATACAGTGAGATCGTGCCGCTCAATATCAGCAAACCACCATTTATACGGTGTGCAGCAAAACTTCTTGGACAGAAGTAATTGGCCGCCCAAACGGCTGTTTTAAAGTAAATGGAATGAAATTCATAATAGTCTCCATGTTCTCTCATGTTGAAACCTCTGTATCGTTATCAACTGTTATGTTTCTGCTTGTTTCTGTGCCAGCGAGGTTGGTAAGTGGAAAATTTACTCTATGCCTGACGTTTCGACCGTTTCGTCGTCTTCAGAGGCACAACCTTCCATCACTGAGTCTAGCAGTGTCGCTACAACTCGCTGTTAGCAGATTAATAGCGAACTATTCTGATGACGACGCAACGGTCGAAACGTCAGGCCTAGAATAAACTTTTCCACATACCAACCTCGCTGGCACAATAGCAGAAATATCACAGTTGAAATTCGTAATGTTTATAACTGTCGACCAGGCACATATCAAAATGCAGTTAAATTTCAAAATCGCCGCCTTTCTCAAGAATACACGCCTTCTGTCACTTGGAGAACGCATCCACGGCGGCACGCAGGACTGTTCACTAACGAGTCCCTTTTCACTATTGACCAATTTTTCATTTATCAAAACGACAGAATTCTTGTAAGTACATAGAAAAAGAAAGGCGCGTGTAGCGCAGCCGGAGGTGGTTCCGGCTCTCGTGTGCACCCGATACAAGGTCCTGGTACGGATTTCTCGCCCAGGCCAACCAGGCCTACCATCCCTCCGTAGTCGGTGAAAATTGGTACCACATTTTTCCCGAGAGGATTAAGCGTTGACTTGCTCATCGGCTGCCCACTGCAAGTGAATCTATGGCCAAATACGCATTCAAATCACCTTCACCACATCCCGTAGAAGTAGACTGCGTGGCGCATCCCAAGAAGGATAGAGTAACGCCGTCCTTTATTCTTTTATTAGTACAATAGAAGAAGCCAATCGGAATGGAAGAGTAGCACGAACACTAGGATATCCGAAATCTGCGTTGGTTTTTGCAGGAATAACAGCTGATGGGAAACCGCTGATTGTTGTGGAAAGTAGAATCGAAGTCAAGAGTCAGAACTACCTAGAGGACATTCTAAGAAGGGGAGAAATTCTTTCCTGGGCATCCCTGCACTTTAGAAATGGCCAATGGACTTATCAGCAGAGTTCTGCGCCCGCTCACAAGGTTGAAGTGAAGCAGAAATGGTTTGGTGACAATTTTTCGGCCTTCATCTTACCCGAAGGTTCGCAGCCCCGCACAGTCGGAACCTCAATCCGATGGACTACACAATCTGTTTTGTGTTAGAGAGTAAGGCCTGCGCAATATCCCACAAGGGCACTGCTTCACTTCAACGAGCCCTGAATAAAGCCTGGGAGGAGATTGATGAAGAAGACCTGCGTGTCGCCGTAGGTGCGCTCCCCAAGAGACTGAAGGCGTGTATTCGCGCAAAGGGAGGGCATGTTGAAATCTACCTGGTTTTTATATGCGCCTGATAGACAATAATAAATATTATAAATTTCATTCCATCTGCTCTAAAATAGTCGTTTTGGCAAACATTCACTTGTCTCCAAGAACCTCTGCCGTGCCCTGTATAATCACTCAGGTAGAGACTTCATATCCCTCTGCAAAAATCAGCTTCATAGTTGGCGGTCAAGCAAATGATGATGGATGTCGAGCTACTTTTTGTCGGCGGATTTCTTTCGCGAATGTGTTTCTGAAGGAAGCGGAACAAGTGGGAACCTGAAAGCACTGTCATGGCTGACCAGGATATTATCACAATGGTAGGTCGGAACGGCCCAAGTGTTGTATATGGGCAGAATCGCCCCTCTCTGGGAAACAACAAAATGCAAATATCTCGACCACAGTGCAACTCTGCGTAGAGTTAGGAACGACAGAAGTTGGGCCGTTGGCGGCGTTAACCCTCTGCCTGCGCGCAGAGGATGGACTCAATTTCGGAAAAAGTGACGGTCGAGTAGTGGTGGTCAGTGCCTTGTGCTTCCTGTGCTTGTGAACTATGTTCTGAAAAGGGGTTGTCTTGGAGCGCATTTACGAGGAATTTGTTCCTTGCGCTGCAATGATGTTGCACCACAGAGGAATCAAACCACAAACCCTGCCCTCGCACCACGCCACTCCTCTATCCACTGCGCCACCATTGCTCGACCATCATTGCCTTCTCCTGCCTACTTGAGCCCTCTCTTTGCGTGCAGGCAGATGGCTAACGCCTCCAACGGTGCTACTTCCGTCGTCCCCAACTCTGCACAGGGTTGTATTGGGGTCGAGATACCTGCAGCTTCTTGTTTCCCAGAGAGGAGCGATTCTATCCAGATGTAAAACGTGGGCAGTTCCGACCTACCGTTGAGGTAGTCTCCTGAGATATATCGAACCTCACCAAACGCATTAACAAATGCGACTTCCTGCTGAATCGTAACCAAAACAACCCATTTCTAAAAAGGATCATAACGGGTGATGAAATACGGATTTTTTTACGATCACGTAGTCCGAAAGTGATTCATGGGTCAAGCCAAATACGACCCCACAATCGACATACAAAGGCACCAGAAGATAGTGCTGCTTGATGGACTACAATGGTATAGTCTACTCAGAGCTGCTTCTAAAAACACAAACTCTTGATTCGAATGTCTTTTGTCGTCAACTATCGAAAATGAACGAAAAAATCAAGGAGAACACTCTGGACTGGCCAATCCCAAGGACGTTGTGTTCCATCATGACAACACCAGACAACATACCTCTTTAATTACCCATCAAAATTAAAAGAGCTCAGTTGGGAACTGATGCCACAGCCACCCTATAGCCATAATTTAGCGCCATCCAATTGCCATTTGCTTCGTGCCATTCAAAACCATTTGAATCATAAAACATTTGATCCCGATCAATTCGGTAAAAATGAGTTGCACCAGATCTTCGCTTTAAAAAAACCAAAGCTTTTTCGGATGTGGGGTTTTTCAATTTACCGAAAGATGGCAAAAGGTCATCCAACAAAATGATCGATAAGTTATTGATTAACGTTTGCTTTTAATATAAATAAATTCTTTTTGAAAAATATGAAAAACAAGATTAATTATTGATTAACCAAATATTAGGTTATCGGATTATAGATGTTGCCTGCTTTCAATTTGTGAGTTCTCTGTTATTGTTAATTCACGGATCATGTAACTTTACGTGCTTAACAAGCGTTTCCGAGGGCATCTTTCGTCAAAGTTTCGTTCCGATTCGTTGACACTTTTAAAGAATTTTTTTGGTTAACTATGATTGACCAAAAGTACCTAGTGCGGGTTTATTTGCTGTAAGACTTCAAGCAAAGAAGAACTGCTGCAGAATCCAACCGCATCTTGCCTCAAGCATTTGGTAACGATGTTCCATCATTACGTCAACGCCAGCGATGGTTTCAATGTTTCCGAGACGGTGCTGAGAGCCTTGAAGACGAAGAACATCAATGGCCAGCTGAAGTAGTGGACAACCAGGAATTAAATGAAGCCATCGAGTAGGATCCAATACAAACTACACGTGAACTCGCACGGGGTTCGGTTGCCACCATTCTACCATTTCCCGTCGTTTGCATTCAATCATAAAGTCAAATTGGTGGGGAAAATGGGTGCCACATCAGATCAGCGACACAAACAAGGCAGCACGAGTCGCCATCGCTGGAATTCTCATCCACAAAATCAAGAACAGCGGCAACTATGACTCCGTCGTGACGTGGGATGAGAAGTGAATCCACTACGACAGTACCACACGAAAGCCGCAATGGTTGAGCCCCGGTGAGGTTCCGAAGACAACGACGAAGTCTGACATTCATGGAAAAATTCATGCTCTGTGCTTGGTGGAACAGCAGAGGTCTGGTGCACTTTGAGGTGCAGGATCCAGGTCAAACAGTTGCGGCAGACCATTATAAAGAGCAGCTGAGCCGCGTGGACCAAGCACTGCGTCAACAAGGAGTAAACACAGCAACTGTGAAAATCCTCCATGACAACGTTCAACCGCACGCTGCAATTGTCACGTTGCTAAAAATTGAGGAGTTGGGCTGGGAACCGCTGCCTCACCCGCCTTGTAGCACAAACCTCGCGCCATCAGATTACCATCTCTTCCGGCCGATGCATCACTCCTTGGTGGAAAAAAGATTCAAGAAACGTGACGAGTCGAAATTTGGGTGTCCAACTTCTTCTAATCGCAGCCACCGGAGTTCTTCAAGAAAGGCACCCATTCTTTGCAAGGACGCTGGCGACATGTCATTAATAATAATGAAGATTACCACTTCTATTAGGTTGGCAACTAAATGCGTGGTCTCTCAAGCATCATTAACAAAAGTATCGATTACTTCTGTGCCGAACGGGGTTGTAAGGTGGACCAGTATTTATTGAGCGGCCTAACGTTTCGACCCATTCGGAGGCCTAAAAGTAGCTTGAGGTTTCGGATGTTGCTATCTATCCGACCAAACGCCTCATCGACTCTAGCCTTTCGGATATCGTCTTGAGGCATAGCAGAAAACCCCAGACCCATGAACGATAAACTAACCCGCTGATCCACCGCTTATGCGGAGTGACGCCGCTGCCCCAGTCAGTCGACAGATGGTGACTGAGACTCACTATACTGTTCATTCTACACTATGCATACTGTGTATACCAGTGTCATTCTTAACCACACACTTGTCACCACCGGTCGCTCTATAACTCACAATGCGAAATAAACGGCAGAAAGTCATCGGTGACCGAAGGACACCCATTTCGGTTGTTCATTGATTTTTGATTTCGCGAAAAATCCAGAACGCCTCCAGAGCTTTTCTTGATGAAATGTCTGTCTCGATAGTCAAAATCGTGCACTTCACATCAAAATCACTTCCGCCGTGTTCCTCCATTTTATGCTTGCCCAGAGGATTGGTTAGGATACCTCGCCTTTTGCACGCTAGGTGTTCATTAACACGAATGGCAAGTATACCCTTCCGGTTTCTCCAATGTATGTTTGGCTGCATGTCCGGCATTCAAGCTCATAGATAACGCCAACTTTGGCGCAATCCCCTACTTTCCCGTAAGGACATACAACACAGCTTTCCGTTACGCACTCCATAGACTGCACCGTTTTTTCCGACGAAAACGAAACGTTACCAGATAACGCTACAAAGGAAGAATCAAATACACGGCCGCTACCAGAATACAGATGACTTCTTCCAGGAATTTTATACCTCGTTTATGTACACAGTCCACAAATCAATCTTTTATTACTTGATTATTATGTCATGTGCCTTGTCGCGGCTTCACTAACATAGTGTTGCCTTGACACCGGTGTAAGCTGAACGACACAATCGAACAATGGGATGCGACAGCCTACATCTGACCAGGTCTTACAAATTATGGCACACATGTCGACATAATCTCCTCCTAACGCCAGTCTACACCAGCGTCGCTTATTCGGACACGAAGTGGCAAGGCAACCGTAATTAGCGTCGAAAAACAATTGAGCTGATTATCAGTCGAGTAAGTACAGTCAGCAATCGACAACTGTAACGAAAAGAAGAAACACGCAATTCAACGAACTCTCTAGGTAGTCAACTATGTTACAATTGATAATATATGTGCAGAACTATTCTACTACAAATAGAAAGTAATGCTTGTAGTCTATCTAACAAACAATAAAAATCTATTCTTCTGTGAATGATGACGAACATAAATGGAAGAAGTGCTAGTGAATGAGGATGCAGAAGTGGACTCGGTACTAGTTGTTAATACGGCCTGCGAGGAGACCGGTCCTACGATTGGCTGATGCGTTCCTGCTTCCAATGCAGGCCGCATTATAGACAAGTACCGAGGAACCCTTATCAACAAGATGGCATGTCAGAAATGATTTAGCGTGAACTTCAGAGGCAGTACGAACGTTAGGCAACACAACATCTGAATTAGACGAACAGGCTGACAGAATGAGGAATATTGTAGCAAATCGAAAGGAATAACACACAAGGGCCACAAAGAGCTGGACACGTGGTTACAAGCACAATGCACGAGGTTCAAGAAACGAGGGTTCCGAGTTTGCGATCCGCTGGCGAGGATTCATCACAGATCGCTGTCGTCATCAATGTCGCCTCCGCGAACCTTTAGTTCACGCACAGTAGCCTGCGCCATGGCTCCGAGGAGCACCTCGGGACAGGAGACAAACGTCACATTTGTGTTGTGGAATCGAGCGCACATTTGTGTCACCTGCAAGCGTACACTGTCAGTAGATCACTACGCATCGTTCGCAAAGCGCAGCTTTCTGCCAAGCCGCCTGCTCGCGTCCCTCGCAAGTTGGCGGAGGAGCGCGAAAACTTTCAAACACAGATGCAGCGAGCGCGTGGCGGCGTCTACCCTTCCAGTGAACCGTTGTTACTTAGGCCTAACCACCTTCTGCGGATGGAGTCGGGGGTTGATGTACATGTTTGCGGGATACTGTAACGTGCGGCTACTGTCGTTGCGTCGTGGATCGCGCCGGCGTCCCGACGCGTGGTCAAATTGCATTGCATAGTGGACATTCGATCGATGTCTTGTACTCCCGCGACGGCAGTCCCGGCAAGCGGGTCATGGGGCATTGCATAGTGGCGTTGCTTCACGCGAGGGAGGCTGGGGGTTCGGTTCTCCTGCGCTGCGGAATTTTTTCATTTCAACTGAGTGGTTAAGATTTGAGGGGTTTTGATGTCTACAATTCGCTGGCGTTTTCTGCGCTCGAAGAGCGCGGAACCCAGCTGGAGCTGACTCTTCCTGAGCGACGAAGACAGTCTCCACACGAGCAGCTTGAATGGCACACATCCTGGAGTCCTTTGCGCGCTCTGTGACAAAAACGATGACAATGACAACGGCTGACAATGACAATGACTCCGAAGACAACGGCTTGGGTGATGTGCAGGTCTGGGAATACTGTAGCAGGCGCGGGCACATTCACGGCAGCAGGTGGTTAGCTCTAATGGCTATCGGGTGGATACCATACTATATTCATATCAAGGTGCAACCGCGACCTGGTACCCCTCCTTCCTTATATCTTTGTTTTGTAAATAAATTCGCCCTCTGCTGCATGTGGAACGCAAACAAAGAACGACGGAAGATCACCCTGGACACGATGAGGTAACGGACTGCAAAATACTCGCTATTCCAGCAGTGAACGGCTCGTCCGATCGAACGTAAACAATGAAAATAACTTTTTTGAAAATGTTTCACTACATTTGGTCAATAAAAAAAAACTGATGTGACGTAAGGCTCAAATCTAATGAACGCACCTTTTCCTGCAGCGCTTCATCCTTCGTCACCCATATTGTGTAGACATTCGGTGGTGCCACTGACAGACACTCTTCAAGCATGGGAAGATCTGTGTCGGAATCTCCACAAACGAGCACGTTGCCTTAACAGAGGCTGTATAAATGCCGCTCTACAATACCGGCCTTATCTTTTGGTCTTTGGGCGGAAAAAGCGAAAAAAACCGCCTTTTCCGCCGCTTTTCTGTAGCGCTCTTCAAATTGAGCGCATTGCAAATTGAATGACATATTCGTGATCAGCACCGAGCTCTCTTCCCGATGAGCTGAAAATCGCATAGCGAGCGTCTGAAATGTAGTTCACTGACCTAATTTCTGCCCGGCGCGGTTGACCCCTGTGCTCGCGGGAGATAATTACATCCACAGCTCCCAAGTGGCTAATGAAGGAAGAGATTCGGCCCTTTAAAGCCTAATTTCTGCATTATATACATAGTCACACATAGTTCTCTGGATTCCCTAGTATTTCACGATCACAATGACCTACTTCCTTAAAGGATCTGACAATTTAAGTGTTGTTATTTTCAGAAAATGCCTCCGCTTTGGAGGACTCTAATTTCGTCATAACAAGATTGTATGTGCCTATACTCGTTTGTCACGTTGGAGGCAAGAGTGAAAATCAAGCTGCGAAGTTGGAACCTTCAATGTTGAAATCGTTAGCGATTGTACGCTGCCAAAGTTGCCCATATGACACTTCTTCGTAGTTAGCCGTACACTTTTCGTATCATTAAAGTGGGCACAAAATGGTTTCCTTGAAGACAGGAACGTAGATATCTGGAGGCCCATGAAAACACCTTATAGTCTTCTACAGGTGGGATTTCGACTGGCCCGGAGGACATTTTGGCCACCCAGTTACAGAGCAAACTCACCTCAAATGCTAACTGAGTGTCACTTTAAAAAATGTCTAAAAACAAAAAAAATTGTCTACGAGGCCATTCCCTACTTAATTCTGACTCGAAGGATAGTTCATTTTCAAATGTACGTTCATTTGTACCGGTTTTTTCACGAGTCAAATGTACCATAGCCTTGGTCGGGACCCAGATTAGTTCCGGAGCCCGTCCTCTCTCCTGCCCTCTGTGACCCCTCGCGCCATCTGAGAGCGCCGTAAATCGCCTAACTACAGTTTTCACACTTCCGGTGCCGCGGCGCCATATTGATCCTTCCAAACGAGGGTGGAGTAGAATAGTACACCAAACAAGGTTTGGACAACTACGACCTCTCCTTTATACTTATACGCTGTGTTTTTCATTTCGCATTTACGCTTTAACAAGGTTTAGATGCGTGGCGCATCCCAGAAAGACTGCTCGAACTCGCTTCACTTTCACAACGCTCAGTCTACAAGCTGTCCCTCTCCCTCGATTGAAAGATTCGATTCTGTATGCATTGTTCACGGCGCACTCCAAAGGCCAGCTGGACAGCCTTAAAGCAACTCCTGAGTAAGGCGGTAGGAAACTTCTGGTAGAACTCCCCAAACGCTCAGTCTACAAGCTGTCCCTCTCCCTCGATTGAAAGATTCGATTCTGTATGCATTGTTCACGGCGCACTCCAAAGGCCAGCTGGACAGCCTTAAAGCAACTCCTGAGTAAGGCGGTAGGAAACTTCTGGTAGAACTCCCCAAACGCTCAGTCCACAAGCTGTCCCCTCCCCCTCGATTGAAAGGTTCGATTCTGTATGCATTGTTTACGGCGCACTCCAAAGGCCAGCTGGACAGCCTTAAAGCAACTCCTGAGTAAGGCGGTAGGAAACTTCTGGTAGAACTCCCCAAACGCTCAGTCCACAAGCTGTCCCTCCCCCTGGATTGAAAGGTTCGATTCTGTATGCATTGTTTACGGCGCACTCCAAAGGCCAGCTGGACAGCTTAAAGCAACGTCCTGACTAGGGTGGCTGCATATTTCTGATAAAAACTCCCTAACCGCTCAGTCTACAAGCTGTCGCGCCCATTCGATTGAAAGGTTCGAGTCTGTATGCATTGTTCACAGGCGCACTCCAAACGCTAGCTGGAGAGCCTTAGAGCAACTCCTGACTAGGGCGGCTGCAAATTTCTGGCAAAACTCCCCAAACGCTCAGTCTACAAGCTGTCCCTCCCCCTCGATTGAAAGGTTCAATTCTGTATGCATTGTTTACGGCGCACTCCAAAGGCTTTTCAAAGATTTCAAAAACTCTCCGAGTTTATATGCCGGCAACTGCGTTTCCTGAGTTTGTCGGTCATATGCGAAGAATTGACTTATCACGAAATAATTGTTGAGAACTAGGGGCAACGTCACAAAATGAAATTGCTTTCCATAAAGCTTCTAACATTGATTAGTATTCGTTGATAGATTTTTTTTTTGTGTAAAATCGATCAAACTAATCCTAGGTCTACATAAATTGTGTTATTTTTGAAGTTTTGGCAGCTGCTTTTCATTAAAGGAAATTTTCCTTTCCTTAATTTTGTAACGCGCTATTAGTATAAATTTCGAACCCTGGTTATTAATCAGTAAAAATCAATTCTTTCGGCAGCAATCTTCGATATGATTAGAGAGCCTATTTTTGCGCGTGATAGCGCAGTCGTAAAAGGTACCGGTTGTCGTGCGCACACGATTCCGGGTTCCTGGTTCGGATTTCCCGCTACGCCAACCAGCTAAGGCTGTCCAGCTGGCCTTTGGAGTGCGCCGTAAGCAATGCATACAGAATCGAACCTTTCAATCGAGGGGGAGGGACAGCTTGTAGACTGAGTGGTTAGGGAGTTTTATCAGAAATATGCAGCCACCCTAGTCAGGAGTTGCTCCAAGGCTATCCAGCTGGCCTTTGGAGTGCGCCGTGAACAATGGCATACAGACTTTCAATCGAGTGGGCGCGACAGCTTGTAGACTGAGCGGTTAGGGAGTTCTATCAGAAATATGCAGCCACCCTAGTCAGGAGTTGCTCCAAGGCTATCCAGCTGGCCTTTGGAGTGCGCCGTAAACAATTGCATACAGAATCGAACCTTTCAATCGAGGGGGAGGGACAGCTTGTGGACTGAGCGTTTG
>OX375870.1:9193022-9507390 GCA_947359475.1 Heligmosomoides polygyrus bakeri
TCCTTTCCTTAATTTTGTAACGCGCTATTAGTATAAATTTCGAACCCTGGTTATTAATCAGTAAAAAATCAATTCTTTCGGCAGCAATCTTCGATATGATTAGAGAGCCTATTTTTGCGCGTGATAGCGCAGTCGTAAAAGGTACCGGTTGTCGTGCGCACACGATTCCGGGTTCCTGGTTCGGATTTCCCGCTACGCCAACCAGCTAAGGCTGTCCAGCTGGCCTTTGGAGTGCGCCGTAAGCAATGCATACAGAATCGAACCTTTCAATCGAGGGGGAGGGACAGCTTGTAGACTGAGTGGTTAGGGAGTTTTATCAGAAATATGCAGCCACCCTAGTCAGGAGTTGCTCCAAGGCTATCCAGCTGGCCTTTGGAGTGCGCCGTGAACAATGCATACAGACTTTCAATCGAGTGGGCGCGACAGCTTGTAGACTGAGCGGTTAGGGAGTTCTATCAGAAATATGCAGCCACCCTAGTCAGGAGTTGCTCCAAGGCTATCCAGCTGGCCTTTGGAGTGCGCCCGTAAACAATGCATACAGAATCGAACCTTTCAATCGAGGGGGAGGGACAGCTTGTGGACTGAGCGTTTGGGGATTTCTACCAGAAGTTTCCTACCGCCTTACTCAGGAGTTGCTTTAAGGCTGTCCAGCTGGCCTTTGGAGTGCGCCGTAAACAATGCATACAGAATCGAACCTTTCAATCGAGGGGGAGGGACAGCTTGTAGACTGAGTGGTTAGGGAGTTTTATCAGAAATATGCAGCCACCCTAGTCAGGAGTTGCTCCAAGGCTATCCAGCTGGCCTTTGGAGTGCGCCGTAAACAATGCATACAGAATCGAACCTTTCAGTCGAGGGGGGAGGGACAGCTTGTAGACTGAGCGTTTGGGGAGTTTTGTCAGAAATTTGCAGCCGCCCTAGTCAGGAGTTGCTCTAAGGCTGTCCAGCTAGCGTTTGGAGTGCGCCGTGAACAATGCATACAGAATCGAACCTTTCAATCGAGGGGGAGGGACAGCTTGTAGACTGAGTGGTTAGGGAGTTTTATCAGAAATATGCAGCCACCCTAGTCAGGAGTTGCTCCAAGGCTATCCAGCTGGCCTTTGGAGTGCGCCGTGAACAATGCATACAGACTTTCAATCGAGTGGGCGCGACAGCTTGTAGACTGAGCGGTTAGGGAGTTTTATCAGAAATATGCAGCCACCCTGTCAGGAGTTGCTCCAAGGCTATCCAGCTGGCCTTTGGAGTGCGCCGTAAACAATGCATACAGAATCGAACCTTTCAATCGAGGGGGAGGGACAGCTTGTGGACTGAGCGTTTGGGGAGTTCTACCAGAAGTTTCCTACCGCCTTACTCAGGAGTTGCTTTAAGGCTGTCCAGCTGGCCTTTGGAGTGCGCCGTAAACAATGCATACAGAATCGAACCTTTCAATCGAGGGGGAGGGACAGCTTGTGGACTGAGCGTTTGGGGGAGTTCTACCAGAAGTTTCCTACCGCCTTACTCAGGAGTTGCTTTATGGTTGTCCAGCTGGCCTTTGGAGTGCGCCGTGAACAATGCATACAGAATCGAATCTTTCAATCGAGGGAGAGGGACAGCTTGTAGACTGAGCGTTTGCGGAGTTCTACCAGAAGTTTCCTACCGCCTTACTCAGGAGTTGCTTTAAGGCTGTCCAGCTGGCCTTTGGAGTGCGCCGTGAACAATGCATACATAATCGAACCTTTCAATCGAGGGGGAGGGACAGCTTGTAGACTGAGTGGTTAGGGAGTTTTATCAGAAATATGCAGCCACCCTAGTCAGGAGTTGCTCCAAGGCTATCCAGCTGGCCTTTGGAGTGCGCCGTAAACCATTGCATACAGATTCGAACCTTTCAGTCGAGGGGGGAGGGACAGCTTGTAGACTGAGCGTTTGGGGAGTTTTGTCAGAAATTTGCAGCCGCCCTAGTCAGGAGTTGCTCTAAGGCTGTCCAGCTAGCGTTTGGAGTGCGCCGTGAACAATGCATACAGAATCGAACCTTTCAATCGAGGGGGAGGGACAGCTTGTAGACTGAGTGGTTAGGGAGTTTTATCAGAAATATGCAGCCACCCTAGTCAGGAGTTGCTCCAAGGCTATCCAGCTGGCCTTTGGAGTGCGCCGTGAACAATGCATACAGACTTTCAATCGAGTGGGCGCGACAGCTTGTAGACTGAGCGGTTAGGGAGTTTTATCAGAAATATGCAGCCACCCTAGTCAGGAGTTGCTCCAAGGCTATCCAGCTGGCCTTTGGAGTGCGCCGTAAACAATGCATACAGAATCGAACCTTTCAATCGAGGGGGAGGGACAGCTTGTGGACTGAGCGTTTGGGGAGTTCTACCAGAAGTTTCCTACCGCCTTACTCAGGAGTTGCTTTAAGGCTGTCCAGCTGGCCTTTGGAGTGCGCCGTAAACAATGCATACAGAATCGAACCTTTCAATCGAGGGGGAGGGACAGCTTGTGGACTGAGCGTTTGGGGAGTTCTACCAGAAGTTTCCTACCGCCTTACTCAGGAGTTGCTTTAAGGTTGTCCAGCTGGCCTTTGGAGTGCGCCGTGAACAATGCATACAGAATCGAATCTTTCAATCGAGGGAGAGGGACAGCTTGTAGACTGAGCGTTGTGAAAGTGAAGCGAGTTCGAGCAGTCTTTCTGGGATGCGCCACGCATCTAAACCTTGTTAAAGCGTAAATGCGAAATGAAAAACACAAGCGTATAAGTATAAGGGAGAGGTCGTAGTTGTCCAAACCTTGCTTGGTGTACTATTCTACTCCACCCTCGTTTGGAAGGATCAATATGGCGCCGCGGCACCGGAAGTGTGAAAACTGTAGTTAGGCGATTTACGGCGCTCTCAGATGGCGCGAGGGGTCACAGAGGCAGGAGAGAGGACGGGCTCCGGAACTAATCTGGGTCCCGACCAAGGCTATGGTACATTTGACTCGTGAAAAAACCGGTACAAATGAACGTACATTTGAAAATGAACTATCCTTCGAGTCAGAATTAACTAGGGAATGGCCTCGTAGACAATTTTTTTTTGTTTTTAGACATTTTTTAAAGTGACACTCAGTTAGCATTTGAGGTGAGTTTGCTCTGTAACTGGGTGGCCAAAATGTCCTCCGGGCCAGTCGAAATCCCACCTGTAGAAGACTATAAGGTGTTTTCATGGGCCTCCAGATATCTACGTTCCTGTCTTCAAGGAAACCATTTTGTGCCCACTTTAATGATACGAAAAGTGTACGGCTAACTACGAAGAAGTGTCATATGGGCAACTTTGGCAGCGTACAATCGCTAACGATTTCAACATTGAAGGTTCCAACTTCGCAGCTTGATTTTCACTCTTGCCTCCAACGTGACAAACGAGTATAAGCACATACAATCTTGTTATGACGAAATTAGAGTCCTCCAAAGCGGAGGCATTTTCTGAAAATAACAGCACTTAAATTGTCAGATCCTTTAAGGAAGTAGGTCATTGTGATCGTGAAATACTAGGGAATCCAGAGAACTATGTGTGACTATGTATATAATGCAGAAACTAGGCTTTAAAGGGCCGAATCTCTTCCTTCATTAGCCACTTGGGAGCTGTGGATGTAATTATCTCCCGCGAGCACAGGGGTCAACCGCGCCGGGCAGAATTAGGTCAGTGAACTACATTTCAGACGCTCGCTATGCGATTTTCAGCTCATCGGGAAGAGAGCTCGGTGCTGATCACGAATATGTCATTCAATTTGCAATGCGCTCAATTTGAAGAGCGCTACAGAAAAGCGGCGGAAAAGGCGGTTTTTTCGCTTTTTCCGCCCAAAGACCAAAAGATAAGGCCGGTATTGTAGTTTGGAAAAAACTGGGCGATTCGCTTTATAAAATCTTTCTAAGCATCACAGAAAGCTACACATTAGATGTGCTAAGGATCCAGCGCAGGATAAGGATCCAGCGCAACTTATAATGCAGTTATTAATAACACCTATTGATAGCAACGAGACTCGCGTTAAAGGACCGAAAGAAGGACGAATAGTGGGCCCATAAGTTCTACTCTTAAGCTCTCGCAAAAGTTTCGAATATTCGAATGGTTTCGAATACTGGAAATTTTGGAGCATTTGAAATCGAACACATTCGAAAAAAACGTGGTTTTTCTGAGCACTCAAATTACAAGTACAATCGAAAAACGCGGTTTTTGAATATTCAAATTCGAATACATTCAAAGGCGCGATTTTCCGAATATTCGAATGTTCAAATTCGAGTAGGTGATTCGAGCCTAAGCATAATAAGTTCATGAAATATTCGCCACTGTGCAACGTGCGTATGGGACAAATTCGGTACAGCAAAAATGTTTATGTGCTCACCGTCCTGCAGCTGCATCCCCATCTTTCGCTCAATTAGACGAACACCGTGTCCTTTGTTGAAGATTCGTCCAGATAGCTTCGCCTGAAGCATAACAGAAATCGTTTCAACCGATATTTTACGACGATTCAATTATTGCTTAAATGTTTTCTAAAGCTTACAAAACATGGACGTCAACTAACACTTGGAAACTGTAGTGGGATAAAAGGGTAAAGGACGACGTTAATCAGTTCCTTTTGAGATACGCCACGCATTATTTTTTACGGGATGTCGTGGAGGCGGTTTGAATGCGTATTTGGCCTGTGCAATGACTTGCGGTGGCCAGCCAATGAACAAGTCAACGCTCTATCTTTCCCGGACAAGTAGGGTACTAATTCACCGATCGCAGATGGATAGAATGCTTGGTTGACCTAGGCGGGAAATTCGAAACAAGAACCTGGCATTGGGTGCACTCCACATCACCGGCGCCTCCTCCGACTGCGCTAGAACATGCACCGAAATTGCATTTTCTTCGTTTATTTATTTATTGAGGGGTGGGTTCCAAGACTGCCACACCCGCAGGTAGCAAACAAAAATGTCACCAGAAATTTATAGAGAATTACAACAACATACAATCTACAACAAGTTTTGAAGCCCTGGTTTATACTTGCGCCGCCACGCGGCGCGGCTACATGATCGCCATAACTATCGATTTTTCACGCCGCCCGTTCAATATCTATCTCAACCATCGTGCCGCGCCGCACAGCGGCGCAAGTGTAAACTAAGGCCAAGAGTAAAGGAGCGTTTAGTGTACACGCGATGCCACATTTTCGTCTTTGCCGGGAAGAAGGTTGAGCTCCTTTATCAGGTAACGAGCAACACGACTATCAAGGGTTCAAGAGGTTTTGGGATGTAAGACGCTTGTGAGCAAATCGCACACCCAACAGTTTGATGTTTGGAACTAAACCGAGCGGATGGAATGCATGGTGAACTGCTCCGAGGAGAACGGAGATGAGGCAGCTAAGGTAAGAACTGGGTAAACGAAGCCTGGGATAAGGCGTTAGATCGTAGGTCATGAAGGAACGCCGTTCGTGAGGCCCTCCTCTCCTCACAACCCACAGCGACGGATTAGCTCCGATATCATCCCCATTCTGAGACCCTATGCTGGGTAGTAAACCATTAACTAAGTAATACAATCATATGTAGGCGCGTGGTGGCGCAAACGGGGGAGGCGTCGGCTGTCGCATGCACCCAACTCTAGGTTCTTCACTCGATTTTCCCCTAGGCCAACCAAAATTCCCGTCCCTTCGGATTGGTACCGGTCTTGTCTTGGAAGCATAAAACACCGGTTTGCTCATCAGCTGCCTACCACAAGTACACTATATGAGTCAAATATGCATTCAAACTGTCCCAAGACGAAGTCTCTTAAGGCCTTTGTCATACCATCGCTCACCCCGAGCGACGCCTAATGATATGCTCCCATATCGATCGGGCGGCGCGATGGGATCGATATGGGTGCATATCATTAGGCAACGCTCGGGGTGAGCGATGGTATGACAAAGGCCCAAAAGTAGAATATGTAACGCATCCCAAAGGAAATTAATTAACGCCCACTTTTTTCCTTTAGCTTTTGATGATAAGCTCAGCCCTGAGCATATGTACATGAACCTTGTCTTTCGACTCACTTCTCAGGCCGGATTTATCAACGCTTATTCCTGCAGGTATGCAGGTATATGGTGTAGACGTACCCATGATGAGGCATTCATAATAAACCTTACCCGCCACATCGTGCGTATATCAGTCGTTAGAGAATAGTCGACGATCGTCGTGGGTCTATCCGCATACCTGCGAGGATTCCGCGCCCCACTGACAAAATGGCGCTCCAGTGAGATCAGCTGTCTCGCGAGAGGCTTAGTTCTACCACACCCTTGATTCCCTCAATGAATACGAATCGTACTCACTATCCACTGCGCGCAATGGGTACGATTCCCTTGCGGTATCTCTACATACACCCACTGCTTGATGAATACGGTCCCTAGCGAAGTGAACCTGTTCAGCACTAACCAGAGAATGCCGTCAGCTTCCCATGGTGTGTTCGGATTGAGACCTATATCACGTGAAAGAGCTCGAGACGCTGATCACAGATATATCCAAATTTGCTAAATGGATCTCCTAAGCGAGTTATGGCCGGCGGAAGCCGCGATGTCTTCCATGTGTTAAGGCCCGTTTATACTTCCACGCCGAGCGACACGACACAACATATGGTGTCTATATTGATTGAGCGACGCGATCGATAGATTTGGCCACTTTACATGCCGTCGCGTCGCTCGGCGTCGGAAAACCGGGCCTTAGGCGCGCTCAATCAGCGTTGGGCGCAGTATTGCGCGGAAATCAGCGCCGTCAGCAGCGGCGGCGGAGCAGTGGTAGAGTGCTCGCTCCAAAGTATTGGGTTCATTGGTTCGATTCCCGCGGCTGACGGATTTTTTGCATTTTGTGATGTATCTTCGACGAGGACCTATAATCTCATTTTTAGCACACAAGTGCTCCGACACGCCTAACGGCGTGTCTCGTACTTGCGCGCTTCGCGCGACTTTCCAACATCACTGGCCTAGGGAATTTTTTTGTAAAACTTGAAATACGCTAACATGTAGGATTTGCTGCGTACTTTGTTGGCATCAAGCCGTTCACCACTTCCGTACGTTCATCATAGGCACCCTCTCCGGACCGTCCAGTTTATATTGGATCCAAATGAATCATTTTCGGATGTCCGCTTCGAGTAATTCAAAAATCCAAGGTCCGCGAAATTGCCCGTATCCGAATAATTCAAAAAACCGGAGTCCCCGAAATTGTGATTATCCAAATCGTGCAAAAATCCGGGGTCCGTCAAAATAGCGTTATCCGAATCATTCATTAATCTGGAGATTTGGTCGATTTCAATGTATTTAATGAAAATCATTTTCGGATATCCGATTCGGATAACCCGATCCGATTCATCCAAAAATCCGGGTTCGCAAAGTCGCCGTTATACGAATCATCCAATTATCCGAAGATTTTCGATCGGATCCAATGTATACCGTCCAGTAACGCCATTCGTTTGTGCTGCGCAGTACATCTGCCCTCAGGTTCCTCCTCCGCAACCGTTCTCATTCTAAACAGCTTGGGTCACCGGATGTCGTTGACACCCTTCCAAATCCGGACACCAGGTTCCCCTAACTCGTTTCTTCTTACAGGATCTAATTGCTGGCCCACCTTTACAGGTCTTCCCCCCCCCTGGTCCCAACTCCTGGCCCACTTCCTTGTTTTCCGAGCGCCCGCTAGTCACACGACGTCGGTATCACCTCTTCTGGCTCCAGAAGCTTGTAGCGCGGCAAATGACCTATCTTCTGGATCCAGGCGCTCAGGAAGGCTCGCAGTTGCCGCTGTGTAGAGCAGGAGGAGGGTGCGCTTCCTCTGCTGCAACAACATCCCATGTTGAACAACAATCACTGCCCGCGCGAGGTACGCAGAGGCGTACCTGGCGCGGGTAAAGTTTTCCGTTCAACATGGGGTAATCCTGAGTTCTGCATGCGGCCGGTCGTCGTACGACGACGATGTGACCTCTGCTTCCTTTCTTTTCGATCTTCTGACTCCAGACGGTTGTGATGCGACGAAGGGAACCCGTTTTCTGGATTCAGGCACTGAGAAACGCACGCAGACGCCGTTGTGTCAAGCAGGAGGAGGCTGTGCTTCCTCTGCTGCAGCAGCATCTCACGTTCAATTCTGGATGCGATCCCTCGTCGTAGGACGACGGTGTCTCCTCTTCCGACTTTAGACGGTTGTGATGCGACGAAGGGAACCCGTTTTCTGGATTCAGGCACTGAGAAACGCACGCAGACGCCGTTGTGTCAAGCAGGAGGAGGCTGTGCTTCCTCTGCTGCAGCAGCATCTCACGTTCAATTCTGGATGCGATCCCTCGCCGTAGGACGACGGTGTCTCCTCTTCTGACTTTAGACGGTTGTGATGCGACGAAGGGAACCCGTTTTCTGGATTCAGGCACTGAGAAACGCACGCAGACGCCGTTGTGTCAAGCAGGAGGAGGCTGTGCTTCCTCTGCTGCAGCAGCATCTCACGTTCAATTCTGGATGCGATCCCTCGTCGTAGGACGACGGTGTCTCCCCTTCTGACTTTAGACGGTTGTGATGCGACGAAGGGAACCCGTTTTCTGGATTCAGGCACTGAGAAACGCACGCAGACGCCGTTGTGTCAAGCAGGAGGAGGCTGTGCTTCCTCTGCTGCAGCAGCATCTCACGTTCAATTCTGGATGCGATCCCTCGTCGTAGGACGACGGTGTCTCCTCTTCTGACTTTAGACGGTTGTGATGCGACGAAGGGAACCCGTTTTCTGGATTCAGGCACTGAGAAACGCACGCAGACGCCGTTGTGTCAAGCAGGAGGAGGCTGTGCTTCCTCTGCTGCAGCAGCATCTCACGTTCAATTCTGGATGAGATCCCTCGCCGTAGGACGAGGTGTCTCCTCTTCTGACTTTAGACGGTTGTGATGCGACGAAGGGAACCCGTTTTCTGGATTCAGGCACTGAGAAACGCACGCAGACGCCGTTGTGTCAAGCAGGAGGAGGCTGTGCTTCCTCTGCTGCAGCAGCATCTCACGTTCAATTCTGGATGCGATCCCTCGTCGTAGGACGACGGTGTCTCCTCTTCTGACTTTAGACGGTTGTGATGCGACGAAGGGAACCCGTTTTCTGGATTCAGGCACTGAGAAACGCACGCAGACGCCGTTGTGTCAAGCAGGAGGAGGCCGTGCTTCCTCTGCTGCAGCAGCATCTCACGTTCAATTCTGGATGCGATCCCTCGTCCTAGGACGACGGTGTCTCCTCTTCCGACTTTAGACGGTTGTGATGCGACGAAGGGAACCCGTTTTCTGGATTCAGGCACTGAGAAACGCACGCAGACGCCGTTGTGTCAAGCAGGAGGAGGCTGTGCTTCCTCTGCTGCAGCAGCATCTCACGTTCAATTCTGGATGCGATCCCTCGTCGTAGGACGACGGTGTCTCCTCTTCTGACTTTAGACGGTTGTGGTGCGACGAAGGGAACCCGTTTTCTGGATTCAGGCACTGAGAAACGCACGCAGACGCCGTTGTGTCAAGCAGGAGGAGGCTGTGCTTCCTCTGCTGCAGCAGCATCTCACGTTCAATTCTGGATGCGATCCCTCGTCGTAGGACGACGGTGTCTCCTCTTCTGACTTTAGACGGTTGTGGTGCGACGAAGGGAACCCGTTTTCTGGATTCAGGCACTGAGAAACGCACGCAGACGCCGTTGTGTCAAGCAGGAGGAGGCTGTGCTTCCTCTGCTGCAGCAACATCTCACGTTCAATTCTGGATGCGATCCCTCGTCGTAGGACGACGGTGTCTCCTCTTCTGACTTTAGACGGTTGTGGTGCGACGAAGGGAACCCTTTTTCTGGATTCAGGCACTGAGAAACGCACGCAGACGCCGTTGTGTCAAGCAGGAGGAGGCTGTGCTTCCTCTGCTGCAGCAACATCTCACGTTCAATTCTGGATGCGATCCCTCGTCGTAGGACGACGGTGTCTCCTCTTCTGACTTTAGACGGTTGTGGTGCGACGAAGGGAACCCGTTTTCTGGATTCAGGCACTGAGAAACGCACGCAGACGCCGTTGTGTCAAGCAGGAGGAGGCTGTGCTTCCTCTGCTTCAGCAGCATCTCACGTTCAATTCTGGATGCGATCCCTCGTCGTAGGACGACGGTGTCTCCTTTTCTGACTCCAGAAGGTTGTAGTGCGACGAAGGGAACTCGCCTTCTCGATTTGGGGACTCAGAAACGCGCGCAGATGCCGTTGTACCAAGCAGGAGGAGGCTATGCGTCCTCTGCTCTAAAAACATCCCATGTTGAGCGGCAGGCGTTGCCCGCGCGAGGTACGCGGAGGCGTCGCAAGGGGTTCCATGAGAATGCGGGTCGTTCCACGAGGCGTATCTCAGCCAGGTTTCCAACCTGAGTGAGGTACGCCTCATCATCTACAGGGCAGGGAGCTAACTCAATTATATATTTAGCACGTTTTTGAGCGAACGGCTAGTGGCGACTTGCATTTACGTGTATTCGAAGACGGAAACGTGTTTCAGGTAATGCGTTTTATTCATGACGTGAAGGAAGTTAGAAATTCAAATCAAAGCAAAATAATAAGTAAAAATAAAATCACAAGTCAACAAAACTTAATAAACATAATAAATAAAAAGTAAAGGCACTAGTTAAAAGTTCCGACTCCACCGACACGACTTCGGTCGAAAAAAAAATTCGCTGAAACTTCGTCTAGGGGGTTAATTGGGTGCTGATCACGAATCTGACATCCGTTTTTCACGATTCGGTCGGAGACCACCCATACCTTTAACAAGGGTGGTTCAGGCAGAGCCATCGATTTCGCTGAAACTTCGTCTAGGAGGGTTATTTGGGGTGCTGATCACGAATCTGACATCCGTTTTTCACGATTTGGTCGGAGACCACCAATACCTTTAACTAGGGTGGTCCAGGCAGAGTCACCGATTTCGCTGGGCACTAGTTAAAAGTTTCGACTCCACCGACACGACTTCGACCGAACGGTTGTAGCAACGGTATGGGTGGTCTCGTCATGAATAAAACATTTTACCTGAAACACGTTTCCATCTTCAAATAGACGTAAATGCAAGTCGCCACTAGCCGTGCGCTCAAAAATTTGCTAAAAATGAGATTAGAGGTCCTCGTCGAAATGCAAAAAAAACCGTCAACGGCGGGAACCGAATCAATGAACCCCCAATCCTTTGGAGCGAGCACTCTACCACTGCGCCGCCGCCGCCGCTGACGGCGCCGATAGCCGAACCGCTGATTTCCGCGCAATACTGCGCCCATCGCTGATTGAGCGCGCCTAACACATGGAAGACATCGCGGCTTCCGCCGGCCATAACTCGCTTAGGAGATCCATTTAGCAAATTTGGTCTACATATCTGTGATCAGCGTCTCGAGTTCTTTCACATGATATAGGTCTCAATCCGAAGTTCCATGGGAAGCTGACGGCATTCCCTGGTAAGTAGAGGAAAATGACTTCAGCACTTAAACCCAGCTAATCGTTAAGAACAGAAGAAAGTTAAATTAAAGACAGCAAGTTCAAGATTCAATTTCCAAAATAAACTGCTTTCGACGTACCTTTGTGTAGATCTTAATGTCGTATTCGTTCTCCCTTATAGTCAGCGTAGCTCCGGATGGATCGACTTCGTTGACAATTTTGTTAACCTCTTCGAACCTATAATTATAATGGTGATATTAGAAACAACGTAAAGGGTAGACAACTAAAGAGGGCAAGAATAAATAAAGATCGACAGAACGTACAGAAGCATACTCTTCCTGTGTGGGATCGAATTGTTCACGTCTTGTTTGGCGATTGTGATGTGACCATAATGCTTCTGAAGTCCACTGCCGATCCAGGTGAAGTTTCGGAAGTCCGGATTTTCCAGCAAATCCTCGACCTATACGAGAAAAATACAGACATGCGAGTACCGCGAGAAGAACACTGTTACGTTGCCGTAACTAAGAGACTTTTTTGAACACCTGCCGAAATTTTTTTTTAACGGATACTCATTCTTAAGCAATAAAAGAAAACAAAGACAAAGTTGAATCTGCAGAATTTTTTGCCTCTATCTCTGTAAAGTAATCCTATCGTGACATGAATATCAAACGGATTGAGATAGCTTAGCCACGCCTAGAAAAATCGCGACTGTGTATCACATTATAGTTATGCTCTTGAATTTTTTCGAATATATTCGAAAACCACGTTTTTCTGCATAATCGAATTCGAACTCATCCGAAAAGCGCGATTTTTTGCGTACTCGAATTCGAACGAATACTTTCGAAATGTTAATGTTTATGCTTGTTTATTACGTCGCAAAAGACAGATGCGAGATAAGGCCCATGTACACTTCTGCGACACCGCGGCGCGGCAAGGTGAGCGACGGCTACCTCCGCGAAATCCGGCGGTGGCGGCGCGGTCGCGTTAGAGCATCGTTATAGGCAACGGGGCCGATGTCCACGTGCATGCCGCGCCGCCAGGAATGATTTGAACCATTCCAGCCTGCGGCACTCAACGCGGCGTCGCCTGCGATAGCCGCAAGAGTGTGCATGCCCCCACCCTGCGGCACGCATCGCCGTGTCGCGCCGCGGTCGTCGCGGCCCTATGCTTTATTATGGCCGCGCCGCGCTGTCACAGAAGTGTGCATGGGCCTATAGGAGTAGGTCAATACTAACAAACAAACAACAAACATCAGAAGAATAGCACAATCAAACAAGAACTGAGCATGTTGATCTCCATGGCTAGAGTCCGTCAAACGTAAGTAAATTTTTCGATACATACTGCTTGAGCTGTATGGAGTAAGCCTGTAACACGTTTTTCGTGATCCTTATGTAATCGTTGCCTGCTCTATTAAAGAAAAAAAGCAAAAACGCGATTTTTTAAATATTCGAATTCTATTTTTTTCAAATTCGAATGAATATGATGAATGTTCATTCGATTTTTTCTTCAAAAATCATTCGATTACCTATTCGAATAGGTCATTCGAGCACAACTATACTGCGTAGATCAATACTCTAGCTCGCTACAGAAGTCGTAACTGCTGTCGAGACCAAATAACCCCAAGAGCACACCGTCAAACCCTAAAAAATGCGAAAAAATTAACCTTGTCGAAGGCTTTGTTCAGGAGGATGAGGTCCGCGTCACTAACGCTGTCGTCTTTGAACTGCATAGCCGGATTGAAGTACCATTCTCGACCCGCCGATGCTCCATAAGCGTAGTATCCTTAAGGACAATACGGTAAGAACTGGTTCTTGCGACAGGAGCTACGAAACCAACCTTCGGGCATCGTACTCATATTGAGAATTCCAATATGCACAAGCGGAGCTGTAGTTACAATGGCGCAGAACTGCGCACAACGTCGAGCAAATTGAGCCTGAAATCAAAATCTCTGGTACAAAAAAACGATAAAACCCGTCGAATTTCACTGAATCGCAACAACATCTCAGCACCAGAAGATTTTAACGCACATGAAGAAGCTTCCTCTAGACAATGACGAAGCTCGTCCAGTTTTAAATGGTCCAATATGCACTCATGTGAATGATTCCAACTCATATTGAAGCAAACCGCATATAAGCCTACTTCTGACCTACCTCGTTGAATAGCGTCATATCTGTGCTAAGATGATATAGCTTGAAAAAATGTCTTTGATACATAAAATTGACAAGATAGTGAACATAGTAAATCTACTATATCAAAACATAATGAGATTGATCATGTGTTCTACTTCATAAAAGGGACCTTGGAGAACTTCAGAAAACAATTTCTCTCAAAGGCGCTTTATACTCCATTTGCCGCGTAGCGGGTCCAAATGATATTAGGTTGTAACGAATTAAATGGCACTGGCTCGCGCCATTTTTTGGCGCGTCTTTACGCGTTTGATCAAGAACAAACCGTAACATGTGGCATATCATTTAGAAGCGCAAACTTTGCTCTACCGGTGAGTACCAAATTTTCTATGTAAAAGTGGGAAAACTTTAGAGTTTCATTGACTTTTTTGCAGATGGACAAAAGGGTAATCCGAGGCATTTACTTGTATGAATTCAAGCTGGGCACTACAGCTAAGGAGGCGGACGAGAAGATCAACGCCGCATTCGGTCAAGGATGTTCCACAATTCGGACGGCGTATCGTTGGTATCAGAAGTTCCGGAATGGAGATGAGAGCTTGGAAGGACATGAAGGTCGTGGGAGGCATAGTGATGTTGATGAGGACAAGCTGAGAGATGTGGTAGAGGAGGATCCACACAATGGTACCAGGGAGATAGCGAAGGTTCTTGGCGTCAGTCACAACACAGCTGCCCGGGATCTGAAGGAAATTGGAAAGACCCAAAAGCTGGAAAGATGGGTGATTCACGAGCTGTCTGAGGAGCAAAGAAACCGACGATATGAGATCTCGTCCGCACTGCTTCTACGGAACGAAACGGACCCATTCCTTGATCGTATCGTAACCTGTGACGAGAAATGGACAATGTACGACAACAGGCGACGATCGGCACAGTGGGTGAACAGCGATGAGAGCCCCAAGGTTTTTGCGAAGCCGGAATTGCACCAAAAGAAAGTAATGGTGACAGTATGGTGGTGTTCGCTGGGAATTATTCACCACAGCTTCCTCCCTCCCGGTGAGTCCATCACGGCAGAGAAGTACTGCATTGAAATTGAAGAAATGACGAAAAAGTTGAAGGATATCCGGCCGGCCTTGGTAAACCGAAGGCGAGTTCTCCTTCTGCACGACAATGCTCGCCCCCATGTAGCGCGAATGACGTTGCAGAAATTGAATGAGCTGAGCATTGAAACTACCACATCCTCCGTTTTCTCCCGACCTCTCCCCAACAGACTACCATTTCTTCAAGCATCTTGGCGACTTCTTGGTAGGGAAAATATTCAAATACCAACAGGATGCCGAAAGTGCCTTCGAAGATTTCGTCAATTCCAGAACTTCTGATTTTTATGCTACTGGGATAAGAAAGCTTGTGTCACGTTGGCAAAGATGTGTAGAATCAGCAGGCTTTTATTTCGATTAATAAACTTGCCTACAAGCCGAGATATTAACTGTTTAAATTTACAGTGGTTCAGTGCCATTTATTTCGTTACAACCTAATAGTTATCAGTATCGACTAGGTCACACGGCCTAATCAATACTGACAGTTCGCTGACGCGCTATGACACGCTGCGCGGGAAACGGGTATAAACGAGACCGTACAGCTGTAGCGCTCCTCTGGAGGTAACGGCGGAGTGGCGTTCTTCCCCCCCCCCCCACTTTAAACAAAGGCGATACAAATGTCTGCGTCTCTACTATCTCGTAAGGCAGCTACTGAACTCTCGAGCAAGCCGAGGAGGTTGGGAGCGGGTGGGCGAGCCAGGGCGACGAGGGGCAGAACGCTCGTCTCCCAGAGGCAACTACTCAAACAGACTCCAGTGAGAATTCTTTAGAGCACTCCCAAACACCACTTACTAGCTATGGGTAGCTCAAGAACCGGGGAAAATCTGGGACAAATCCTTTTCCAGGGGATAGCTACATTTCAGAAGAATTTTGCATTCACTTTTGGATCGCACATAGGAGGCTCAAAGTTGTTGTTTTAAATTATTGCACTAAATTTGCACAAATAGACACGTTTAGGTTGAAATTACCTAAAAACTGTTTGACTCCCACCTATGATCTCCTTCGGTACACAAGCTTCCCAAACAGATTTTTTTAAAAGTTGATGGAGAGAAGAATGGCGAAATTCTACAAACCTGGATCACAGCAGAGTACGCCGGCTGCACACTAGTCGGATACGAACAGGAATAGCTCTTCAGTGTACCGTCTCTTAAAAACAAACTGATTGCCACTCTTGCTTCGAGAATATGTAACCGACTAATACACAACGAATAAACAAAAACAATTTTTTGCCAAATTTAAAGAAAAGGAAACCATTTTCCCATTATCAAGGGCAACCCACTGCAAAGAAAATAAGAAACGTATGCACCATAAAAATAAACACGTAAACAGATTGAAGTACCTGTCCGTAAAAACGTAGTGGAAGTGATCTCCCAGACTTAGCAACGCAGCGGCCTTCTCGACTTCAGCAGCAAACGCGGTAGGACCGGATGGATGGAACGAGCCGAGCGTCTGGAATTCTCTATTAAAACGCTTTATCCAGTTAATGCGTATACTACACGGTCATCACTAATTTCAATAGTCTTTGAAACGACGTCGGTACGCCGGTTATAAATCGATTAACACCGCGCGTCCGCTGGACACTCATGTGTGCTATGCTCGGCGAACCATCTGCATCCAAACCTCCATTGGATATGTGGGAACGATTGCGTATATAAAGCAAACAGTGCCGTTGTGAATGGCAAGTTTTGGGCCATTTTATCTCGTAGACAGTCAAACCAGCTACACAATTGGAAGCGGCATTTTGGTAGTATGTCCAGTACAAAAGATACTCCTGAGGCTGGATTTATACTTCGGACGCCGGCGTTCTGAAATCTACCCGTATCGATTGGACGTGCAGATGATCGATATTGATAGCTTTCATAACAGCACGCAGCTCCGTGGCAGAATTATAAATCCTGCCTAGAAGAGCGCAATATCTTTGAGCAGATCCATCCCTGACTCACATCAATGAACTGCTCCACGTTGTTGGTCTCGTCAGACTGGATGAATGAAAGGAATGCGAGGTCTTTCTGAAGTTCAGTTAGCTCGTCGGTGATGTCGAAAGTGGCGTGGGTATTTGCACCGTCGGCGTCTTCGAAATGCGAAGTTGTCTCCAGTACCAAGCGGTTCGAGTCGGGCATGCAGCTGTTTTCGAGGGAGTTCTTAAATTCAAGAGTCCTCATACCATATGGAAATACCGTACCATAGCGAAATAGACGTTCTTTACACAAATCGCGTACCTTAGCATTCTCAAGCGACAAGGCAAAGTGTGGTCGAATAGGCATTCCTTTCAGGACCACCTCAACGATCTGCCTTCGGATTTGAGCCGTTTGAGCCATCAGCATGTAGAAATCGGCTATTTGTCTGATCTTAAATTTTACTATAAAAACATGAACACACCCATTGAAACGATTCGGTGGACTGACCTCGCTAGGCCGGATAACCTCATGTGTCCAACTTGGGTCAAGGAATGCCGAACTCCACTCATCGATATCATGACTTTTCAGGAACTTGTTAAGACTTCCTCCGTGTTCCTGACGGACGGCGCCTTCCTCCGTGGCTGCACGGTAGAACACCTCCGCAAAGTTCTAAATGAAGGAGACTCGCTTTCTCTAATTTGTCCCAAACAAAATTGAAGCAACGAACTTCAATGTCGGTAATATCGTCCACTCGATGGTAGTACTTCTTATCGTCCGAGTAGAATCCCGCATTTCCGAGTTGTACCTGGAATGGAGTGCCAATAGTATAACCTAGCCAAAATAATATTCGATTCCTGGACCAAGTGTAGGATGACGCTCGCCGAAAAAGAGAGCAAAGATGCGTTGGGGCAAAGCTTCGACCTTTCAAGACACCAGCCGTTTCTGATACGTCATGTTAGGTGTTTCCCCTTACTGTAGAAGGCGGAGCAACGCACTCGACTACAGTAGGGTGGTTGGGCGAAGCGCCCGTTTTGGACCAAATTCCACGACGGAATGAGACGAGACGACCAGAGCTGCTGTGGATCAGCAGGAAAAGTTTTCACAGCATTCTATCTTTTCACTTCAACTAGAACTACAACATGATTCTCCTCTTATCGAGTTTCATTCCACATTTGTTTAAAAACTATGATCCCGGACTCCGCTTTTTTTTCTATGCCTGCAGAGCAAAGTTTTCTTTATGGCGGCAAATAAATGAAAATAAAAATCAAAAAATAAAAAGGAATTTCATAGCTAGTTTCAATTTCATAGCTTATGATTGTAGGATAGGTTTGTAGGGAGATAAATATCGCAAGAGCAACTCGATATATTAAATTACAATGGAGTAAAAGAAATAGGGAAGCTTGAAAAATTACGATCACGCAATCACGCAACAACCCCAGGAAATAGAGCAAGATCCACCCTTTCTTTTTCGAGGAAGGCTGAAGTCATTTCACGTTCTCTCCTGTCTTTTTTTTTCGCATGGTCTCTACTAATCCAAAAGCTTTTCAAGGTGGTTCATCCCCAGCGCACTTAATGGTCTCAAAATGTGTGAAAATTAGAAAAATTAGGGCTAAAAACAAGCAGAAAGAACTCATAGCCTGCCGGATAGCGCAAATCGTCCCAGGCGAGCCCAGCAGCTGGTCACGCTACCGTAATTGGGGGTGGGAGGGATCAAGCCACCGTAGTCCAAAGAGGCACCTAACGTACGAACCCCGAAGAACACGCAATAACCGTTCAATCTTCCAGTAAAGAATACTACTCAAAAATTACCTCGGTTCCAGCTCCTGAGGAAAGGACCAGGGAAGCGGAAGGATTGCACACCATCATTTCCTTAGCAACAAGATTCATTCCATCCTGAAACGAGAGAGAATCAAAGGCTAAAGGGATCAAAAACTTGAGAAATCTCACCTTCGAAGGGGTAACGACGCCGATATCCATGGCCAGATAGTGGGCGACGAGACGCGTGCGTGGTAAGCCATCGGTGTCGAACCTCACCGGCCTCCACTCTGGATTCGTGTCACATCGAATCGTCTCGTTAATCTCCTTCGCCAAATCGAGACAGTTATCCTGCAGTAAAAAAGCTTTGCAAAAAGAGGGACTACAAGAAGCACCGCCGCTAAAATATTCTACCGCACCTGGTACTTCTTATAAGATTCAACAGCACGCCTGTTCGTAACAGCTACCTGATACAGCACGTCCAAACCTTTTCGTTCCGGATGCTTCTCGAAGTATCTTAAACACAGAAGGACATTGAGTAGCAGGACGCATTAGAGAACATTTCAACTAGAAATTAAAGTCAACCTCCTCCATGCTTTTAGCTTTTCCATAATTCCTTTTGTGTAGTCGAACCTTTCGACTGAGAAGAAAAAGCATCCACCTTCACCGCTGTGTGCCAGGATCTAGACGACTTCATTATGAAGAAAACTCGGCACAAAAAAATACATGAAAAAATACAAAAGAAAGAAGAAAAACAAATTACAATGACTTAAAACCAGGGATGTGCTGAAATTTTTTCGAGAAAAATGGAACACGGAATACGGAGCGGAAGAGCTCAAAAATAGGCAGAAACCGGAATACGAAACACGGAACGAAAATGACTCAAAACTCATAACTTCATTTAATTTTTCATAAAAAAATTAAAATAATTGTAGTAATAACTAGGTTGCCGTTAACGAATTTAGGAAGCAGGCAAGGCAGCATGCGACTCTTTCCAGCAACATATAACAATAAAAAATCCTTGTAATAGTTTCATTACTATGATGACTTTTCAAACATTGCTGGTGCAGCAAATCGTTGAGAGACGTTTTTTGGTGAACGTGGAATGTTCTTCGACAAATTGTTGATGCAAAACCTTTCTGTGAATAGGAAGAAAGTATTTTAAACGCAATGAACCCAGCTGACGGTTAAAATGGCAGAGATTTCGCCACTCACGACACTTAGCCGGTCTTACGAAATGTCCCGGATCCATCCTAATTGGGAGGGGGCAGCGTTACATTTACAGTTGCAGTCAGCAACCCAGCACACGACACCAACTCATTGAGTTCGCATGGGTATCATAGTATCATTTGCAGTAGCTAAAGCTGTGGAACAAACTCAAAAGAGGGGATGGAGAGGCAACACACCGCATGCCCTCTTCCATCTAGGATAGATCCAGTGTTCCCTATGGAGCGCACCGTTAGGTGTTCAAGGCCAGACCTAAGATTATTAGGGAAACGGATAAGCATAGTCGTATAAGGAAATCGATTCTCGGTTCATACACTAATGAAACCTTCTAGCGCATTATACTATTCGGTAGTACATCGTTTCAAGAAAAGCAAAAAGAATCCTATTTGGTTATCACACTATTTTGACATCAGGATACTACACCGGATAGAAAGCAACACAACCACAGCAAAGGTGACGCATAGTTAATCTCTTGCTTCAGACTTTCGTTTAAGTTCAAGAGGTGAATGAAGGCAGCCAAAGCACTCAATGAATGATGAGTCACCATTTCCGTTCCGTCTTTCAGCCCGAAAGAGAGCGGAACACGGAACGGAAGGATAAAAACTACCGAAAACCGGAATTCGGAACGCGGAAACGAAAATTGTTTGTTTGTTTGTTTGTTCGTAATTTGTTCGATGTCTCTTCCGAACTGCAACGGACGATGGCAACGAATTTCGGTGCTAATCGTTAACGTGGCCTACACTAAGAAGGCGGCGCAAGGACGCATCGGACTATATAAGCCACATCTAATGGGCGTGACACCTAAAGGACGCGTGTAGGGTTAGTACTTTTATGTCTGCTGCGCTTTCGGTCGGCGCTTTGACTGGTAAAGGCGCGTTAGCAAGCACGTTCCAGCCTCCAGATGTAGGCCACAATAACGACTAGTACCGACTGGGTAAATAATGCTACATATACGCCGTGCAACCCCGAATCCTAAAATGAGTAAAAAAAAAGCACAGCTCCAGAAAAACCATGCGGCTTTGAAAAATACTGTACTCGTGGATTGAATGTCCCCTTTACTGCCATTGGTTTCGTTAAAGCAGCACACCAACATTCACGATCGTATGCTTGTGGACTTTCTCAGTTCTTAAGCAAGGCAGCGCGTCCAAATCGATCCATGCCGAGTGACCGCCGTAACTAATCGATATTCGAGCTTTGGCTGAGCAAACCGTTGCTGCGCTCGCACCGAGAACTATTAACGGACTTTCAGAGAATTATGAACAGTGTGATAAATTACAATGGATTATGAATTTAAATATAGATAAATAAATCCTGACATCCTTCTTGATCTCTTGCGCATCGATCGCACACTGAGGCTCATTCGCAATTGAGAGAAAGTCTTCGTTCTTAATCGACACGGGAAACACTCCCAGGGAACATGTCCAACCCTGAATATGGTATAACATAACATTGATAACACTTATAAAAAAATAAAGCGAAGTGAAACTCTAAAACAAACCTCGTACGTAACCGTGAAAATGTCAATCCTGTTGTCAAAATGAACACGAGCTCGTGGTATATGCTCCCTTACCATTTGCACGTAACGTTCGCGATCACGGTGAGTTTGAAATCCGACCTGAAACCAGCATTCATTGAAAAAAGGGAAGCCCTAAACAGTGAGCGCATACCACTTTGTTACGAAAATATTTTCAATTTTCACACATTTGTAAACTTGGCAAAAATAGATCGACGCCAGCGGGTACAAATCACTAAAATCTCGTAAGCTTACTACCAAGCCATCGTCTAAAGTGCAGATGAGATTTTCTACAAATGGGATATATCGCGTACGGTGCTAGTTTGGGGAGACCACCTACAACTGGAGCAATAGCATCCTTCTTCCCCTCACCACATCATCCTTGAAATCTGAGAGAAGTCAGGAAGCAGCCATATCTGAGCCCTCGCGCAGATTCAAGGTATTAAAGGTAGCTTGATGTGGAGCAAGATACCAGTTGGTTCCACCCCCCCCCCCCCCCTCCCACGAACTAGGATTGCGCCCACAAGAACACGGCAATCACCTTTTAAGCTAAAGATACTTTAGGGCCAATTCAGAGCCGGAGACAGAAGCAGAAGCAATTGGCCGCCGCAGCAAAAAACACATATCGATTTTTTCCAGGCGATCGTTCAACATTGATCGATAATCGACACCTTCCACGAACGACTGTGTCGCTCACGTCGCTCCTGTCGCGGACTATAAACAGGCCCCTATTGAAGGTGACTACGCGGTAGCCTTAGCTACCTGGGTTCTACCTTCCCATGGTGCATCAGTTTGTAGTGACAATTGGAATATTCGCAAGGATAAGCTTCGCCAAGCCTATGACCAGCTCTCGAGACTAAAGGACCTGGTGTCCAAGATTGTGGTTGGTCCCTAAGCGAAAGGAACGGCAAGCTACCCTATGAAACGAAACACTGCCGTAATCACTTCAAGCTTCTACGTTGGTCTTCTGGCAGGCTGTCACTGCTTATAAGGGAACTGTCTGAACGGTACGCCGGAACGGCAGGAACGAGTACTATGGGGAGAATCCCCGTCTTCCAAATGGTAACAGAACATGTTTTGTTTTCGCGGAGCGCAAGATCCCTGTCCCGTGGACTGGGTGGCGCAGTGGTAGAGGGCACCACTCATGTTCGTAAGGTCGAGGGTTCGGTTCCCATGCTGCGTCGCGTTTTTGCACTTTTACCATAGTATCGGATTTCCATAGAGATTTCCATATCTGAACTTGTTTTTGGAGTTTGCTAGGGTAAGGTGTTTTTACTACTTATTATTTGTCGACATCTCGACCAGCAATGTCCAAAATATGCCAAATGCGATTTTATATGAAACTTTTATTCCAATACATTGTTCATATTGTCAATGTAAGAAATTTTGACGCAGGAACAGCATGAAACAACAGCATGAAACAGCGGCAGAAAGCTAGAAAAATGCTTCAAATGCAATTTATTAGTGTTAGTGAGGTGAGTGCCACCAGTGTACTCACAGTGTAGGAGGGGACCACATGATCTTCAACTTGACCTACCACCTCGATCAATATTGTCGCCTCTGTTACGCTTACAAATTCGCGCGGTCATAACAAGCTGCTGCTGCCAACACTGGCTCTACAATGTCTGCTAACCTTCGAGCGGTCATTCACCTACTGACACTGAAGTGCGGACCTCCGCTGGATGCTGTTCCTTCGAGAGACGAGATGAAGCTGCCGGAAAGGATAGTAAGTATCCCACAGGATTTCGAACTGTGACAGCTGGAAATCGGCGAAGTGGGGAAGTTGAGGTGGTGGAAGAAGAGGACCAAGAGTTTCATCCAGAAGAGGATTGTGCCGGGTCACGACGCCAGTAACCAGTGAAGGCACTACCACGTTTTCGGGAGGACAGATCGATTCGGAGGAAAAGGTTTGGCTATACTAGAATTGTTATTCTGTACAAGATTGAGAACTGGGGAAAGTGAACTGTATCGCGATTTCAGGCTTGGGCTGCAGCGGAGTGCCACTGAGCAGGAATTGTGAAGCCAAAAACAAATTCATATATGGAAATCCGACTCTATAGTAAAAGTGCAAAAACACAGCGTAGCATGGGAACCGAACCCTTGACCTCACGAACGCGAGGCAGCCCCTCTACCACTGCGCCACCCAGTCCACGGCACTGGCATCTTGCGCTGCCATGGTAGACTCGCTCTGTGGATCCTTAACCATTACAAACTCCTACTCGTTTGCCTCAAGGATTCGGCAAAACAAAACATGTTCTGTTACTATTTGGAGTGCGGAGATTCTCCCTATAGTACTCGTTCCTGCCGTTCCGGCATACCGTTCAAACAGTTCTCTTGTTAGTACGGTAGCGTTGGAACAGCAAACAATAAAAGGCGAAGAAATCTTAGAATGCTAAGTAATCTGATAGCCCGTAGAAATACACGCATTGCGGATGCAAAAAAGCGGGAATGTGGTGTATAGCTATACTCTTATCAATTATTTAAGGACTTGCACACTTTAATTTGCGGTAGATTCTACCACACCACTTTCTCTGCTCTCCACCGTTGAACAGCAAGAACATTCAGCCATCCCTACCTAACAAATTTTCTATCTATGCAGTCAATATCCCACATTTTCTAACAAAACCCGCATCAAAGAGAAGAATTGTTCAAACTAAACACAAAATTAGACACAGAATAAAGAAAAAAGAGGCTAGACCAACATGAAAAATCCTAACTGAACGTACCTTGGTGAAACGCAGAATACCACGAAGAATCGGATCAGCGACGACTTTGTATTTTGTCATGAAATCTGGAGGAGGTTGAAACGGAATGTGCAAAAAGAACCCAACCTGAGCAAAAATGTAACTCAGTACAGCTCTCTGGAGGAAATAAAAACCCTCTTTGACTGCACCTACCTCAAGGTTGCTATCCAAGCTGCGCATAATCTGACCGGTAAGCATCAGATGGTAATCATGAATCCAGATGAAGTCCTGTGGACGACTGTTACGTGCAGCATTAATACCGAACTGATAGTTCACTCGCACATAGGCACACCAGTGTTCGCGAAGAACCTCAAAATCCCTCGATTGGTCCGACTGCAGCTGACGGCCACATTTACAGTAGAGATTCTTGGTAATTAATCATCTAAGTAAGGCACAATGAATGCGCCTACTGCTACGTCTGAATAGGTTCCTTTGGAACAGAAAATCGCTCACCTATTGTGGAGAGAAAACAGACCTTACACAGATGATTAGAATCCTACTCGTTACAAATCAAGAAACACAAATCGACAAAAAAACTCACTTTCAAAGCTATCGGTTAACTCACATTAGGGTCATCGTACTCTTTTACGATGTACTCTGACAGGTTATGGAGCGCAGGCCATAGCAGACCATTGCTGATGCCACCGTAGTACGCATTGTAGTCCTCCTGGATATACATGATTTTAAAAAAAGAAGCAATTAGTAGTGATGAACAGGGCACACCTGATTGACGAAGACCGGGTTCAGCTGGTAGTTGGACTTATTGTAGTCGTGAAGAACGGATAGTAGCGACATGTCTCTTCTAAATGACAAGTGTTTAGTGCTTTCTGAGAAATCTGATATTTGAAGGCTGACGAAATGCTCACTCCACAATTTGCTCCTTGGCTGTAAGTTCCTGTTTCTTATCATTCTCTTCCAACACATGGAATATTTCACCAGCCCTAGCCTGTTTCATGAGAGGCAATCCAAGCGAATTCGTTGACGGCGGTGGAACGTCCTGCAACAGCCACTTCTTCAACCTCTTTAAAGTGAGGTACGACTGAAGGGTACATGTCGCGAAAACGCACAGCAAGGGGTGCAGGAACGTGCAACGGGGTGCGGGAATACGCCGTTGCCCTACCGTAATCGCGGCAGCCAATCATCTGCTCTGCATGTGCGGCTGACTGGCTGCCACGGAACACCTGCGTGTACCCGCACACCCGTGGTGTGTCTTCGCAACATGTACCGAAGTTGTTTTTGCTCCGGGCAATTGGTTGGTTCAAAAATGGCAAAGATTTGTCGCCTCAAACTCATGTACGGGAGCTCGTGGGTACGTATCCCTACGTACCCCCCATGCAACTAGTGCTGGTCATTTTGCCGAGCTCACTTTAAACTGAACTGGTGTAAGCTCTCCAATTTCAACATAAAAATGTGGTCCAGAGAATTCCTTTAGCACACGGGTGAACTCGGTGGTCTCCATTCGTCTCGAGCCCGCTGAAGTCCAAACAGGTTTACTAAGAAACTTTTTGTTCGGCATTTTTTTTTTCGCAGCAAAAACGAACTTCACCACTGCACTCCATATCATATGCACTACAAAACCATATAGGTCTTGTTGAGAATCGTTGAAGTTCACAGATGTCCTTTAGTAGTACCGAATTTACGCCAAGATCTATCCTTATCGTTAGAGTCAGTACCACAAAACTCTGTAGCTCAAAAATGAAAACATTATGTTGAAATTGCCCACCAAATCGTCTCGCTCTTCTTTGATGTTGATTCCAAGGTTGGAGAGCCAGATGTTCTCTTTATCTACAGACATCACTGGGTCGACACATGATACCAATCCTCCAGAACCTAAAAACTACTGGTATACAGGGTGAGGCGTTCAAATCCGGACAAACTAAACCGTCCCTTTCAAGCTAAATCATTAACACAGAATACGAATGAAATAGAATTTTCAACACACAAATAGAGGAATATCTTAGGAGTAAAATCGCTCAATATATCCCCCATCAGCCGCAATGACCGCCTCCATCGTTGGCCTGACGCTCTTTAGAAAAGCGCTGTCCATATTTGTGAATGCTGCTTCAACAGCGATGCGAAGAGATGTGACATCAGAGTGCCTCGCCTTGTCAGCAACCCTTTCGACCACTAAACACAGTAGTCCGCGGGATTCAAATCCGGGCTATTTGGGGGCCAGAACTCCTTACAAGGAAAGGTTCCCAACTCCAGGTGGGCTTTTACGATGCTATTTCTACAGAATGTAGGGCAGTGTAAGCGGAGTCCAGAACCACAGTTAGATTTTGCTGAATGCTTTTTTAAAGACCTGAAAAGGGGATGTGAGAACGTTTGCGCAACACTCATCAACCCCTATGACACACCACAAAACATGTCTTGATGGAGCAGTCGGTAAAAGAGGTGTGAAAACGTGTGCGCAACAACCGTCAACTCCTATCACACCTACCGAAATGTGCCTTGGTGGCGCAGTCGGTAGGAGTACCGCCTCATAGAAGCACGCCGGTGGGCCTTTGAGTTCGAGTCCGCGTACTGCCAACATCTTTGCACACATTAGTTTATTGTTATTACTCTTTTTCATGATCACATGAGGCAATTTTAGACCATCAATGCTTACAACAAACCAAGGCTGTAGACTTGCGCTTGCTTATGTGCTACCTTTTCCAACGATGCGTATCTACACCATATCATTTCTCTCAAAATAAAAGGTCTTATTGCTCTACCCCCCTATTAGTTAACAGCTATGGTATAAAGCTATGAAACAACTATTTCACAAAGGCTTGTCACACCAACAGCATCCTACAAAAATGAGGAACAATCCTCTACCTTGCAAGGAATGAACACTTCCTGTTCGTTGAACGCGTAATCCGTGGGTGTAGAGGGTCCTGGGCGAACATCGACGCAACCGAATGCCACCCACGAAAAAAAAAACAACTAGCAAATATGAAGGCGCAAATAGGCAGCCTTGGTTTGTTGCAAGCATTGATGGTCTAAAGTGGACTCGTATAGTAATGAGAAAGCGTAATAACAACAAGCCAATTCGTACAAAAGTATTGGCAGCACTCGGACCCGAACTGAAAAACCCCTCGGTGTGCTGCTATGAGGCGCCACTCCTACCAACTGCACCACCGAGGCACATCTCGTAGGGTGTCATAGGGGTTGATGAGTGTTTCGTACACGTTTTCACACCTCTTTTTCAGGTCCTTAAAAAAGCGTTCAGCAAAAAGTAACTGTGGTTCTGGACTCCGCTCACACGGCCCTACATCCTGTCAAAATAGCATCGCAAAACCCCACCTTGAGTTGGGAACATTTCCTTGTTAGACCAAAACATGTCCAAGTTATCGGGAAGCCAGTTTTGAACTGAATGCCTCGTGTGCTGGAAGACATATGGCGTCCCTGAGGCTACAGTCACCATCCACGATTTCACTGTAGTCTGCGAAACTCGCAGATGAACTTCTTTGGTGGCAGATTGTTCTTTCTTAAAGAAGCGGTAGCGGCATGACATCACCCTCACTGGACAAAACACTTAAGACGTGAACACTTGCTGGAGATCTTGTTCTAGCAACAATCGGGACGTCCTCGGGAGCGTAGGCGGGGTAGCGATCATTTCTACGGTTGACCTTAACAGTAAACATTTTTCATCAGAAAAGGATCTAGTTGGCACCGTTGTTTCATTTTCTTAAGGAATTCAGTAGCAGAGGCAACCGGCTTGGTTCGGCAGCCTCAGATAGCATTTGTCGCACCTTTACTTTGACTTTGACTTGTACCGTAGATCTTCCTCTACAATCCAACGCATTGCTCGCTCACTGACACCTACAACTGACACCGATTTCCTCAACGATTGTCCCGCGTCGTCCAGATTCAGCGCCTGAGCTTTTCCACGACTGCCACAGTTCTTGACACGCGTTCCCGCGAATGCGTCTTTCTCGGAAACCTTCTTCAGACTCCACAGAAGCATCGTACCTGGCCATGACATCGTGAACGGTTGATCACGGGTGCCCGAAGAATCGAATTTTTTCAGGTAACGAACGCCCAGTGCGAATACCTTCGAAAATCGCAGCTCTTATACGCACTTATACGCAACATCGAAGCCATTCTGAGGTTATGACTGTTTACTAGAGCTTCTTGGCTTTCAAGTAGGCACATTGCGACCACTGGCGGAATTACGGAATGGCGGGAAATTTGAATCTAATTTGTCTGCCGCACCCTGTATATTTTAGGACCATAGAGCTGGTAGTCTGCACCGGGAAGTTGCTAAACACCTTCGCCGTCTACTTTAGATTGCGTGAAAATAAGATGTCGTGCTTGGACCACTTCGCTTAAGCTTAGGAAGGTCTCGTTTATCAACGACTGTTTAGTCAACGCAAACAAAAGAAGAACTATTACTCCGGATTCAAACGACGACAGTTTGAAAGTTGATGACCATTTAAGCTAGTGAGATATAATAAATGTCACTGTCTTAAGTATTCACCAGAATGTGATTGTTACCTGAGGTCCATCAAATAGAAATAATAAAAAATGCCCGGAAATTTCTTTATACAGTACCTTGCTTGATTTCCCAAGAACCGCTTCCTTTTCGCTGAATTGACACTGGAGGAGCGTTCGAGACATTTATCACCCTTTGCTAAAAAGAATATAACACTCATAAAACTGCATTTAATAGATGTTTAACGTTGCAACGAAAGATGACTAACAACAGTCTTACCGTACCGTTTCCTAAGTACAAAACGCCCAATGAATTTGGCAGAGCCGGGATTTTTACATGTTCAAAGACTTCATCTCATGCGCCGCTCCAATCTATGAAAAATAACAAAAAATAAAATAAAAATACGTCTTTTACATTTTAGAAAGACTTCCGAACGAAACGTGCACACTTTTGCTATAGAAACTCGCATACAAAAGGGAGCAAGTGGCCTGAATCAGCCTCTGAGCCCTCTCAAGAAGAAAATGTACAACCGATGGGTTTGCTTCAGAGTTCAATTTTTCCTCTTAAAAATTCAACTTATGGAACTGCCGAACGCTGTCAACTACGGAAGATGCCAAATTCTTTGGAAACTGTAAACTGTGCATTGATTCCTCTTGCCACTGTAAAATTACCTTGTGGTGAGAAGTGTTTGTCAGACCTCCCACACCTGTTCCAGTCGAAAGTCCCTCACTTGCTCCATCTGAATGACCATCATCAACGGCGGCGTCGTTCTCGAGTGACAGAAGATCCTCCATCGACCCATGCAGAGAAGACATTCGCGAGTTGGCTCGGGAACGGACCATCTCCAAAAAAATGGACGGAAATCATACGTCTTGAACGGACTAGCTTTGATTCCTGTTTGTTGCATGAAACAGCATAGCTACTAGTCGGGAATGTAACGGAAGCAGTCACACTGGTTTTTTCTTTGTATTTCGCTACCTCAGCCCATCAATGTCAAAATGATTTTCAAAACCCCGTTTCAAAACACAGGGTGACTCAAGGAATGTAAACACTGTTTGAAAGTTGATAGCTCTGCTTCCACTTAAGATACTGAAGAAATGAAGAGCTCATATGAACGCGCAAAAAATAGAAATTTTCTGACATATGAGCGGGAGGGACTGCGCCGCGTTCTTGCCTGATTTTTTGCATTTTGCACTCGATTGATTGCGTTTCGCTTGAATACTAGTCATAATTTCTCCATGCAGTAGCCGTATTGACTGATTTGTGTTTCTTTTAAAGTTTAAACCTTCAAAACTACACTGCAGCATGCGGAAAAAAAGCGTGGTATCCTAAAAATGCAGGTACTGTTCGAAATGTTCTAATATTGCTAAAGAAGCTTTTGGAGATGTTAAGGGTTCACGTGAATTTGTAGTAGCGCACTGTCAAACTCTACACGTTAGACGGAGCACAACACAGATTAATCTGATCAACTAATGGCAAGACTGTAACAAGCATCGAGCTCATGCACAACCAATCGAGCCTGAAATGTAAGACTTCAGTAGAATGCATGGCACAATCTTGACCATTTGCACGTCACATAATTTGCTCTATCCTGTGCCTTCATAAGAGTCTAAAACATCTACAAAAGCTTCACTAGTAGTAATGTTAGAACCTTTCAAACAGGGCTTGCATTTCTTAGGATATCCTGCATTTTGCCGCAAGCTGTACTGTGCTTTTAAGATTTGCCTTTAAAAGAAAGACAAATCAATCGATAGGCTACTTTATGGAGGAATTATAAGAAGTATTAAAGCTAAACGCAATCAATCGAGTGCAAAAGGTAAGAATTCAGACGAGAACGCGGCACAGTCTTTTCCCCTCATATGTCGCAAAATTTCTATTTTCTTCTGCTTTCGTATGAGCTCTTAGCTTCGTCAGTATCTTTACTGGTAGCAAATTTATCACCTTTCAAACAGTGCTTACATTTTTCGGGACACCCTCTAGTCTGATCACGTTGAAGGAGTCCGATGAAAATTTGTGAGACTTGATATATAATGAATTTTAAGCAACAAAAATAATCCGGATCTGTAAATTCTTACCACGAAATGGTCCCAGGCGTATATGTGAACGGCGAAAATGAACAATGAAGTAGCAACGAAAATGAAATAGTTCACTATGGAACCGCACAGTCGTACAAGACAATACCTTCCAAACATCGAATATGCAGAAAAAAATGCAAAAAACATTGCAAGGCTAAGGATCAAACATCTGACCCCGAGCCTTTGAAGCAGTACTTTTCTTTTTTGCATATTCGGTGTTCGGTGTGCGCTATAAGACTAATCTTCCATAGCAAATATACAGCGTACGTTCAAGGACATCGGAATGCAACATATTTTTCTACTATTTGAAGGGTGGAGATTCTCGATGTGGTATTTATTTACGTCGTTCAGACATTCCTAAGCCTGTGATTTTTACATGGTTAGCAAAGAAAATAGCGCTGCATCAAACACCAAAAAAATCAGGACTGTTTTTGCTGGCGTACGAAGCTCGGAAGATTCCCTGCAAAGTTCGGAAAGGGCAAAAGTTGGCATTGCACGGGAGTTACATTCTCACGGAAAAGAGATTTACATTTGCTTAGGTTCTTCATAACTCTTGCTTCGACCAATACGTTTAGTTAAGCCAAGAGGATTTTCAGGGTTTGTAAAGGATATGGAAATAGGAGTATGGTGATAACCATGACTTTTCGAGTGCACTTATCAGCCTTAAACACAAAACTGCGCGACCGCAGTGGACCTTGAAACAATGTTGATGCTACTATAAAGATTAGAAGTTTAGAACCTAAAGAACTTCGGATGTCTCACAAAATTGCAACCATGTATAAACCTACAAGTTACGAAGAATTCTCATCTCACTCCAACGTCTTTCATTAGTTAAAAAGGTGAATTCCTGTCTGGAAGGTAGACCAAAAATACCATTCTCTTCATTTAACCATTGACTTATTATTATGTTGTTGGCGGCTCGTCTCCCTATAGCTTTATGCCTTATCTTAATTCGTATGTTATTATTAGTTGTTTCTCAAATAGACTTAAACGCATGTAAGGCATGCATGAATGAATCCTTGCCCCCTCGACACGATCGTCTTCGCAGGACCAAGGTGTCTGTCTGCCCGGTTATAGTGAGCTTTTTATTGCAGATTGTGTGCTGATTCACTAACAGTCTCTGATATTGAACAACTGAGGAAATGTTTGTCTAAGGATAAGGATAAAGAACAGCGTTACAAATCTCTTTTGGGATGCGCCTCACATTCTACTTCTACGGATGTCGTGGAGGTGAGTTGAATGCGTATTTGGCCGTACAATGACTCGAGCTGGCCGGCCCCGGACAAGTCTGGTACCAATTCATCGACCCCGAAAGGATGGAGGGCTTGGTTGGCCTGGGCGGCTAATTCAAACCAAGGACCTGGTATCGGGTGCACACGACAGCCGGCACCTCCTCCGAGTGCGCTACACGCACACTTAATGTTTGTCTATAGATTAAAATTCCACTCAAGAACCTAAAAACTTGAATGGTGGAGAAGTAAAACAAATGGTACATAATTGTTCAATATGAGACAATAGGAAGTCAGCGGACAGTCTGCTGCTATGGCGCAAAAGACATAACAAAGAACAAGTCCCGTTTTCTCAAATGTTCCCAATCTTTATTGCACGTTCGATCCTTCAACCTCAGTATACACTACGTTAACTACTCCACCTTCGCATAAGCCTTTAAACCTATTTCACAATATCTTATGAAGCAGCATCAGTCAGATTCAACATCATAGAATTTGAAGTTGAAGCTCATTTCTCCACGACTTTTGCTTTTATGCGCTTAGTATGTAAACAGTTGAAAACCACAATGAAAACTTGAATAGAAAACCACGAAAAGAACCACTTACTTGAATGTGCCTGTACTTTTCACCGAACTTTTTCGCATGTACGCCCAACATGCTCTGACGTACTCCGGGCACAGCTGCATATAGCTCTCTGAATGATTATTAAATGTGATAGCGAGAGTAGAAACCATGATAATTCAAACGTGCTAGATCTGACTAGCTTACCGAAGTCGGTTTTTACTATTGTTTACATCGTACAACGCCAACGAGAACAGAAGCGAGTCTCGGAACTGCGTTCCAAATGACAAATCCGAGTCGTACACCAGCGGTACGGCTATTTTCCAGAACGCCACCTGCAACTTAGTTTATTTCATGTGGAACCACATGCATAAATGTACTGAACGCCGGTTAAAACACAAAAAAAGTCTGTAGCAGTACAGAAAGACACAAATTACAACAGGAAACAAATATGAAGGCAAACAAAACAAGAAAGGTAAAAAGCAAAATTAAAGCAGGAAATCAACATTTCTAGCGTAGGTAGTGGAGTACATTGAACTTGGTGAATTCGATGGGAATATGATTTGATTTACTTAGTTTAGCAAACTCGAAACTGGCTCGACACGTGAAGCTATTGCATCTATGAGAAGTTTTAGAACAGCGGACACTTAACTTGAAACCTGCAGATCTAGTATAAAAGAGAACTATATTGATAAAATCGTCAGTGCCATATCCGACTCCTCCATATAAAATTTTGTAGAGCAGAAAAAAAGGTTTTTTCCTTCTGGTTTCAAGGGTGCTAACGTTAAAGATTTTGTTCCGAATTCAGATTTTGAGCTTGAAGGGAAAAGGATAAAGGATAAAGGACGGCGTTATTCAATCCCCTTTGGGATGCGCCACGCATTCTGCTTCTACGGGACGTCGTTGAGGCGAGTTGAATGCGTATTTGGCATGTAGAATGATAACCTACAGTAGCCAATGAACACGTCAGCGCTTTATCTTTCCCAGACAATAGGCTTTCCAGAGCCAATTCTCCGACTCCGGAGAGATGGAAAGCTTGGATGGCCTGAGCGGGAGTCCGAACCAGAGATCTGGAATCGGGTGCACGCGGCCGTCAGCGCCTCCACCAACTGCGCCACCGCGCGCCCAAGGAAAAAAGTATAGCTGTCAGAGAAACACGAACTAAAAAGGCATTCACAAATTTAGCTGCTACCAGGCTCGCGGAGACAGTGCGGAAATTGGTACCGGAAACCGGAACCGTCCCGCTCAGCGGTAGGAAATGAAGGATTCGCCGATATTTCATGGGTAATTATCCAGGGAACACGCGAGTTTTTGGGTTTGTTTTTGCTGAATCCTCATTTTAAGTTTTTATTACTGTGTAACTTTGAAACAAAAACATCGAGCCGGAACTTGCGCTCTTAGAAGAAACTAAAGTCAGGGTCGCCACGTTTATTTCTCGATCCAGAATAAGTTCCGTCTCTTAAGCAGTCTGCAAAAATAAAGGATAAAGAACGGTGTTAGCCCTTTTGGGATGCGCCACGCATTCTGCTTCTACGGGATGTCGTTGAGGCGAGTTGAATGCGTATTTGGCCATACAATGACTTGCGGTGGCCAGCCGATGAACAAGTCAGCGCTTTATCCTTCCCAGACAAGTGTGGTACCAATTCACAGACCCCTGAGGGATGGAAGGCTTGGTTGGCCTGGGGGAAACCCGAACCAGGAACCTGGTATCGAGTGCAGGCAACAGTCGACGCCTCCTCCGACTGCGCTCCACGCCCCCCTTGAAGGGATATCATAGTAATTGAGGCCATATGTCCATAATGAACAGTATCCTAGTGAAGCTGTTTTGGACCACTTCAAGGCTTTCAATCATAAACTTCTTATAAAGACTGTGACTAAAAGACTTGTTCTTATTGACCTCACTAAGCGCAAACGTCAAAAGTAGCGCAGAAAACTTTTTCTCGGGCACATACATGTGCGTTTGCCTAGTAGGAAAATCAGCAAAAACTACAACGAACGTCAGTAATGCGAAAAAGAATACAAACGAGACACACATTCGATCCAGATCCCGGAGTTCCTTCCCCTGCACCCGTATTAAAATTGTCGACATCCTGGATTTTCTTCTTCCACTCAACATTGAAACAAATTAAAGGCAGATCTGTCATCGAAAAGGGAAGATAATAGTGCATTAACGTTCGCTGTATGAGCATCACAGAATCGCTGCTGAAGTTCTCGTAGAAACCCAAGCTAGGGATTTGAGATTCAAATCGCTGTAGCTCCCCCTCCCCCACGATTAGGATAGATCCAATGCTTATCTACGTTGCCAGGAAAGATTGTCGTCGAACTCTAACACGAACCTTGCACTCTTCGGTTTTCAATCAAATTCGAATTTCAAATTTGCCCAACGTTAGATTTTTGTCTTCTTAGATCAGCAAACCTCGAAAATGCTGAAATAAAATATCTGCAGATTACGCACTAACAAGAGCTCGAAACAAAAAAAAATCACACCACTACTTGAATGCTTAAGCTGAACTAGAGCTGTGCCAAACTATGCTCGCAATGTACCAAGCTTACTGTTTGGATCTACTTGAGAAATAACTACTTTACAGCTGACAGATAATGTATCTGGGCTACAATACTCGACCAGTAAGCTCTTGTCGACGTCTCATTTTCATTTTCAGATCCTTTTCGAACAAGAAAAAAAAATAAAACGAACCCTCTCTAGGACATGCACTAAACAAACTGCAAGCAGACTAACTGTAGCCACCTTGACAGTTGCTTGATTTTTTTTTCATTTCGAAACCAATTTGCAACTACGAATCTACGCGGAGTTTTGCGTCTTCATCCCCTCAATTGAAATTGACCCGAAGCTGCAGCTACTGCCAAATGATACGATGACACTCATGCGAATTTAGAGGAATTGGTGGCGTCGTAGGATGCTGGACACAACAGTCATCTTACCGCCGCCATTTCCCAACTAGGAGAGGTCCGAAACTGCTTCGTTTAACAGCGACGTGATTTCAAATCACAGAAGCGGTATTGAATGAATATACTCTTGAGCATGCAATTAACAAGTATAAAACATGAAAATAAAATTCTCGCAAAAATACAACAACACAAAATAAAACAAAAACACAAAAATGCGGTAAAACACTTACAGAGTTGAAGCCCAACTGACTGACGAGATTACCAAAAACTGCATCTTGATTTGTCGGTTGAGAGAGACAAAACTCGAGAATTAATAACATGCCCTGAAATCGATTGGAATAAAAATATAAAAATGGAAATCACTTATCTAACACCACCCAAAACAAGTAAGGTGAAACAGCAGTGAACATACCTTGAGGGCTATTTCTGAATTCTGCTGCCGAAGCTTCCACTCTGCAGAACAGGCATTTGTAGCGAACGTCAGAAAATCTTCCTCTGAGGGTGGCGGCGCTTTGATATTGATACGAGCCAGTATTCGGGCACATCCCTTAACATTCGACATTTAGTTCTGGTAAAAGTTACCATGTTAGACGAATATAAGGATGCGGAGAAGCGCATTCGGACAGGGCGACGGATGCTGTGTGCACTTCGTTTCAACGTTGTTGGTTCGGTTCCTTCTCAGGATAATTAATCATTCCATACCTCTGGGGTCGGTGAACTGGGGCCGGATTCGTCAACGACTTACAACTTTAAGGGAGTAAGCTTGTCAAGCAATATGGTGAGCGATAAGCCGCGTTAAAGGCTCAGATAACGCGGCTTATCGCTCACCATATCGCTTGATAAGCTTACAATTCTTCGTTAAAGTTACGTAAGTCGTTGATGAATCCGGCCCCTGGTGTCAGACTTCCCTGGGACGGACACAACACTGACTTGTCTATAGGCTGACCTTCGCAGATCATTGTATAACCCATTGCATTCAAATTGCCGCCACGTTATCTCGTAAAAATAGAGTGGGTGGCGCATTCCACAAGGCGATTAAGAAACGAAAACTAGGACGACACCGTCGCTTATACTTTATCTTCAATAGTTATCGCATGGAACCGTGTCACAGTTACTTTAAACCCTTACACTCAACAAGAAGCGAAAAGTGGCTTCGATGAGATACTCATAGCTCCTAGACAAACCAAATTGGTAATGCTCCCGCAATTTATCTAGACCTTTCTTAAATTCCTCATAAGTGACCTGATTCAGGAGCAAAATGACATTAAACTGTTCATTCTCAATAACTGCACAGAAAAGAAGCTGCTTGGAAATGGATGCTGCCTTGCCTTAACACAAAATGATACACGTCTAACGACACCTTTTCCATGACACAAAAATATGATCCGATAGAGCGCGGATAGGAAACCATCGATGGATTCAAAAATAGAAAACGGTACGTTGGATGAATGCTGCTTCTGTGTGTTCGAAGAGTATTTTTGTAAGGTTTTGCAAAGAACTGGACAAGGAAAGAAACTACAGAAGGTGGCCATTTCCAATAGCGGCGTGTAAGATGGAAATTCCGAAAATTGAAAGTATTCCCACAAAGAACCCAAAACTGAAGAAACGCCCGAAATCAAAAAGCTTGTTTGAAAGAGGGCTAGTTTTTCACTCAATTGTAGCTCTGCAAAACAATCGACCGTGATAGATCAAATCAGGTCTCGCGGTGAACAAGATAATAACTAGTATGGTAACAAAGGTAGGCAGAACGATTGTATGGGATTGGTCCTAAATTATAATCAATAGCAGTAGAGACTTGTAGAAATTAGAAAACAAAACAAAAAACTGGAAAGCTATGCTGTTACGTTTCCATACGCTTCTAATTGGTCTTGATCGTCCTACAAAAACAGTCGAACATTTCTGATAACGTTGTTGAAATAACAAAGGAAGGGAGACAAAAAACTTTGCAAACTATGGATGCGCCTCGCATTCTACTTCTGTCATGATATCGTGGAAGCCGTTTGAATGCGTATTCGTATACAGAAGTCGGGTACTACTTTATCGACCCCAAAGGGATGAAAGGTTTGGTTAGCATGGCAGGAATCCGAGCAAGCCTTGAATGGGAGGGATGCATGCGAAACTTCACGCCTCCTACTTCGACTACACTATCACGCACCCCAAATTATCAGCATCGAACAAAATCGATAAGATCGAAACGTTGTAGGTATATGCAAGGGTGTGTAGTATAGTTCTGCCTATTCAATTATTCGAAGAATTGCTCGTTTTCGAATAACTGAAACTTCCTGACTTCCGTTCGAAATCGAATATTCGAAAACCAAGAAGTCTCGAATTCAAATGATATATAATGATAAATTCTTCGAATAATTATTCGAATAGAGATTTAGTTTCGTGTTATTCATGTATCGATCGCTTTTTGGTGCAATTCTAGTTGAGGGAGAATCCCTCTTGCCACGTCATGTCCTTACGCGTCTCTTGACCAGACGAGTGCGCGTCAACTGCTTGACTATGTGGGGATACGTAGAGCTTTTGAATATGTTCCAGGTTTTGCTTTATTCTGCCGGCTTTTTCCCATTAACCCTCCCCCTTAACTAGGAATGCTGTTTTAGGCATTCATTCGAGCAACTATCAAGACTAGAGGACATAATGCTTGAATGGTTGTACTTTATGATGCATGATTTTACTCCTACCATCATTTTTACAAGAATATCTGGTGGACCCCAACCCAATTAGACTTGCACCCAATCCTAGTTTAGGGAGACCATGGGGACCAACTCCAACTGGGGCCATTACGTTTCTCACCCCAAGCACGGTAACCTCTTCCTGGAAGTCGATCGAGAACCCTAACATCCTTAAAACAGCTACTGGGTGACCGAACCCTCGTTCAGGGGAAAGTGTCGGGGAAAACAGCTTTTGGTTCCCCCAGACTAGGATGGACCCTCCCGTTCTCTTGAGATAAAATGCCAATTTGACGATTTCCGATGCGTGTCGAACGCATGACTAGTACTGATAGGAAAGTTCTCAACGCCCGAACCATATTGCCCATAACCTCTGAGAGCACTTGGACGCATTATACAAATAAGAAAGGCAACGATTGCAAACATGTCACAATTAGCAGGCAGAGACGACATGGCGTAACTCGCTAGCATTGCAAATTGATCGTAAAACAGGTCAGATCAATAAAGCAGTAGGTCAATGATCAAAAACTGCGATCGAGATTTAGTACTCAGGACCAGGAACATAAGAAAAACTTGGTGAGTTTTTGGTACAAACCCGAATACGTACTATAGACTCAAGGCGATAGACTTGGATTCCTATGAATCATAGATGACGTTCATAAATAATTGCGGGTACAAAGCGATGAGTTCTAACTGATCATTTTTCTATGTAGACTGGCTTCAAAAAAAAAGAAGCTTAGTAGCATCGGTTACATTTGATAGGCATGAAAACTATAAAAAAGATCAATAAAACGCTAACTAGTATTACGCCGTAAAATCCGGTTTGCTCAATCGCAGAGAAGGCTGCACAAACAGTGACTCATTCTTCCGTTGACTCAGAAAAGTTGCAGTTCAAAGTAGGTTTGCTAATCTAGAACTTCCCATACAGAATTTGACATACAGTATACCAACAGAGTTTGATATGAGCAGATCACGTTAGGTTCAAGACAGACGGCAGTCACAAAACACCGCTGCTTTCCGGGGGAATGACTCAGCGCTGCGAAGACGCTGTGACACTCATTCAAGGAAAGAAAAGGACGCTTCTTGTTCCTCTCCATGTTCCTCACTCTCATAAACCACCCTTGGTACTGTGCAGGCAAATAGGTCCACGCTGTGAAGACTCTGAGTAGCTTCTTCAGGAGAAGAAACTGACGCTCTGTTATAGCAAGGGATGGGATTTTCAGATGTGAACCGGAAGCCTAGGACAATGGTTCATTACTCTTCTCTACGTAACACCTGCTACTTCTCGGTATAATAGTTGCTCTGTGTACCTACGGCTGTGCCCCGATCCCGTCCGTGATTGGCCAACGCGCAATGCCGAGCTTCGTTCATTTGCCCGTAAAGTACTACTACCACCAACTCTACGCAGTCCAATTTCAATTTTATTGATTCGCATAGGTTTCTTCGGTGTTGTTGCGGACTACGAACAGGCCGAAATTTGAAAGCTCGAAGCCTCACTAAACATGCGCCATGAACAACGAATAATCACTTTGCGTTCTGAGTTTATACATACATTTCAGTAACCCAGCTTATACAGCTTTCAGCTTATAAATTTCAATAAAACTAGAAAGTGCGTGGAAATAAAAACCTTAATAGAAAAACTAACTCACTGTAAGGTTGTTTGTAGCGATATCCCAACTCGGACTAGAAATACGCCCCTACTTGTAACACAAAACCATATTTAAACAGTGGTAGAACCCCAGGCGTAAGCAATGCCGTGCAAGAGTCCGCTAGTGGTGCGACTGACAACTCGGACTGATTACAAATCGATTAAGTCTACGCGATCGCTCGTGATCAATCGATTTGTATGCTCGGCTCGAATTACCAGTCACATCGTCACGAACTATAAACCGCTCCTACGAAAATTACCCCGTATTTACAGGTCGGTTCCTACCGTCTCCGAATGTTAATCAAGCACTGACGCATCTATCCAGTGAGTTACGAAGAGCACACAGAGCGGAATGAGGTCCTTATAATTGAATCACGAAATGAACCTTCCTCAGGAATGAGGCAAAACGAGAGAGCGAGTTATTAAAGCAGAAAGAAACAAGAATTTAAAATATTGGACAACGAACGAACCTCTTTCACACGCTCAAGAGCGTCTACATCGCCACGAATAAGGCGCTGAAACGGACGATCCGGTCCAGGTGACGATGATCGTGTTCCGGAATCTAACTCCATTCGCCTTCAAATTTAGAAAAATTCCAGTATGTTCAGCGACAAGCGGACATCGAAAATCACGTAAAGCTGCATTCGGCGACTGCAGCACAACGGTTGTCAAACACATTTGTTTCCACTGAACTGCAGCAAAGTGCACCCGGATGCAAAGAGGACACCACGTGAGGACACCAGCAACCGTTTGCAAATGCTCGCAGTTTGATGAAAGCGTTGCCCCTCAGAGAAGCATAAGCACAAGCTAGATGACTTGAGGAAGTGTATCTCATCTTGTGGCATTCGTCTAAGGCCTACAACTATATCCCCCAACGAATACAAGCAATTCAGAACCATACAGGTGCAGAAGAGTGTTTGGAACGATACGAAGTGGGCTTATCGCGATTTGTCGGCGAGTGCGACGAAAAAAGGTTGAAAAACAGGCGTCATTTACAACCCAGTGGTAAGATCGAGCAGCAAATCAGAGCGGAACATTCGGAAGACCTTGGCTGATAACAGGAGCAATATTATTGCCTTTCTTTACAGTTTGTTCCTGAACGACAATGACCTCCGGATCAATTGGAACCGTTCGACTTTTCTTAAGGAACAGAGCAAACAAACAGGAGTAGGCTAGGAAACGTATATGCTCGCTATGTATACTATTCATAAGTACTATGTCCTGCAGTGGATGCCCTTGTAGGACGGCAGATCACTCTTGTGGCAAAGTAGATCACAACTGGTTGACGTTCCTATGCAAAATGCATGAAGAACACGTCGAAGTCTCGCAATAACTCGAAGAGCAAAGGAAATGATTGTGAGACCGTATAAAGGTAACCCAATACAATAAAAACAACGCGATTTTCAGGAAAATCGCCCCTCAGCTGGCGCGTAACACAGCAGCTGAATGCGTTTGGGTCGCGCGCCGCGGTCGACGCCACGCGCGCGCCACCACCTTAGCTGACCAACAAACAAGGGCGCCCGCTTGGCGTACGATGTCTGATCGGCTAGCGCCGAGCAGCTGAATCACACGTGAATAAGCGCCGCCATATTATCGAATGCCACCGCTCATCGGGGCCAACCAGATTTGCGGAACCGCCTATGAGAACTATGAGGGTGAACGCACCATTAAACGTGAGAGCGCGAAAGCGGGATCTTTCGAAGCTTTCAAACGTGCTGTCTCAGGGAATCGTTGCAGGACCATGCGAATGGCCCAGTCTCGTCTATCCTGGCCGGCGGACCAAACAACAACAAAACACAAACCAAGGATGTCGTTATTGCCCGGCCAGCGAGATGAACCGCCCCCCCCCCCCCCCCCGCAACTTGCAGAAGTTCCCCGTGAAAGCTATGAGGACAAGCTGCGGTTAAACGTACATGCAGGAAAAGGGCCGGTACTAAGCGGGCTCGTGCCCGCTCCATTATGAGACCATGGTCGTGGAACACTCAAATAAACACGTTTTCTGTGCTCTCCTCCGCGTCAGCGGAGGAGAGCACAGAACTAGGCAAGGGAGGGAACTCCGGGGTGTGGCTGATGTAACATACCCGTTTTACGATACCTTGCCGGTGTACAGCGGGCACCAGCCCGCTTAGTACCAAAGGCCCTGTCTCACATGTTGTCTCATAGAGCGGGACCGCGGGAATGACTATATTTCTCCTGTCTAATTTAGGCAGCGGATTAAGCGAGAACACCGTTACCACACAGCTGACGAAATGAACCCCTCACAGCTTGCAGAACTTCCCTAAGCGCTACGAGGGCAGAGGCGTTATGCGTATCGTGCGCGAAAAGAGATCGATCCGTCTCGCCTACAGGCAATCGTCGCGGGACCATAAGAGTACTGCCCACGATGGCGGCGCGGCGGCACTGATACTGTTTTCGTATGGGGATTAGTGGATTTCGGAATAGAAGAGAAAGAGACGGAGAAGAGCTATGTGTTCAACTCGTTACGACAAAACGGTGAGTACAACTGCGCTCGCATGATGGGTCAGGATCGTTGGCAATCGATGATATCCTTCATTTTGCCTACATTAGCTGATGGACAAAGCAAAGCTACCGCTACATTCCAATTCTTTGCTGTTAATTTTTGCACAAGACACCTTTCAGGACATAAGTCTTTGGAACATGGAAGACATATGGGAAGTTGAATTGCACAGGACCACTGAATAGGAACAGAGTGAAGACAATTGCACTTGTGAATAAATTTCCACGAACAACGGGAAGATCTCCGCCAAATTTGGCGGGTTTTGCATATTCTCGCAGGCGACCGCTGCGGGACCACTGGAACGCTTCGCCCACTTCAATCAATCTCGCTCATGTTTGTGGCAATGACCTTAAGTCAACAAAGTAAGGGAGACATCTATCTATGACTGGTCATATAATAAGCTCGGGAAACGTTAAATAGAAGTATTTGTTAGGAAGAGCTAGGAGATGAACCGATTTCGGGATAGGATCGCTAAACGGGATGAACAAAAGAGAATCACTGATGATAGCTGGAAGAATACCGATCTCTACATAAACCGACTACCTCCTCAATAAATCATTCTCACCAAATAGACAGTGTGTGTAGAACACACTGACTATATTTGACTTTTCAAAAACATAAATTACAAATCATCTGACCAAGACTCATCGCCTGTCACAATCCGCGGCAGAAACGATTTTCTCTCGTACCTGGACAGAATAGAAGCAGCGATGGAGAGCCGTTGACCTTTCTGAGTGTCTGACAGGGTATGTGGAATCCAAGCTCCAAATTTCCATGCAAAGCCAAGACCCTTCAGATGGATTCCCATTATCCTATGAGACGCTTCGAGCTTCTCTGCCAGTTGACGTGCCATCTGCCTACTATCGGTACGATAAAGATGGAGTAGTTCAGTGTCGTCAAATTTACTTTGGCCTTCCTGACCTTGCTTTGTCTTCGAGTGAATAATCTCCCTTTAATAACTTTTCGAACCACTCATAACAGGCGCGATGCGTAGTAGATCCTAAGCCGTATCTATGGTTAATTTGGTCGGCTGCCTGACCTGCTGTAAATCCTTTAATGAATTCATGAAGAATGTCGTGCCGAAAATGGCCATGAGGTAGATCTGGCATTGAGTACGGAAGATTGGATAGATAACGAAGTACAAGAAGGGTATCATCGCCTATCGTCTGCGATGATGCTCAGGCCTTGAGAGGTCAGAGGCGTGACGCTACCATACAGCGGACGCACAGGAGTTCTCGCTCCACCTGCACATAGACCAGTTGGTCTCCCAATAAACTCTGTCTCATCTCTTGTACTCGCCATCATATCCACTGAACCACCACATTATTAGGGCGTATAAGTCCTTCGCCGTATCGTCGTATACATTTGGTGCAACGGCCTAACAAGCCTAAGTCTCTAGTGTCAAAGTGTAACAGCTTTGGGACCTGGAGCATAAAGTCGGTCGAATATAAGACCGCATTCTCTGAATCCAAGAGAATAAGTCTCCCGTTAAATACCTGGAGCACAAAGTCGATTCTATTGACGATCGCACTTTCTAAGTAAGAAAGTTAAGTCTCCCGTACACTAAAAGTACCTGCCTCTTCAGCCTCTTCCCTTCGTCGCTAACAACACTGAAGGAGAAATTTTAAAAAATGGCATTCCATTCAAGGAAATTAGCAATCATATTGAGCTCAACTGCGCTTCGTGATTTAGTAACGCGCTACAAAGAGCATACAGTTAGCCTAAACTGCGCAATTCAAAGTGACTCTAACTGTGAGAAATGCAAGTCTACCATAGATCGTTTGGAAGAGTACATAAGAGAATTAAAAGAGGGTGAACAAAGCCTTCAAAAACTTTTTATCGAGTTAAGGGACGAGTACATGAACTGCAAAGATAAAGCAGAGAAAAAGGAGTTAATGGTTGAATTAGAGGAAATTGAGCGAGAATCTCAACTGCACAAGGCTACTGCAGAAGCCGTCGACCTTACATATAGTTTAAGGGCACGTGTTGACGAATTAAGGTGCAGTAAAGAAAGGAAAAGAGTCCAATTTGGGCACTGCTTTCAAAATAACAGTATAGTTGCTGCAGCAGTTCCAACACCCTCAGTGTTTCAAAGTAGCCAATCGAATTACGAAAACACTGAAGCTAATACCAGTACTGTAACAGTGCAGCTAGCGAAAACGCAGGCAGGTCAAGGAGCACACCGCTCCATAAAGGCTCCGGAAGTGTCCTTACCAAAATTTTTTGGTAATTCAGAGGAATTTCCAGAGTATTGGGCCGTTTTTGAGACGCTGGTCCATAAAAATATTGAACTTCACGTCATCGAAAAGATCATTCTTTTGAAGGAAAGCTTGAAGGGTAGGGCAAAACTAGCCATACAAGGCATCCAGTCATTGCCGCATAACTATGAATGGATGGTGGAAACACTGAAGGACAAATACTGTGACTATTCAATAAATAGGTCACAAATTGTCCGAAAGCTGCTAAATTTAATGCCAGCTAGAAATTTTGCGAACAGCTGTTCCTTAGTCCTCGGAAAAATTCAGGTTTTAATAAACCAGATGGTATCCTCAGGATATGACGTTAGGTCTACGTGTGAACCAATTTGGACAGAAATCATATTATCTAAGTTTCCTCATGATATTGTAAAGCCTGTGCTCATAGCTAGCAGAGCAGTGCACAATCAATCAATCGATGAACTTATGAGTGACCTCAAGAAGGAAATTGCCATTAGGGTCTATATTGAGAACAGACTGGGCGATACAATCCACGGTGAGGTCATCTCAACGCCACGTAGATATGACGTCCTCCGACCTCAGCCAAATGGGGGATGTATCTTTTGCAGTACTGGTAAGCATGCGTCTTTGTCATGCAAAACTGTTATTGACAAATCAACCCGTAGAAGAATTTTAAAGGAGCAAAACAGATGCTGGAAATGCTGCTCCTCACGGCACAGCAGCTTTAGCTGCCAAAAGCAAAACTGCACCGGATGTGGAAAAATGCACCACGCATCAGTGTGCTTCAAAAAAGACCCTAAGAAGCCCAGACAAGGTTCTCCATGGAATTCATTGCGACGAGACCATCAAAACTGCCATTATCGCACTGCAACTAATAATAATCATGCCGAAAATAAGCGCTATTGTACCAAAAATTTTACAAATCTTAGCGCAGTTTCCGATGAACCTCAAACTTTTAATCAGTTGTCACCAACCAACAAATTAACTGTTGCAAACAAAAACGCGTTCAATCGAACAATAGCTAACGGAAATAAAATACGGAACCAGTCACTGAAGCAAAGACCACTCACATCAAAACGTGAGAAGGGCGTTGCGTCTATCAAGCGACCGCGCCTGCCATGGAGCATGCCCTTTCGCGCGAACCTAGGTCAGGTCACCACTTTTTTAGCTGGATCGGCCAGGTTACCAAGAATATACTCTCAATTTCCCAACAAACCGTGCCGCAAAAAACCAGTACTGAAAAAAGAAGTGATGGGTTATGTTCGCGGAATTCTTGAACCTACGTTGGCGAAGATCAACAGGGAAACTCTCGTAAGACCGCCGGAATAACACATGTTTACTGAATCATGATTCATCAAAAAGGGGTACTGTACTAATTGATGTTTAAAATCTGTCATGTTTCCCTTTGTTCCATACCGCCGTCGCCGTCTACAACTCTCAACTAGCTGCTGCTGCTCAACTTTCCGTCAAGCTGTCTTCAACTATCAACAAGCAGTTTGCAGCCGTCAACCCCAGACCGTCAACAGTAACTCGAGTCTTCTACACATCCGGTACTTATGGTCTGCAAGAGTCCATCAAACAAGCCGATCGATGAAGGCATCGTGATCTCATATTTTTCATGTATATCATGTCATGCTTGAATTACATTTCTTCGTAATTCAAGAATTCGTTTTGGCCTCGCCGGGAATATCATCGCCTATCGTCTGCGATGATGCTCAGGCCTTGAGAGGTCAGAGGCGTGACGCTACCATACAGCGGACGCACAGGAGTTCTCGCTCCACCTGCACATAGACCAGTTGGTCTCCCAATAAACTCTGTCTCATCTCTTGTACTCGCCATCATATCCACTGAACCACCACATTATTAGGGCGTATAAGTCCTTCGCCGTATCGTCGTATACAAAGATTGGATAGATAACGAAGTACAAGAAGGGTCTTGACCTATCTCCGTGTGCGAACGGTAGACGAGCGTAATAGGATTACGAAATCAGCAATCAATACTGGCTAGTGTGTTGACAAGGAGAACGGTAAAAAAAACTTTTCGAAGTTTGAAGAGCTTTTTTCCAACCTAATAAATACTTTTGAAACCAAATTATGCACATTTCAAGGCAAGCTGGACAATTCTGACCGAACTGAAAATCTTCCAATTCAAAAAGAACTTTCAGATTAAAGCAGACACTTTCTAAGAAGATAATAATAAATTTTTGACGAACGAAAATTTTCCATTATTTCCTAAGAAAATTCATAAATAACCTGTCCCAAAAACATGAGCCCTGTGTTCCAATCTTTATAAAATTTTTATTGTTTGTAATTTAGCTTATTTAAAAGTGGATGAAAACAGCGTATACTAAAGGAATTGGTCGCGACGGAAAATTACGACGTGCCGGACGAGGTCACGGCGCGATCTCTTCTTTCAGTAATCTAAAAACGCTGTTTTACTGTACATGCTTTAAACTAGCTTTACTTCAATACCGAAGGAATAAAAATGTTGTAACGCTTTAAACACTGTCCTCACTTTTTGGTGCTGGTGAATTGTGAATTTTCCAAGAAAGCATAAGCAAACTTCCTAGAGAGCGTACGCTTTAATCCGGATGACGCTCCTTTTAATTTGAATTCAATGTTCAGTTTGGTTTCGGAAGTTTCCATGTTGCTTCTCCAGTTGTACACCTTGCCTTGAAAAGTGTCAAATTTGTGAAAGTAGTATAGCTGCAATGAATCGAGTATTCCAATGGTCCCGTAACGATTGCCTGCGGAAGGGCGAGAAATCGGCTCAACTGTGTGGACAACAAGTGGCAATCTATGAAGATTTAGTGGTGAGTAACGGTTTTCAAGGAAAAACCGACAAGGACAATATTTATTTATTTATTTATTTATTTATTGAATACATCACGTTAGACGTGCCATCGCCAGAAACGTTAAACAGGAACAAGGTTAAAATAGAACGCGTAATGGCAGCTGGCTAATTACAGGCACAAAATTAGGCAAGAGAAAAGAAGCAAAATGGGGAAAAAACTGAAAATAAAATCGAAATCAAATCGAATATTTTCAGTGAAGAAAGTCGGCGTTCTCGGTGCGAAGACGATTGAAACGGAAAAGTGCTCTGATGGAAAAGTTTTTTACTTTACATCATATCTTCACCGTGTGCAGAAGCTCTCGTCCTTAACATAACTCTTGCACTTTTTCGATTCCTTGGTGCACAATAACAAACAGTTCTTTGGAAGATCTTCGTCGCGGTGATTTCCTATGGAAGGCGCTAACTTTAATAGAGAAATATTAGGTTGTAACGAATTAAATGGCACTGGCTCGCTCCATTTTTTGGCGCGTCTTTACGCGTTTGATCAAGAACAAACCGTAACATGTGGCATATCATTTAGAAGCGCAAACTTTGCTCTACCGGCGAGTTCCAAATCTTCTATGTAAAAGTGGGAAAACTTTAGAGTTTTATTGACTTTTTTGCAGATGGACAAAAGGGTAATCCGAGGCATTTACTTGTATGAATTCAAGCTGGGCACTACAGCTAAGGAGGCGGACGAGAAGATCAACGCCGCATTCGGTCAAGGATGTTCCACAATTCGGACGGCGTATCGTTGGTATCAGAAGTTCCGGAATGAAGATGAGAGCTTGGAAGGACATGAAGGTCGTGGGAGGCATAGTGATGTTGATGAGGACAAGCTGAGAGATGTGGTAGAGGAGGATCCACACAAAGGTGCCAGGGAGATAGCGAAGGTTCTTGGCGTCAGTCACAACACAGCTGCCCGGCATCTGAAGGAAATTGGAAAGACCAAAAAGCTGGAAAGATGGGTGCCTCACGAGCTGTCTGAGGAGCAAAGAAACCGACGATATGAGATCTCGTCCGCACTGCTTCTACGGAACGAAACGGACCCATTCCTTGATCGCATCGTAACCTGTGACGAGAAATGGACAATGTACGACAACAGGCGACGATCGGCACAGTGGGTGGACAGCGATGAGAGCCCCAAGGTTTTTGCGAAGCCGGAATTGCACCAAAAGAAAGTAATGGTGACAGTATGGTGGTGTTCGCTGGGAATTATTCACCACAGCTTCCTCCCTCCCGGTGAGTCCATCACGGCAGAGAAGTACTGCATTGAAATTGAAGAAATGATGAAAAAGTTGAAGGATATCCGGCCGGCCTTGGTAAACCGAAGGCGAGTTCTCCTTCTGCACGACAATGCTCGCCCCCATGTAGCACGAATGACGTTGCAGAAATTGAATGAGCTGAGCATTGAAACCCTACCACATCCTCCGTTTTCTCCCGACCTCTCCCCAACAGACTACCATCTCTTCAAGCATCTTGGCGACTTCTTGGTAGGGAAAATATTCAAATACTAACAGGATGCCGAAAGTGCCTTTGAAGATTTCGTCAATTCCAGAACTTCTGATTTTTATGCTACTGGGATAAAAAAGCTTGTGTCACGTTGGCAAAGATGTGTAGAATCAGAAGGTTTTTATTTCGATTAATAAACTTGCCTTCAAGACGAGATATTAACTGTTTAAATTTACAGTGGTTCAGTGCCATTTATTTCGTTACAACCTAAAAGTTCAATGTAGGAGTAGAGTAGAAATTATTTATTTTGAAAAATATTTAGATAATTTTCAAAAATAAAGACAGAATAAGGTGACACAGACTCATCCTAATTTCGACAGACTTCATCTGGCTGGAGTGCGCTGAGCCGGACTCCCTATTGACTCTCTCGTATCTCCATTAAATCCTCTATTCTTGGCCGGACAAGTGTTAGGCGTTGTTTTCTGTCATGACACCCATTTCTCTTGCGGATAAGCCCCTCCAAGTGATAAACAAGACTCTCAGACAGCACGACGAGAGCCACTGGACACAAAATGCTTCATAACAGCAGGGAAATCGCTCACCCCGCATAATTGCGGGCGGTATATATGTCATGCAATAAGCGAAGATTGGAGCGTGAGGGCTGGATGAGAATGATGAGGAGACTTTATTCAACTTCCGGGAGTGCGCCACGAATTCAAGAACGAATGTCCGCACAATTGTATGGGGTAACACCTGGTGCTGAAATCGCGCCCGGTTCAGTGCTTGCGAAAAAAAGTCTGCCTCAATTAGATGAATGAAGGTTTTTACTTTGAGCACCGGGACGGCACCGAATCATGCCACTGCGCTAGCAGCAAGTGTTAAGGCCCCCCGCAGAGTTCTGCGGCAACGCCGCTCGCCGCTATGGTTAAGGATAGGGCAGGGACGCCGCCGGCGGCGAGCTCTGCGTCTCTGCCCTATGGTTAAGCATAGGGCCGCGGCGCTGCCGCAGAACTCTGTGGAGGCCTTTAGGCACCGTTTATACTTTGACGCTGAACGACGCGACGCCACGTATTGTGGCCACATTGAACGAACGACGCGATCGATCAATTCGGCCACTATACATGGCATCGCGTCGCGTGTCGCACGCAGACTAAACAAGGCCTAAACGGGGCTTGTGCGTAGTATATGCTAAGGACTAAGGTCTTCAAAGCATTAACAGATTTTATTCCGTGAAATGTTACACAAAATCCTTTAGCATATTGTATTAAAGCGATTAACAAATCTTATTTCATGAAATTTTAGATAGAGGCCCAGCGGCAAATCTTATTTCATGAAATTTCAAGAAAAAAGCTCATTAGAAAATTGTATTTCATGAAAATTAAAAGAAACCGTTAGCCATTAGCAATTTTCATTTCATAAAAATTTATAAAATTCGATTAGCAAAATTTATTTCATAAAATAAGACCCATTAGCAAATCTCAGTTCATTTTTGAAAAAAAAATGCCCGTTAGGAAGTTTTGTTTCATGAAAGTTGAAAAACCGTTTGCAAATTCTAACTGATAAAATTCTGCGAGAAATCCATTCGCGAAATTTATTTCATAAAAATTTACAAAAACCCGGTTAGCAAAACTTTGTTCATTAAAATTCTAGAGGAAAGTCCATTAGCAAATCCTATTCCATAAAATTTTTGAAAAAAGGCCCATTGGAAAATTTGATATTAAGAAAATTTCAAAAAACCCGTTTGCAAACTTTAATTGATGAAATTTTATAAAAGAGCATTCACAACAACAATCTTAATCATAAAATGTTATATCAAAGCCCATTAGCAAATTTTATTTATAAAGAATATGATAACAAACCGCTAGCAAATTTTACTCATGAAATTTTAGAAGAAGACAATTTGCAAATTTGCCAACGGGCCACTAGCAAATTTTACTTTATGAGACTTTCTATAATAGAAAACAGATTAGAAAAATTTGTCTTATGAAAAGAAATAGAAAAAGGCTTTAGATTTTAGAAAGAAGAAAAACTTTTAAAAAACTTTAGAAAAAGCCTATCACGCTCAAGAAGGGCCTCTTTATTTCTCTTACAATAATTGCCGACTTCTGGTTAATTCATTGATGACGGCAAATTTCGAGCTGCTTCCCTCCTCCCCCTCATCGTAGGAGACCACATGCATGCCAAGGAAACTAAAAGTAACTTACATAACTGAAACGAATTCAGGTGGGCCACATCCCGGAGTGCCATCTCTTGCTCAGATTCGCTGGTGTGGACGAGAGCACAGAGTAAACTAGAGAACGTCCCTTTCTTTGACAAATCCTTGATGAGTTAGCAACAGGGAGGACACGAGCCAATCACAGATGGGAGCGCGCGCAATTTCGCATCGCCGCCATGTTACCAACTCTAAGCGGAGAGTACATGAAATTTTTACATACATATTTTGTTCACTAGCTTTGTTCGCTCTTGCTGATCACACTGCAATTTTTTCTTGAAAGCGAAGCGAATTTTTAGTTCGGTAATTTAAATTCATTAAGCGGCTACGATATGCTGGTGAGGCACGAAAACCGAGAAATGAGCAGGGCGCACGTGCAGGATAAAGCACGTTGGAATGAATAGCATGTAGTGAATAACGTGAGAGCTGCAGGCCACTGATGGCGTTCACTTGTGGTATTCTTAGCAGTTAGAGACGACTAAGAGATGATAGGAATGTTAGGATGACCTTATCTCACTACAATATGTAGTGACGGTTCTGCTGAGAGTAGCTTTCCGCTTGTGTTGCACGCAAGATCCTACTGTACCTAATCGAACTAATCCGTCCGTGCTTGCGTCAGTGTGTCACAGTGTCGCGAGTAAGGTCCTGTCAATCACATCAGGCACGTCAACGTCATCTGCGTGTGCAAACTGCAGGTCCATGCTGCAGCTTCACGATAAACAGGGCCTGACAGAGTCTATGGTCAATCAATATCGACCGATAACTCGACCCATAACAATGTTTGCGAAGACATGGGTAAGGATATGGAGTGGGGACGACTCCGGATATCATAGTAGCTGAGAAGCAAGGAACTGGCAAAGCGTGATATATGAAAGAAACTGACTCAAAACCGGATGAGTAAGAGAATATTTTATACAATCGGGGATTAAAAACCACCTAGCTGTAGCTAACTTACCTTTTTGTTATTAAAATTGAAGCCTAGAAAGCCTCTCTCGAAATAATAGCTGTACAATACTTATAAGGAAAGGTTCCCAACTCAAGGCGGGCTTTGGCGATGCGATTTTGACAGGATGTAGAACTGTGTGAGCGGAGTCCAGAATTACAGCTAGTTTTTGCTGAACGCTTTTTTCAAGACCGGAAAGAAAGGTGTGAGTGTGCGCAACACTCATTATCCCCTATGACAACCTACGAGATGTGCCTCGGTGGCGCAGTCGGTAGGAGTGCCGCGTCATAGAAACACACCGGCAGGTTTTTGAGTTCGAGTCCGCGTACTGCCAGTATCATTGCACACATTAGTTTGCTGTTATCACGCTTTCTCATGATCATAGAGTCAATTTTAAACCATCAATGCTTACAACAAACCAAACCACCATATCATACCACATCACCAATGATACCGTAGCTGCACGCAAATACGCATACCTTGCGGTTGAGTATTATCAACCCAGGCTTTTGTAAGATGCTAATGTGACAAGCGCTTGTGGTTCACTCGTTTCATAGGTTTATACCATAGCTGTTGACTAAAATGGAGGACCAATAAGAAGTTTTATTTTCAGAGAAATGATATGGTGCAGATACGCATCGTTGAAAAAACTAGCACATATGAAGGCGCAAGTAGACAGCCTTCGTTTCTTGTAAGGATTGATCGCCTATAACTGACTCGTGTGATCATGAGAAAGTGTGATAACAACAAAATAATATGTGCAAAAATATTGGCAGTGCGCGGACTCGAACTCAAAAGCTCGCCGGTGTGCTTCCGCGAGGTGGAACTCCTACCGTCTGCGCCACAACGGCACATCTCGTGAGGTGTCATAAGGGTTGATGAGTGCTGCGCACACGTTTTCACATCTCTTTTTTCAGGTCTTTAAAAAAGCGTTCAGCAACAACTAACTGTGGGTTTGGACTTCGCTCACAGGGCACTACATCCTGTCAAAATAGCATCGCAAGAGCTCATCATGAGTTAGGAAGCTTTCCTTGATAGGCTCATCCCAGACTACGACGGCAAGGAAAATTTCACGTAGAGCAGCTCATCAGTCAACAACTCTACTTAAAATCGCCAAAAATTCTACTGTTGAATGGATGTTAAGGATTATGGTTTCGAACTTCACGATTAAGTAGCTATGAAGGCTTACACCATACGATAAGCGAGAAACGTATATGGCAGGAGAGACAAGGTGATGTGGCCTGGTCTTGACACGATTTTAAGGTTAAATTCTAGGCCGCACTGCTGACTGAGCATATGAAAAGTATGCACCGTCGCAAAGTTGACATAATGTTTACGATTTTTGAGCGATAAAGTCCACCGATCATTACTGAATATTTACAAAGAAGAGGTATTTCTAAGAAGAGGTTATCCCATAAGTCACCGCCGTTTTTTTTTCAACGATTCACTGCAGATTTCGCCGGCGGTCTCTTGCATAGCGCTGCATAGCCTTCGAAAGGAAATGATTCGCTCTATCAAAACATGTATTGCAATTCTTTTTTCATCATGAATTTTGTCAATTTTTAGGTCGTTAAAGTGAAAAGTGGAAAAGTGAAAAAGTAGCCATTTGCGCACTTGTTCTCTCCGCTTAGGTTTGTAATTTTTTGCGCAGTTTTTTATACCGCTTGGAAGACAATGTGCTGTACTACAAGAATACGTGTTGAGCCTATTTTCTCACTTGCCCTTTATTGATTTTTAGTCCATCAAATTGGGAATTCCGACTTTTCCGTCCGAATTTTTACCAAAACTCCGGTTCTGTGGTTGGACTTTTTTGCTTGATGTTATATGTCGTTTGGAAGAGGATGTCTTGCTCAGTAAGAATTTGTGTCGCGTTTATTGGCTCATGCTGATTTCTGTCGAATATCAACAACTGAAGAAGGAGAAGGAGTTGTTGGTGAAGACGATTTTTCTCTTTTTGGCGTTTTGTTGATATTCAACAGAAATCAATAAACGCGACAAAAATTCCTATAGAGCAAGACATTCTCTTTCAAATATAACACCAACCCAAAAAGTCCAACCACAGAGCAGGAGCTGTCGGCAAAAACAACCATCCTCCTTCGGACGTCCCAATTTGATGGCCTAAAAATCAATAAAGGACAAATAAGCAAATAGTACTAACACATATTCCTGTAGTACAGAACATTGTCTTCCAAATGCTGTAAAAAACTGCGCAAAAATTACAAACCTAAGCGGAGAGAACAAGTGCGCCAATGGCTAGTTTTTCACTTTTTCACTTTTCACTTCAACGACCTAAAAATTCACAAAATTCATGATGAAAAAAGAAATGCAATACACGTTCTGGTTGAGCAAATCATTCTCTTTCGAAAGCTATGCAGCGCTATGCAAGAGACCGCCGGCGAAATCTGCAGTAAATCGTTGAAAAAAAACGGCGAAGACTTATGGGACAACCTAATACTATCCGAATTGAAAAACGATCCATGAAATTTATTTTCTGTTCAATAAAAGTTGCTCATTTTTCGGTTTTCTTTTGTATCCTTGTCAAGGAAGCAATGGAAGACGGTTGAAGAGCAGGACTTTCAACAGTATCAATCTTGACACGTTTTCTGGTTGCTTATTTCCGATCTTTGGAGCGAAGCCCCAGCCAGCGTTCAGCGCCCTCTCAAGACCTTCTGGGTACTGCTATAAAATATGAAGAACGATAATAATCAACCTCTTTCAGATGCTCCACACACTGCACTTCTGCAGGATGTCCTGGGGGCAATTTGATTTGGCTTATACAATGATTTTTGGTGGCCACCTGATGAAAACTCTTTATCATTTCTAGACCATACTACTATGTTTGGGATCACATAATTTCGAGAACAAGAAAGTCTGCTGGTACGTAAGCGTGAGAGTAGATGAATTGAAATCGAATGGGTGGTCTCAAGCGGGTGACGACAGCTCCCCGTTAATCGTCACAAAAAGTGCTGTCGTCAATAAAATCGGCCTCTGAATGATTATGCGTCAGAGAAAAATCAATTTGAGACTAAAGCTTAGTCTTGGCAGATGCTTAGCCTCAGCTGTAGGAGCTATTTATGGCTTGCAGATGATATATGTATATAATCTCACCGTTTTTGTAATGTAACACTGCGCGATGTTTGAATGAAGAAACGTTCGGTATAAACAATATAGCTGTGCTCAAACGAAATTATTCGATAACTTATACGAACAATTAATTGAATAGTCGAATACTCGATCTTTCTAAATTTTCGAATGTCCATTGGAATTCGAACATCAATGGTTTTAATAAGTCGAATATTCGTTCAAAATAGAAAATCGAAAGAAAGACGTTTCGAATATTATTCGAAAATTAAATATTTTAACTCTGTTCGAAAATCGAATATCGAATGACCTTCGAACCTCTAGCGCAGGCATTGAGCTGCTTGGTTCATGTCTAGTCAAGTCAACAACTTCCGAGGGCACGTCATCCCTCTGAGAATGGTGAATTGGTATCAGAGATGTCGTGGGCGGAAAAAGCATAGGGTCCATCGGTTACCACCTCTCACTGCGAAGGCGAAATAGGAGTCCAAACTTCCGCCATGATTTCGTGATACAAAAGTGGAACGCTTGACGCATCCCATACAGGGATAAGTTGACGCCGTTCTTCATTCCTTATCCTTTAAAGAGGAAGAAATAGCACCAATGAAGTGGTGGGCCAACACAGCCGCAACCTCACCTGGGGTCGATTCTGCATCTGGGTCTACGAAGTCTTCTATTTTTTTGTAAGGAAATAAAGCGCTGAGGTTTTGATAGTGTTGAAGCCAGACCTCACCATTGACCATAGGTCAGAAATCATTCATTATACAGTTACTTTTCTGCATATATATTTCTTTATGCCTTTGCGTAGGAGTAACATGCTTGACGAACTCAAATGGAAGTTTTTCTATCAATTTCGTTTTAAACTAGACACTTTTCAGGTGAAACTAGACACCTTTCAAACCAAAGTAAATGTCTCAGAAGTCCCAATTAGGAACGTTTTAAGAAAGTGAAAGTATCTGTCATATATATATATATATATATATATATATATATACCAGACGTTCAACGGCCTAGTGGCCGCCAAACGTCTGGTTGGGGGCTTCGCCCCCAAACCCTGAAACCCTGAAAAACTTCTTTACACAGACGCATACCATGCTGATTCGGTTTGCTCATGTCCGAAACCTTCTGCGATTGTGATACAGCTGTTTCATATAACTGCTCTCTTGAAATGAAGTTCCCAATAAAGTCATCACTGTTAGAAGATGGAAAGAATCACACAGATATCATCCATTGAGGAGATAACCTCTCTCCTATGTTTTAGAAAAATGTTTTCCTCAAAACTGTCAATAATAAGAGATACTAAACGGATAAGCGAACGCGCCTGCCTCTGCACGTCGGTGACACGTCTTGCAATCCCAAGCGGCCTTTGACCGAAATCGGAGACACGTCTTCTGAACGCGGAAGCCCGTTGCCCCACAACACTGACACATCTTTTGGATCCGGACGCCACCCCCCCCCCCCCCCCCCCCCCGCCCCACCTTACTGGTTCTCTCGAACAGGTCATCCTTTAGTGGTCCCCTCTTGCCCGCTTCAGCTGCTGGACCCCTTCTTTTTGATTGCCCTTATTGGTAACCATCCTTAATTAACTCCTCCTTTCTTGTTCCCTTATTGGTAACCGTCTACTGAACACCATTATTGGTTTCCCCATTCCCTTGGTCCCGTCTACTGACCCCATTTTAGAGATCCCGTATTACGGGTTCCCCGTCTCCGTGTCACCTCCAGCCCCCCTCCCCCTTCCAGGTCACTTTCACGAATTTCAAGAATTTCACTTTTCAAGATATTCCCCCCCCCCCCAAACTTGTCCTCCCACGCTCACGGCGTGACATCGGTGACATGCCTGAACCCGGACATCGTTTAATCGACATCGTTGACTCGTCTTCTAAAGCCGGACGTCTTTTGAAGGACATCGCTGACATGTCTTCTGTACCTGCCCCCCCCCCCCTTCCCCCTTTGCGCGACTTCGGCGACAGCTCTTCCGAACCCGTTCGCCTGTTGCACGACGTCGGTGGCACCTCTTATGAACCCGGACGTCTGTTGAACGACGTCGGTGACACCTTTTCTGAATTCGGACGCCTGTAGAACGACGTCGGTGACATGTCTTCTGATATGGTGAGTACGAAAGCCCTTTGCGCGACATCGGTGACACGCCTTCTGACCCTCTCGACCTGACATGGGTGACACATGGTCTGAACCCGGACGCCTGTTACTCGACGTCTAGGATAGGAAAGGCCAGACGGATAGGCAGACGGACGGACGGACAGACGGACGGACAACCGCTTACTCTTTTATATATAGTAGGATATCTGTCATATCATCATATAGCCTCTCTACCTGCCGCTTTAAGCAAATGTGTTCAAGCATCGAAAGTATCTGTTTAACAAAATTTGTAGTAGAAATCCACCTAAAAAAGTAATTCAATAATTACTACGCTTTTTGAAAGAGAACAAAAAATTTCCATCCACTTGGAAACAACAAGGTTTTTAGGTCACTTCGAAGTGCAGTGATGCAAAGAATTCTCTGATGTGTCACATAGTGAGATTGCGGCTCCAGAACTTAACTCCAATGCGACGTCGCGGCGCTGAAACGCGGACGTGCGCTCGGTGACGTATGGTTAGCTGCGGAGCACGAAATTTCGCCAGTGTTTGAGCTCCTCAGCTAGTTTCCACTGCGTCAGTCGCCTTTTCGGTTCTCTTTCATCGATTCTGATTCTGTCAGTGCTTTCCGGTTGACCACAACCGACACTAGAATAGTGCTGTGGCTACGTGGGTTCAATATGTGCTCGGAAATTAGGTGTAGAGAGTGTGCAGCACTGACTTCGACACATTTTGAAACCTATAATCCGCCGTCGCAGCGTTAAATTCAGAGAATTTAGGCAGAATGGCCGGCTACCCATTTCTGACATCATTGCCTTGACATCCTGTTTATGCCCTTTCTCTTATAACAGGTTCTTTTACAAAATTTCACAGAAAATCTCTCTTGTAGTACTCAATCCTATTAAAAGGCTACATAGTAGCGGCCTCTATCAGTTAATCAAGACGTCGGATTTTGGCATTAGCATCAACGAAGTGGCGTGGTAGCGCAGTAGGGGGAGGCCCCGGGTCGGGGTGTTTTCATACTAGCCGTCCCGGTCGGAAGCGTTACTAGCCGTCCCTGTCGGAAGCATCGGACCGCGACAACTCGTCCAATTTCGTCGCGCACTGTGCGCGGCGCCAGGGGGATTCGCGCGGCGTCGGAGTTAGGCCTGCCCCCTGAGATTGCGCCATGAACGCTTCCAATGCTTTGCGATCTCATCGCTGATTGATTGTTCAAGTGCTGCCAACCTTTAATTGCACAATGAAGAGTGGTTATGCGCTTCTTATTTTAATTCTTTCTGCTGTTTACAACAATACACGCGTAGATGGCATTCACGCTACCGATCAAATAAGCACGGCTATGTATTAGACAAGTAAGTGTCACAATCCCTCCACGTGGCACACCGGAAACTTTGCTTTTAGGGATCCTAAAATATACCTGGAGTTATTATTTGAGCCGCGAGGATGAGCCTATTGCGTTCTTTAAAGCAATGTGAATATTTATAAGTAGCCACAGACTTCAATTTTGAAAAAAATAACTTAATTAATTAAAAATTTGAATCTACAATTACTTAAAACGAACGGTTATTTCGACCATTCTAACATCTGCCTAATTAGACTTTAAATTTAGAAAGTAGTTAGACCCTCTGAAAATGTGTTTATCTGAACATTACTACGTTTGATTTAGTTTCAAAAATTTTCAGCTTGTTCCGAAAAGTGTCCGGTTTAAAATAAAAAATGTTCAACTTAAAGTGAAAGTGGTATCATATCTTATTGAAACACCATTTTCTTTAAGATCCATTTTATTTTCATTTCATTTGGTACATAGGATTCGAACACAGTTATGACCCTACTCCAAAACTACCCTAAAAGTGCAGAAAAATAATATGAAGTATGAATAAATAAGTAAATAATTAAATAATATGAATATACTTCAAGAGGAAAAGTTTGGCCTAGATACGCATTAGATGGTGACTGGACTTGGATCTAGTGGTATGAATCGTAGAGCTCAGGTCTGCTAAGATCCAATTCTCGTACTTAAAAAGAGTTAACTTCATGCTTGCTGAAGTAGAAAAAAGGAAAGTTCGTTTGAAGAAGAGCTTCAAAACAGCTCTACACAGTGAGGGGATTCAATTTGCCCCGAAGATGTGCCATTCGCTTAGAAGAGATTTGCGAGGTTTCAAGAGAGTGATATCTGCAAGACTGACGACACCACCTTCTTAGCCGATGCAAAAACAGCTGTCGTCAATGAAATCCAACTGAAGCGATTATAAGTCGGTTAAGCTCAAGAGTAGCATCGAAAATAGAAAACGTTTGAGGCCCGCGGCACTCTTTGCCTTGAAAGTTAGGTAACTTTGCTCGGTTCGACGCTGTGGTGTGCCGGCAATTGGCATCGTACAAGCTCTAGGATGGGTGTTGCTTTACGCCTAATTAGCTTAGTTAAATGTCTTAAAGTGCATGTCTGTCGTTTACATATTATACAGCAATGACATGGTGTGATGATTTAGTCCAGTCTAACTAACATGTAGGTTGGCCCAAAAATATTGTTTAATTTTTCTGATCAATACTACACTGCCTCCAGCATTGGAGATTCTGGAATTACTAGGAGCATGTGGTGAGTAGTAATGGGCGCTTGGTAGCGCAGTCGGATGAGGTGTCGGCCGGAAGCGGCAGCGACACTCATTTTGACGCATGCGGTCGCGTACGCGTGCGTCGCCCGGGAGGGGTCCTCGCTGCTCCGCCTGCGGATAGGACGAGTTTTGCGCTAACGTTCCCAGGCTTGGCCAGCTGAAGCGCTAGTACTCGGACACTGGGTCACCACGGGCCGCACAACCAGTTGCTATTGGGGTGAAAACCTGTTCCTACGTGTATATATATATATATATATATATATATATATTTATATGTAAATACGTAGTATATACCTACTTATATACGTATGCACATATATATGTAGGTACGAGCTGGATATACGTGGATATATGGCTTCACAAGAATCGCGGGTGCGAAGGCGACTATCCTGCAACACTCTAGCAACAGGAGCCGACCCTTAAACCCACCCACAGGAGTGTCAACGGAGTGCAGGTAATCGCACCGGGCCCCCTCACCTGGCCAATCGGCGCAGCCCGCCACTCCCACTGCAACAGGTTTCCACCCCAATAGCAAGTGGTTGTTCGGTCTCGGTTCAGCGAGTGCCAGAGTATGTGTGCAGATAGATGAACTTGTGGGCAAAACGTGGCAATAAAACGGTGGAATGAGTAAACTTCGACTTGTAAAGTGGTATCATGTGAGGGTATAATAGTGTTCAATCGAGTGGCATTAAGTCACGTAATATAAGTGAAGGAGGGGAACCTAGTGAAAATTAAATGAAGAGGAAGATCCAAATACGAAATCTTAGAAATTGGATGATGATAAGGGGTTCTATAGGGACAAATCTCTGTATTCAACTTCAAAGTTGTATGTCGAAAATAGGAAAATGTTCAATTATTAGATTAGGCTATTCATTTGAAGAGTAGATCCAGTATGTTTTGAGTGTTTCCTGTAGCAGATGCACATACACATTCAACAAGCATATTGTGTAATCAGAGGCCGAGTAAATAAAAAATTAGGAAGCCTAAAAAAATTGAATATGATAATCATTTTTGTGAAAGCTTCAAAACTTTTGCTAGTTCATGAAAATATATTGGCGCCTCTCTTATTTTCTCAATGGTTCAGGGTTCCAAAGTGCACGACATATTCATCCAAAACTATTAATCAATAACTCTAACCAGGATACTATCTCAACGGTAGGTCGGAACGGCGCAAGTGTTGTATATGGGCAGAACCGCCTCTCTCTGGGTAGTAACAAACTGCAGGTATCTCGACCCCAATACAACTCGGCGCAGAGTTAGGAGCGACGGAAGTCGCCTGTTGGCGCCCTGTTGATTCACGTGCTCCACAGCTGACGGGCGCGCGCGGGATGAGGGCTCGTATCGCGGACAAGCGAAGTGCTTAGGTGGCGTAGTAGGGAAGAGCTCGGGCTCGTAAACGCGAGGTCGGGGGTTTGGATCCTGCAGACTGCGTTCGTTTTGCACTTTTGCAAAATCCATGTTTATCATATAGGTAATCCACCTAGGGGTATTCGGCTGAATAATATAGATACAGGAAGGCACAGGATTACATTCTTAACGTTTCTGCCGATGACGGCAGGTAGAGACAGAATCGTGAAAAACGGATGTCAGATTCGTGATCAGCACCACAAATAACCCCCCTAAACGAAGTTTCAGCGAAATCGGTGACTCTGCCTGGATCACCCTTGTTAAAGCTATGGGTGGTCTCCGACCGAATCGTGAAAAACGGATGTCAGATTCGTGATCAGCACCCCAAATAACCACCCTAAACAAAGTTTCAGCGGAAAATTTTGACCGAAATCTTGTTGGTGGAGTCAGAACTTTAACTAGTGCCACAAAATATCTATCGTTACATAACTACGGTCACACAAAATAGGCTTCAAACAAGTGACACACAGAAGTGAGCATTCTAGCTAATCTGTATTTTGAAGCATATGTTATATGTAAACATGCTCTATAACACACTATAATACCCCTAGGTGGATTACCTATATGATAAACATGGATTTTGCAAAAGTGCAAAACGAACGCAGTCTGCAGGATCCAAACCCCGACCCCTCGGTCACGATCCCGAGCTCTTCCCTACTACGCCACCTGAGCACTGCGCTTGGCCGCGATACGAGCCCTCATCCCGCGCGCGCCCGTCAGCTGTGGAGCACGTGTATCAACAGGGCGCCAACCCGCGACTTCCGTCGCCCATAACTCTGCGCAGAGTTGTATTGGGGTCGAGATACCTGCAATTTGTTACTACCCAGAGATAGGCGGTTCTGCCCATATACAACACTTGCGCCGTTCCGACCTATCGTTGAGATACTTTCCTGGTAAGCCTGACAATTGTTCCACGATTTAGCGATTCCTGATGATAAACAGGCGAGATTAAAACTACAGGTTCAAGTAGCAAACTAAATACAAACTGTGAAGGATTTTGGAATGCTGAAAACAAAAAAAACCTATGAAAGGTCATTCGTTTAGTATGAAAATAACATGAATCTGATGACGGTAAAAGCCCTCGAATATTAGTAGACAATGTAGTGAAGTAGGCAGCCTATAAAAACTTTTCGCACAAAAATTGGACCCGTGGAGTCCTATTTTCTCTCCAAAAGGACTTTTCACCTGTTTAGGTCTTACATGTAGTTCAGGCCTCATACGACTCCTGAACCCTCAGGAAGCTCTTACTTCTTAGCCTAAGGAGACATACCCCGTTCCACCATAATTGTGTCGCATTCCATTGATTTCCTTCTTTTGCCTAGACGAAACGGTTCAGGCGGTAGTTTGGGGCTTGCTCTCGCGCTGTAGCACGCTGAGCGCACCGTGCAACTCGTACGCATCGCTGCCGTAACTAGAGGCACCCCTTGCTGCAGCGCCGCGCCGCGACCGCACGCAAGGCTGCGAGTGAGTATCGTTGCTCGCAGCCGGTGTCGGCCGTCGCGTGCGCTTGGACTTAGTTCTTGGTTCGGATACGCCGTCCAGGCCAACACAGCCTTCCTCCCGAGTAGGAGCACAAGGCCTGTCCGAGAAAGATAAAATACAGATTTGTTCATCAACTGGTCACCGCAAGTCATTATGTAGGCCAAATACTCACTCAACCTGCCTCCACGACGTCCCGTAGTAGTAGAATGCGTGGCTCATCCCTAAGTATTGCTTAACGTCATGTCGTCCCTGATTCTTTTATCATTTTAATTATTTTACGTTCGTCTGCAGTTGGCATTTAGTATTAAACCTAACGAACTGTTGAATATCATTCAAAAATATTTGAATTTCATCTTTTCAAGAAATTTTGATGCTCAAAGTGCCGCGCTTTCGTTTACGAACTCAGAACTGGCGGGTGTATCCTCGAACCTAACCAGCATTTGGGCAGAGCAAATAATAATAAAGGTGGTGAAGGACGGCGTTGAAAAATCCGTTTTGGGGTGTGCCACGCATTCTACTTCTTTATAATGTTCCTCTATGTGTTGTCGTATTTTTTCGTGTTTTGTGACGGTTTTTTTGTGCACTCTCATCGCCAAAAACACTGAGTTACATGTGCATAAAGAATAATGATTGCAGCAAGTTGTTTAAATGTTCACACTTTAGAATCGCAGAATGGATGTAACTTCTACCAACTGAGGTTTTGCAATCGGGGAATGGTCTTGATTCAGGAAGAAATTTCTTGATTTATTAGCTTCTGGAGTGAGAGCGTCTAAACAAACAACGTCTAAACAGTTTCAGGCTTGCGCGTGGGAACGTTACAACCACCATTACACGGTTATTCATGGTATTCTGTCCAGTAGCCTTGAAACCGGGAGTATACGCGACGGCTGGCCATCTTCCGATAGGCTACTACCGCTTTCTACAGCTTGCATAGTTGGAGATGATCACCTTGGTATCATGCATTTTCACAGAGAAAGGCAGTGTCTTCAATCACCGAGAAATCAAGTTGGACCGTAAATGGAAAGTAAATGAGTGCTAGTTATTGAAAAGTTCCCTATAGAGGAAGCAACAAGGATGAAATCGTTGGACCGTCACGGAAAAAGAGAGAGAAACGGGCTTTCAAATGCACGTACACTCACAGCATTTACATTAGAAGAGAGAGGAGAGAATCCTAATGAGCCAAATACGGCCTTCATGGCTTGGACGACAAACAAAACAACACTAATTAGTAATTAGTAGGAGTAGGAATTAGGCGTGTGCACAACTGCTGGAAACCATTTCTCAGAAAGAAAAGAGAGGAAATAAGCCATATACGATATCCGCACCTTGAGATGGGTTGATGTATAGGATCTCTAACATACAGAGACGACTTTTCACCCAAAATGGTGATTGTAAGAAGACTTTGAAATCCCATGAGGGAATAACGAGACGATGAAAATGGTCTTGGAGCCAAAGATCTAGCAGAAGCTGGATGTCCTATGAAATGTTTGGTTTGGAGATGTGAATGGTTCAGCGTTTGGGTGATGTTCAACAGCAACTTTAAAAAATGACTTTCGAGAACCTTAACGAATTAAAGGGTAAAGGATAAAAGACAGCGTTATTCCATTCTTTTCTGGAATGCGCCACATTCTACTTTTATGGGATTTCTTGGAGGTGATTTGAATGCGTATTTGGCCATACAATGATTTGCGATGACCAGCCGATGAACAAGTCAACGCTTTATCCTCTTCAGACAAGTACGGTACCAACACGAAGGGATGAAAGGCTTGGTTGGTCAGGGCGGGAAATCCGAACCAAGAACCTGGTGTCGGGTGCACGCGATAGCCGTCACCTCCTCCGACTGCGCCATATGCGCCTTTACCGAATTAGGCCTGCAAAATCTCGTGCGCCTAGAATACCCAGTATACCTCTCGGGAACTAGCAACCAAATAACCAAGTGCCTCTCAGTTTTGTTTGGAGTGATTATTAGCTGAGCCAGACAAAATGTTTAATTACCCAAGTTTGAGGCCGCGAAGAAGGGGAAAACGCCGAAACTATATGCTATACTTCTCATCTATAGATTGACAACGTTATGCCAAGATTTATTGAAAGCCGAAACGTTTGCGGCAATAAACATCTGCAACAATCCTGGCTCAGATGAATAATCACTCCAAGCTACATATTGCAAGAGCAAAATGCCAAAATTGATATAGATTTGAACGTGGACCCTCTCAACTTTACTGCGAACGATATATTAAGTCGATCGAAAAATCTTGCAACACTTTACGCTACTATAGATGAGATTGTTCAGCTGTTAACCAAGATTGTCATCAACTTTATTACGGCTGACGTTTCGGCGTCGTCGCCTTCTCGACGTTCTCGAAGTGCTCGAAGTTTTCTCAAAGATGCTTCGTAGAGTACGAATACAGCAACAATGCCAACGGTAAGCAGCAGCATCCTACAACCTATCGCCTACTACAAGTGGTTTCTGCAAGGCCATTCCACAAGGACTGCAGCCTCCAACATCTGCGCTGCATCCAAGGAGGAAGTCGTTCACTATTCCACGGGAGCCCGTTGGTATCAGCACTTCAAGGCTGAAGATATCTCTCTCGAAGATCGACCTCGTTCCGGGCGCCCCTCTATTGTGGAAGAAGACAGCTTGCGCAAAGCCTTCAAGGTGAAGCCAAATTCAACCACTCGCGAATTGGCGGCGACACTTGGATGTACGCAAAGCACCGTCGTCAGGCAGCTGGAGATCCTTGGGTGCCTCAAAGTTTTGTCGTCTTGGGTACACATGAGCTGCGGGACTCTGACAAGGCATGCCGAATCAGTGTTGCTGAGTCGCTGCTTCTTCTCCCACACAAAAAGAACCTTCTGAAGGACATTGTTACTGATGATGAAAGCTGGGTTCTTTATGTTAACCACACCCACAAGAGCCAATGGCTCCCACGCGGAGAACCTGCTCCAAGACAACCGAAACGTGGATACCACGAAAAGAAGGTGCTTCAGTGTTGCTGGTGGGGCTCAGAAGGCACCTTACTGGGAGTTGTTGGATAGTAAGACTACAGTCACAGCATCTGTCTACGCTACCCAGCTCCAGAGCTTGGCCGACGCCATGCGCCAAAAACTTCCAGAACGGGGAAATGTCTACCTGCTGCCCGACATCGCGCGTCCTCATGTCGCAAAAGTGAGTGGCGAGAAAATCCAGAAGTTAGCCTGGAAAGTTCTGCCCCATCCACCATACTCTCCAGACCTCGATCCTTCCGAATGGCACCTGTTCAGGGCTCTGAAGCAGCATCTTCGAGGTTCGATGATCGACGTCAACTGGAAATGGAGGTTTCTGAATTCTTTTCCTCACAGCCCTCGCAATTCTGGCGGAAAGGAATTGAAGGGCTGCCTGAAAGATGGGGCAGGACCTTAGACTTCGATGGGGAATATATCGTGGATTGAGTCTTTGTATATTGTATTATATTGTATTGTATTGTAATATTGTTGTGCTAGTGTTGCAAGAATTTTCGATGAACCCAAACCCTACTATCCTACTATATATATATATATATATATATATATATATATATATATATATATATATATATATATATAATAGAGTGCTAAATACTGAACCAATAATAAAGCGAACCTCAACGCATTCATCGGTTTCTGAAGTCTTTTATCTTACGCCGTTGAAACTCTAGCCCTAGGTTTTATCAGGAAATCTGTTTAGATTGTGACAGCTTTCATTTGTGCTGAAGAACCTGTGAACGAAGGATGTTTGAATTTCAAGATGGCGACTCAAATCTAACAATAATCAAGGAATATCAATAGAGGACTGCTACGTTTTTTACCCAATTTTTCGGATAGCCAATGTGCGCTTCGGAAGTGATTATTAAATCATACGTCAGCATACGTCTTCGACCTGTACAAAACAATATTTCAGATACATTTGCTTCCTTCAGAAGAGAAACGACAAGAATTTGCGCGTGTATGGTTAGGTGTAAAGCAACTTCGGGTAGAGGATTTATATGGAACGAGGTAACTTGAAAAAACTGGTACTTGTTAAGACTTTTTACAAATACAGCAGTCTTTCATGGTATCAAAACAGGTTTAGAGCAATAAAATGAGCGTCGACATGGGTGTTAGTGGAAAAATTTCTTTGAAATGCAAAAAACGCAGAGGAGAGGCAAATATATAGGAACAAAGTCCTCCTGAAAGTCCAGCTTTTTCCCTGCACACTGATAACGACGTGTGCGTTCGAAAGCACGTGAACAACCGGTCAAGCTGTTATGTAAGACGGAACGAAACTTTCGGCACTATTACCGCTTTGAGTGATCTCGGCTTCGTTTATGTTATCTATCGCATGCATGTACATATACTCGTATTCGGCACCACTTCTTAGAGAAACGTATGTAGTTTTAAAGAGTTGTGGATCCTTGGGAGCATGTGGCGCAGTTGTAGGTGTCGGTTGTCGCGTGCGACCGATACTATAATAGGTTCCTGGTTCGGACTTCCCGCCCAGGCCAACCAAGCCTTCCATCCCTATGGGGTCGGTGAATTGGTATCGGGCGTGTCTGGGAAGGATAAAGCGCTGACTTGTTCATCGGCTGGCCACCGCAAAGTCATTGTATGGCCAAATACGCATTCAGCTTGCCTCCAAGATATCCCGTAAAAGTAGAATGCGTGGCGATTCCCAAAAGGAATTGAGTAACGCCGTACTTTATCCTTTTTATCCTTATAGAATCTATCCACTACACATGCGACGCAGGCGTAAAACCAGTGGCCTTTACCAGAAGGAAAGAAAGATGCTCACGTAGGGTATCTCAGTTGATGAGCCGAGTTAGCCTAGTGGTTAGTGGTGTAGTTTCATGCACAAACGGTCACAGGTTCGACTCCCGGCTCCGGCACGCCATGCCCTGCAAAAATTGCAAAAATGGCAACGGTTCCAGTGTCAGGCCCAGGTTGACAGGCCGGCTGATGGAGAAACCTCGTCACAAAACCATGATCACAAGTCGCAATAGAATCAGTGTAAAGGCTAGGACGTCACCCGGAAGTGGCGCACAGAACCCCCGCCCGAGTTCTGTGGTCAGTATGCGAGGGCTACCGAGGGCCGAACGACCTCGGCTAAAGAAGCTAGTTCGACTGGGGACTCTGAATGTGGGAACGCTGACCGGAAGATCTAGGGAAGTGGCTGACCTGATGAAGCGCAGGAGGATTCAAGTCCTGTGTCTGCAGGAAACGCGATGGAAAGGGGCGAAAGCCAGGGAGATCGGAGAAGGGGTCAAGCTGTACTACAACGGAGAGGACACCAAGAGGAACGGGGTAGGGATAGCTGTCGCGGAGTCCCTCAAGGATTCAGTAACGGCTGTCCAAAGAATAAACGACCGCATCATGTCACTGCGGCTGGACACGAAGGAGGGTTACTGGACCATTATGTCTGTCTACGCTCCGCAGACCGGATGCTCCGAGCACGACAAGGATGACTTCTACCTCTCGCTCGAGGAAGCCATAAGGTCCGTACCAGAAGGCGACTACCTCTCCATAGCAGGGGACATGAACGGGCATGTGGGGAGTGGCAGAAGAGGAGTGGAAAGGGTTCATGGAGGTAAAGGGATCGGCCTGATAAACTCGGATGGGGAACGAATTCTGGATCTGGCTATCGCCCACGACCTGGCTGTCTGTAGCACTTTCTTCGCGAAGAGGGAGAGCCAGAAGGTGACCTATGCTAGCGGAGGAAGAAGGACGGAAGTCGACCACATCTTGGTTCGAAGGGCTGCCCTGAAAACAGTCCGGGATGTGAAGGTCATTCCGGGAGAAGACGTGGCATCACAGCATAGACCCTTGGTAGCCGACCTTAGCATACCTCTACCCACCAGGCCCAAAGTGAGGACGGAACCCAGGATCCGATGGTGGAGACTGCGGGGTTCAGAGCGGAACGAGCTACGAAGGGCAGTGCTCGAAGCAGGCCTTCCAGATCCAGCTGGTCCCGTGAACGAGACCTGGAGGAGGGTAGCCAAAACAATCCTGAGATGTGCCAAGGAAACCCTGGGAGAAACAAAGGGAGGAACCAGAGGGGATAAATCGGCATGGTTCTGGAACGAAGAGGTGCAGGCTGCGGTGAAGAGGAAGAAGGAGGCCTACAAGCTGTGGCAGAAGACGAGGGCACCCGAGCATCTCACAGCCTACAGGAAGCTGAAGAGGCTGGCAAAAACAGCTGTAGCGAAGGCAAAGAACGCGGAAATGGATGCCCTATACGAGAAACTAGACGGGCCAGAGGGAGAGAAGTTCGCCATCCGCCTGGCCAAGGCGCGTCATAGAGCTAGCCTCGACATTCGAATAGTGAAGACTGTGAAGAGTGCTGACGGTAGGGTGCTACGGAAGCCGGTCGAGGTCAGAGAGAGATGGGAGGAGTACTTCAAGGAACTCCTGAACGAGGAGTTCCCTCGTCAGGAAGCCGAGGAAGAACAACCAACGGAAGGACCCATCCCACCCTGGACGCAAGAAGAGGTTCGCAAGGCCATAGGGAAGATGAAACTCGGAAAGGCAGCAGGGCCTGACGGTGTGCCAGTAGAGGCTTGGAAGGTGCTCGGGGACCTCGGAGTCAATTGGCTGACGCAGTTCCTCAACAGAATCACGAAAGAAGGTAAGATGCCGGATGACTGGAGGAACAGCACCATAGTCCCCATCTTCAAGCAGAAGGGAGACGCTTCCGAATGCTCCAACTACCGAGGGATCAAACTGATCTCACACACGATGAAGATCTACGAACGACTGGTCGACTCAAGGCTGAGGGAGATGGTACCCATCTCCCAGGTGCAGTGGGGCTTCATGCCTGAGAGGTCCACCACAGACGCCATCTTCATCGCTCGTCAGGTGATGGAGAAATATCGGGAGAAACGAAAACCCTGCTACCTAGCATTCCTGGACCTGGAGAAGGCCTACGACAGGCTAGCTCGGGCCGTAATCTGGAATGCCCTTCGAGGGAGGGGTGTCCCGGAACGTCTGATCACGGTCATAAGGGACATGTACGAGGGCTCGAAAGCGGCGATACGAACTCCACACGGGGTGACAAGGAAAGTGGACATCACAGTGGGGGTACACCAAGGGTCGGCTCTGAGCCCGTTCCTCTTCCTGCTGACACTTGACTCTATAGTGAACCACCTTGAGGAAGGCCCTCTCAGAACGATCCTCTACGCGGACGACATCGCTCTAGTAGCCGACAAGCAGGAGGAGCTGGAGGAGAAGGTGCAGCTGTGGCAGAGAGCCCTCGCAGACAACGGCCTACGGCTGAACGTGAAGAAGACGAAGTTCATCAGCTCTGAGCAGTGCGCTGGATCGATCCTAGACTGCCAAGGGGAAACGATCGAGAAGGTGGAAGAATTCCGCTACCTCGGAAGTGACCTATCCGAGGAAGGAAGTGTGGACCAGGCGGTCAGGGGACGGATAAACGCAGCCTGGCTCAAGTGGAGGGAGTCCACAGGGATCCTCTGCGACCGTAGATGCTCCAGGACGCTCAAAGGCAAGCTCTACAGAACAGTTGTGAGACCTGCCCTCCTCTACGGCAGTGAGTGCTGGGCCCTAGGTAAGGCGCAGGAGCGGCAACTGCACGCGGCGGAGATGAGGATGCTGAGGTGGGCATGTGGATGGACCCGTCGGGACAGGGTGCGAAACGAGGATGTTAGGGCAGTGATGAAGACAGCCCCGATCCAGCTGAAGATGAGAGAGCAGCGCCTTAGGTGGTATGGACACGTCCTCAGAAGACCAGAGGATCACCCCACAAGGTTGGCCCTAGATTTCGAGGCACCAGGAAAGCGTCCAAGAGGAGCCCCAAGGAAAAGATGGAAGGACGTCATCAAGAGAGATCTAGCCGAAGTCGGCGCCACGGCAGATGACGCCCTTGATAGGATGAGGTGGCGACAGATCACAAGAACAGCGGACCCTGCGACTGCGCGGGACTAAACGCTCAGGAGAAGAAGAAGAAGAAGTAGGGTATCTCAGTTGATGTTCTCCGTAAGCCCTAGTTTATACATGCGCCCCCATGATCGCCATAGATATCGATTTTTCGCGCCGCCCTATCGATATCTATCCCGATCATCGTGCCGCGCCGCGCAGCGGTGCACGTATAAACCAGGGCTAAAATAATGCACCTTCCATTTTTGTTCTTCCATTTTTTACCGTCCACTTAAATATATCTTCCATTGCAGACAAAAAGCCAGATTTTTGTGTCATGGCGCGTTGTGGTACAAACCCCGGAAAGGGTATAAGGATAAGGATAAAGGATAAAGGACGGCGTTAATCAATCCCTTCTGGGATGCGCCAGCGCATTCTACTTCTACGGGATGTCGTGGAGGCGACATGAATGCGTATTTGGCCATACAATGACTTGCGGTGGCCAGCCGATGAACAAGTCAGCGCTCTATCCTTCCCAGACAAGTCTGGTACCAATTCACCGACCCCGGAGGGATGGAAGGCTTGGTTGGCCTGGGCGGGAAATCCGAACCAGGAACCTGGTATCGGGTGCACGCGACAGTCGCGCCTCCTCCGACTGCGCTACACGCGAAAGGGTATATATTTATTTATTCATTTATTTATTCATATGTCAGAGTCACGCCAAAATTTGAGTAAACGTTCTTCACTGCTTAAGCACCCAAAGCTGGAGTACTGGTGGAGAGCACTTTGAACTGGATGTGTAAGAACTTCAAGGAAAGGGCTGAATAAAAATAGACGATTGATCAGAGATATAAGTAAAATCAGCAAACACCATAGAAAGAAAAAGAAAAGGATAAAGGAAGGCGTTACACTTTTGGGATGCGCCGTGCATTTCCACTTCTAAGGAATGCCGTGGAAGCGATTTGAATGCGTATTTGGCCATTCAAAGACTTGCGGTAGCCAATCGATGAACAAGTTTACTTTGTTGATCAGCGTTGTCGACCATAGCTGTGCCGGATTGCTAGCTTTATCTTCTTTACGATGCCATGATCAATAATCTTCACCTTGAGGAAAGACAAGAAGGCTTCTATACCTTGTACCCTGGCGTCTTAACCGGAAAAGGTGTCAACAGCAATATTTACTCCTTTTCTTCTTTAAATGGAAAAAACGTGCGCTTATTCAAAGGAGCTGTTTACACATGCACTACAACACCCGTATCACCTTCCGCAGCATAGACAAATTTCCGAAAAATTTAGACAAGATAGACAAGAATTGGCTTCAACAAAGCATCGCAAACCTCTAGATCACTTCCAGGGGATCATTTCTGTATTTCGTCGTACTTGATAGCGTTGTCTACGATTGAAATCCAAGAAGCAGGCAACTCAGTTACACCAGAAGATGCTCCTGATGATATTCTGATTCTGATGATACTGATAAAAATTCGGGGTAAAATTTTGAAAACTGCTGTAAATATAATAGCAAATTCTCGTTGCTATAGTACATAGATGGAAAGCCTCTTGCCAATCAAACGATATCTAAAAATAACACTAGAAGATTTTGATTTTGATTTTCTCATTCATTGTGCATAACCTTTAGGCATATTGCATAAACCAGTAGTTTTCTTGATTTTCTGAGAAAGCTTGTGAAGGAGAGATCTAGCCGTGAAAAAGACGATGTCAAGGTTTAGACAGTCAATGAGCTCTAGCAGGATAGTTATCCACTAGTAGAAAATGCTTTTTGTTGCTACTAGAACTGCCTCTCCCTACCAAGAGCATCTTGGATTAATTACCCAAGTTTGAGATGAGCTCCTTTAGTAAGATGCTCGATGGAAAGAAGCGAGGGAGGCACCGTCGACGCAGGATGCGATCTAGAGGCTACGAGGGACGGAAGAGATGCCCATTAAGAAGCAGAACTTCTTGGAGAGGAATATCAAACATGAATTAGCTACAGTGGTGAAACATGAGACCAAGAATAAGCGATTGGCATTAGAATGCTCTTGATAGGAAGAAACAGTTCGAGGAGCAGTTGAATCATATTGACGGAGTTTTACAAACTATGGAGCTTCTAGTCGCTTCAGACGAATTGTTATGAAAAACACAGCCGCTCACACTGTTATTAAACTGAGTAACTTCGAAAAGGGTCGTAAACGTTCGAATTTAAAAGTCGGAAACGGCGGAACCTTTTGGTCCGACCTAATACACGAGTTAGCTGCCTGAGAAGTTATTTTTCTTCAGCAAATGAAAGAAACCCTATACTGTGGTCAGTTGAATCGGCTCAGAACTACAGAGATTGGATGAATCACAGGAAAGACACCGAAACCCGTTCGAGATTTAGTCACAGAAAATCTAACACGGTTGAAAGGGGTTTGAGGTTGCTACAGAAATGTAGAACAGAAGAATGAACGAAAACATCGTAAAGGACAAACATATAAAGGGAGGAAAAACGACCTGAAACTAGAAGAGAAGGCATCGATGCATAGCGAACGAAATATGCGTTGTAATACGGAACACTGGATTCAGCTCGACTCCATCCTGTTTATTCCCGAGCAGATTTGCTTTCGAGCTTCCAGGTTGTTTTGTTTTGGTGTAGCAGTGGTGACACCCCTAGTAACGGATTATTTTACCAGCGACAACATCAATTAAGCCAACAATATAGCCAGATCGCACAACAACCTACGGAATTGCGCGTTTTCGAAGCCGTTCAGGGATAGGAAACGCCGTTGCTTTGTCCAAGTCATCGAAAACTGGGTGGGCCAATCACGTAAAGGGCTTTTTTTGTTAAGCGCTGGACGAGAGCTGTACGCATTTGGACTTTGCAGGATGCCAAAAGAGAACCATGAGACCAAAACGCGTTGGACAATCTTCTTCGTGAAAATCTGAACAAAAGGCATGAAATTCTTCGTGTTTCTCGAGCAAGAAGGACCAGCTGGACTACTCTGGCATGCGACAGGGATGAGTGGGAATATTACAAGCACCCGTACGAAGAACGCGCGATCAGTAGGACCGCAGGTGATGCAGTTCATAACGATAAGGATAAAGGACTGCGTTACCCAATCCCGTTTGGGATGCGCCGCGTTTTCTACTTCTACAAGATGTCGTGGAGGCGATTTGAATGCGTGTTTGACCATTCAATGACTTGTGGTGGCCAGCCGATGAATAAATCAGCGCTTTACCCTTCCCAGGAAAGTCTAGTATCAATCCATGGCCGACCATGGAGGGAAGGAAGGCTTGGTTGACTTAATCGGCAATTCGAACCAGGAACCTCGTATCGGGTGCACGCGACAGCCGGCACCTCCTCCGACTGCGCTACACGCGTCCGACGAATGTGATACAGGCGATATCTTCAGGTAGGGCCACAAGAGGTCGAATGAACGATGCAAGGAATAACAAGGTTCATGTAGAAGAAGAGCTCAGTTCAGAAGTCGTGACGTTTGAGAATGAAAGACACAGCTGCCTGGTCGAAATCGTCACAAATTAGGTGGGCCAGCGTTTTGCTGACAGTGCAGGAGGACAGTCGTGAGCGATCGGATTCTGCTAAATGTAAAAAATACACCAAAATACTACTAGTTCGTTGGTGGAACGCATCCCCAAGGACGCAGGATCAAACCGCCACAGAGATGAGCGGAATGTTGCTGGCGCCCGGTTGAGAAGTAATGTATCATCTAGTCAGGCACTAGAAACAAGACCATGTGAAGGGTAACTGAGATTTGCGGGTGTTGGTAATGCCTTACGCAATGATAAATGCCCCGAAAAATGAAGGAAGTTTAAAGCAGTTAAAATGGCAACCACAGATAAAGAGCTACAAACAATCTGTTTTCGAGCACAAGTGCTTTGTTTGCACACTATCTGTTACTTCTTACACGATCACGCGGCTAGATTCATCATCTGGTTGGGAGCTCTTATAGATGGTGGAAATTACGGAACAAGAGCCCAGGCCATAAATCTGCCAACTTCGGCAAAAATCGTCGCCCTTTGGGGGACGTGGATCAGAGTTGTTTTCAAAAGTGGGCACGAACCCGCTCACGACCCCGAAGCTCTCAACAAGTTGAAGAAGCGGAGATTGCTGTAAGGTGACATTAATATTGCTACAGCTGCTCTGCTGAGCTACTTCCACTCCGGTTTTTCGCCGAAACAGCTGGTTCCTAGAAATAGACCCTCATTTGACTGAACTATTCCATTTGTCAAGTAGTTTTGCTTAGTTGATGAGCAAAAATCAGTGCAATAGAAAGGAAATAACAAGAGAGTAAGAGTTAGGGAAACGTGCAGAAATGGAGAGATCACACGCTCGGGCGAAATTGAGGATCTCATTTACACCAACGTCAGAAATGTACAGGTTGTCCTGAAAAATATAAGCCCTGTCAGACAGGTGATAGCTTTGCTGCCAGTAAAAGTACTAAAGAAGTTAAATGCTGATATTAAAAGGCAATAAAATGGAAATTTTCCGACATATAAATGGTTGGGAATGCGCCACGCACTCCACTCGTGCGAATGCTTGCATTTGACACTCTATCGATTATGTTTCGCTTGAGTACTTGTCATAATTTCTCACTTTTCTTTTTCTTTTTCTGCACATGCCTCGTTTCCCCTTTTTTTCAAATGTTGAGCACATTTTCATGACGTATAATGTAAAGTAAAGTAAGGGAAATAAATAAATAAATAAATAAATAAATAAATAAATAAAGAAAGAAAGAAAGATATCGTATCTATGAATTTGTGTCCCTCTTGAAGTTTGAAACTTGTCTTGTTTCTTCTATCTTGCCTGTTTCTCCTTTCTTTTTTCCTAATACTGAGCACATCTTCTTAACGCATAAAATAAAAAAATAAATAAAAATAAATAAAGTAGCTGCATCAATTAATTTGCTTCTTTAGAGGTTTCAAACTTAAAAGCACATATCAGTTTGCGGCGAAATGCAGGATATCCTTAAAAATGCAGGTTCTGTTTGAAAGATTCTAACATTGGTGTTGGTAAAGCTTTTCAGTTGTTTAGAACTTATATAAATGCGCAGAATAACGAAAACTTTGACACGTGCAAACGACCTAGATTGCGCTATGCGTTCGCCCGACGCCTTACATTTCAAACTCGAATGGTTGTGATTGAGCTGAATGCTTAATACATCGCTGTGATCACATTAACCTGTGCGGTGTGTCTTTTAACTCTTATTAGGGGGGGGGGGGCAAAAGTAATGAGACAAATTGAAAAAAAATGTTTATCTTTTTATAACTCAATTACAACTCAGCAGTGCTGAGGAATGTATTTGCCATTAAGGGCAATGACCTTGCTGCCATCGCTCACTCAACTTCCTGATCCCATCCTTACAGAACTGCTTGAGCCTGGTGTTGATCAACTGCTCGATATGGTTGTCAAGGACTCCTTGGGTTTTTGTGTCCCTTCCGACCAGGAAGTCCCGCAGGCCCAAGAAGTGGTGGTAGTCGCATGGAGAGATGTCCGGCGAATACGGTGGTTGAGGCATGTGAACGTAGCCCAGCTGGCCAAGCTTATCCATGGTCACTTTTGCCCGATGGGGTGCAGCGTTGTCGAAGAGGAGAACCTTTTTGAAGCGCTGCGAATGAATAAGAGCGAGTCGCCGGCCCATTTCTTCTATTTCGTTCACAATGGCCTTGGAGTTCATCGCAGTGCTCTTGGGAAACAGCTTCCGGTAAACCGATCCATGGGCGCAAACCCAAAAGCTCCAAAGGTGATTCTCGCCGTGAACATCTCGCCGAACGAAGGTTGGTAACAGGTCACCAAGCCTCACCCAGACTCGCTGCTTGGCAGGGTTAAGGTAGAAGGCGTGCTTCTCATCTTGCGTGACTATTGATCCCAGGTTGCTCTGGGTTGGGAATTGGGCGAGATTTGCGCGACACAGGTCGACTCGTCAGACCGGGGTTTCGGCACGAGACAGGCTGGGGTTTTGGCATGCTTCTGGAAAGGGCGGAAGTGGTAACTTCTCAGATGGACTTCAGTAAATAGCATACAAACATACAAATACGATAAGCACGAAACCAGACTCCAGCCACGAGATATGTGGACACGGCACGGGGTGTCTCATTACTTTTGCCCCCCCCCCCCTAGTAAAGCATGACAGTGAACTACCACTCTAAGTGAACCCTTAACATCTCCAATACCATTACTAGTTGCCATGGCATGGTATGTACTTCGTATAGCGCTCATGGTTTTTTAGGATACCGCGCATTTTGTCACAAGCTGTAGTACACTGTCAAGTCCTAAATATTAAAAGAAGCACAGCATAGGTTAATGTGGTCAACTAATAACAAGTGTAGCACGCACTCAGCCCATGCGTCATTAATGGAGTCTGAAATGTAAGGTTTTAGACGGGTACATGGCGCAATCTTGGCCATTTGCACGCCACAGAAACTTCGTTATCGTGTGCTTTTGTACGAGTCTTATAAATCTACGAACGCTTGACAAGCGGTAATGTCGGAACTTTTCAAACAGTACCTGGCCTTTCTGCGATATCCTGCGCTTTGTAGCAAGCCGTGGTGTGTTTTTATGTTTCAAGCTTTAAATGAAGCACAAGTCAGTCGTGTCGACTACTTTATGAACAAAGTATGATGAGTACTCCAGCGAAACACAATAGAGTGTAAAATACTAGAATTCAGACGAGTGCGTGGCGCAATCCCTTCCGGTCATATGTCACAAATTTTCATTTTTCTTGCGCTTCCACATGAAACATAATGCCGACTACGTTGGTACACATAAGCAAAGGAGAGTAGTAGCTACAGTCCACACCTCGGTTAAAAAAATTAGATCCTTAACTACTTGACTCTATAAAGACACCATACCTTATACTGACTAGGAAAGGGTTTCGACCTCCCATGGAACATCAAGGTCAGACCAACATCATTAGAAAGAGCTCGGAATGCTGATTACGAATATGGGTGTCGAATTGCAAAATGAAATTCCTGAGCGAGTTATGACTTGCCGAAGTTGGGTGGCCTAACCACAAACTGGCCGGGCAGAAGAGCTGGCGCGAAAGCGATGAGCGATGAGTCATACGGGCCCCGTAAGAATGGACCGTCAGCTGTGGCGCAGGGGTAGTTCTCGCATCACGTGTAACGTCGTTGGTTTGGTCCTATAACTGGTGGTTTTCTTACGCATTTTGGTTTATCTTCGAGATGACCTTTTATTCTGAATTATGACACGTGTTTAAACAGCCGGGAAAACTAAGGTGAGATTTTTATTTACTATTTTGCTCAAATAGAGTCCAAATGGTATACTGAACAACTGGAGGTGTTTCTAACAACTTTGGCATTCATGGAACAAAGCAAAAATGTGTGAAGCAGACATGTTGCTCACACACTGCACATCTTATACATGCAGCCTCTCTACAACCACCAACAAAACAGTCAATTATGACAAGACTAAAGAAATATTCACCAGGAACCTGGGCGATCATCATTGTAACCTGCCTTATCCCATGAGTATTTCAAAATGTTAGAAAACCCAGGGGCACAAAACATATAGTAAATCTGCGATAGAACCTTCACTAGGTTGTTTCTCTATGTCTTGTTGAACTCCACGCTATTTGCCATGGCAAACGACCTGACCATTTTCATCTTTCATCGGGCTGAAGAAAAAAAAACGTCTAGAGATGTCACCAATGTCACCATAGCAGTTTTTTGCCATCAAACATTTTTACAAACATGTATGATAGTTTTCAAAGCTATTTAATCAAACTCGTGTCATAATTTAGAATAAAAGATCATTTCGAAGATAAATCATGATGTGCAGAAAAAAAAGGCAGCGATGGGAACCAAACCACTGCAGTTACACGTTACGAGCGGGAGCACTACCCCTGCGCCAACGCCGCAGCTGGCGGTTCAGGTCCCGTTTCCCCTATGATCGCTCTCGCGCCAGCTTTTTCGCCAGCCTGTGGTTACGCCATCCAACTTCGGCAGGTCACAAGTCGCTCGGGAGTTTCATTTTGCAACTTTGACACCTATAATCGTAATCAGCGTTCCGAGCTCTTTCTAAAGGTCCTGGTCCGAACTTGAAGTTCAATGGGAGATCGAAACCCTTCCCTAGTGAGAATAAGAAAAAAATAAAGAGTAAAGCACGTAGTAGGTGAGGAGATCATGCCAAGCACCTGTCATATATGCGGCAATATTTACTCGAATGTAGTGTGAATACCATTGACAACAAATGTTAAATTTGGGGAAGTGAGATTTTACACGCCTTGCTCTTCAAAACCTTTGTTTTAAGCGGTAAATCCACAAATGCAAGATTACGTACAAAGCTAATAGCCAGAACCAATGCACCTAGGTGAAAGTAGAAATTGCCTAGCTACGCCATTTTTCTATCTTTCTTCCTCCAACAAATTATAAAAAATAGTTCAAATTAATAACATAGACAAGAAATTTTGTGGTTTAGGTAATTCTTTATTAATTTACTTCACATTCATTTATTTAGAATTATTTTCTTCTGTCAAGGCAAAATTTTGACCTTGACTGGGCCAGTGGCCTCATAAAGTTGATAACTTTTTAATTAGCTCAAACTGTTCAAAAACTCAATGGAATCTTGACATAAAAACTCGCCATAGCGTTGCGTTAAACGAAAGGCAGTAATTAGCGGAAGTTGTTACATATATAAAGAGTCACGACGATATTTTTAAAAATTATAACGTAATTTTAAATTTAACAATTATTAACAAGAGTAATTTTAAATTTAACAACTATGTATGTGTACTAGATGATAAAGTTCAACTATTTTTTAGTTCATCTAATTTTTATTTTCTAATTTTTATTTTAATTGATTTAATTTTTCTTTCTTAGCCAAAGTCAACCTGGAGGATCGTGACAAGATACATCGACATTATGTAAACTACAAGGTGCAGTTGGATTGGATAAAGATGATTTGCTTTCCGAATTCAAAGAAAAAAGTGGTGATGTCTTGGTTAAGGAGCTCGCATATGACATCTTAAAGTAATAATGTATTTCTAATCAATTATTTATTTATTATATTTCTTCCTCCAAATCTTCAAGACATCCTTAAAATTTGAGGTTCACTAGAATGTTTAGAATCGACTACTTAATTAATGCATAAATTAGGCGTCAGGGTTCTTTTCGATCGTACTGTCATCCTTCCCATATCTTCGACACTATGACACAATTTATTATAGGTAAACGTAACCTAAGTCCGACTCAGATAGAAATCATTTTCTTGATTGAATGAACATGGCTATCCAATTTTCAAATTCAACTAAATGCTCTGGTTCCAGCCTAGTTTTGTGTGCAACTTTGGGTAATCAAAATTGTTGTTTAAAATAAGTATTTGACAAAGCTTGGCCAAAATTTAGTTCATTTTCACCTGCAAAACTTTGCAAAGTCTACATTAATTGGCGTCTACATTACTAATTAAATGGAACATTTTGACACTTAAAGCTAATTAATGGCGCTTTCTCTATATCAGGACAACCGCACCGCGTGATTTCCCACTTTCTGCTCCTTAAAATAAACTTTAAAACTTTGCTGTAGCTAAAGGAACAGAATTTTATGAGCGTTCGAGCAGCGACACCAATTTTTGCCAGCTTGTGGGCGCATTTTTTTATTTAAAAGGCGCCACACCTAATTTTGCCATTGATCCCAAACTGTGATTACCTGCAATTCTTAAAATATAAGAACCGTTTCTACACCGAAGATTGTAGATAATTAAAAAATCAGATTGCAATGGGCTAGACGAGACGTCATCAGAATGGTCAGTTGGTGCCTATTACGTTTGCTAAGATAGCAGCAGTATTTGGTGAAACGTGTGCAGCGTATGCGAATCTCTTTTTTTTCAAACAAGAGGGCCTGATTTTGTAAATCTTCTTGGCTGTTGGATAACGCTGAAATACTTCTTCTTATAAAAAAAAGAAAAATAAGAAGAAACTTCAGCTAAAAAAGTTGAACGAAGCAAAGACGATTATTTCTCGCGCGCGATATTGGTGCAGGGAAAATCTGTGGTTAGACAAAAACAAATACCAAAAACAAACAATGTATAATATAATAACGAACTCAGTGAGCAAATGAGCATTGCAGCTGGAAAGCAAGGGATTTGGCGTGGAAAAAGCAAAAGCGATGATTGATGACGAAAAAGGGAAATCAATGAAGGAAGGAAGCAAGCCAGCCCCTCCCCACTCTCAGCCTCCTCTCCTACCAACTCAGTCATCGTCGTTAGCACGCTCATCGTCGTCGGCACGTTATTAAACTCGAACACGTGTGCCCATGAAGCATAAAGTGCATGAGAGAACGCAGTGTTTCCTCAGAATGAAGGCGACTTTTGCCTGCGTCTAAAAACATAATGTCAAACGTCCACGCGTGCAGCTTTAAGTAAGATTCTGCTAGGTTGTAAGGATAGTTCTGCAAGTGTTGGCCATTCCTTCAGATGAATACATAGTAGATCATAAATGATAAGGGTCGGCTTCACTCAATTCTTTTTGAGACGCGCCACGCATTCAACTCTATGGAATGTCCTGGAGGCAATCTGATTGGCCTATAGAACGTGGCTTGCAGTGCAGGGTGACAGACCAGTCAGTGTTCTATCAATGTATGGATTTGTGAACGACTTACCAGCCGGTAGGTGTAAAATATACCGCCATTCTTCACTTACCCGCGAGGCATGAACGCGCGGCGGGGAAAATCAGCGGTAGGTTTCGAGGTAAATGCTACATCGCCAGCGCGTGAGGGAACATTTAGGCCCCTGTTATACTCCAGCGGGAGCATCCGCGGAACGTCCGCGGACTATGGTTGCACCGCGGACGGCGGGCGTGGCGGGGCGAGGCGATTGGCCAGGTGAGGGATCTCGGCACGATTCCCGCCCTTCCGCGGACGCTCCCGCGGGAGTATAACTCAGGCCTTACGCCACAGCAGGTGTTTTGCTCCCCTGCTAATTCCTAAATAACATGATGCCAAATGTTAATTTTATGAAATACAAAATTTTAAAGCATTAAAATTTCAAAAAAAGCAGTACAACTACATATGTGAAACGGTGAGATAGATGTGGCTAAAATGATACTTTCTACTTTCCGCGCAAAGATATCACCCGGGGGAAGTTACACCTTGCTGAATACCGCTAATGAAAACCGGCAAATCTTTCCTTCCAAACTATTAGGATGTCCAGAAAGTGTCTGCAGAATGCTTCGCAATGTTCCAGATTTTTTCTAGAACGTTCCGAAGATTTCAGCATAAGTGCTATATAAAGACACAATCCTGCCGTATCTGCATATCATATCCAGCTCTGTCTTCCTTGCCTATTTCACTGTACGATGGCCGAACTGTCTGCCCATATTAGACACGTACTCCTTTACGAGTTTGAAACGGGGCACTCCGCTGCAGAAGCCTATCGAAACTTGTGTCGTGTATTCGGCTCTGAAGCTCTTTCTGCACGGTCTGTATACAGCCGGTTCGAACGCTTCAGAAGTGGGAACAGAAGTGTCGAAGATCAGTCTCGCTCCAGTCGACCGACAACGATATCTTTGGATGAACTGAGGAAACTGGCGGAGCAGCATCCTTGTGAAGGTGTGCGTTGTTTTGCTGCTGCCCTTGGCTGTTTCCGATCCACTGTGGAGAATGGACTGCGATCCCTTGGAATTGTTAAAAAGCTCGGTCAGTGGGCTCCCACACGACTGACCGACGACAACCGGCGAAGACGTCTGGACATATGCACTCAGCTGCTCTTCCGAAGTCGCACCTTCAACTGGTTGGACACCATCGTCACAGGAGATGAAAAATGGGTCCTCTACGTCAACCACGCTCGTAAACGTGCGTGGTGCAAAAGCGATGAAGTGCCGAAATCTTTCGTAAAAGGTTAAATTCATGCGAGGAAAGCCATGCTGAGCGTCTGGTGGGGAGTTTATGGGATCTACCATTTCGAGCTGCTGCCTGACGGCACGACTGTCACTACCGAGGTCTACGCTACCCAACTGGAGAGACTGGCCGACAAGATGCGCAAGTTACAGCCCAGGCTCGACAGAGCTCGCTCGCTGCACGATCACGCGCGCCCATACATCACGAAGACGACTTCTCAGAAAATTCTGGAACTCGGATGGGAAGTTCTGCCGCATCCACCGTACAGCCCAAATCTTGCCTCAAGTGACTACCACCTTTTTCGATCACTTCAGCATCATCTGGAAGGGAAGCGTTATGAAGATCGTGACCACCTCGAAAATGACCTCCGAGCTTTTTTCGCCTCCATGTCGTCGGATTTCTACGCTAGAGGAATTCGAAGTCTTGTGGAACGTTGGCGGGGGGTAGTCGATGTTGATAGAAATTATTTGGCTGATTAATTAAATGTTGATAAAAAATTGTGTTACTTCGAAAAAATTGTCGTATTTCTGCAGATACTTTCTGGACACTCTAATATTATACTAGTAGTGAAAGCTGGGCAATAGCCTGGTAAGACGCTACGATCTTGTGGGGTGTTCTGAAGCTTCATTCGGCTCGTAAACAATTAGATTCTCGCCGGCTGTTCGGAGATTCCACCGAAATTAAGGCGATGGTGCACGCTCGCCGCTGTGTAGGTGACTAATAGAGCGAAAATCGATAATCTTCATGAAGCTGGACAACAACGCTTAGAGGGTGAATATGGATTCGTACGCGTTTTTGCTGGCCAATTTTGCACAAATTAGGGTACCGAGCGAGACACGCACAGGACTTCTGAAGTAATGAATTGTGTAGATTCTGCAGCGCTGCACGTTTACAACATAAAACAACCTACGAAAAAAGCCCTTGAGCCTGCTAAGCCAAGGTTTTACACGACATATGGTGCTTCATGTATATACATCTAGCGCAGTGGTAGAAGGGCCCATCTTCGAACAAATGAGTGCACCAAGGTTCGGCCTTGCGAGCCGACGAGCTCCGTCGCTAAGGATTTTGCGTAACGAATGACCGCCTGCTGTTCTTAACCTCCTCGCAAAACTTCCGGTCGGTCAAACAGCGCCGATGATGCAAGGCGTAGCATCGCTGCCTGGGAAGCAGATGATGCGGGTTCGAGTCCCGCCTGGTGCAAGAGCTTTGATCGCAAGAAAACATCCCTTTAACAACTGAATTATTCATTAGCTAGCCATCGCCATTCACTACATAGGCCAAACGCGCTCTCAAACATTGACAGGCTGTCATGCTGCAGGCCTGTTTCGGATTTAATATTCATATTAAATGTTGGACTAAATATTGGGTGGAAACATGAACACACACACGTAAAACAATAGCAGAAAAACATACCATTTTCTCGTCAAATTGGACACGTTTAAATCAAATTGGACACTTTCTAAACAAAATTTGACAGTTTTCAAATCAAATTGGCAACTTTAAAAAAAATTGGACACTTTCACGTCAAGTGGAACACTTTTCAAAAAAAAGATAGTCACTTTTCATGTCAAATTGGACGTTCTTCTAAGCTTGCCTAAACCTTTTGAAAACAAACCGAACTTTTCAAAATCGAAATGAGCTTCTTCTACATTAAAGTATAGAGATTCTCCAAAAATGTTAGAATAATTTTTTGTTCAAGGAAAAGTTAAGTATTATAACTTTCTTTGAAGTATTAATTTACTTCCCAATAAGAGAACGCATAATTTGTAAATTTATCATTTTTCTTGAAATAATGTTAATTTGTTATTTTTTCTCAGAAATAAAAATGTCATAAAATTATTTTACTCATTCGGCAGCAAAAGTAAAAAAATTTTTTTAAAGTTATTCTAAGTTTCCTTGAACAAGAAAGAATTCTAACCATCTTAGAAAGTCTTCAGTTTAACCTGCAAAAAGCTCGCCTCTATTTGGAAGAAGTTCAATTTGATTTCAAAGTTCATAGGCCAGCTTAGAAGAGTGTCCAATTTGATTTGAAAAGTGTACAGTTCGACGTGAAATGGTATAAATAACTTCTACTAGAAATCAGCAAATCGCGAGACGTTAATAGAAAGTAGCTAGGAGGCATTCACATTCTGACAACAACTACGACAAAAATTTAGTCAGCAGCAATTTCTTGAATGGGCGCGTGAAGCTCAGTCGGTGGAGGCGCCGGCCGCGGGAACTCGATACCAAGTTCTTGTTTCGGATTTCCCACATAGGCCACCGAAGCCTTCCAACCCTCAGTCGTCGACGAATTAGTACCGGGCTTGTCTGGGAAGGGCAAAGCGCTGATTTCTTCATCAGCTGGCCAGCGCAAGTCATTGTATGCCACTCACATTGTCCTAACAACATCCCGTAGAACTAGAATGCGTATTGCGCATCCCAAGAGGGATTGAATAGCGCCGTACATCAACATTCATCTTAATTTCTTAGATGCATAAAGGATAAAGGATAAAGGACGGCGTTACTCAATCCTATTTTGGGATGCGCCACGCATCTTACTTCTACGAGATGTCGTGGAGGCGATTTAAATGCGTATTTGGCCACACAATGACTTGCGGTAGCCATCCGATGAACAAGTCAGCACTCTACCCTTCCCAGACAAGTCTATTACCAATTCACCGACCCCAGAGGGATGGAAGGCTTGGATGGTCTGGGCGAGAAATCCGAACCAGGAACCTGGTATCGGGTGCACGCGACAGCCGGCGCCTCCTCCGACTGCGCTACACGCGCCCTCTTAGATGCATGCAGAGACAAAGATGAGAGATTTTCGTTTTACGCAAGCAGTGAGTTGAGATCCGCATCTTTTATATGTGAAAAATCAAGAAAAAATATAGACAGAGGCTACTTCTCCCTGTTCTTACAACTCAAAAAAAAAGATGGAAATTTATATGGAGATTGTCGGTGAGTCCGTGCCGTGCCCCTTCAGCAGCATTTCTAGGTCAACAATCTTCGTTTTACTTCGCAGAGATCTGAGACTGTGCATCGTGTTCCTTTCTCTGACACTTGGGATTAGCGACTAATATATGCCAAAGCACCTTACTATGGGGTTTTGTGCAATTTTTTTTAGTTATGTTCTCCAACATGTCAGTGTTTTTGTTGTTGTTGTAAGGAATGAAAACTGTTGCTCCAAACTTAACTACGTGCAGAGCGTATGTAATGTAAATAAAGGTGTTTTAGAGGGTTTATTTTTAGAGCTTTAAAGAGGTTATAGGTAAGACAGGTAAGACAGGTTAGCCATTTTCACCTTATACTTGTAATGCATATCGTAACTAAGCTATACTAGTCGGAGTGGGCACCACTAGAAAAGCGATACAGACGCAAATAATGTGGTTTCGCCCTGCTAGGAAAGAAGAAGAAGAAAGGAAGAAACAAGAGAAAGAAAGAAGAAGAAGATGTAAGAAACATATACATGTCCGGTCAACCATCCTTGCAAAACAGTTAACTTTGAACTTTTCCCCCTTCAGGCAGAATGAAGCTCCCCTCCCCATATGGATAAATCCAAATTGAGCTTCATATTTATTGAAAAACATGATCGTAAGTCATGAACGAGCTTTTATAAATAGATGTTCTTAAAGGATAAAAGGATAAAGGACGGCGCTACTCAATCCCTCCTAGGATGCGCCACGCATTCCACTTCTACGGGATGCCGTGGAGGCGATTTGAATGCGTATTTGGCCATACAGTGACTTGCGGTGGCCAGCCGATGAACAAGTCAGCGCCTTATCCTTCCCAGACAAGTCTGGTACTAATTCACCGACCCCGGAAGGAAAGAAGGCTTTTGATTGGCATGGCGAGAAATCCGAACCAGGAACCTGGCATCGGGTGCACACGACAGCCGGTACCTCTCACGACTGCGCTACACGCGACTAGATGCTCTTATTATTACGACATTATTCTACACATAGAAGGCAATGATTTGTGCGTAATGTATTGCTGTTAAAAAGTGGGTTGCATCACTTTTAAAAACACTCGTTTCTAAAAACCAAGGCTTCTTCGAACGCGAAATTTCTAAAACTTAACGAAAAAGGAAAAAGGTCATCCAACAAAACGGTCTATATTTCTTTGAATAATGTTTGTTGTTATTACAAATAAATTCACTTTAAAAAAATATGAAAAAGCGACATTAATTGTCAAACAACCCAATGCTATTAGGTTGGTGAAAAAATCTTGCACCAAAAATTTCGAAAACTTTTCAAGATTTAACAGGAACTTTCAAGGACTGTTTGGCTCCACGTAGTTGTAGCACAAATATTCTAGAATATTTCGCATACGTGGCAATTTGCTTCTGAGGGCATATAAATACTACGATTGCAGTGAAGACTGACTGGCTCCGTGACTCGGACAAGGCTTCGCGATTGACGATCGCTCAGTCTCTCCTTGTTCGTTTTCGTAATAAGCACTTTCTCTAGAATGTCGTCACGGAAGATGAATCCTGGGTCTTCCTCGTTAATCATACTCGGAAGGCCCAGTGGTTCCCTCAAAGAGAACCACAAACTACACAGCTGCAGAAGCTGAGCGAGACGGCAGGGCGGAGGGATCACGACAATGCTCATCCCTCCCCGCATCCCTCCCCACATTGCAAGGTCGTCTCGCCAGAAGTTGCAGGAACTTAGGTGGGAGGTGCTGCCCCACCTACGGTATTCGCCAGATCTTGCTCCATCGGACTACTTCCTCTTTCGAGCTCTCAAGCAACACCTAAGGGATAGGTGCTTCAGCGACCGAATCGAACTGGAATCCGAGCTGGAGCACTTCGAGTCACAGCTGACATCATTCTGGAAGAAAGGATTTCGTGATCTCGCCGTCAGATGTCAGAAGGTTGTAGATGTAAATGGTAACTACTTTGTAGATTAAACTCGCTCACAAAAGAAACAATAAAATTTTGAAAAAAATTACGCTGTGGTGCAAGACTTTTTCACCAGCCTAGTATATTACCTCATAAGCGACCCCATTTTCCAATGCGATGGGCAAGTACCGATTTGGAGCACCAGCACTCTTCGAAACTCTATGCTAGAGGTTTTTTGACACTATCGGGCTTTCATGACCCCCGATGATGAAAAGGCTTCTGCCTTCCCATTCATCTATAACGGTTTACTTGAGGGGGAGTGTCTGATTACAAATTCGGTATCCGCTTTCGGTACTGCGATAGATTACGATATGTAGCCATGGATATGTGAAGCAAAACTTTGCCTAGCTCGAGACTTCCCAAGTCCTCAGTGGAAATTTTTATTGACGACCTAGACTCGTGACTCCACATGGTCATCCGGTCATCCTTATATTTTATGTCGAAGCAAGGACCTAAACAGAAATGTGGAAACGAAATCTGCAAGCAACATGAAGTGCAATGCAAAAATTAACGTAAATTACAAAATTTTAGGGTAAAGAAATGGAAGCACGAACAGAAGAACCCAGCTGATAAAGGGGAGAGCGACACAGAAACAACGAGATCGGAGTCGGACCACGAAACGGCTGAATGTGAGCGGTAGACTTTACAACAAAGTCGCGTGAATGAAATGTGAAATGTCGCGCCACCTTTGTTCCAGTGGATCCGAGCCGGATCGATTCCAGGTGTTGGTCATCGAAACTAATTGCATTGATTTCTGGATACTGATCCTCTTGCGGGAAACACATTGAGCGATAGTCGCAGTTTCATCCCGGTGCACGTACGTACACTAGTGGTGCTGTGGCAGAAGAAAGCGCCACAAACCGCACTGAGCTCGAGACCGCAACCAGATCGACGAAACCCGATATGGCTTCTTGGAAACCTGGAGCATTTATGTAATCCTGCTCAAGTGTCACTTGTCACCCTGGGTGTAGGAAACATGAAATGAACAATACATTATACATAGGTGATAAACGATGACGAACGGCACAGAACAACTTCACTCCATAGCCTTGGATACGGCTTTACGGTGGGAATTGCTAAGACCACCAGAAACAGATCGGAATAGATGCATGGTATAGGAACGCGTTGGAACTGGAGCACACTTGCTCGACGCGCCGCTCACGCCGCATTGGTCTCTTCTTCAGAGTGGTCCACATGAAGTGTTACGCGGAACACTATATACAACTACGAATATTGGAAAGGCAAGAAAATTCTGCATTAAATATCATACACCACATTCAGAATAAGTTCCTTTAGCTTCAATGTAAACGTGCTTTTGGAAATTCTTGAGGATGTGCGCGATAATTTCCGGCGAAATTTCGTCCAATGCCTTCTCCAGAGCTCTTTTCAGCGAATCCAGTGAACTGAAAGAGCAGCCTTTTTGCTCCAAGATTGACCAGATGGCGAAATCCATAGGGTTGAGGTCGGGCAATTTGAAGGCCAAACGTCCTTCGTCCACAAATCTGAAAGATTGGTCTCACACCATTCCAAGATTTTCTTGGCACCGTGAGCTGGTGCCCAATCCTGCTGGAAGGTCCAATCCATGTCCTTAACATTTTCTTGTGCTAAGGTATTACCACGTTTCCCAGGATTTGCTTCTCGTAGATTTCGGCTTTGATCTTCACTTCTTTTTGAATAAAAACAAGCTTGGTCTTGCCCTGGCCCGACATTTCAGCCCACACGATAAAGGACTGTGGAAAAGGAGCTCATCCGATGTTGACGGCTCTTGTGAATCCTTTTGGCAGCAGTTTGCGTTGATTCTGCGCGTTTTGGAGTGGTTCGACGGTAAATATCTCCTCATCTGTTAAAAGAACTCAGTCGCGCTTGTCACCGCGCGTAAGGGTTTTCATCTTCCTGCGTTTCTCCAATTTTGAAGCCTTCAGTTCTTCCGTGAGGTGCTGTCCTTTGGCAGTTTTGTAGGAATACAATCACATATCATCATTCGTCAGTCGTTGCATAGTTGAACGAATTACGTTGTGCTTCTTAGCTAGTTTCCTATTGTTCCCTGCAAGATTTCGGTGTAACATGTCTTTGACGGCCTTTCGAAGGGCAGAGGTCTTTGCAGTTCGTCGTGGCCTTCCGGTCGGACTATTTTAGATCCCTCCAGTCTCTTCGAAACGTTGGATGACGCGGTGTACTTGAATCCGATACAGTTTGAGCATCTTTGAAGTCGTGGAAACGGACGACCCGTGTTTGAATGTATCGACTACTGTAGAACGATCCCTAAGCGAAACCATGTTTACCTAGAAACGGAGAATAAGACTGGTCATAGGTGGACTAAAAGATGCGGAGAGAACGAATAACACCGCAGCAAACCACAGAAAAAGAGAGAAATTTTCGAAAATGGACATTTTGTAGCGCGTAACACTTCATGTGGACCACACTGTACATCCGCGGTGGCGCTTCTGGCAGGCGGTGGCGCCGTGGATGGCGCGTCGCTTCGTGCGATGGAGGTTGGGGGTTCGGTCCTCCTGCTTCCAACGTTTTTTGAGTTTGAACTGACTGATTGAGATTTGAGGGCTTTTGACGTCTACACAATTTTGTGGTGTTCTGTGCGCATCTTCCCGCTGTATGCTCTTCTGCAGAACCCAGCTGCGGACCCCGCCTGAGCGACGAAGGTAGTTTCCACACGAGCAGCTTGGATGTATTCCGATCTGGTTTTAATGGCCATAGATCCACTCCTTTACGGTTATGATAAATTTTTGACGTGGGAACAACATGAAAGCGGCAAGAAGCCAGAAAACTGCTTCATATGGAATGTATTAGTGTCGGTGAGGTGAGTGCCACCACAGTATACTCGCAATGTAGGAGGGGACCTCTTGATCTTCAGCTTGACCTACCACGTGGATAAATATTGGTGGAGGAAGAGGTTTGATTATGCTAGACTGTTAGCTTTCACAAGGTTGACAACCGGGAAAATGGGACTGTATGGCGATTCCAGGCTCGGGCTGCAGAGAAGTACTTCTGGGCAGGAACTGCGAAAGAATCTCGCAACAGAGAAAGTACTAGCCACCGCTTCAGATTTCTCTGAAAAAAAATGAAACAAATGAATACGAGACATCATTACCAACATCGTCATCATCACACATCTTGGTTGCTTCGAAAACGCGAGTGGAATGGCATTGCCGGAAGCCCCAGGCCCATGTAATGAGTCAGGATGTGAAGAAACTGCAGCCTTCATACGCTGCCCATACTGTGATCGGTCCTACTGTCTGATGCATTTTTGCCTGTGTATAATGGGTGTTGAAGGTTTTTCATGAACATTTTATATATCATCGTACATCGTATTCTGCATATTTGAAGCACTGCTGGTGTATCAGGAGATGTCGACAAAGAATATGCAGTGAAAACACCACCAAACTGATAAAAACGGTCAAATATGAAAATCTCTATGGAAATCCGTACTATGGTAAAAGTGCAAAACGCGACGTAGCTCGGGAGCCGAACCCCCGACGCAATGACAGTGAAGCAGCACCTCCACCATTGCGCCACCCAGACCACGGTTCAAGCTCCTTGGGCCGCTGTGGTAAGCTCGGCGCTGCCGACCCTTAACCATTACACCATTCTACTCATTTGCCTCAAGAATTCGGCAAAACAAAACATGTTCTATTACTATTTGGAGGACGCAGATCCTTCCTATAGTATTCGTTTTTGCAGTTCCGGCGTACCGTTCAGACAGTTCCCTTGTAAGAATAAAGCGCTTCTCTGAAAAAAAAACAAAAAAAAACAATAAATACAGCTGGGGATCACAGCACAATTTCACAGCCCTTAATTTCCTGGGGGCGCGTGGAGCGCAGTCGGAGGAGGCGCCGACTGTCGCCTGCACCCGATACCAGGTTCCTGGTTCGGATTTCCCTCCCAGGCCAACCAAGCCTTCCATCCCTCCGGGGTCGATGAATTGGTACCGGACTTGTCTGAGAACGATAAAACGCTGACTTGTTCATCGGCTGGGCACCGCAAGTCATTGTATGGCCAAATACGCATTCAACTCGCCTCCACGACATCCCGTAGAAACAGAATGCGTGGCGCATCCCAGAAGGGATTGAATAACGCCGTCCTTTATCCTTTATCCTTTAATTTCCTGCAATAAAATGTTCTCCTGATACACCCTTTACGGCTGCCACATACTGGTAGCTTTTAGGATAACGACTGAGTTGTTCAATTTGTCTTCTCTTGAAGCTTGTTAACATAAAGTTTGAGACGAAACCAACAGTAACGTTCCTCCATCTGCTGCCTTCATATTTCATCGAAAGTGCTTGCATAAGAAGGTGATATGAATAAATGCTTCTGGCTTCTGTGCGTTTCGCACATCATCAGTTATCCGACGTTGAAAGGCTTGGAGTGAGCGCTTTACTTCCAAAGTTATTCATTATTTTCAGCAGCTCAATACTTTCTTCACACTTTGGAAATGCGAAATTAAAAGAGGCAATCAGGCAGTAGACTTTCTGTTCCAGCCATGTAATGCGAAGAATACCTCTACAAATGTCAGAGCGGTCATTGCTCGGCTAATCCACAGAAGAAGAAGAAAAAACCACTCCATTAGGAGATTGAATTACGCCTTGGTCATGGGATTCCTAAAAGTGATGTCATAGTTCATGGAATGAGAAGATCGCCGCAAGACTCAGTAGACGTTTAGGCTCTGGCTAGGCCAAATGCATTAGCACTTCAGATGACTCCATCAGGATAGCGGCATCGAGAGTCGTTCGTAAAAGGAAGGTGTAGCTCTTCATCACAGCTCCTGTATGAGCAGCTGCGTAATGTAACACCATCAACATCTACTAAACTGCTTGGAAACTCACAACTAAAAGGCATTAAACTGACCATGAAAGTGGGAAGTCGTAAGAGTGGTTTAATTACCCAAGTATGAGACTCTGAAGAAGGAAGGCAATCCCACCAAAACTTCAATCAATAAATTTTATATGATCTCGGATCTGCATTTTGGACTTTTTGGACAAGTAGACATCGTTCAATGCTCAGATTTCGAGGGTCAAACTTTGCAGGCAAGTATATGTGGATGGTGAAGCGAATGTAGTAGATTGGGTAATTGAAATGCTTAGGCTCTCGAAATTTCTTCGAATATTCGATTGGTTTTGAATGCATAAAATTTTTGAGTACTCGAATTCGAATAAATCCTAAAAATGCGATTTTTGAATATTCGAAATCGAAATTCAAATATTAATGAAAATTATTCGAATACTTAATCGAATAGGCCATTAGAGTTCAACTATAATGTTTAGCCACTATGCTCACCAGAAAACGAAAAGCTCCCGAATCCCTGTTCAAGAAACGGATCAAAAGTAAACGAATGCATCATGTACTTCTTCTACCATGTCACGAAACCAGCCTAACCAAAAAGGCGGAAACGTAGCTCGCAAGAACGTCGACAACACAGTGGAGGGGATGGAGGAGGTTCGGCTCAGAGTTCCCAACTCAAGCCGTTACTAATAGTAGACTAGCGTCTCCTCAGAAATCTGGGGCCTACGTAAACAGGATGGGGAGGAAATCAGCTTAGAACAGGCACATTTCTCGACTTATCAGTACTATAGTGGCGAAGGGCGCGTTGTAGTGCAGTCCAGGGGTGCACACGAGGTTCTAGGCATTAAAATTTTTAACGATTTTTTACAGAAAATTTTCATTAAATTTCGCTAAAAATACAATTAGTTGCAAACTACTACTTAAAATGAAAAAAAATCAAGGAAAACGTTAATGATCCAACTTCAGCAGGTTAAGTACGAAATTCAAAGGAGTGTAATACTGCCATATAAAACAGACAATTCTCTAACAGCAAAGTGTGGACAGCAAAATAAACAGGCGCTAAGCAACAAATTATCTTCAGGGTATGGAATTATCATTCAAGAAAACGGCACTTCCAATTAGTGGGGTGGGTAAGCTAGACCAGACAGATCCAGGGATTCCCTTCTTTCTTAGTTGTTTGCGAAACCGTTTTGTGTGAATGTCCTACGAGCATGTGCAATCTTGATGCGAGCACGAGCCCGCGAGTACAGAAAAATTTAATAAAAATACAACTAAAAGCCTAACAGCGGCAACACGTTGACCACGATTTTCGCATAGCTGGTGCGTGGGACTGATCGATTTTTTGCAGCGTCGGGGCTGTGACAGGACATCGTGTGACACGGTCCCACACGGCCGAAAGAGTGTGACACGGTCGTCTGCGTCTTGAAGTTCACGAAAACTAGCTTCCCAAAAAACTTCGTTTTTGTTTTTCTTAAATCATTTAGAATACGTCAAAAACTGAAAACATTCTCTCCTTCTCGAATGTTTCAGGTGGCGAGCAAAAGTGTTTTGTGATAAGCAGTGCCATGCGGGGATAGGCTATCTTACGTGAGGGTCAGACCAGTATCTTTGTGGATTCGTTGACATGCTTGGCAGCTCACGAAGAACTTTTCTAGCTCCAAAATGCATTACATATTTCCAAAAATTCAAATGCGCCATGGAAGGTGTGAAAATAGCACGAAAACATTGAAATATTGCTGCTGATTTCAGTAGTTTTTCAGCAACAATCCTGGTTGCGAGGAAGAGGCCTACAATATTGGTGAACTAGAGGAAAGTGATAAACTTACTAATAAAAAATCCACTAAAAATTTCCGTTAAGTCGTTAAGCCAGATTTTAACGAAAAGTGCCGTAAATTCCTTAAATTTGTTAAATCGTTAACCGTTGAATGTGCACCGCTGGTGCAGTCGGCGAGGCGCCGCCTGCTGTGTGCAACACAAAACTAGATTCTTGGTTCAAGTTTCACACTGACCAACCATGCCTTCCGTTGCATCTTTGTCCTTGTCTAGGTGCGAGAGTTTTCTGGATGAAACCCCGACATGTGCATGGCTGGCTACCACAAACTATTGTTTGCCGCAAATTCGTACTCGTTTCGTGATTCGTTGCCTCCATGAGTTCCGGTAGAAGTGGGGTGTGTGGCGCATCCCGCAATGATTTTTGCGCTTACTTGGTTGTTGCAAGTGAGGTAAGGCATCCGGAGTTCCAATGCTCGTCAACGTTGAAGTGTCAGAGTTTCTGTTGCTTGAACAAAGTCAATGAAAACTACTAGGCGTGACGTGTTATCCTTCGTATTAAAGCTGCTGTTGGCCCGATTCTGTGTCAAGGAATGTAAAAAGAACACCGGTGGGCCCATCTAAGTAAATAAATAAATAAATAAATAAATAAATAAATAAAATTCAGTACAATGGTGTGAAATGATTTTTTTGTGATATTCATAGACAAAAGATGTGACGCACTTCCCTTTCCTCAAACGAGTTGGACCCACTGGGCTACTATGGCAAGCGACGTAGCCTGATGCTGACAGGCTCGTTCCTGCTCGGGCATGCCAGCGAGACAAGAGACGATTAAGATATAATGCCCAATGATTAGGGCAAGTTCGACCCTAACGAATCGCTGCACACAGATCGTGCATTCAATGTTTTACAAAAGTATGAAAGACTTGAGATCGTGAGGAATTCGGAATCCAACCCATACCTTGAATCGATCAATACACCCGGATTCTTGGGGGGAGGTGGGAGGGCGTGCGTTCCTTACACGGTCCCACCCGCCGCCCTTTCCCGCCTGATATGTAATTGGACGAGTTTGTTGTGCAGGAAGACCGCTCCGCAGTTCGCGGCTTCGTTAGCCCTAGTTTATACTTGCGCCGCCACGCGGCGCGGCACCACGATCGCCATAGATATCGATTTTCGCGCCGCCCGGTCGATATCTATCCTGAACATCGTGCCGCGCCGCGCAGCGGCGTGAGTATAAACTAGGGCTTAATTGGCATGACGTCCGTTCAAAAACCTAAAAGCTGATAGGCGACGGATTGGGGCGCGTTATATCGTGGGTAACTCTGAAGTGCTTCCTATTTCACTTCGTGCTAGCACTCAAGAGCTATTATATTACAGAATTGAATCGAAATTCGGAAGAGATCAAATAAAGGAATGAAGGATTAATACAATAAGCGGTTGCAGCCGGGTGGCACCAAGTAATCCTTCCTTGTTTTACGCACTCTGTTTCTTTTTTTTAACTGTCAGTGAACAGCACATCGAACAAGTATTAGTCAATACATGCAAGACCATCGCGAATCAAAATTTACGTTTGGTGCGATTTTAAAAACCCCAAAAATGTCGTGAACCCATATTCTTACGTATCCGGAAATCTCCTCCTTAATTAACTCTCGGCGCGCCCATTGTTCCGCCCCTTTCTAAGGGCGGTGTAGGGAATGACTCTCCGCCGGATTCTTGGCCACACCAATAGTTTTGAAAAGAAAAACAACGAAAAACAAGATGTGCTCTTAGTTATTTCATGCCATTTGATTGAGCTGGAAAATGCTAACGGAGGTTATTCTAGCTATGGCGTGCACACCGAATCGATTCATGGATCGGAACCCGTCCCGGTCAATCAAGTCTTCCTTCCGTCTCTCGGGGATCAACTGGTGCTAGTCTTGGAGCCGGTGGACAGTAGAAGACAAAACTAATCGGCTGGTCACCGCAAGTCTTCGTATAAGCCCAACACGCAGGAAAGTTGTCTTCACGATATTCCGCAAAAGTGGCGTGCGTGGCGCATTCCGCAAAGTGACTAGTTAACGCTAAATTTAGTCCTATATCCTTAAGCTATCAACTAAAATTCGGCGAGTAGTTGGGAGAGGCTCGGAATATGTTCGCTTCCTCGTATAGTGTAGTTAAGCCTACTATCCTTGCGGAGTTATCGAATTAGAAACAGCCGTATCTATCCTTGTGAAGGGGGGGGGGGCAGAAGGCTTCATCCTGCCTCTTTGCCAACGAGCCAATATTGAAAGTGATCCGTTACACAAAGGCCTTAACGGAACTAAACTCATCTAAGAGAGGACATCGTCCTATAACTCCTATCCGGAGACTCCACCCTAGATGCATTCAAATTGCCATTCTAACTGCGATCCTACCCGTTCCATTAGGGCAGAATCTATTAAGGAAGGGACGAGACATCACCTGCGTAAAAATTCGAAGTAGCAATCTATTATATTGTCATGACAGTATAGTTATGTTCCCGAAAATTTTTCGAATATTGAAATGGTTTCGAATGCTCACAAATTTCGTGGATTCGAGATCTAGTATATTCGAAAAATGCAATTTTTCTGAACATTCGAACTTGAATGCATTCGAAGAATGCGATTTTTTGATTATTCGAAATGGGGTGCATTCGAATACTGCGATTTTTTGAATACTCGAATACGAATTCGATTAATCAGGTTCGAATGAAAATCAATCAATCGAACACCTTTCGAATAGGCCATTCGAGCGCAACTATATTCAGCACGTAATCACGGCAGGCTTTACGCACTCCACAGAAGGGGGCATATCTTTGAACTTCAAGCTGAAGTAGACGTCACCTTAGAAAAGACTCCGCAAAGATTGCGCTAAGCTGATATATGCAGTTTCTAACTCCGCATAGACAAATCAAATGATAGAAATTAGACATACAGCACAACTGAACTGCAAAGGCGTCAAGCCAAAGGGGCATCTATTGGACACACACACTCAGGACAAGCAGGGTATTCGGTATCAAAACATGAATTCGGCAGACGGCTGCACTTTGAGCAGCACATCTGGCCTGCCGTCATGCCAATGGGCATGGACTGCAATGAGACGATGGGAAGGAGGAGGAGCACTTGGAGCTGGAGGGGGTGGGCACGGGGCGGACCCGGAAGTGAGTGAGGGGCCTAGGCGATGACTCATTGTCAGTTTAGAAGAATTCAAGTCAGGATACATGTCTGCTGTAGATAGACAGAATAAATGATAAAGGACTGCGCTAGTCAATTATTTTGGAATGCGCCACGCACTCTTCTTATAGGCGATGACGTGCCGGCAATTTGAGTGCCCTATACAAAATAATTTGCGGTGACAACGGATGGAGATATCAGTGTTTCAACTTTTCAAGTTTGGTACGAATTCACCGACCCTGGAGGGATCGAGAGTGGCCTGGGCGGAAAATCCGAACCAAGAACTTGGAATAAGGTGCACACGACCGCCGGCCCCTACTCTGACCGCGTTACTATAGGACCTGATAGCCAGAATATGTACGTTTAGAATGGAAGCGGCAAAAATGAATGAATGGATGAGTGAATGAACAAAAGATAAGAAGGTAAGGAATTAGGTGGGACAAAAGATTTCAAGGAGGTTAAACAAACGTGAAAGCCAGGACTTGCAAGAGGTGAAGGCAAAGGTTTTTAAGGATTTCAAATTTGAATGGAAATGAGTTTTCCTTCAAGAAGGTATTCTAAAGGGTGCCAAAAATAGTTGCACTGTTCGACCATGATTTCCTCACCTTTCTAGCTACGGAGAAGTCCGGTAGTTACTTTAATGTCCAAGGAGGATGTGCTCTAGTGTACATATGAAATGTTGAAACCGCGCCAATCACCTGTTCAGAGTAGGGTGATATTCAGCTGATCAATAATGTCAATACCACATGAAGCTTAGTGGTTAAAAAGTGTTTCCACTTTGCGACTGTCTTTGTTGAGCTTTTTCTTGTGCAGCAATACTGATTACGTCGGCTTACTTGTTAGAAATCGGCTTACTTGTTTCGCAAAGTACTTTCAAAGTAGTGAAATCGGTACTTATCGGTTTTTCGCCCTATAAGTACCAAATAAGTACCAAGTAACGGAAGAATGGAGCGGCTAGCCAATTAAAGCGCTGACCGAACTAGCTACCTGTGGAATTCTTGTATTACCAGCTCTCTTGCATTAAAGCCGACATCCGGTTTGGTTTTCTACTGCAACCCCCGTACGTAACCCTGCTGGGCGAAAACCCACCATAAGTACCCAAAAATGTTTACGAGCGCGATAAAGAAGCTGTACGTTATTCGGCCAAATTTTAAAACATAGCCGCGGGAATGTTTTTGGCACTCTAACATCCCACCAATAGTAATGAATATCTGTTCTGGCATTCTCTCCAAAGACTTTTCAAAAAGGTTAGAAAATTTTTGTTTCAAGGAAAATCTTTCAAGGAATCTTATTGGTACGACTCTCCTGTTTAAATTCTCCTACCCAATACATGAACATGTAGTTTGAAATTTGAGAAAAATAATGGTTTACAGCTTGTTCTAAAGCAAAGGAAGGCGGCCATCTTATAGTGCTAAAAAAGGAGATTGCGCAGTGCCCTCGTCGAAGACGTCGAGATTTTTATTCGATTGATAGAAGGACTTTCGCTTGCCTGGAGTTTCACACTTGTAGACGATGAAACAGAAACAATAGTAAAAACGCACATGTTCCCGCTTTGGTGCTTCACGTAGGAAGCATTTACATTGTCAATCCTATAAAAATCGTGACGACCCTTTCGAGTGCATGGCGCGATCTAGTCTTTTAATGCAGTATGTGGCTGCTGTCTTGTTGCGCTTTAAAACAAAAATAATTTCCTATTTTTTATAAAAAAACAAGCATTTCATTCAATTATTCAATACAACTGATTTTGGCAGGTAATCTAAAAGTTTCATGGAAGGTTATACCAAAATTTCTTAAAGATTTTTTAAAATTTTGGTGAGTCTGTAGTTTAATATGCCTAAAGATCATTTCGATTTGGAAAAGTTGGCTTTGATTTCAAAACTTTTAAAGCTAGAGTAAAAAATGTCCACTTTGATTTGAAAAATATTCAATTCGACATGAAAATTATATATATATATATATATATATATATAATATGTATACCGACATTATTGACTATTGCGTTATCGATCGATTTTGTCTAGAGTTAAACGATCGAGGCAGGGGTCAAGCTTACATGTTAATCAGATAGTGGAAGAATTCATCAAAAGTAACCAACACATTTCGACACTACAACCACCGGCGATCGATTTTATCGAATTTTGACGGCAGTTGACCGTTTAAGGAAGGAAACGGATAGATATGCTGGAGTTGAAGAGCCTTCACAAGAAATAAGAAGCATCGACTGCTTGTTACTGGGCGAAACCCCAGCCAGTAGTCACAGACCCGACCATTTGGCCAGCTGGGTCCGGGTTAACAACACATGACGACTTGTAACGAGAAGAAACGGCAAGAGCGTAGAGCGTATGGAACAGGTCGCGCAGCTTGATGGTGGAAGTGATGCAGACAAGAAAAAAGCGTTGCAGAGACGGGTACAGCACAGTAGGAGTTCAGAGGCAGCGTCATCCATCCAAGTGCCGAATACTTAAGAAGTTGCGGACAAAATGCACGGATTGTATCGGTAAACAAAGAAATACACTCGATCGATGTTTTTGACAAGCGACGTCAGTGTAATAGTTACTGCAGATAATCACGAAACTGATCTGAAATGTTGCCTGTTGACAGCGTCGATAGACGATGGTACGTGCAGCTCTTCTGCAATGATCTGGACGGCTGTTTGTATCCAATTTCTTGATTCTGAATTGAAACTTTTTCGAACGGCATCCATTACTATTTAGATTAAAAAATTCTGTGACTTAAGGTATAGTTTTCTGTATACGAATTTACTGATAACGCTGTCTACAAATACAAGACGACGTGCAAGCAAAAGTTCGAGGGAAGAAGTCGCTCTATCACGTGTTTTTCCAGCGACAATACAGCCGATAACTGACGGAAGTACCAGGAAGCGAAGAAAGCTGCAAAGAAGGCCGTGGCTGTTGCAAAAGCCACTCATTATGGAGATGTCAACGAGAATCTCGAATCGCACGATGGTGAGCGGTATTTGTACCGGCTTGCTAAGAGCCGCCATCGCCAAACCGCGGATATTGAAAAGTTCTTCGGCATCAATGATGAGAGCGGCCATCTTCTGACAGACCGCAAAAAGGCGCCGAAGCGATGGCGTGATTACTTTGAGGAAGTTTCCACTATGGAATGTCCTCACTCGGCCATCCCTTCTGTGGCTTCTGTTAACGGTCCCGTTCACAAGATCACCGTGGAGGAGACAGAAGCGGCTCTGAAGAAAGTGAGGCCAGGCAAAGCGACTGGGCCCGACGACGTGGCAGCTGATTTATGGAAGTCCAAGTACTGGTACCCTGCTGAGTGGTTGGCGAAGTACCTTAATCAGGTTGTGGCGGAGAAGAAAGTCCCTGAGTGTTGGCGCCAAAGCACGACGATTCCGATTTGGAAGACGAAGAGCAGTCCTGCAGACTGCTCCAGTTACCGTCCGATTCGCTTGCTTTCGCACAGCATGAAGATCTTTGAGCGAATTGTCGACGGACGAATTCGTGACATCGTCCAGCTTTCCAGCAATCAGTGCGGCTTCGTGGCTGGCTGTGGCACCGTTGATGCCATACACGCCGCCCGCCTCCTGATAGAGAAGCATCGCGAGAAACAGAAGTCGGTGCATATCGCCTTCCTCGACTTGGAGAAGGCCTTTGACCGCGTACCGCGTGAGGTTATATGGTACGCCTTGCGACAACACAACGTACCTGAGGAACCTATAGAGTGGGTGCGGATGCTCTACTCTTGTCCAAGGGAGTCGAGTTCAAGCTGCAGCTGGAACCTCGATGGAGTTTCCCATCTCTGTCGGGGTACACCAGGGTTCTGCGCTTTCCCCACTCCTCTTTGTTGTCGTGATGGACGCCATTACACGGGATCTTCAGAAGCCAGTCCCCTGGACTTTGCCTTATGCTGATGACGTAATGCTCGTTAGCGAAGATAAAGGTGAACTCGAGCGAGAGGTGCAAGCTTGGTTTGATCGCTTGGAGCGGTTTGGACTCAGATTGAACGTGAAGAAGACCGAATATCTCAAGACGGACGTTACTGAGTCCAGCTCCATCAAGGTTAACGGCATCGAGCTCCCACGCACTTCGGTTTTTATGTACCTGGGATCAGCAGTAGCATCCGATGGCAATCTGATGACTGAAGGGAACTCATGCGTGAGTGCAGCTTGGTCCAAGTGGCGCTCGTTGACTGGCGTGCTCTGATATAGGAAGATACCAGAGCACCTGAAGTCGAAGATCTACAGAGCAGTCGTCCGGCCGGTAGCAATGTATAGGTGTTGGCCTGTGACCAAGGAAGTTGGAACGCGTCTCAGCGTCATGGAGATGAAGATGCTGCATTGGACGGCTGGAGTCGTGCACATGGACCGCATCCGAAACGATGTCATTCGGCAGAAGTTCGGTATCGCGCCGATGGCCGACAAGATGCGCGAAGATTGCTTACGATGGTACGGCCACCTTCTGCGTGGGAAAGAAGACAGCGTTCGCAAGATAGGCCTCGACTTCTAAAAATTGGAAAGCGGCCTAGAGGGCGTCCGAAGCAGCGCTGGTCCGATACGTTACATCTGGACTTGAGGTTGCTGGAGTCCACCCTGATCTAGCGCTGGATCAGGAAAGGTGGCGTCATAACACCAGAATAGCGGACCCCGCTACGAGGCGGGACAGACGCTGAAGAAGAAGAGCAAGAATAATAATAAGAAGAAGCTGTATACAAATTTGACATTTTTTACAGTATAGCGCTCAAACTGGTGCAATATATGCCATTTCCACTTTAGATTAGACATTTAAAACCAAATCGGACACCCTTCCAAACTAGTTCACCGCTTTTGAAGTCAAGGTGAACATCTTTCAACTCAAAACAAGTCTTTTTGAGAAGAAAAAAGAAACTCTTCAAGTATGTCAGAACGATATTTTGTTCAAAGAAAATTTACTATGACTTTCTCTGAAACTTTTTGAATTCACCTCCGCAATAACTGGAAAGCTTTTTGAAATTTTACTATCGTTTTAAAGCACAGGTAGGCAAAAATCGTTTAATTTGTTAAAGGTAAAGATTGCGCCATGCGCTCGACTGGATCGTAGCGATTTTTGTTCGATTGATAGTGCAAATATTGCTCACATGAAGCCTTGGGATATATGCCCTTTTTCCTTCAGGATTTTAGATATCAGCAAAACGAAAATAACGACGATCCAGTCGAATGCGTAGTGGAATACCTTCTCATATAACAAAAGAAGGTTACTGCTTTACTGCGCTTCAAAACAAAATTTAATTCATTGCTTGACTTGAAAAACAAAAATTTTATAAATTCAAAGAGTGTATTCACTTATTGGGTTGTCCAGCAGATAAGCTTCACAACGAGTACATATTTACACCATTCCTTTCAGAACAACGGATTCACTTCTTGGGCAGGTGAATAAAGCTTCGAAGAAAGCTAAACTAAATTTTCCTTGAAGAAAAAATAGTCCAGTTTTCTCGGAGAATCTATTTTAATGTGGGAAAAGCTTGATTATGCTTGGTAGATTTCATTTTGATTTGAAAAACGTAGTTTGATGTCAGAATGATATGCCTCAATAGTCAGCACTTTCTTATGCCTGAGAATCGCACTGTATTTGGTCAACGTTGGGCTTTATCTCCAATATTTAGATGCAGGTGCTGTCAGAAATGGGTCAAAGACACATTAAACAGAGGAGAACAAAGACGACTAGTACTCAGGTCAGAACCACAGTCGCCCTCTGAAAGGGATCAAGAAGCAAAAGCACGTCGGAGAGCACAAGGTGGTAATGCGATTGGCATCCTATTGCTTACGTGATTCGTACGGGATTCGATAAGACATTCCAAGAGGATTGTAACAAGGCAGCATGTGCTAGATGTTTCAAAAAATTTGAGAAATTGAAGTGAGGAGAGGAAGTGGAGCCATCGATAATGCTTCGAGTCCTCGTTGATTATACGAAAATACCAAACATCCAGCTAAACACGGAAAAATAATGGAAATGCGAAAGTTCTAACATGGAGGGACCATTGAAATAATGAAATCCACGTAGTACTTATAGTTGTGTCTTTCAGAAATTTCATCGAACGAATGAATGAACGAAACTGTTCGCTCATAAATTTTCTTTTACAAAATCGATAATCGAATAAGCTCCATTTTTGTTTATTAGAATATCCGGATAGTCGAGCATGTTCTTCGAATCAGATTTTCTGCTTAAAAATTTAAAGCTTATTTAAGAAATTTCATCGAACGAATGAATGAACGAATCTATTCGCTCATCATTTTTTTGGATAATCGATAATCGAATACGCTCTATTTTTGTTTATTCGAATATCCGGATAGTCGAACATGTTCTTCGAATCAATTTTTCTGCTTAAAAATTTAAAGTTTATTCGATATTCGGATAAAATTAACCAATTCTCGATTAATACTCGTGTATGGTTTCCTTTGATGTTCGAATTCGAACAACTATTCGAAAATCTTAAAATATTGAATATTCGACTATTCGAATAATTATTCGAATATATTCGTTCGACCACAACTACCAAAGTTTGCCGAAAATCGCCTTAGATGGTAAAACCGAATATCGCAAATCGCAACTAAACACACCCCGGCCCCCCCCCCCCCCATATGTACCTGCAGCGGACATCGGAGAATTATGAGTGATTGTTGGGTCTGTTGGTAATTTCTCAAACCCCTCTTGTCTTTCCCATACTCTAAAGAAGGCAGTTACATCGAGGCGTGAGCCGAATAAGGGTTCGATATCAATGTTCTCACGACAGCTTCACGACATTCTTATCTACTGTTCAAATGGTAGAAAGCTAAATCTGAATAGTTTTGAACTGGGATCCTGAAGGCTCACCTTCTTACTCAATCTAATCGGTTTCCGATAAAGGTGTTCGTTGCCATTTAACATGTAAAGCTTCCGCGATTAGTGTCGAGTTTTTTAAAATACGAAAATTCCGGGTTCTAGAAGAACCGATCCATACACTATCAGTTCTACACCATTATGTTATGTTGTTCTATCCATCGTGCCGCCATTCCTCGAACGCACTTGTCTTACCCTTGAACCCTTTTAGACATGTCGTGAGGGGATGTAGAAATGGATCAGTATGGTTGATAGCGTGGTAAAGCGTTTTCGTGACCAATAGTGATGCGGCAAAGGATTACCAAAAAGGAAATATCTAGTGTTTATAAAAGGAACAGAGAGAACTGCATCAGAGAGGAGTAGAGGTCCTTTCTTTGCAGGACCCGTTTGTACAATTCCGACTAAACTTGAGTGTAAGCAGAATAAACAGATGAGAGTGACGAGAAACTTTCGAATGACATATTACAGGCTACTGCGTCTTGTGCATTTAGAAGTACATGAGCAGACAAATTACTGAACGCACTCAGCGTCACCCTCTTTTTGTGGTCACTGGGATGTTGGTTCCAGTTAGAGGAACATTTGCAGAAGTTTCGATCATCCGTAGGTAAAACTTGTTGTACGATCTTTGAAGTCAGTCACTAGCTTCAGACTCATCGAAGAAGTAATCCTAACACTTGCTTGACAGCCACAAAAGATTTGTTCAAGGTGAGCATAGCCACATATATGCATGAAGAGCAATGGAGCTGCGCTGCAGACATAGAAGAGATCCGAACCACATGTGAAATATTCTTCAGCGAGAACAGTGATTCTGAGGCGCTGGATTTTTTGAAGTCCGACCTTAGCCTTCCAGAAAACGGCGCTTCTGCAATCAAGATCATGACAAAGGTGAGCACGGGGCAGCACTAAGTTATCAAAATTCGGTAAACCCATCTTCCAGATACCCTCCCCCATCGCACAGTTTATCATGCAGCAAAATCTTTCCAATATTTATTTACTTATTTGAGCTCGTATAGCGTAGTGCCGGCTGTCGCGTGCACCCGATACCCGTTGCCTGGTTTGGATTTCCCGCCCAGGCCAACCAAGCCTTCCATCGCTCCGGGGTCCGTGAAGTGGTATCGCACATGTCTGGGGAGGGTGAAGCACTGACTTGTTCATCGGCTGGCTAACGCAAGTCACTGTACGGCCAAATATGTACGGATTCAAATCGCCCCCACGACGGTCCCCGTAGAAGTATAGGTATATGTCGCGTAGTTGAGCAGCATTGGTAGGTGGGAACGCCTAATCCAATCAGACCGCATCGAATGGGCATGCCGTTCAGAGAGGGCGTATTCAGTCGGTACCCTGATGGGCTGCCGTGTGTTCGGGCTGTGGTTATTATTGGCTGGCGCGCTCTCACCTACAAATGCTGCTCACCTACGCGACATGTACCGAAGTATAATATTGGGTTGTTCAGAAAGTAATTTTTTGAGAGTAAATTATTGAATAGTTGTTTTGAAAGGTTTTTGCTACTATTGTTTGTTCTTATCTGGTATATATTTCGTACTTGTGTTGTTTGTATTGCTGCACTGTAATTGGATTATTTTTATTTTATTTTTATTTTCAAGATAAATTTGAACATTGAGTCTCAGAAGGAGCATTTTTGGCATATCTTGCTTTTCTACTTCCGTAGTGGCAGAGGAGCAGCTGATGCTTTCTAGAATATGTGTGGAACATATGGCGTCGATGCATTTCACAGAAGTCATGTGAAAAGTGTTTCGCGAAATTTCGTTGTGGCAGTTTTTCGCTTTAAGATGGCCACCCAATAGGCCTGATGAAGATCATTTGATGGCATTGATCGAAGCTGATCGTCATACAACCGTATGTGTGTTCGCTGGAAAGACCAACGCATCTACTGGAACAGTTCTCAGTCATATCAAGAAACTTGGACTGGTAAAAAAGCTGGATGTTTTGTTGTCTCATGAATTGAGGGAAATCCACTTAACACAGCGAATCAACGTCTGTGACTTACACTTCAAACGCAGAAGGGACGAATCAGTTTCATTAAGCCCCAAGTGGCTGATATTGGGGTTGTAAGCTGTAACAATGATGTTTTGTTGCGATCAAAACTTCTAGCGCCAGGCGGGACTCGAACCCGCACCTCCCTCTGACCGGGCGGGAATGCTCTACGCCTTTACACCACCGGCGCCGTTTGATCGAACGCAACATCCACACCTCGTGGGATCGATCAGCACTCACCCGTATCCGGGATGAGCTGGCCGCTGATATCAGCATGGAACCAGTTAAGCTGATGGTCTTGATAGAAATGATTCAAATCAGTTTCTTTAAGCATCAAGTCGCTGGTATCGAGGTTGGATGTTGCGTTCGATCAAACGGCGACGGTGGTGTAAAGGCGTAGAGCATTCCCGCCCGGTCAGAGGGAGGTACGGGTTCGAGTCCCGCCTGGCGCTGGAAGTTCTGATTGCAAGAAAACATCATGGTGACAGCAATAAAGACGATCCATTCTTGAAGCGAATACTAATTGGTGATGAAAAATGGATTGTTTACAACAATGTCACTCGTAAACGATCATGGTCAAAACCGGAAGAACCTGCTCAAACGATGCATAAAGCTTGTCTTCATCAGAAGAAGGTCATGCTATCAAATTGGTGGAACTACAAAAGTGTGATATATTTCGAAGTGCTTCCAAGGAACCAGAATTTTAAGATTCGGACCTCTACTGTCGAGAATTGATGGAATTGGATGAAGCAATAAAGGAAAAGCAACCAGAGTTGGCGAATCGCAGAGGAGTGGTGTTCCATCAGGACAATGCTAGGCCTCATACTTCTTTGGCGATTCGGCAAAAATTACTATAGCTTGGCTGAAAATTAATGCTGCATTCAGGGTATAGTTCTAATCTTTCTCCATTGAACTACTTCTTATTTCGATTGTTACAGAACCACCTGAATGGGGAAACCAGCACCGAAGATTAAAATATCAAATCTTATGTGGCTCAGTTTTTGGCCGAGAAAGATCAGTAGTTCTATGAGAAAGGTATTATGAAATTACCGGAAAGATGGAAAAATGTATTTGAAAAAACGAGCAATATACCATTGATTGATTTCGCTTCATTATGAGGAAAGGAATTTTTTCATGAAACGTTAGAAATCGTAAAATTACTTTCTGAGCAACCCAGTACAATGCGTGGCGCATCCAAAATGGGCTGGCTAACGCCGTCCTTCATCCTTTAATCCTTTATATGGAAGATCACCTATAGCAACTACAGATATGTAGGTAGCTCAGTTCTGGTTTTGAATCAGAATCCCATAGTTATACTAGCCCTCACAGCCCATTGATGGTCTCTGACATTTGCTTTGGATTCATAACGTCGCCTCTACTATCTGTTCATTGGTGTTTTGCTCACGTTATTTCTTACTTCTTACTTTTTACCAACTTTTCTGATGGCTTACGTTTGTCTAGTTCGTTACCATAGCACGTCTCTGAGATGTACATAGATAAAGGAGGAAGCGAATAAGTACGCTGAAATTGCATAGATTTTTCTCAGGTTACTGAAGGCGTTGGACCGCAGTAGGCAAGATTTCAGTCGATCTTTACTCAGAAATGGCGACTCAGCGGTCATATTTAATTCATATAGGCGTGATACATATTTAGACAGATTACCAGTCCAGGTGATCACTTTACAATTCGGAAGGAGCCCAGAAGTGAATCAGGCACATGCCTACGAGGCTCGGTAAAAATCACACTATCATATGAATTTAGGAAAGATAAGAAGTTACGATTATAAGCACTATAACTGTTAATGTAAGGTCATCAGATTTGCTCGGGGAAGTCAAATATTAGTCTTCGAAAAAGAGATGAAAAACTGCATGTAACGAACACTAAGCCGTAACTCAACTACACCAAAAGTAAATGACAGCTAATTAAGGATAAAGGATAAAAGATAAAGGATAAAGGACGGCGTTACTCAATCCCTTTTAGGAGCGCCACGCATTCTACTTCTACGGGATGTCGTGGAGGCGATTTGAATGCGTATTTGGCCATACAATGACTTGCGGTGGCCAGCCGATGAACAAATCAGCGCTCTATCCTTCCCAGACAAGTCTGGTACCAATTCACCGACCCCGGAGGGATGGAAGGCTTGGTTGGCCTATGCGGGAAATCCGAACCAAGAACCTGGTATCGGGTGCACGCGACAGTCGGCGCCTCCTCCGACTGCGCTACGCGCGCCCCAACAGCTAATTATAAATCATTATTACATTTTATCTCAAGAAACATGGTACATAGCAAGGCTTCGGTGGGAAGCCGTTTAGATCGCCCTGGTGATATGACGCTTGACGTCCTTTTTCTGACATCTTAAAATATACACAACCAGACCTATACCAGATAAATTACCGCAAAGTTCCGACCTATTCAGCTGTAACAAAATTCTATTGTTCATGTTAAAGCACAGAAAAGCAAAGGCCTTAAAAAGGGTTTTATATAGAGATTGCGCCACACGTTTGTCCTGTGCTTCATCATGTTCACATGATTGACAGAGTCAATGCCATTGATGCGAGGTCTAGCAACCGAACAGCGGGTGAATTTTTGCAAACAGCTTTGCTGAAATTCCACTTTGACAAGAAATATCGATTTCCTGAGATTATTTGCGAAATTCGAACAATTGGAACCGACTTAGTGATCTGATGCAAACATAAAAATGTAAAAAAACACGCAATTTTTCTAATGGAAAAGAAGTTCCTTAGCTAGTACAACCAAGTGCAGTAGAGAATCGTAAATCATGCCATTATCAGGCAATTTCGTTAATTTATTTCCAATCAAAATTACCACCGATCCCAAACTTGTATTTTTGGCACAAAGACCTAAGATGGTTGAGCAAAATGTTAGCAAAGGTGGTCTGCTAAAGAACACTTTAATCCGCCTAAAAATAGGTTCATATGCGAACTCTTTTTCAAACAGGCTAGGTACAGCATAAGTAAAGCCTACGGGAAACACTTTAAGGGTGCTAACAATAAAGCAGTCAATGGTTTGTTGGCAAAGCATTACATAGATATGACCTTTCTTGAGAGAAATCAGCAAGTGGCACTGATTACTGGTTCCATAGTAAATCATTTTTATTGATTTTGTAGAACGGCATGTTATTCTATTGAATTGCAGCCTATTTTGCGAGTTTTTAATGTTTTCTTCTGCAAATCTATTAATAAAACAATAAAAAATCTTCAAGACTTCCTCATGTAAGCAAACGGAGAAACACCATTTCCAAATTCGTTGCCATCAACGTTTGACCTTTTTGTCGGTATATGGTCCTATATTTTGTGTAAAATTTTAGTTCACCGAAATTTCTGTTTGAAACGATGGATGGTTTAGCATAACCGCGCACGGAAATTCAGTTATTTTTGAAATGCACAACTTCATGCAAACATCATCAACAGTTGAACTAGAGAAGAGCTAAAGAAGGGCATGGAGCTATATCAAAGAAAGAAACAATGCAAGCGAATGGTTTGTGCTTCATTGCCCTTGAAAATAAAACGTAGAAAATCGTTTCAGCTAGAGAAGTAGGAATTTTAATACTGTTTGAACATATTAACATATTTTTTGTGACATCCTGTAATTATGAAGCGTCCTTTAGAGATAAGTGGTCCAAACGGCTCCAGGACGTAACTCCAACGCGACGTCGCACGCTAGCCGTATGCGACGTCGCGGCGCTGAAACGCGGACGTGTGCTCGGTGACGCATGGTTAGCCGCGGATCACGAAATTTTGTCAAGCTTCTCTGTAGTCGTTCAGGCCTATGTTGTTCTCTCGAAGACGATCATTCGCATCGTGGTGTGGCCAGTTAACAGGAAGGAGCACAGATACCTTTGATCTGCAGATTGCACATCGAACAGGGTTCACAAGTGGCGCTGAATGGCTGCAGTAACCCATAATGCATTCACGGCAGAACACATATCCAAAGTTTGTAAGAACTGGAAACAGGGCGTTGTCGTGGAATATTGGAAAAGTATGAGCAGCTTTATGCCGCTCAGCCTCCATTCGCTTGGATTCATTCACTCATACACTTTGAACACGCGCAAATGAGTTTCGATATCTCTGCACGTCAGGCCAAGTCGGGATGACTTTGAGCGAGCACAGGGTTTCTTATGAAATAGTTTACAGCACAAGCTATAGCGCTGGCTATTAATACAGTGAATAAGATGAAAGCGCCGTTGCCAGATGTTTCAGCGATCGTCCCATTGTCACTAGCAACAGCACGACTTTGTAGAACAATGGCATAACAATCAGCATGTAATCTTTAGCAGATAAGCGTAGAATTCCCTACCAGGAGGCCAGGAGTGGGATACAACTACTTTCCGTCCTCTACGCGGAAAACGTGTTCGACAGTCGCCGGCACACAGCTGTTGTCGGCGACGGTGTTACGAGGGCTGCCAAACAGTGTGTAGCAGCCCGCGCAACACAGCGTCGTCGAAGTATAGCATAGGCCTTTTGCGCTCAGCAGCAAGGCGCGACTACCGCGAGCGTATGACGTCACTAGCCGCCCCTGTCGGTAGCAGTCGGACCGCGACAACTGGTCCGATTTCGTCGCGCACCGCGAGTTGATGGGGTTCGCGCGGCGTTGCAGTTATGTCTGCCCCCCCCCCCCCCCCAGTCCAAACACATTTTTCAGTTTCATTCATGATCTGAGGACCGCATTTCCAAAACGTCAGCTTTTACACTGTGCAAACATTACGGTTGTCCTTTCTTGTTGCAAATTGCGATGGATGCTAAAAATAGAAAACGGAAGGCTAATGAGCGTTATTAAGACAAGTAGAACCTAAGAATACAAACAAGCAGAACCAGTCTCAAAAAATGTATACGCTGTTTGAAAGGTGATAACTTAACTCACACTAAGGGTACTAAAGAAGTTAGAAACTCTCACGAGAGCGCAAGAAAATAGAAATTTTCTGGCATATGAGTGGTATGGATTGCGCCATGCATTCGTCTGAGACCTTGCGTTTTACACCCAACTGATTGTGTTTCGCTTGAATGCTTGTCATAATTTCTCTACAGACTGGCCGTGACGACTGATTTGTGCTTTTATGGTTTAAAACTTAAAAGCACTCCACAGATTGCGGAAAAGTGCGATAATTCTAAAGATGCAGAAACTATTTCAAATGGTCAAACAACAGGATAACGAGATTTCTGTGGCTTGCGAATAGTCAAGATTGCGCCATGTTTCCATCATCTATAAGCTTACATACTCGATTGTTTGTGCATTGGCTGCTTGCTTATTACAATCCTGTCACTACGTGACCACATCGACCGTGCATCTTTTTACGTTTAGAACTTGACAAACAAATAAAAGACATGTGACATGTGGGTGTTTATTGATTACACAATTTATCGCGCTCACTACCGCACAATAATGCTCTCTACATGGCTGAGCCCATAACAGGAGCCATGCCAGCTCTAGGCCTTCCTTCGAGGTGGAGAAGAACACCCTTAAGTGCTCCTGGAAGTTGGAAAATATCGTCGAAGTGCGGAAGCGATTTAGAGGCTACTCCTGCAAAGCACTACCCACTCGCGCGGTCAATTGAATCATGCGTGCGGTTCCTCAACAATCAATCGAGTCTGAAATGCAAGGTTATAGGCGGGAACGTGGCGCAATTCTAACTATTTGCACACCACAGAAATCTCGTCATTTTGTAATTTGGTATGGGTTTTAAGCACCTTCAAAAGCTTCATTATCGGCAATGTTAAAACCTTTCATGCAGTACCCGAATTTTTCAGGACACCCTGCATTCTTTGAAAGATGCAGTGTGTTTTTAAGTTTTGAACTTCAAAAGGAGCACAAGCAATCGATAGGCCACTATGCGAAGAAATCATAACAATTATTCAAGCGAAAGACAATCAATCTAGTGTAAAATTCACGGTTTCGGACGAATGCATGGCGCAATCCATACAGCTCATATGTCAGTGAATTTCTATTTTCTTAAGCTTTCATATGACCTCTTAACTCCACCGGTGTCCTACTGTGTGTAAAATTATCACTTTTCAAATAGCGCTTACATTTTTTTGAGACACAGTGTAGTTTGGATTCCGTTTCGCATGTGCCCTTAGACGGAAATCAAACCATACCAGATAGCCGTTCTCTGTGTTCATCAGTAAGCCCTAGTTTATACTTGCGGCATCATGGTCGCAATAGATATCGACGGGGCGACGCGAAAAATCGATATCTAAATCGATGTCGAATATAATGCGGCGCCGCGTGGCGGCGCAAGTGTAAACTAGGGCTAAAGGAAGAACGGTCTGCGAGGGTTTTTTTTTTGCAGCCTGCGGAATACAAGAGCCTCGTGCTGGACTTCGAAATATCTTCTATAGCATGTATCTGTAATTGTGTTGCCAATTTAACTAAATTTCAAGCAAGCGCATAGTCGGTAGTGAATGCAAAAAGAATTAAGGTAGAAGCGAGAAAATTGTTCAGTTGAAGAGAAGGACGGAGGAAGAACCCATATGTGCCGATATTGATTAGGTCAATCTTATGGTTAGGTAGCTTCGCCTCTCTCATGAACTGTATACATGACGAGAAAGATGACGGTATTCAGGTATGTCGAAGGACATAACATACCCTTCCAAGACAAAAATAGTGTAATTTTTATTTATTCATCAGCTTATTTAAATAAGCAACAATATGACGAAGTCACGAACACATGTACACATAGTCAACAAAACCCGTTTTTCGAACCTTCCCGTCGTTTTCTAGCTTCTTCAGGTGCAACTGAACGGATCGAAAGGCAGCGACATGAACGCTTCGAGGAAGACCTTTGAACAGTGCGCGCGTAACCTCAAGCGGATTCGCTCTTTCGACCTGAATAAAGCCATTATAATTTAAGCAATATAATACTGTAGTAGTAAAGCCCATAAAGAGAGAACAGCTTTAAGAGATGTTCAAACGAAGAAGTCTTTTCAAAAGCCACAGCCAGCATATTTCTTCACTATATCTCCAAGGAAGTGTTAGCGCTTTTACAAAGTCTTGATATGATCTTTTAAAAATCCTCAACCTTCCATTATTGAGCGACACCCATGATCTAACATGTGACATATTTAGACCATTCAAAGAATTTCTTCGCGATAGGTATGTATGGCTACGTTGCCTTCCATAATTTTAATCATGCTTTTATCTATTTATTTGTTTATTTATTCAGAGCATAAGCATGATACTCACGCGCAAAACAAATGAGAAAAAGCAACAAGTTCTACCAAAAAAGTCACAAGACAACAATCAGACGTAGACAGAGGCAGAGGCACCTGTAATTCTGAAGGCACCTATGAACACAATTTAGTCAACAGCAGAATTTAGTCAGCAGCAGTTTCTTGAAGACATGCATGGATAAGGACAGGAGATTTTCGTGAGCAGAGAGTTGAGCTCCCGCAGCCTTCTATATGTCAAAATTGAAGATCTGATCGTGGATTTTGCAAAAGGGACCTGCAGACGGAGCCTACTTCTTCTTGTTCTTACTACTTGACCACCGAAGAAATGTGAAGAGCTTATGTGGAGTTTGCCCGTGAGAATCTTGAACAGCATTTTGAGATCAGCAGTCTTCCTTCTACACACCAAAGATTTTAGTCCAAGTATCCTATTTCTTTCTCTACCGCTTGGGATTTGCGAATAATCTACGCCAAAGCATCTCATTATGAGTTTTCGGGTGAAATTATTTTGAACGCTCTCTGACACATCAATGTCTTTTTTCTTGACCGGGTTGAAAACCGCTGTACCAAACTCTACTACGGGTCGTACGTATGTTTTGTAAGCAAGTTAAAGCGTATCAGGATTTTGCTTTTTGAAACCTTGAAGAGATTATATGTACGACAGTTGGCCATTTTGACCACGACCTTATAATGCATGTCAAAATTGAGCTTCTTAGTTATTAAGAAACCTAAATCTCGGACATCATCAACCACCTTTAGATCAACATTTTGTAACTTATAAACAGGTATTGTTGCCGTATTATTCGCATGAGAATGATGAGAATTCTACAAGGCTACCTCCGAGCCACCATCTTCTATGAACAGCGTCGTGGCACTGGATCGACGGCAACCGTTTGAAACATCAACAGCACATCGGAAAGGGACTATAGTTGTGCTCTCGAAATTTTTGAATATTCGAATGGTTTTGAACGCTCACAAATTTCGATTACTCGAATTCGAATATATTCGAAAACTGCAGTTTTTCTGAATATTTGGATTTATATACACTAGAAAACGCGATTTTTTGAATACTCGAATTCGAGCACACTCGAAAAGAGCGATTTTTTGAATGTTCAAGACATTCGAAAAGCGCGATATTTCAAATATTCGATTTCGAATAGTAATTTGAATGAAAATCATTCGAATACCTACATACTTGAATAGGTGATTCGAGCACAGTTATAAGCTCAGACACTTGTTGCGTCCGAGCCGCGTCCCATTACCGTCTCGTGAATTCCCTACATCGCGGACGGGACGCTAGTGGAACGCGGGCGGGACGCTAGTCGGACGCGGCTGAGACGCAAAATGCGGATGAGCTCGCGCGGATTCATTGCTCCCAATCACGTCCCACTGTGCCATGTGCTCTTGTATCGGACGAGGTTCGCATGTGGGTCAACAACTGCCGGCTTGACGCGTGCTTCGACGTTTTTGTCGCCTCGATGGCTCAGGAATTCACCGTCAGAGCGACATGACGTCGGTACCAGCTCCATTGAGTATTATTGTGCGACAACAGTTTAGTAGCAATTTCTTATGTTGTTCTCTAGTGCTATACCATTAATACTGTTAATACTATGAAACACTCCAGCAAATTTATTGTTTTCCAGCACGTTAGAAGCAATCAAAGACAATTCCTTGAGGTTAAATAATGGACATCTCAACTCATTAGCAAAATATCCAAATTAATTCTACACTTGTCCAATTTTAAATTAAGTGAGTGTCTAGTTCAACATGAAAAATGTCCGGTTTAAAGCGAAAAATGTCCACTATGAAGTGAAAATACACGTATACTAGACACTGGAAAACAATAAATTTGCTGGAGTGTTTCATCGTATTAACAGTATTAATGGTATAGCACTAGAGAACAACATAAGAAATTGCTACTAAACTGTTGCCGCACAATAATACTCAATGGAGCTGGTACCGACGTCATGTCGCTCTGACGGTGAATTCCTGAGCCATCGAGGCGACAAAAACGTCGAAGCACGCGCCAAACCGGCAGTTGTTGGCCCACGTGCGAACCTCGTCGATCGAGGTTTCCTCGTGCATAAAGTATGCACGCTGTTCAGATCAAAATCTATCTGAGATATCGCTATCACTTTGACATGAAAACTAACTCCCGGCTAGATGGGTCCCTTGCCTTAGTAATAACAAATGCTCGCAATTGCGTAGTTTTTTTACAACTTAAAATTCGCTAACATCTAGGTTCTACTGCGTGCTTTAATGGCATAAAGCTGTTTTCCGTGCGCTAATCTTAAACACTCTCTGGATTGTCCAGTAACACCATCGGCTTGTGCTGTGCAGTATTCCTGCCCTCAGCTTGCTCCTCCGCATGTCCAACGGTTTGTGTTGCCGGATATCATTGAAACGCCTTCCGAATCCGGACGCCAGGTTCCCCCTCACTCGTTTCTTTTTACTGGGTCTAATTGTTGGTCCGCCCTTACTGGTCTTCCCCCTTCCCTGCCCCACCTTCCTGGTGCCAACTCCTGGCCCACTTTCTTGTTTCCACTATTGACCCCTACTGGTCTCTTCTTGATGGATTCCCTGTCCTGGCCCCTCCTCCAGGTTGTTCCTTTCCTTCCTAGTAGCTCTCCTGGTCCACGCTAGGGGTTCCCCTTACTTCCCTTCTCCACCACCCCTTACGATTAGTGGTCCTCCCATGCTTACGGCAGACGTCGATGACATGTATTCGGAATCAGGACGCCCAGAAACGCGCAAAGGCCGCTGTGTGAGAAAGGCCGCGCTTCCTCTGCTACGGCAGCATCCCACGTTGAAAGCCACATTTTGTCCGCGCGGAGCGTATCTCACGCAGGTTTGACCACTCAAACGTCATCGAAGGCTAACTCAATTATATAGTGGTAGATATCCTGGGCGCGTGTAGCGCAGTCGGAGGAGGCGCGACTGTCGCGTGCACCCGATACCAGGTTCCTGGTTCGGATTTCCCGCCTAGGCCAACCAAGCCTTCCATCCCTCCGGGGTCGGTGAATTGGTACCAGACTTGTCTGGGAAGGATAAAGCGCTGACTTGTTCATCGGCTGGCCACCGCAAGTCATTGTATGGCCAAATACGCATTCATGTCGCCTCCACGACATCCCGTAGAAATAGAATGCGCTGGCGCATCCCAGAAGGGATTGAGTAACGCCGTCCTTTATCCTTTATCCTTTAGATATCCTGAAAATTCACGTGTATTACATCGAGGACATCTGAGGTTACCGGCTGATATTCGACGTACTGAGTGGTTATCCGTCTTGGTAGGAAGACACATGATTGCCAAACTACATTGGAAATGGCCAACCTCAGTTCACCCCTAGGGTAGAACATAGCAGTTCTGTGTAGAATCGTTAATTTCGTGCAAAACAGAACGTATAGGCCTGCCATACAAGGTGCCCCCCCCCCCCCCCCCCCCCCTCGCCTTCCGAGCCGCTCATCAGTCGGACACCCGAAAACGCTAGAGGTGAGTTCAGTTCACAAGAAGCCAGACCGGACGCGCAGACGGGACTCGGATGAGACGGTAACTTCCGAAAACTTCTCTTGTGGGACGAGGATGGGACGCAAGAGAAGGTCTCACCACGAAAACTACCTTTGTGGGGCGGAGCTCGTATGCAACGCCGCTAATAGGTACGCGGATGGGACGCAACGGTCCTAGCAGGTACGCGGCTGGGACGGAACAGCTGTTATGGGACGCGGCTCGGACGCAACGAGTGTCTGAGAGAGGGACACCATCTACCAGTACTTATCAAGCGCCGGTTCATTATCTTCCATGGAGAAGACTGAGACAAGCTTCAGTCTGGCGCGTCCACACAGTGGAAGACTCCTCAGTTTTCGACGCCGTGAAAGATTGTCCTGAGGTTACTAGTCGCTGTCCTGCGACGAGACTCAGATGCATCCATCCAGCTGTCCTCAGTCGCCTTCAGACCTTCGGCTACAGAAAAGTGCTCACTCGATGGGTCCTTCATGTCTTGGCCGATGGCTGCGATTTACCCGTGTATTAATTTGTCGCTCTCGCCTTCTGCGTCCCATTGAGATTTTCTGGAAGGGCTGATTACTGGAGATGAGAGTTGAGCCCTCTACGATTCTAACACACATCGTGCTGTGTGGCCCACTCGAGAAGAAATCCCGCCAGCGCAAGCCAAAATGGACCTTCACCCCAAGAAGTGTCTCCTTTTGTTGCTTCCGGGATTCGCGAGGAATGTTGTTCTACGACCCGCTCCCGCAAGGACACACCGTAATCGGCAACATTCATGCCAATCGACTGCAGAAACGGACGAACACTGTTGAAGAAAAACGGTCGAGACGTGATTCTGTTCACCTCCTTCACGACAGCATAAGACCTAATGTAGCTAAAGAAACACATGAAAAATTGGAGGCGCTGAGCTGGGACACGGTTTCCCACACACCCTATTCCCCAGATATTGTCGCCTCTGACTATCGTCCACGTCGTCCTCTTAAGGCATTCCTAGAGAAGAAAAATTCACCAAAACTAAAGATGTTGAAAGGGCGGTCGGCGGTTTCTTTGACTCCCAGTCTCTCCAGCTATGGGGAAAGAAAGCGCTATTAGGGCACACTGTAGCGAATAACGGTGCTGTATGCTGAATAAAAAATAAGAAAAAAGACCAGTCTGGGAGGATAAAGTGCTGATTTGCCTGCCGGCTGACCACCTTAAGCCATTGTATATGCCAAATACGCATTCAAATCGCCTCCACGACAGCCAGTAGAAGTAGAACGCGTGCCGTATCTCGAAGAGATTGAATAACGCTCTTCTTAATCCGTAATTACCCTCATTTTTACAATATTCACGATGAATTGGACACTTTTCAAATCAAATTAGGCTTAATATAGCTAAAAAACACGTGAAAAATTGGAATAGTCGAGCTGGAACATGGTTTCCCACCCACCCTATTGCACTGATATTGTCGCCTCTGACTAATGTTCACCTCGTCCTCTTAATGCATTCATAGCGAAGAAAAAATTCACCAAAACTGAAGATGTTGAAAGGGCGGTCGGCGGATTCTTTGACTCCCAGTCTCTCCAGTTATGGGGAAGGAAAGCGCTATTCGGTGGCACACTGTAGCGAATAACGATGCTGATTTTACTTTTAAGTAAATTCCCTTGTATGATGAATAAAAAATAAGAAAAAAGACCAGTCTGGGAGGATAAAGTGCTGATTTGCCTGCCGGCTGACCACCTTAAGCCATTGTATATGCCAAATACGCATTCAAAACGCCTCCACGACAGCCGGTAGAAGTAGTATGCGTGCCGTATCTCGAAGAGATTGAATAACGCTCTCCTTAATCCGTAATTACCCTCATTTTTACAATATTCACGATGAATTGGACACTTTTCAAATCAAATTAGGCTTAATACAGCTAAAGAAACACGTGAAAAATTGGAATAGTCGAGCTGGAACACGGTTTCCCACCCACCCTATTCCACTGATATTGTCGCCTCTGACTATCGTTCATCTCGTCCTCTTAATGCATTCATAGCGAAGAAAAAATTCACCAAAACTGAAGATGTTGAAAGGGCGGTCGGCGGATTCTTTGACTCCCAGTCTCTCCAGTTATGGGGAAGGAAAGCGCTATTCGGTGGCACACTGTAGCGAATAACGATGCTGATTTTAGTTTCAAGTGAATTCAATTGTATGCTGAATAAAAAGTAAAGAAGAAAAATGCTGTATACCTCAAAAGTTTCTTACCAGTCCGGAATTTTTTTTTGGTTAGGTTAGACTCGTATACAATTTATAACAAGTCTAGGGCTGTGCCTGTCTAGAAGCAGTTGCCCTTAGCATTATGTCAGTAGGAAAGTTGCGATAAAGGCGAATTTGCTTAAAAAAGTAGAGTGAAGTTCAGAAGGATTTAGGAGCATATTATCTACATATAACATTATCACTTTGAGCAGGACAATTTTTGATTTATATAAACAAGACATCTCCATTTTGAGACGGACAAACTCGTTGAAAAAAATAAAGCGGACTTAAGAAGCCAGAAACACTTCATAATATAAATATTCCACACCATCCAGTCATACGACCAGCAAGCAAGTTAGAAAATCGAATGGAACGTTTGTACCAAAATGACGGGGTAGAAGTGAGCGAGTGAGCCATCACTTCAGCTTCTTCAGCTCAATAAAGATAGTTCCAATAAAGGAAACATCCCTTTGTAGCAAACTGCAAAAAAACCAAAAAAGAAGAAAATATACGGGGATCTATGTAAGTGTAACACATACCTTTTTTAGAAAGCCTAAAATCTGAGTGTCCCGCTTTTCTCGCCTTTCAATGTACTCCACAATTTTCGCTTTTGCGTCCATAATAAGTGGACCGTGACCAGGACAAATGATCTGAAAATTTGAAAAATAAATGGATTCTAACATAAAAATGCAACTGTGTTCATTCATTAACAAATAGAAATATTCGCTGTGAAGCTTCAACTCATGTCACTTAATGAAGAACAGCATCAGCAAGACGTAAGATGCAGAGCATATATTAATTGTAAAAAATATTTTAAAATAAAATTCATATTTCAAATTTGTTCGTTTACATACCTTTATTTCCGGTTTTCCTATGCTACAGTTTTCCCATTCTAGAGGAAGCGCCAATCGTACTAGTGAGAATCCATTTTGGTTTCTCACTGATAGATTGGGCAGCCATTCTTTGCACAGCCATCTACTCTCAATCGGTTGAAAAATGGTACTGGTTTTGTTTAATAAACAAGGGTTAAAGCTCGGCGTTAGTATATCTCTTAACGGGATGCGCCACCTATTCTACCTCTATGGGACGTCATGGAGGCGATTTGAATGCGTATTTGGCTTATGGACGTGCGTAGCGAAGTCGAAGGAGATGCTGCTTGTCGCGTGCACCCGATACCAGGTTTCTGGTTCGTATTTCCCACCCAAGCCAACCAAGCCTTCCATCGCTCCATCCAGGTGAAATTGTAGCAGATTTGTCTGGAAAGAATAAAGGGCTGAATTGTTCATCGGCTGGCCATCACAAGTCCTTGAATGGCCAATACGCATTCAAATCGCCTCCACGACTTCCCGTAGAAGTGGAAAGCGTGGTGCATCCTAAAATAGATTGAGTAACGCCGTCCATTATCCATTATTCGGCCCACATAAACTTGGGACGATGAACAAGTCAGTGCTATATCCTACCCAGAAAATTCTGGTGCAAATCCACCGTCCTCGCGGAAGGCTTGGTTGGCTTGGGGGTGAGATCCGAACCAGGAACTTAGAATTGGGTGCATGCAACAGCCGGTGCCCCACATACTGCGCTACCACCTGCCCTCCAAGGCTGCGTAGACGAGAGAAAAGCTGGTCTGTTCTAATCAGCAGCACCGGACTAACGGTCCAACCACTACTCATATTGGTTAGCCAATCGAAGCGGCTTCAGACGGCTATTTCTGGACCAAAATCAATAATTTTTATTTATTTTTGTTTATTTATTCAGAGCGTAAGCACGACACTCACGCGGAAAAACAAATGAGAAAAAGCAACAAGTTCTATCAAAAAAAAGTCACAAGACAACAATCAGACGTAGACAGAGGCACCTGTAATTCTGAAGGCAGCAATGAATAGAATTTAGTCAACAGCAGAATTTAGCCAGCACCAGTTTCTTGAAGACATGCATGGATAGGGACAGGAGATTTTCGTTTTCCGCAAACAGAGAGTTGAGCTCCCGAAGCCTTCTATATGTCAAAAATGAAGATCTGATCGTGGTTTTTGCAATAGTAACCTGCAGACGGAGCCTACTTCTTCTTGTTCTTACTACTTGACCACCGAGGAAATGTGAAGGGCTTATGTGGAGTTTGCCCGTGAGAATCTTGAACAGCATTTTGAGATCAGCAATCTTCCTTCTACACACCAAAGATTTTAGTCCAAGTATTCTATATCTTCCTCTGCCGTTTGGGATTTGCGAATAATCTACGCCAAAGCATCTCATTATGAGTTTTCGGGTGAAATTATTCTGAACGCTCTCCAACATATCAATGTCTTTTTTCTTGACCGGGTTGAAAACCGTTGTACCAAACTCTACTACGGGTCGTACGTATGTTTTGTAAGCAAGTAAAAGCGTTTCAGGATTTTTGCTTTTTAAAACAATGTACGACAGTTGGCCATTTTGACCACGGCCTTATAATGCATGTCAAAATTGAGCTTCTTAGTTATTAAGAAACCTAAATCTCAGACATCATCAACCACCTTTAGATCAGCATTTCGTAACTTATAAACAGGTATCGTTGCCTTATTATTCGCTCCTAAAGGTAAGAAAGAGGATTTCTCTGGTGCAAGTGGGAGATCCCACTTGTTAGCCCAACTGCTTATGTAGTCAAGAGCTGCTTGAACGGAGTAGGTGTCATTGTCTTTCTTTATTGTTTTGTATATTTTAACATCATCAGCGTACATTTTACACGTCACTCCCAACCTCGAGATTGATGCTGGAACCTCATAAGTGTACAGCAGAAAAAGTAGGGGTGAGAGCACTCCGCCTTGTGGGACGCCAGTGTAAGCGTTGAACACAGAGGAGAGTGCTCAATGAATGATAATGCCGATCAACGTTGCTTGGCTGATCGATAATGTTCATTTTCCCTTAAGTACCTTTACTTGTCACCATACTGGCTTGCTCTCTACCCTAACTGGCTAATCCGGAGTAGGAATGCTGTGATTAGTTCCGCTCGGACGGAAGGAAAGACGAGAAAAAATGGTCAAGTCATTTATCTAGTGAGATTGGGGCGCGTGGTAGCACTGTCGGATGAGGCGGCGGCTGTCGCATGCACCCGATTCCTGGTTCCTGGCTCGCATCTTGTTAAACCGAATATTTTCCACCCCCTCGAGGTAGGTGAACTGTTGCCAAACTTGTCTGGGAAGGATGAAGCGCCATGACGACTGACCACCGCAAGTCATTATGTAGTATACTTCGGACCGAATCAAATAATTTCGAACGAATATTCGAATATTCGTTATTCGAATATTCGACGGGGTTTAAAATACGATTATCCTATTATATATAAGCGAGAACGGTCGTTTGTCTGTGGGTGAGGGCGTGTGTTTGTGTGTGTGTTTGTTTGCACAGAAGTGCTGAAGGAGTGTGTTGGGAGGAAGTATAGGGAAGGGGGGGGGGGGGGGGGGGGGCAAGTGGTTGTAGTTGTCACCAGTTGTCAACTGTTGTAGTTGTCGACAGGCGTCCATGTTCAGATGACATGTCACCAATGTCGCGCAAAGAACGTTAAGGTTGAGAAGAGGTGTCACCGATGTCCCGCAAGGGGTGTTCGGATTCAGACGACGTGTGACTGATGTCGCGCAAAGCAGGCCCGGCTTGAGAACACATGTCACCGACGTTGTTCATCAGGTGCCTGGATTCAGAAGAGGTGTCACCAATGTCGCGAAAGGCCTTCCAGACTCAGACGACGTGTCACCGATGTCGCGCAATGCACGTTTAGGTTGAGAACACATGTCACCGACGTCGTTCGTCAGGTGCCTGGAATCAGAAGAGGTGCCACCGATGTCGCGAAAGACCTTCCAGATTCAGACGACGTGTCACCGATGTCGGCCAGGGTTCCGGATCCTCACAGCGTGTTAACGATGTCACGCAAAGCACGTTCAGGTTGAGAACACATGTCACCGACGTTGTTCATCAGGTGCCTGGATTCAGAAGAGGTGTCACCAATGTCGCGAAAGGCCTTCCAGACTCAGACGACGTGTCACCGATGTCGCGCCAGGGTTCCGGATTCTCACAACGAGTTAACGATGTCACGCAAATCACGTTCAGGTTGAGAACACATGTCACCGACGTTGTTCATCAGGTGCCTGGATTCAGAAGAGGTGTCACCAATGTCGCGAAAGGCCTTCCAGACTCAGACGACGTGTCACCGATGTCGCGCAATGCACGTTTAGGTTGAGAACACATGTCACCGACGTCGTTCGTCAGGTGCCTGGAATCAGAAGAGGTGCCACCGATGTCGCGAAAGACCTTCCAGATTCAGACGACGTGTCACCGATGTCGGCCAGGGTTCCGGATCCTCACAGCGTGTTAACGATGTCACGCAAAGCACGTTCAGGTTGAGAACACATGTCACCGACGTTGTTCATCAGGTGCCTGGATTCAGAAGAGGTGTCACCAATGTCGCGAAAGGCCTTCCAGACTCAGACGACGTGTCACCGATGTCGCGCCAGGGTTCCGGATTCTCACAACGAGTTAACGATGTCACGCAAATCACGTTCAGGTTGAGAACACATGTCACCGACGTTGTTCATCAGGTGCCTGGATTCAGAAGAGGTGTCACCAATGTCGCGAAAGGCCTTCCAGACTCAGACGACGTGTCACCGATGTCGCGCAATGCACGTTTAGGTTGAGAACACATGTCACCGACGTCGTTCGTCAGGTGCCTGGAATCAGAAGAGGTGCCACCGATGTCGCGAAAGACCTTCCAGATTCAGACGACGTGTCACCGATGTCGGCCAGGGTTCCGGATCCTCACAGCGTGTTAACGATGTCACGCAAAGCACGTTCAGGTTGAGAACACATGTCACCGACGTTGTTCATCAGGTGCCTGGATTCAGAAGAGGTGTCACCAATGTCGCGAAAGGCCTTCCAGACTCAGACGACGTGTCACCGATGTCGCGCCAGGGTTCCGGATTCTCACAACGAGTTAACGATGTCACGCAAATCACGTTCAGGTTGAGAACACATGTCACCGACGTTGTTCATCAGGTGCCTGGATTCAGAAGAGGTGTCACCAATGTCGCGAAAGGCCTTCCAGACTCAGACGACGTGTCACCGATGTCGCGCAATGCACGTTTAGGTTGAGAACACATGTCACCGACGTCGTTCGTCAGGTGCCTGGATTCAGAAGAGGTGCCACCGATGTCGCGAAAGACCTTCCAGATTCAGACGACGTGTCACCGATGTCGGCCAGGGTTCCGGATCCTCACAGCGTGTTAACGATGTCACGCAAAGCACGTTCAGGTTGAGAACACATGTCACCGACGTTGTTCATCAGGTGCCTGGATTCAGAAGAGGTGTCACCAATGTCGCGAAAGGCCTTCCAGACTCAGACGACGTGTCACCGATGTCGCGCCAGGGTTCCGGATTCTCACAACGAGTTAACGATGTCACGCAAATCACGTTCAGGTTGAGAACACATGTCACCGACGTTGTTCAACAGGCGTCCGGGTTCAGAAGAGGTGTCACCGATGTCGCGCGAAGGTTCCGGATTTAGACGACGTGTTACCAGTGAAGGTGGGACCAGTAATGGGGGACCGGTGAAGGATGGGGTTCCAGTAAGGGGTACCGGTAAAGAGTTGACCAATAAAGGAGGGACCAGTGAAGGTGGGACCAGCAATGGGGACCGGTGAGGGGGATCCAGTGAAGGGGGAACCGGTGAAGGAGGGGAGAGGGGTCCAGTGAAGGGAGACCGGTGAATGAGGGGGAGGGGTCCAGTGAAGATGGGACCGGTGAGGAAGGGACCAGTAATAGGGACCGGTTAAGGGGGGGGGGGGGGGAGTGGTCCAGTGAAGGGTGGACCGGTGAGGGAGGGGAGGGGTCCAGTGAAGGAGGACCGATAGAAGGTTAACCAGTGAAAGAGGGAACCAGGTGAAGGGAGACCGGTGAGGAAGTACCAGTAATGGGGACCGGTGAATGGGAGGGGGAGGAAAGGGTCCAGTGAAGGGGACCGGAAAAGGGTTGATGAATAAAAGGGGGACGAGTGAGGGTGGGACCAGTGATGGGGATCGGTGAAGGATAGGATGACCAGCAAAGAGGGGACCAGTAAGGGGAGGTCCAGTGAAGGTGGGAGCAGTAGTAGGGACCGACGAAGGGGGGGGGGGGGACCAGTGAAGGGTGAACCGAAAAAGGGCTGACAATAAAGGGGGACCAGTGATAAGGGATCAGTTAAGGGTGGTCCAGTGAAGGTGATGGACCTGTTTTGCCCTATTCCGCTATACCATTCTATATAGCAAAACCAGTTTTTTAATGAAAAAGAGAAAGTCTAAAGAGGAGAAGAAGACATTCGGAGTGTTCTATTCTCCGGGTTTGGGGCGAAGCCCCAACCAGACGTTTGGCGGCTGGCAGGCCGTTGAACGTCTGGTATTCATTATTCGAATACTCGGTTTCTTATAAAACCGAATATATTCGATTATTCGTTTATTCGATTTTTTTGGAAGGACACAAGTATATTAGTATAGGTGTAGGCATATGTGTATATAGTATATGTGTAGGCCAAATACGCATTCAAATCGCCTCCACGAGAACCCGTAGAAGTAGAATGCGTGCCGTATCCCGAAAGAGATTGACTAATACTCTCCTTAAGCCGCAGCACCATTCATTTATACAATTTTCGCAATGAATTGGACACTTTTCAGATCAAATTAGACACTTTCTAAATTAAACTGCACACTTTCAAATCAAATCAAAATTGTCCAACTTGACGTGAAAAGTGTATAAATAGCGGAATTCTCGCAAGCCGCTGAATTCGTGTACTGAAGAGGATATGTGCTATGTTCCACAGAAGTAAAACACGTAGCTACACTAGAACCTGTTTCCATCTCATATTCCTATTAATCAAGCGAAATCTAACAGACCTTGCAAGGCAACTGGTGCAGTTTCCTTAACGACATCATGTAGTCTCCAAGATCTTCAAATATTGTGGATCCCTCTCCTGAATCACAGAAAAGTAGCCATGGCGTTGGCACACTGTGCCGCTTCTCCGAGAACTACAGCAAGTGCTCCTACCTAGTATGCAATCGCCGCTGAATAGAATGCCTTCCTCCTGATACAGCACCGATATATGGTCAGAAGTGTGACCCCTAAAAGTATAGTCTCACTTCCGACGTATATTTTTTCGCACTTTGATGCAGATATTCACATTACATTTCTGCAATTAAGACAATATTTTCTAGTAAATAATGCAGTTAGTAAAATAAATCCGCTCCTTACTGCTTTGACCTTGTAGAAAAAAAAGCCAATAATTACAACACGGACCACATCTTCCTTTACTCCTGGCTGCGCTTCTAACAGGTTTTACCCCCTCTTACTTCTGCACAAATTGCCCCAGTGCACCGCCGGCGCTGCGGTGTGACGGAGTTAGTTCGAAGATAAAGGCATCGAGAGGTCAGAGCAAAGCTGTTCAAGGACATCGCCATTGCTCGTTTCAAATTGTCAATTAGCGGACATCGAAACTCACAAGGTCATCGAGGCTATTCATCAGTCGTCTGCAATTAATCAGGCAATGTTGAGCTCCTTTACTATCAACGAGAAGTCGCACTGCGGAAGGGCGGTGGACATGGCCAATTGTCCTGTTTTATTGATAGTTTCGTCGGATACTTCACGTCACCAACATCACTTAGACAGTGTTCCCAAAGGAACCTCGTTATTTTAGCAACACAATTGTGTATGCGATGCAAGTACCAACTAGGAAGGGTCTCACCAGGAGACTGTCTCAACGGTAGGTCGGAACGGCTTAGATGTTGTATATGGTCAGAATCGCCTCTCTCTGGGAAACAACAAAATGCAAATATCTTGACCCCAATACAGCTCTGCGCAGAGTTAGAGACGACGGAAGCTGGGCCGTTGGCGGCGTTAGCCCTTTACCTGCACACGGAGGGCGGGCTCAAGTTGGCTGGAAACAGCGATGACGAACGAGCGCGGTGGCGCAGTGAGTAGTAGGGCGGCAAAATCCCCGTGATTGCTGTTTCCAGCCAACTTGACTCCGCTCTTCGCGTGCAGGCAGAGGGCTAACGCAGCAAACTGCCCAAATTCTCTCGTCCCTAACTCTGCGCAGAGTTGTATTGGAGTGGAGATATTTGCATTTTGTTGTTTCGCAGGAAGAGGCAATTCGGCCCACATGCAACATTTGGGTTGTTCCGACTTACCGTTGAGAGAGTTTCCTGGTCAGACGTTTGTCTGAATGGAGAGAATGAATACCACTGCAAGATGCTCCACCTGGGGTCAAGAATGGGGCTCGATTTTTACTGAAAATTCACGACCTTTTAGTACGACCCCAGTTGTCTCCGTTACTTTTCGTTTCTTAAGTGCCTTGACTTTTTAACCTCTTCTACTTCTTCAGCGTCTGGCTCGCCTCGTAGCAGGGCACGCTTTTTTGGTGGAACGACGCCAGATCAGGGTGGACACCAGATGCTTTCAAGTCCGTATGCAGCGTATGAAACCAGCGGTGGTTTGGGGTTTTTTGTACCCTTTATTTGGTTGTCCTCTCCAGGTGTGGCTTCGACACTGTAGCGATTCGCGAGCAGCTTCGGTCACCGAGCTAGGCTGGACACGTTATGAGAACATAATGGAATACTTTAAAGCTTTGAATGCTAATTATTACCGAGTAAAAATAAAGGATTCGTGCAGGTTTTTTTTCGAATTCGTCACATCGTGTTCAACTTTCGCCGATTCTTCGAGGATGATATGGACATATTAGGTTGGCAACTAATTTCGTGGACTCTCAAGAATCTTCAGCAAAAGTATTTATTAACAAATAACTAATGACAATCTTTAATTAAAATAAGATCCCTCAGAACGCAGAAGTGCTTCTCATATATCAGGAAGCTGGTCTATCCCACGGCCATAGAGTTATTGTGCTTTTAAGGCCAAGAATCTTTGGAGGTGCATTTTGACCCGGTCCACATTATTAAATCGTCTTCCAACCAAGAAGTACTGCACCAAACTAAAAATGTGGTAGTCACTCGGCGCAAGGCCTGTGCTGTAAAGTGGATGAGTTTGACGCTTCCAGTCAAGGTCTTCTATTTTTTGAGGCGTCCGGTTCGCTACGTTCCCTCCGTTTGGTGGTGTCAAGAAGGTACTATCTTCTGGGAGCTCATCAAGAACGGTTCCAGCATTAATGCTGTAATCTACTCTTCTCAACCTGGCCGCGCGCAGGCTGAACTCCGCTGGAATCGGTTCACACAGATTTTCAGGAGCGGAATTATCTATCAGCAATATAACGCCAGATCACACGTTACGAATCGGGAGCTTCAAAAAATCGAAGACCTTAGCTGGGAGCGTCTAACTCACCCACCTTACAGCACAGGCCGTGCGCCAAATGACTAGCACCTTTACAGCATGCTGCAGCACTTCTTGGTTGGAGGACGACTTATTAATGTGGACCATGTCAAAATGCATTTCCAAGGATTCTTGGCTGCAAAAGCACAAGAATTCTACAGCTGTGGGAAGGGCCAGGTAGCTGATAAATGGGAAGCAGTCCCACGTTCCAGCAGATCTTACTTTGGTTGAAAACTGTTATTTGTTATTTGTTTATGAACACTTTTGTTGAAGGCGCTTGAGAGTCCACGAAATTAGTTGCCAACCTAATAGTACATTTTTCTATCTGAAGAAGCAATATGTGCGTCTGAAGTTGTACTCTGAAAATTTTCTAAAAACTGTTAACGGTGATTTAAGTATTTTTGATACAAAGATTCTTAGAAGCACTCTTCGAATCGATCACAGAGTCGTAACCGAAGAATCAACTTGTCACGGATATAATTTTTTAAAACCAGACAACATTACGAAATAAAAGTTTACCCTTTATAATAGTGCCCATCTATTCCGCTCTACCGTTATTTCTGCTCTGACATACGCCTGAGAGACCTGGGCCACATGAAATCAGGATGAGCATTCGATCAACGTCGCAAACGTGGGATCGAGAGGACGACGCTCGGAGTGACACGACTCACGCAAGTGAGGGAAGGCCTCCGGAGTTCCGAGCTTCGCCGACGTTCGAAGATCAGAGACGCTGTCGTATGGGCCAAGTTGTCGAAAATTAGGTGGGCCGGCGGCAACATAATGCGCTTCGCAGACACCCGCTGGACGAGAGCCGTCACCGACTGGATTCTGCGGGATGTCAAGAGAACACCAGAACGCCCACCATCGCGCTGGTCGAACTTCTCCGTGAAAGCCCTAGAGGAACGATATGACGCTCTTCATGTCCTTCGAGCGAGGAAGATCCATTGGGGCATTTTTGCACGCGACAAGGACGAATGGAGACGCTGCTGGCGCCCGCTCGACCTAATCGATAGTCAACGGAAAGACAGGTGATAGGGTGCAAAGAACACTGCTATTCTTCTGCCTGCGCGATGAGAAAAGGCAGCTTGTAAACACACTGGTCGGTCGCAAACTAATTTGTATACAACAAAAATGTACAGATATTACCACGAAACACTTCGTATTATGTGGCCTTGATTCGTATTTCGGTATTCTACTCATTTTCTCATACATTTCTCTAAATCGTTCAATTTTTCAAAAATCGCCTCCAGTAGCGACAGGAACAGCTCAAAGCAAACCAACTTTGTATCGATTATTGTCAACGTGACATCGCCCTGCCTGAACACGTGTCCGTCATTGATATGCACGTAGCCGTGTTCTTGTTCCTGCAACGAGACCAATCCTCGTGAAATTCTATTCTAACCGGTTGCGCTTCGTATTTTGCTCCTACCTTATCATCACGCTTCCTCTTGTAGACCGGTGGTGGCTGACCGTTTGATGATCGAAAATGTTCGCGAACCGAGTCGCATCCTCCTACACATAGGTCAGCATTAATCATATTTGAATATTTTCTGGTGAAAAAAGTAGCATTTGGCTCTATGTCATGCAATTCCAAACGAGGTGGAATAATTCCGAACCTAAGTGGTCATGGTGCCAATGAGTGCAGATGATGCCCTCAATGCTGGAGTCGCCGAGAGCTTCTTTCAGCCTATCGATATACCTTTAAAATCAATGATTATTTTTCACTTTTTTAAACGCTTAATGATTCCTGTGGCACAGTACATAGCAGCTTGTCCGGTCTGTATTCTACTCCTCAATATAGAATGAACATCCGCTACTATGTACGACAATCCGTCATCTACTTTTAGGATGATTTTGGCTCAACGAGATCATATTTCTTCTCCTATAGGCTTATTTATCACATACTTCACTTAATATAGTACATTAGGATACGATCGCAACGTGCATCGATCGGAGAATAAGTCGCTTTTAAGGCCTCATTTGCTTCGTACTGCAATGTTGTGACAATTTGTGCAATTTCGCGTCAAAATAGACATAATGCAGATCAAATTGAACAACTTCTAGGCATCTTTTCTAGGCATCTTCGGCACAAAGAAGTCATCTTCAAGATCAAAGAGGACACTCTTTAAACTTGGCCAAGAAATTTTGATTGATTGAATTTTCCTGCGACTCTCTCTGCAAAAAATAAAACCGCAATGAACTTTTATATGCTACGCCACTGAGGGGCGTGCTGAGAATTTTAACAATAAAAGAAAGGTTGGTAAAGACAGAGTAGTGGGCGAAAAAAAACATTTCAAGAAAAGCCAACAATTCCTAGTACTGGTTAATGGCAATACAACATTTGAAATAAAAGCAAAGGGCCAACCAAATGCGCATTCTGACGGGTAAGCATTACTCTCAGTCGATCCAAAGGTAGGCAAACTATATCTATATGCGGATTCAACAAAAAAACATTCAAACCGGAGTACGCTTAGATGCGAACTTCAACTTCAGCTATTCTGTGGAAAACTTCAGAGGGAGTCAGCTACTAGATTGTTCTGAACATATGGGCGAGAACACCGCAGTATTGTAGCCGATCTCATTCGAATATCTTTGAAAACTTTTTTTTTCCAGAAGATGGACACATTTCTTGAATGTCAACGACGCTCCTACTCCTCCTGTCATAGGAATGGCTTTAAGCTTCTTTTTTTAGGTTTTGTAAATGCAGAAGAACATAACCTCCCTTGCGAGTAGGCTGCGCCATGTACTCCTACAGTACTATATTATATTGATTCTTTATTGCTAGCACAATATTTTTCCCTGATGGAGTTGCACATTAATCAGCCGTCGAACACAAAAATTGGCAACAAACGCTCAACTCTCTGCTGTCTGTGCAGCTCCAAGTAAACAGCGTTAATGTGATCATTCCGGTTCACGTAGCGAGCCGTCTTGTAAGTGAAGGAACAAGATTTTCGTAAAACGTAACCCGTCTTCCCAGTTTTTGCATCACTCTGTGGAGAGAGTCCAAAGTCCTTCCCTTTAAAATGTTTCCAATTTACTTTGAAAGGCTTTCGTGCATGTCGCGAACGTGACCAGCATTGAGAGATGGTATAGCGTCATCCAATCAGGTCACAATGAATGGACGGGCCATTCAGAGGGGGACGCGCTTTCGGTACCCCGTTGGCTGGCGAATGTTCTACTTGGTAGCGATTGGTTGGCGTGTTTCCACTCTTCAATGATGCCCATCTTCGTGACATATACCAGGTTTTCATTTAAACACGGTATTTACTTGGTTTAGTTTGAAATGGTATATAATACGTCAATAATACCGCGTTGTACACTACATGTTATCATGTTGTCGCTCCTAATCACATATTTTATTTATTGGAGACGTGATAATGTCACATAAACCTTACATAAAAAAGCAGAAAATTAGAGCACAACTTTGAAACCGTGCAATTTTAAAAAAAGGTAAAAAGTGTGACCAAACAGATTGAAACAAGTTGAAACAAACGAAAACAGCAGTAGTGTAACCACTCCCGCAAAAAAATAGACTAAATGATGAATTTCGTGAGAAAAATGAATGATCTCCTTTGAGTCGATGGTCAAGAAAACTTTTAAAACGAGATTTGAAGAGCGTTCTCTTTTAGAACGGGTAAGGAAGAGTCGAATAGTTCTGTTAGAAAAGAAGCTGGTCCTAGCCTTACTTTCTAAAACCGGTCCCGCAAGTCTAACAAGGGAAGGGTCTGAAGCGTATGTCTGAAAAGGGGGTGCGAGTCATATAGGGGGAATCCTCACCCCTCAATTGGTTTGAAAATGTGTTTATTTTTTGCCAAGTCGCTAAACCCAAGGTGTGGGGGGTCACAATGGGATACGGCGCAGCACGCGTTTGGGGGTCTTGTACGCCCGCGATGCTTCTGCAGCCAGTGGCTCGGAGCGCAGGTGGGTAGAGGGTTGGCTCGTGCGAGGGAGGTCAGGGGTTTGGTTTCTCTGCGCTGTTGAATCTTTGCATTTCTACTACTTGGTTGAGATTTGGGGGATTCTGACGTCTATACCATTTTCAGACGTTTTCTGCGCATTTTTCCAACTGTACGCTGTGGGCGCGTGTAGCGCAGTCGGAGGAGGCGCGACTGTCGCGTGCACCCGATACCAGGTTCCTGGTTCGGATTTCCCGCCCAGGCCAACCAAGCCTTCCATCCCTCCAGGGTCGGTGAATTGGTACCAGATTTGTCTGGGAAGGATAAAGCGCTGACTTGTTCATCGGCTGGCCACCGCAAGTCATTGTATGGCCAAATACGCATTCATGTCGCCTCCGCGATATCCCGTAGAAGTAGAATGCGCTGGCGCATCCCAAAAGGGATTGAGTAACGCCGTCCTTTATCCTTTATCCTTTATCCTTTACGCTGTGGCATTCAACATGGTGATAAATGTTCAGCACCAGTGATACACAGGTACAAAGTGCCTGTGTAGTGAATCGTGGTGTCTTCCTCCATGGTTATGAGCACACAACCGAAATCCAATTGAAGACGTACCCTTTCCTCCGAAACAAGAGTTTCATCCGAAAACGTTATTATATGCCCACTGCTTGCTCACTTCTCCACGTCCATCAGTTCATCTTGCGGATCCCAATCTTCCTCTTCTTCCACCACTTCCAGCTGTTCGTCTTCGTCAACTTCAAGTTGAGGTGCTTCAAAGTCCTTGAGTATGCTGGCCATCCGCTCGGCGAGCTTGATTTCTTAACTCGAAGATTCCTTGTCTTAAGATGGGCCACACTTCAGCGTGAGCAGGTGGATCACCACTCGACCGCCGGCGAACATTGTTGGTGTTAGGTTCTAGAAAACCTTCAGCACACCTCTGATTTCCACGTGACAGGCAGACATGAGAGAAAGAGTGTATCGATGCCGTTTAGCTTAATTTGCGGGATCCGCACAGCTCGTTTCTCATTTGAACCACCTCCGACGTCACAACGCGGTCTCCTTTGAAAATCCGAGCAGGATGGTTTTTCCCGAGGCCTTTGGTCCATGCATGGAAACAGACTGTGAGGAGCCTGTAGCCTTTATACGCTACCCGTAAGGTGCCCAGTGGTGCCTCATGCACTTTGTACCTGAGTATCACTGGTGTTGAACACTTACATCACCATGTTGAATACCACAACGTACCGCTGGAAAAATGCGCAGAAAACATCTGGAAATGGTATAGACGTAGACGTCCCCTCAAATCGCTACCAATCAGCTGAAATGCGAAAGTGCAGCAACGCAGAGGAGCAAAACCCCTGACTTTTCTCGCATGAGTCAACCCTCTACCCACCTGCGCTCCGAGCCACTGGCTACAGAGGCATCGCGGGCGTACAAGACCCCCAAACGCGTGCTGCGCCGTATTCCATTGCGAACCCTTACTCCTTGGGTTTAGCGACTTGGCAAAAAATAAACACACCTTTATACTAATTGAGGGGTGGAGATTCCTCCTATATGACTCGTTCTCCTCGTTCAGACATACGCTTCAGACCCTTCCCTTGTAAGGCCACCATTTCTAGCCCGACTGGAAGTGAAAACGAAGAACTGGTGCAATGGAACATTGACAATACCTTTAAGGACATATCATACTGTAGAACTCGTGTTCAGCTATTGCATGTACCTGTTCTGTATGAAAGGATAGTAAAACCTAGCATTCAAGCTTAATCGAAGTCAGTTACGTCATAAATTTGGCTAAACCAGTTCATCAGCTATGCTCAAGAACTTCTCAACCTAGCTTTCATAAGTAAGTTTAAAAATTTGAAACAAACTGCTTTACTTTTATGAAATCTTATAGAAGATTTTAAGGCTTTATCGATATTTCTTCAACACCACGCTTTACGCACGATCTTCTCAAACCTTTTAGTACATCTTAGTCACGAATTCTTTCTCGGGTATTTCCAGCAAGGACTCATTAGCAAGATCCCAAAATTAGCATGCGCCTCGGAAATACATACTAAAGGCCTCTAAGGCCTCTGTTATACTCCCGCGGGAGCATCCGCGGAACGTCCGCGGACCAATGGTGCACGGCGGAGGCAGGCGTGGCGAGGCGCGGCGATTGGCCAGGTGAGGAGTCTCGGCGCGATTCCCGCCCTTCCGCGGATGCTCCCGTGGGAGTATAACTCAGGCCTAACAAGGGAAGCCCATGAACTTCCCCAAAAGATCCTCAACGAGACCTATATGGTCTTGTAGAGCATCGCAGAAAGATCACAGAACTATGTCTCGCTTTTGCTAAGGGTCACTAGGTGGTCCAAAAATGGCAAGCAACGGTATCGCTTCAGTGCGGGCTGAAATGGCAAAAGTGACACCTGGAATGGCCCTGTCGTGCGCAGAACTTGACATACAAAAGGTTTGGAGCTCAAATTGAAGTTAGATTATAGTAAAATGATAATTTCCTACGTTTCCTAGACGAAGCTGCATACAGTGAACATTCAAGTGATTCATTTGCAACGGTGGTGGCAGCGACTGGATGGTCGAGTGGATAGCGAGTCGGACTTGTGGGTGGGGGTCGAAGGTTCGGTTCTGGGGCTGTCCATGCGGTTTGCTCTGTAGACTGCTCTCGTTTTTGCAACTGAAGAGTACATTTTGGCTGCGGTAGGTTACCGTATTGTTGGCTAGTGCTGAATAAAAATGACGCAGTCACGAGCACCGATTTCGCCCAGACTTCGCCTATGGGAATTATTTAAGCTGCTGACCACGAATGTATCGCAGACAGCTGAAATAATGGAGGTTGCGAGCGAGAAGAGTAAAAAGCAGTCTGTAAAGAAAGCCGAAGAACGGTGATCGTGTCTTGATGATGGATGAAATCAATATTTGTCGATCGTGTTCGCCAACAAGGTGACAGCGAGACCAAAACTAACATTCGAAAGCGGTCATATGGGGACAGCATCTGACGAGAGCTTCCTCACCGAGACAAGCATTGTTTAATGGACGTGCGACATCACCAAACACGACAAAACTAGCTTCTTCAACATCTGACAACAGGTTGAAAGTGAGGTTAATAAGCGAAGAAGGTACTATATGAAAGCCAAAATGTACTCTTTGTTTGCAGAAATGAGAGCAGTCCACAAAACAAACCGCATGGACAGCCCCACAATCGAACCCTCGACCCCCTCCCGTAAGTCCGCTTCGCTATCCACTCGGCCATACAGTCACTGAAACCACCGTCGGAAATGAATCACTTGAATGCACACTGCAGCTTCGTCTAGGAAACTCAGAAAATTATCGTATTAGGTTGGAAAAAAAGTCTTTTCATTTTTTTCAAAGATTTATTACTTCACAACTACAAAGTCAAATCAACTGAGATAAACTCTATTTTGTCCCACTACACTTCTCCAAAGACTGGGTAATTTTCCAATTCCTCTCGCTTAAACGACTGCAGTTCTGGAGTCGAACCATTGCTGAATCCAATTTTTGAGGTCATCATCCGTTCCAAAATATTTCTCTCCAATTTCTTGCTTGAGAGCACGGAAGAGATGGTAGTCGGCACGAACGAGGTTAGGGCTATACGGTGGATGTGGCATTACCTCCCAGCCCATCTCCTTTATTGTTTCTCTTGTGAGTCTTGCAACATGTAGTTTTGCATCGTCATGCAGGATCATCACCTTCGACTTCTCCGGCCTGTTTTCTTAGAGAGTTGCGACGACTTTGTGGAGTTGGCCGCAGTATGTGACAGCAGTAAGTGTCTCTCCACTTCTGAGAGTTTGCCGATAAATCACTTCTCTGATATCCCACCAAACACTCAAGAGAATCTTCCTTTCGTGAACATTGGGCTTGAGATCAGACTTAGGGCTCTCTTCCTTTTGTACCCATTGCCTTTTCCTCGGAAGTTGGCACACAGAACCCAGGACTCTTCGCCTGTCACAATCCGTGGAAGAAACGATTTTCTTCCTTATCTGGACAGAAGAGAAGCAGCGATGGAGAGCCGTCGACCTTTCTGAGTGTCTGACAGGGCATGTGGAATCCAAGCTCCAAATTTCCATGAAAGCCAAGATTCTTCAGATGGATTCCTACTATCCTATGAGACACTTCGAGCTTCTCTGCCAGCTGACGTGTCGTCTGCCTACTATCGGTACGAAGAAGATGGCGTAGTTCAGTGTCGTCCAATCGAGCTGGCCTTCCTGACCATGCTTTGCCCTCAGTGAATAATCTCCCTTTAAAGACTTTCCGAACCACTCATAACAGGCGCGATGAGTAGTAGATCCTAAGCCGTATCTATGGTTAATTTGGTGTGCTGCCTGACGTGCTGCGGATTCTTTAATGAATTCATGAAGAATGCCGTGCTGAAAATGGCCATGAGGTAGATCTGGCATTGAGTTCGGAAGATTGGATGGATAACGAATTACAAGAAGGGTCTTGACCTGTGTCCGCGTGCGGACGGTAGACAAGTGTGATAGGATTACGAAATCAGCAATCAACATTGGCTAGTGCGTTTACAAGGGGAAGGGTAAAAAAAAAATTCGAAGTGTGAAGAGACTTTTTTTCCAAGCTAATATTATTGTAATCTAACATTAGTTTGAGCTCCAAACCTTTTGTCGGTCAAGCTCTGAGCACGACAGGGCCATTCCATGTGTCACTTTTTTATCAGCCTGCCCTGAAGCGATACCATTTTTCTTCCCATTTTTGGGCCACTCAGTGGACCGTAGCAAAAGCGAAGCACAGTTCTGTCATCCTCGTCCGGTGCCCTACAAGACCATATAGGTCTCGTTGAGAATCTTTGAGGGAACTTCATGGGCTTCACTCGTAAGTGAGGAATAGTTGCTAAGGCTCAGGAATAGTACAGCCTTAGTGACGTGCCACATATCCCAGGCAGCTGATGAGGTTTATAGAAAGAGGATAAACCGTGCGAATTATCATTTAATCGAAGGATATTACAAGGTCACATGCTAATACATCACCGGGGTTCATAACCGATTATAGAATCTGTTACAGGATGCAAGAGGATATTATAGAAGGATTATAGAATGCAGCTTTCCTATACGTCATACAAATGCAAATATAAAAGCGCAGTTATAGTTTCTTGTAAAGCAAAGTTCAACGTATACTGTATTTGCATGATCATTCAAGCCTACCACGTGACATTTTCGACAAGGTCATGGCGCAGTCTAGGCATTCGACAAGATATTTTTTGCATTCTTGGTGTTTACTATAGAAAATTGTAGAGCGTAAATAAATGAGGCTGAAGGATGTGATGGATGGACAATTTAAATACGACAATTTGAAAACCTTGGCAGTGCTCATATTATTTAAACATTGTCTTAGATAAGAGCATTCAGGCGACCCAAAATCAATCGATATTGATTTAGCCTGTGATCAGTTACATAGTACGGACCGGCTGTTCAATTTTGTTTTGCATTTGGAAACCCATTTGTTGTCCAACAATACTAACATCACTCTCATCAAAAATGAACAGCTTTAGGCGAAAATCAATGTTATTGATCAATAACATTGATTTTTGCCTAAAGCTTTCAAAAAATTTCTCTGTTAGCATATACGTTCCTAGAGTAAGATACTTCAGATGTTGCGAACTATTCATTAGACATTGTTGAGAGTGCTGTATTTCTTATGTGCACTAATTGTGTTGTGTTTCTGTTGTAATTTTATCACACGAACATAGTCGTGTAATAAATAAATAAATAAATAAATAAATAAATTGATGTCTACAACACCTCGTAGAAGTAAAATGCGTGGCGCATTCAAAAAAAAAAAAAAAGATTGCTTAGCAGTCCTTTATCTTTTATCCAACGATGACTGATGTTGGAGCAGGAAGCATTATTTACATTAGGTGGACAATCATCAACAACAATCGATTAAAAGAATAAAGGATGGCGTAACTCAATTCCTTCTGGGATGCGCCACGCATTGTACTTCTAAGAACTGTCGTTGAGACGGTTTGAATGCGTCGCTGGTCCAAACAAAAATCTATGTTAATAAATAATCGTAAAATCGATAGTAATCGATAGGTATTGATTAGTTCATCGGTTTTGTTCAAGAAAGCTTTACAGTTAGGTGCATGTACGCTGCGCTTTTACCTTTAGTTAACTTTGCAATCGGGGCACGTGACAGAGACATGGCTAGATATCACTTTCAATTTTGTAGGTATGACCATATATAGAAATATTGATCGGAAGATTACCTTGTATTGTTTGACTCTCCGGCGTCAATAAGAAACATTTTCTGACCACAGCCGACCAAATACGTATTCGTTCCCTGAAATATTGCTGAAAAGCTCTTTCTGTACATTAACAGCAGCCCGTAACCTCAGCTGGTCTCCCTAGTACCTGCAGCGTAAACGGCCCAGGATTCTGCCCAAGAATCCTAGTCACATTCGGACTGATCTGGACGACGTCGTCCATGGGCGTCAGATCATCACGTGGTCTTCTCTTGGTGAAACGTCTCGTGTAGTGATAGTAGAGGTATCCAAACACGCACGTAGTAAGGAAGTCCAAGTATCGCCGAAAAAGAGTCCAATAGTTCATTTTTTCGATGGCGAGGAGAGATCGCTGAAATGTGCAGTAAAGTAGTAAAATAGGAAATTTTTTCGTATGAGGCCGAAACTTTCGTTCACTGAAGAGGGTGCAGAACAACTACAGACACATGGATTCGTAGAATTAACCACCTACTACCACTATATTTGAAAAATTTTGGTGCTACAATTGCTTTAAAGACTGTTGTGTCAACATATAACGTTTAGCGTTAATTATTTATTTCTATTGTTACATATTTATTCGTCGTTTGTTTAATCATGATCCCAACAGTGTTCTTTTCCTATTTCTATTTTGCAGTGGCCAATCGATAGTCCGAGTCAATGTTTTATCGATCCTAGATGGGATTCGGAAAGTTGTCGACCCGGAAAAGGGTCGAAGGCAAAGTTGAACTCGGCGAAACCCTACCAACCAAATAAGTCAATACCGGGTGGACACGAGAGAGGCTCATCCACTGACTGCGCTACACCGCGTCGAAGCTTTCTAATATCTCTTATGAAACACCTGCTAAAGTTTTTGATGGAGTAACTAAACATTCCCGCACCAAAATTACCAAATTTTATGCTCAAGCTGTGACTCGGATCAAGCACAGAGGGCTCTTTTTATCACAGCAAATGCTGGAACAACTGGTATGATTAATTGGGTAGATGTAAATTATAGATAAGTCATCACTTCAACTTCTCCCCGTCTTGACGCAAAATGGTTCTGATAACACTGTCGCTTTTCAAAGGTGTTCCTGGAACGCGACGCCACGGCTGTGTATGGAGCGATTTCGTAGAGCTGGGTGACGCCTCCATAAGAAGAACGGTGGATCAATAGAATACCGCTCCTATCTTTCGGTTGTTGGGCGGAACAGACGCAAAAAACCGCTATTTTCGCGTTAGAACTCTCTTCAAACGGACCTATTCAAAAAGCAAAAGTTGCAGTCCAGATTCAATGTGGGCGATCTATCCAATGATGTAAGTATCATCCAGTGGTTTTAGAAATATATAGTTTTGATGACTTGTAGGACTTGGATCTTTTCGGTGCAATTATTAGGTTGTCCGGAAAGTTTTTAGACTAATTGCATGGCAAGATTTAAAACAACGCATCTTTGCCAGCTGAAATTGTGAGCGAGCCGGACTCAAGAGATTTGTGTTTCATGTCCTGTGTATGTAAATGTCAGCAGCATGTGCGACATATCGTCTCCTGTTCCCAGTGGTGCCTTCGCAATGGACGACAAGGAGATGCTCTACCGACCAGCAGCTCTCCTTCTACAGTACCGCTCTGGCCGATGCGCGAGCGAGGCCCATCGCTTTCTACAGGGGACAATGAAGGAGCAAGCCCCCTCTCGGCCGACGTGCTTCAATTGGTACGGCAATTCGACAACGGTGCTCGACCTGTTCTTTCTGTACGCGAACTTTCAGACCTTACAAATACTCCTGTGTCTACGGTACACGATGCCCTTCGGTCTTCTGGCAAAGTCGCGAAGTTGCCTCGAGTCGTACCACATGCTTTGACGGCTAAGGACAAACGGAAGCGTGTTGATACCTGCACTTCTCTCCTCAACCGTCGCCGCACATTTGCTTGGATCGACTCGATCGTCACGATGGATGAAAAGTACTGCGTCTACGACAATTTGGTGCGTCGCAAGCACTGGGTGGACTTCGATTAGTTGCCTCAACCACAGCCGAAACGTCCTGATCACGACAAAAAGGAGTTGCTTTCCTTCTGGTGGGACATCAATGGCCCAGTATTCTTGGAATTGGTTCCTACCGGTTCCATGGTAGACTCGAACGCGTTCTGCGCTCAGCTGGAGAAAATGAGTGAAATCCTACGTAATCGCAATCCCAGAAGAGGAAAATTCTTCTTCTCATGGATAACGCCAGACGTCACACAGCAAAGAATACGCAGAGGAAGCAGAAGAAATTGGAGGAACTCGGGAGTGAACTGGTACCCCATCCGCCGTACTCACCTGATCTTGCACCCAGTGACTACCACGTTTTCTGGTCGCTGCAGTCTTTCTTAGCTGGAAAAAAGTCCGCTAATCGGGAGGATTTCAAAAGTGGTGTCAACAACTTCTTGCTGTCCAAGTCTCCGGAGTTCCTCGCTTGTGGTATTCGCTCTCTACCGGAAAGATGTGACAGATCATAATGGTATTTTGTTGAATGATAGTGGTTATTAATAAAGTTATTAACTACACATTGTTCCCAGACATTAGTATAAAAGCTTTCCGGACAACCTACATAATATCTCGAGCGATAGGAGAAGGGTCGCCGCCGTCAGGTTTCATAGATCTCAGACATTTTTTTCTAAAACCATGTATGATACCTACATCATTGGATAGATCGCCCACATTGAATCCGGACTGCAGCTTTTGTTTTTTGAATAGGCCCGCTTGAAGAGAGTTATGGGAAAAGGGCAAAAACGGCGGTTTTTGTGCCTATTCCGCCCAAAAACCAAAAGACAGGAGCGATATTGTAGTTCTGAAAATAGCCACAGGACATTGCACGATCTTCCGACTCTTTCGTGACTTTTTCGATACGAACCATTTTGAACAGCGTCTCATCTGTATCGGTGTTTGACAGTAAAGGGCGTATGGCAGCGCAATCGGAGCGGAAGCGGGCTGTCGCTTGAAAACATTGTCGAAGTTGTCGGATCGGAACTTGCCCAAGCCATCCACATTCACATACCTCCGGATTCGGTGGATTGGTGGAAGATTTATTGGTGAAAGGTGCAAAACTATAAAACACTGCAATATCCGATTTGACCATCACATCGACAGACCACCGCAATTCATTGTACAATTTGGTTAGCATGAGGTGTGTAAATTTGAGAAAAAATTGAGATTTTGAGGGATGCGATGGAGCCAAATAATAGGTGAAAGCTTTTCGCGGACGGGTGACCAACTGTCCTCCAGTAGTTTTATAGAATTTTAAAGAAGAGCGAGCATATCAAACAGATTTTTTCCAACCGAATAGAGCAGTTCAATGAAAAGCTATGGGAGCCCTTGTATATATTGGTTACGAGCGTTTGCACGAGAAATGAGGTGAAGCAAATGAACAGGTGACCGACTTTTCTCCGACAGTTTAACAGAATTTTAAAAGTAAAGAAACACATATAAACAGGATTTTTTCCAACAGAGTAGAGCGAGCAGTCAAATAAAAAGCTATGTTCACGCTTGTATTAGTTTCGAGGAAACATCTACACGAGAGATGATGTAGAGTAAAATCTGTAAAAATCAATTTTGGGAGCGACGTTATAAATTTTCGGATGGCGTCATTATAGTTTCCGTAGGCAGTGTGCAGGTCAAAGACGCATTTGTGCTTAGCTGTAGCCATGAAATCTCGCAGAAGTAGAAAGCGTGGCGCTTTATACGAGCGATTGACCAACGCCTACACGTATCCTTTACCGTACGTATCCTTATAAATAAAGACAAGATTTCTGTTGTTCTAAAAACTTCATGCCGGTACATTCTTGGAAATCTCAAAGAATGGTCTATTTCGTCTATGGTTAATGGAGCACCTCTGTGGCGAGGACAGTTTGAAAGTTATGGCGGTCAACTGAGGGTGAATTGGTGAAGAGGAAGGACAACTGTTTGCTCTAAGAAGGTCACCAAGAGGTGAAAGGATTTCCTCTCACGGGTGGCTAACTTTTCTCCTGTATTCTAACGAGACCTTGAACGGTACCGTTCGCGATTTTCCTCGCGCGTAGCGTTTGTAATATGAAACAAAATAAATGACATGCAACATCACCTCATTCAGTCATATTAAATCATCAGACCGCTTGCAGGTTCAGAATATCTCAAGCTCCGTCGTCCTACATACGCGCATATCAGAGCTGTTTTTTAATCAATAAGGATAAGAATAAAAGATAAAGGACGGCGTTATTCAATCCTTTTTGGGATGCGCCACGCATTCTACTTCTACGGGATATCGTGGAGGCGATTTGAATGCGTATTTGGCCATACCATCAAAGACTTGCGGTGGCAAGCCGATGAACAAGTCAGCGCTCTATCCTTCCCAGACAAGTCTGGTACCAATTCATCGACCCCGGAGGGATGGAAGGCTTGGTCGGCCTGGCGGGAAATCCGAACCAGGAACCTCGTATGTATCGGGTGTACGCGACAGTCGGCGCCTCCTACGACTGCGCTACACTAGCCCTTTTTAATCAATACTCTTTCTAATGACACTTGGTTTTTTCTTTTATTTAAGAAGTTTGCGGTCGAAAATTTTACAATTTTTGGAATCACCTTTGCCTTTCATTGATTTAGACAACAAGTTTGATTACCACCTGAAATTACACATAGGTGCGTGTTAGCGCAGAAGAAGGAGGAGTCTGTTGACGTGTGATCCCCATCTGACAAGGGAAGTATACTAGGTGACTATGGGACTTTGAGATGAGACGTACATCACTGGATGCGGCTTCGAACGATGATTCCAAATATGTGTTCCGTTTCTGCTGTGCGCATCTGTGAACAGAGTTATGGACCTTTTTCGTAGCAGGCTCCTCTGCCCTCTAGGTCCATGCAGAGCGGGCCAGTCACAGTGATATACGCCTCATCTCAAAGTCCCATGGTCACCTAGTATCCTTCCCTTGTGAGGTTCCTGGTTGGGGTCCCGTCCAGGTCAACAGAACTTCCCATTAATGCATGATGGATGGAATTAGTTGGGTGCGTGGAGCGCAGTCGGAGGAGGTGCCGGCTGTCGAGTGCACCCTATATCAGGTTCTTGGTTCAGCTTTTCCATCCAGGCTAACCAAGCCTTCCGTTCCTTCGACGTCGGTGAATTTGTACCAAACTCGTCTGAGAAGACTACAACACTGACTTGTCCACCAGCTGGCCACCACATGTCATTGTACATGCCAAATACACACTAAAATCGCTTGTGCGATATTCTGTAAAAATAGAATGCGAGGCGCATCCCAGGAAGGGACTGGTCAACTCCATACTTTATCCTCTACCTCCGCTTTCAAATGCAAATAAAGACTGCATTGTTTCCTGCAAGAATGTCTGGTTGCAGACCAAACTCTGGTACCAAACGGAACTACGAAGAGCCCGCTCCCAGGTATTCGATCAAACAGCGCCGGTGGTGTAGTGGCATAGCATCCTGTCCTGGTTACAGGTTCGAGTCCCACCTGGCGCTACAGTTTTCAAAGGAGTCAAACCGAACATTTTTCAACGACGTGTAGCTATTAACTGATACAATATCAGCTTTTTGTGAATTGATAAAAACGAGCTGAATCAATTCATTGGAATAACCGCTCCTTGAAAAAAACTGCGTGCTCTGTTTATGAATAATAGATCAGTGAACTTTTGAACAGAACTGACTAGTTTTCCATGCGATTAGTCACATTTTTCTGTGAAACATGCGCCCAAGCTTTTTCCGTCGTGAAACAACGACGGAGACGGTCTTTTCGCAAAGGAGCAGATGTTCCCCCAGCAGCTGGACAGAAGCGAAGAAAGAAGAAGCCGCTAGAATTCAGAATATGCAGACGCCTTTTTTGCTTGACTAGACCTCCCAGCTGGTCTCTTTGATGCAACAGGAACAAGGCGAGTTTCTTTTATGCGCTGCTACAGGAATTTCCGATGGTCGAGGACACATTGGCGGTGACAGCTTTTTCATGAGAGGGCAGATGGCTCTCAAGCAGTCGGATGTGTCACTAGGAAAAACCGCTCTAGAGAATGCGAAATATGGCGCTGGATTTTTTCGCTTTACCAGACGTACCATCTGCGTCAGCTTCAGCCTATCGTCTTCGTCGGAAAATAGCAAACCATCTGTCCCTTAGTCAGTCTGATGACAGCCAACTGGAAGGACCGTGCCTGAAGGGATCAAATTTGAAAAAAGGAACCGTTTTAAATTTCTACCTTATTTTTGCCGCTCGATCTAATTGCGAGAACAATATTTATTGTATGTTCACATATGGGGGCGTGTAGAGCAGTTGGAGGAAGTGCCGTCTGTCGCGTGCACCCGATATCAGGTTCCTGGTTCGGATCTCCTTCCCAGGTCAATCAAGCCCTCAATCCCTCTGGGATGGCAGAATTGGCAGCATACTTGCCTGGAAGGATAAGGTCCACTACCACCACGATGGGACAGAAGGTGCGGCACATCCCAAACAGAGACTGTCTCACGCCTTCATACCTTTATCATTTATTACCTTCCACCTATCAGCCTCCCTAAAGGCCCAACTGAAGAATGCTGGCTCTGAGACAGCGAAGCACAAGCAATGTACGCGATCCCTAGTTTAAATCAATTCTGACCAGAAATCAACAATACTGATTGGTACTTATTGGCTGATCGGTAACGCTTCCTTGTTGAGAATTTCACCAACTGCCCAACACGTCCAGCATTTCCCGCCTCTAACGGTCAATTCTTACCGAACGTTGACAAAATCAATCGACATTGGCTGAACGACCGAATCTGTCGAATCGACACCGTTCACTCCAGATGAGGCCTATCCATTGACCATTATATTTCCAGCCCAGGCCATTCAAACCTTTCATGCCGTCAGAATCGGCGAATGATACCAGACTTCTCTGGAAAGATAGAGCGCTAGCTTGTTCATCGGATGGCCACCGCAAATCATTGTATGGCTAAATACGCATTCAAATTGCCTCCACGACATGTAGAAGTAGAATGCGTGGCGCATCCCAAAGTGGATTTACGAACGCCGGCCTCCTTTGTCCCCGATGACGGATCTAATCTGCTGTGGTGCTAGTCGGTCTTGGAGCTCTTTGGTGTGGTATTACCCGACAAGATCGATGTAAAAAGTTCATGCTTTTGCCGACATGCTGTAATGCATTCCTGGCGAGAGCGTCAGAGCCGAACAAACTCGTTCCGGTCATCTGTCACTCTGTCGTTCGGCAACGTCGGCTGCTGTTCCTGCGTTCACATCGGTGGTTTTCAAGCTTTGCGACACCAGACGCGGACTACCACCGAACTCGTCGTTTGACACAAATAAGTGCCTTTGGCAGTTAATTTTTTCGGTACACACAGTCGGAGCAGCAACCAACTCATGGAGAAATCTCCAAAAAATAAACGACACATCTAATAGCAGCATAATTTGGTAGCCCACTGGTCAAATGTTGAGTAAGTAGAACTATTTTTCAGCCTGAACTTTCTGATAACCATTTTTTGTGAACATGCATTGAATAAGTCCTACATGGTGAGGAGCCTCCAAAGTTGCGGTGACCTTTTGAGATGCAATTTTTACGGAATGTACGGTGCTGTGTGGGGAGTCCAAAACAGTAGTTAATTTTTTTAGAATGCTCTTCTGTGGTCGAAAAAAAGGCGAGTAGAAGCGTGAGCGTGAAGTCCATCACGCCCTGCTGCCATCCTACCGAATGTGGTCGGTTGGTGCAGTGGATAGCGATGTCGCCTCTCGGTCGCACCGAGTGGGCTTTACGGTTCGATCCCCGGTGTTGCTATAGTTTTTGCACACATCGGATCGTTATTATTATGTGCTAGCGTAATCACAGGAGTCAATTTAATGGTTTTAAGTATTTACCGGTATCAAACCAAATTCATGACCCTGAAGTGAATGTGTTTTTGCGCATTTATGGTATCGTTGCTGATATGATACGGTGCAAATACGATCAGAAAGGTAACACAAATGAAAGCAAAAAGAGCTACATTTACTTATACCCTATATCACTCGCACAGGAATTGCAGTAGCGGTACTATCCGGGCCGAGTTCACGCTCCTCGGCCAATCACAAATGAGTTGCTCTGTTGGGACGGTAATGAAAGGAACTTCGGGATTGGTCGCTGCCGAGGAGCAAGTGCAGTCTCCATCCACGGCAACGTGAGTTCCCGGATATTGCATAGAACTTTAAAATTCGTTAGGAGCCTTAAAATAGGGTAGCCATGTTGCTTCTCAATCATGAAACAGTTTCTTGTCTGGGAAGTTTCAAAAACTCGGCGGCATTAAGAAAGCATAGATAACGCCGCGATTGAGCAAAATTTTGCGTATGCTATACAGTTGTGCTCAAACGAATTAAAAGGATCTACCACTATATCCATCATCCATCATCTACCACTATATCCACATCTACCACTATCTATCCCTTAAGTCTCGCCCCGTCCCTTCGGGCAGTCTGGCTGGCTGCCCGGAGTACCCCGCCCGCACGACAGAGCCTGACTAGCTACCCGTGTTGTATTCCAGTCAAACACAGCAGCACTAAAGGGCCTCATTCCCCTGACCCCGAAAGAGCCCCCATTTCTGCAGCGATGGGAAGGACGAGTACGGAGAGGCTGCTAAAATCTCAGGGCCTAACCAGGCTGCGCAAACTGAGAAGGACTAGGATGACGATCTGTACTTACAACGCCCGCACGCTTGCGTCGGAAGCATCCGTCGAGGACCTGATGATGCAAGCCAGGAAGATCAAGTACGACGTCATCGGACTGACCGAGACGAGAAGACACCACCCCCTACACGCCGCCTACGACTCCGGAGAAGAACTGTTCCTCGGAACATGCGACAGCAGGGGAGTAGGCGGCGTTGGTGTCCTCGTCAACACGCACTTGGCCATGAACATCGATTCGTACGAGTCTCTGACAAGCCGAATCGGACGTCTGCGACTGAAGCGATGTGGCTCCGTGCCAGCCTTGACTGTGTTCGTCGCGTATGCCCCAACATCCGACTACGACGACGAAGACGTCGAGGCCTTCTACGTGGAGCTGGAGAAGTTCTATAAGGAAGATCACACCTTCTACAAGGTGATCGTCGGCGACTTCAACGCCAAGATCGGGCCACGAAGGTCGCCGGAAGAACTTCACATCGGAACCCACGGTTTGGAGTGGAACGAGCAAGGTGAAAGGCTGTCTGAGTTTATCATGTCGTCCAAGACCATCCATGGAAACTCGCAGTTCCAGAAGCCTCCCTCCCTACGATGGACCTGGGAATCCCCCGGTGGCCAGTTCCACAACGAGATCGACCACATCATCTTCAATCGCAAGTATTGCCTGACCGATGTCTCCGTTGTCCCCAAGTTCTACACGGGATCGGACCACCGCCTCCTTCGCGCGAGGTTCCGCTTTTCGCGTCAAGGAGAGAAGGCCGCGAAGTTCAAGAAGAGGAGTCCCAGAACGACCATCAACTGGGATCTCTACACCTCTCTTGCCGGCCTTTGGGAAGATGCCGTCATGGACAACGTCGACGAGGAATACGATCGCTTCGTGCACCATCTCCACGATAGTGCTAAGGGAGCCGAGAGCTTGAAGACCACCAAGAGACGCCTGTCTCCGGAAACTCTCGAGCTGATACGCCAGCGTGGAGCAGCACGTGCGTCAGGCAACTATCAACTGACGTCCGAGCTTGCAAAGCTATGCAGAGCGGCGATAAAGGAAGATCTGAAGGAGAGAAGGGCGGAAGTGTTGGCTGAAGCAGCAGAGGCAGGGCTGAGCATCCGCAATGCCCGCCGGAACTTCGCCAACTTCAAGACCAAGATGACCGCTCTCCGACGTCCTGACGGAACCGTCACCTCTTCCAGAAGGACCATGGAGAAAGTCATCCACGACTTCTACTCCGATCTCTTCGATAGCCACGTCCACCTGCCCCTACGCCATCTTCCGCAGGATGGATACGTCATCCCCTCTGTTCTCCCTTCCGAGATCCGACACGCCATCTCGTCGGTGAAGAAACGTACAGCACCCGGTCCTGACAGGATCAGAGCTGAACACCTGAAGAACCTCCCGCCAGCGCTTATCAACACCTTGGCGCGGCTCTTCACACGCTACCTGTCCGAATGCAAGGTTCCATCTCAGTGGAAGACCAGCAAGACCGTCTTGCTGTACAAGAAGGGAGACGTGCACGACATTGGCAACTATCGCCCGATCTGCCTGTTGTCCGTAGTCTACAAGCTGTTCACTCGAGTCATCCTGAATAGGATTAGTAGAACGCTGGACGAAGGACAGCCATGCGAACAAGCAGGATTTCGGAGAGGATTCAACACGATCGACCACATACACACCATTACGAAGCTCATCGAAGTGTCGCGAGAGTACAAGCTGCCGCTGTGCCTTACGTTCATTGACCTGAAGAAGGCATTCGACTCCGTCGAGACTGAAGCGGTCATGGAAGCCCTGCTCACCCAGGGCGTTCCTACTCAGTACATCAAAGTCCTTCGAGAGCTGTACAGTGGATTCACGACCAAGATCTCACCATTCTACAACGACGTCGTCATTGACGTGAAGAGAGGGGTTCGACAAGGGGATACCATATCCCCGAAGCTCTTCAGCGCCACCCTCGAAAACGTCATGCGCGAACTAGAATGGGATGACATGGGAGTGAAGGTCGACGGCCGGCAACTGCACCATCTTCGCTTCGCTGACGACATCGTTCTCATAACACCGAGCATCAGTCAGGCGGAGCGAATGCTGGCCGACTTCGATCGTGTATGTGGAAGCGTTGGACTGCAGCTGAATCTTACGAAGACGATGTTCATGAAGAACGGATGGGTTTCTGATGCCCCATTCTCGCTCAACGGAACGAACATCTCCGAATGCTCCAGCTATGTGTATCTGGGTCGCGAAGTCAACATGGCCAACGACCTAGCACCAGAGCTGAGCAGGAGGAAACGAGCGGCTTGGGGAGCTTTCAAGAGCGTCGAAGAAGTCGTGAAGAAAACGAAGAACGTCCGACTCCGTGCCCACCTATTCGACTCCACTGTTCTTCCTGCCCTAACATACGCCTCAGAGACCTGGGCTATACGAAAGCAGGATGAACACGCGATCAGCGTCGCGCAGCGTGGAATCGAGAGGACGATGCTCGGAGTGACACGACTCACGCAAGTGAGAGAAGGCCTCCGGAGTTCCGAGCTTCGCCGACGTTCGAAGATCAGAGACGCTGTCGCATGGGCCAAGTCGTCGAAAATTAGGTGGGCCGGCCACGTAATGCGATTCGCAGACACCCGCTGGACGAGAGCCGTCACAGACTGGATTCCGCGGGATGTCAAAAGAACACCAGGACGCCCACCAACGCGTTGGTCGGACTTCTTCGTGAAAGCCCTGAACGACCGATATGACGCTCTTCGTGTCCCTCGAGCGAGGAGGATCCATTGGACCACTCTGGCACGCGACAGGGACGAATGGAGACGCTGCTGGCGCCCGCTCGAGCAAGTCGATGATCAACGGGACGACAGGTGATACAGGTGATACCACTATATAATTGAGTTAGCTCCCTACCCTGTAGATGATGAGGCGTATCTCACTCAGGTTGGAAACCTGGCTGAGATACGCCTCGTGGAACCACGCGTAATCTCATGGAACCTCTTGCGACGCCTCCGCGTACCTCGCGCGGGCAACGTCTGCCGTTCAACATGGGGTGTTGTTACAGCAGAGGTCGCGTAGCCTCTTCCTGCTTGACACAACGGCGTCTGCGCGCGTTTCTAAGTGCCTGAATCCAGAAGACGGATTCCCTTTGTCGCACCACAATCTTCTGGAGTCAGAAGAGGAGACGCCGTCGTTCTACGACGAGGGATCGCATTCAGAATTGAGCATGAGATACTGCTGCAGCAGAGGAAGCGCAGCCTCCTCCTGCTTGACACAACGGCGTCTGCGCGCGTTTCTGAGTCCCTAAATCCAGAAGGCGGGTTCCCTTCGTCGCACCACAACCTTCTGGAGTCAGAAGAGAAGACACCGTCGTCCTACGACGAGGGATCGCATTCATAATTGAGCATGAGATACTGCTGCAGCAGAGGAAGCGCAGCCTCCTCCTGGTTGATACAACGGCGTCTGCGCGCGTTTCTGAGTCCCTGAATCCAGAAGGCGGGTTCCCTTCGTCGCACCACAACCTTCTGGGGTCAGAAGAGAAGACACCGTCGTCCTACGACGAGGGATCGCATTCATAATTGAGCATGAGATACTGCTGCAGCAGAGGAAGCGCAGCCTCCTCCTGGTTGATACAACGGCGTCTGCGCGCGTTTCTGAGTCCCTGAATCCAGAAGGCGGGTTCCCTTCGTCGCACCTCAACCGTCTGGGGTCAGAAGATCGAAAAGAAAGGAAGCAGAGGTCACATCGTCGTCGTACGACGACCGGCCGCATGCAGTACTCAGCATTATCCCATGTTGAACGGAAAAGTTTACACGCGACAGGTACGCCTCTGCGTACCTCGCGCGGGCAACGTTTGCCGTTCAACATGGGATGTTGTTGCATCAGAGGAAGCGCATCCTCTTCCTGCTTGACACAACGGCGTCTGCGCGCGTTTCTGAGTCCCTGAATCCAAAAGACGGATTCCCTTTGTCGCACCACAATCTTCTGGAGTCAGAAGAGGAGACGCCGTCGTTCTACGACGAGGGATCGCATTCAGAATTGACCATGAGGTGCTGCTGCAGCAGAGGAAGCGCAGCCTCCTCCTGCTTGACACAACGGCGTCTGCGCGCGTTTCTGAGTCCCTAAATCCAGAAGGCGGGTTCCCTTTGTCGCACCACAATCTTCTGGAGTCAGAAGAGGAGACGCCGTCGTTCTACGACGAGGGATCGCATTCAGAATTGACCATGAGGTGCTGCTGCAGCAGAGGAAGCGCAGCCTCCTCCTGCTTGACACAACGGCGTCTGCGCGCGTTTCTGAGTCCCTAAATCCAGAAGGCGGGTTCCCTTCGTCGCACCACAACCTTCTGGAGTCAGAAGAGGAGACGCCGTCGTCCTACGACGAGGGATCGCATTCATAATTGACCATGAGGTGCTGCTGCAGCAGAGGAAGCGCAGCCTCCTCCTGCATAACACAACGGCGTCTGCGTGCATTTCTGAGTCCCTGAATCCAGAAGGCGGGTTCCCTTCGTCGCACCTCAACCGTCTGGGGTCAGAAGAAGGGACACCGTCGTCCTACGACGAGGGATCGCATTCATAATTGAACATGAGATACTGCTGCAGCAGAGGAAGCGCAGCCTCCTCCTGCTTGATACAACGGCGTCTGCGCGCGTTTCTGAGTCCCTGAATCCAGAAGGCAGGTTCCCTTCGTCGCACCACAACCTTCTGGAGTCAGAAGAGGAGACGCCGTCGTTCTACGACGAGGGATCGCATTCAGAACTGACCATGAGGTGCTGCTGCAGCAGAGGAAGCGCAGCCTCCTCCTGCTTAACACAACGGCGTCTGCGTGCATTTCTGAGTCCCTGAATCCAGAAGCCGGGTTCCCTTCGTCGCACCACAACCTTCTGGAGTCAGAAGAAGGGACACCGTCGTCCTACGACGAGGGATCGCATTCATAATTGAGCATGAGATACTGCTGCAGCAGAGGAAGCGCAGCCTCCTCCTGCTTGATACAACGGCGTCTGCGCGCGTTTCTGAGTCCCTGAATCCAGAAGGCGGGTTCCCTTCGTCGCACCTCAACCGTCTGGGGTCAGAAGATCGAAAAGAAAGGAAGCAGAGGTCACATCGTCGTCGTACGACGACCGGCCGCATGCAGTACTCAGCATTATCCCATGTTGAACGGAATACGCCAGGTACGCCTCTGCGTTTATCTCCCCAGTCCAGTATTTTCTCATGGTCAACTGTACATGGCGTGCTCGCGAGTTCGACGGAAGTCCCATCTGAAAATTTGGTTAAAACCAGGGGCCGGATTCATCAAAGTTACTGCAGTAACTTTAACGGAGGATTGTAAGCGAAAACCTCAGATAACGCGGCTTATCGCTCACCGTATCGCTTGATAAGCAGCGTTATCTGAGCTTTTGCTTACAATTCTCCGTTAAAGTTACTGCAGTAACTTTGATGAATCCGGCCCAAGGACTCAAGTCGATACCAAACGTAGTATTCACCGAGATGCTTCAGTAAATGTTGTCTTTTTGTTGTTCTGTTAACAAGATTGTTTTGAAGATCACACGTACTTTTTGTGCGAGAGTATTTTCTGAGAAAAAAGCGCAAACCTATAACCCCGCGAAGCGGGCAAGTGCGAGACACGCCGTTAGGCGTGTTGTAGCACTTGTAAAGGATAAAGGATAAAGGACGGCGTTATTCAATCCCTTCTGGGATGCGCCAGCGCATTCTACTTCTACGGGATGTCGCCTCCACGACATCCCGTAGAAGTAGAATGCGCTGGCGCATCCCAGAAGGGATTGATTAACGCCGTCCTTTATCCTTTATCCTTTAATTACTGTCGCATATTCGATATTTCTAGATTTTCAATGATCGTTCGAGTTCGAATATCGAAAGGGAGCCATATTCGAATATTATTTGAAAATCGAATAATTTTATTTGAACATCAAATAAACTTCAAATCTTTAAGCACAAGACCCGATTCGAAGAAATTGTTCGACTAATGGAATATTCGAATGAACGAAAAGTGGGATTTCATCGGTTTTAGATCAATCGAAAAATTGATGAGTGAACAATTTCTTCGGTTTAATCGCTTGAAAATTTTTGACATCGACTAAATTCGTTCAATCATTCGATCGATAACACTTCTCGAAATCACATCTATAGTATCCACCATATTTCGCATGCAAGAACTATAATCATGGCCTCCAAAGCGGCTGTTCGATAGTAAATAATTGAGACGTAGTTTATGGTCCTTTGTAAGGCGTTAAATTTCAATGCTTAAAAATTTAAAAATTCTTTATTAAGTAAAAAATGTGGCAGCCCAATTTTCAGGTACGATTCGTGCATTCGCGATGTGCGAAGGTTTTCCAAGCAAACTTAAGCGTGTGAAATATCTGTCCAAAATAAAGCTTTGAAAGAACAGAGCATAAAAATTCAGCCATTCTTCAATTGCAAAACCTTATGTAAATGGCATTTACAACCAATCAGGGAAATACTCCAAAACAAAACAATTACATGACGCGATCTCAACCAATGTCATACTCAGTGAAGGATTTCCATCTCTCCAGTAATATGCTCTTCTAGAATAGAAGAATAGATTACTAACGCATTCGCCTATTGCCTTCACAACTAAGAAGCCACAAATCATTGAAAAGCGGAAAAAGCGCGAGAGTTAGAATCGATCAATATGCCGAAGACAAGGTGAAATCGAGAGGGGCGGGATCGAACCACATTGGTGAGCCTCAGTCTCCACCTGGCGCAGGTCTCTACGTTTCACTGCGACCAGACCTCTCGAATAATCGCCGCATGACCGCCCAACTAGTTTTCTGCCCCACATATACCTCAATCAACCAGATCTCATTCGGCTCTTCTGTAGTCGGCTCGTGCTGTGCAATTAGCTTCCAACTTTTTATTGAAATTTTCATTCCAATAAAAAGTTTAAGTTTAAAGTTCGGCTTTAAGCTTTAAACTTAAACTTTTTATTAAAATGAAAACTTAATAAAAAGTGTAAGTTTAAAGTACGGTTTTCATTTATATTTTATTTTTAATTTATTTTTATTGAAATATTGAATTATCTCCGAACTTCTCAGGCTCTTTCTGGTCATCCTGTATGTGGAGGAATTCGTGGTATCTGTACTACTCGCACTAAGCGCTGAGAATGCTCGAAACGTTCGCTGATAGCAGGCCGCATCAGCTCACTGCTTCGATAACCGGCAACAAACTCCAGTACTGCAGCCGAAAGGGTAAAGGTTGCCGTAAATCAATTCCTTTACAGAATGCGCCATGCATTCTAAATCTACTCTCCATCCTGAAGGCAATTCAAACGTTTTTTGACCTATCCAATGACCTTGTAGGCCGGCCGATAGACAAGTCAGTGTGTTGCCCCTCTAGATATGTAAGTGCCAGCCCCTTCCCTAGAAATATAATATTAGGTTGTCCCAGAAGTCCCCGCCGTTTTTTTTCAACGACTCACTGCAGATTTCGCCGGCGGTCTCTTGCATAGCGCTGCATAGCTTTCGAAAGAGAATGAATTGCTCTATCAGACCATTTATTGCATTTCTTTTTTCATCATGAATTTTGTCAATTTTTAGGTTGTTGAAGTAGAAAGTGAAAAAGTGAAAAAGTAGCCATTTGCGCACTTGTTCTCTCCGCTTAGGTTTGTAATTTTTTGCACAGTTTTATATAGCGTTTGGAAGACAATGTTCTGTACTACAAGAATATGTGTAAGTGCTATTTGCTCATTTGTCCTTTATTGATTTTTAGGTTACCAAATTGGGAATTCCGACTTTTCCCCCCGAATTTTTACCAATACTCCGGTTCTGTGGTTGAACTTTTTTTGCATGGTGTTATATGTCGTTTGGAAGAGGATGTCTTGCTCAGTAAGAATTTGTGTCGCGTTTATTGGCTCCCGCTGATTTCTGTCGAATATCAACAACTGAAGAAGGAGAAGGAGTTGTTGGTGAAGACGATTTTTCTCTTTTTGGTATCACGTTGATGTTCAGTAGAAATCAATAAACGCGACACATATTCTTATAGAACAAGACATTCTCTTTCGAATGACATATAACACCAACCCAAAAACTCCAACCACAGAGCAGGAGTTGTCGGCAAAAATAACCATCCTCCTTCGGACGTCCCAATTTGATGACCTAAAAATCAATAAAGGACAAATGAGCAAAAAGCACTAACGCGTGTTCTTGTAGTACAGAACATTCTCTTCCAAATGCTATAAAAAACTGCGCAAAAAATTACAAACCTAAGCGGAGAGAACAAGTGCGCAAATGGCTACTTTTTCCCTTTTTCACTTTTCACTCCAACGACCTAAAAATTGACAAAACTCATGACGAAAAAAGAAATGCAATAAATGGATGGTCTGATAGAGCAATTCATTCTCTTTCGAAAGCTATGCAGCGCTATACAAGAGACCGCCGGCGAAATCTGCAGTGAAACGTTGAAAAAAACGGCGGGGACTTATGGGACAACCTAATACATAGTATTTGGCTGGCCCGAGTGGGACCCGAACCTTGAATCGATTCGGAAAGCAGGCGAGAGCAAACACAAATCACCATTGGAAACAGAAACCCATATTCTAAACCTTCATTTTTAACAACTACCTTCCTCGAAACAACTGCGGATTCCAGCTGAAAACGAAAAACAGCAACGTTCTGATCCTTCACTCCCTTTTGGCTGGCACATAGTGCTTGCTAACGCAGTGAGAAGAGGCGCCGGTTGTCGCCTACACCCGATCGCAGGCTCCTGGTTCGGATTTTCTGCCCTCTTCCTCTTCACTCCTCATCATCTTCTTACTGGGGTGTCAGCTCTTAATGAATATGTTGTTCACCTACTTGTTTTTTTTCTACTCTTCGTCCATCAAACCCTTAACAAATGCGGAATTGTTAGTTTTTTGTTTGTTTTAGGCGCATTTGAAATTCTTGTGCAGGAGCAAACATTAAATAAATAAATAAATAAATACCTAATAAATGAATAAAACTTAGTCTAGGGAGTGGGATCCCACCTTATTTTCCTTCCTAAAATCCGGCAGTTTTGTTCAGAAGCTTTCAAAAGTGAAACAACAGGTATGATCACAAACACTACATCTTTGTGGAAGGATATCTATGCTTGCTTCAGCTAGCTACTAAAGCTGCTAGACGTCGTAACGATGCAGGACGAACTTCCGCTTCTAGACTTGTATCCAAATCCTTTCCTTATACTTTAGTAAGCTGAGAAATTCGATGAAGTCCATTCAGATCAGAGTACGCTTCACTGAGATGTGGTCTCACCTTTGGTGTTGCACTGCTATCTTTATATTGCTATGCTCTTATCAGCCGCCAATAACGTGCAAATAGGTCACAGAAGCATCGCAGCCGAACGTGGCATGACGCTCGTTTTGTGAGTATGGTAGCGAATATAGAGTTGAATGCGTTCCAGCTGAATGAAATCTTCGATTTTCGGTAGTTTCAAGCATCTTCTTCTATGAAAATAAGAAAAACAGCTCTTGTTCTACTCTGCAGCAAGCCGCATAGCGTAATTAACCACGCCGGAATACCATCCTCTGTCATCCGGAAGGGGAAGTGAGCGATGCGAAATCGCCGCCGTTCACATCGTGGGATCGACCAAGGAATGTTGGCAGCCAGCGACGTTTGAGTGATGGAACATCCAGATTCTCGGCCCGACTATAATCCCGCGGAAGATCGTTTCGCTATAATCGCTTGTCTTGTCTTGACTGCGTCGACAACATTAGACAAGCATTACAACATCAGAAAACTGAAGATCGCAGTGTTGGCTCCATGCAGCCAATTGAGCTGCAGAATGGAATAAAAAGCTAAAAGACGGTTGTCGTTAATCGACTTTCCCTCCGTGATGGGCCACCTATTCTGCTTCTAGGCGTAATGGATGCTCATTGGATGAGCGTTTGGTAAATGCCATAGTTGTGCTTTTAAGGAGTTTTATCGAACGAATGAATGAAAGAATGAATTCGCTGCCGAAAATCGCTGAACGAATTTATTCGATATCGAAAAATTTCGAGGGAATGAACGAACAAATACACTCGCTCAACAATTTCTTTGAATGATTAAAAACCGAATAAGCTCATTTTTTCGTTTACTCGAATATTCGAATAGCTGAACAATTTGTTCATCTCAGTTTCTGTGCTTAAACATTTGAAGTTTATTCGATAATCAAATAAAATTATTCGATTTTCGAATAATATTCGAATATGACTCTCTTTCGATGCTCAAATTCGAACGAATATTCGAAAATCTAGAACTATCGAATAATCGACTAATCGAATAATTATTCAAATGAATTTTTCGAACAATTATTCAAATATGTTCGTTTGATCACATCGTAGACGTCGCGAGAGGGGAATGGACATGGCGAACCAAGAACCTAGAGACGTTAAGAAGCTACTAGTTTTCGTGGGATGCTATGGTTTCGTGAAATGGATGCATAGTTTGTTACACAGAGATTTTCAACCAAATAAACTTTTGAACAAAAAGCTGTTACCACACCTAAATTGGTTTCCAAGGTAAATTTGAAGAACAATTGCATTTATGAGGAACAATTTTCAATGAAAATCAGCCTTTCGTGAGTTTTCGGATGGACACATATCTATGGTCGAGTGTGTGAAGCAGCAGTTCCATTGTCTCGTATCAAAAGAAGAAAGGGGAAACACGTGCGGTTGTTACCGTCACTGGTTGACGCTGGCTGAGGCCCCGTTTATAGTACGCTTATGGCTGATGAGAACTATGAGTATTGATTAGGACGCAGGGCCTAATCGATATTAGTGATTCTCTTTTTCAGCATGGTACTTAACCCGTCGCAACATACTGAATGAGGATATGGCGCGTTCTCGAAGTGTAACTCACCATGTAATGCGCTTGAGAGGCACGTTCTATCTATCATCTAACAGAACACTTCCCTCTGGACAGTCTACTAGCGAAAACAATTTCAATGAGAAAGTAAAACAAAGTAAAACAAATTAAAACCATAAACAACCTTTTGAAACTTGTTTGTCAAACGTGAATTATCCTATTTTTCTTAGTAAGGTTGATTTCGCCACTTCCTTCATACAAGCCTTTTTTTGTTGTAGCATTTAAAACAAGATATTGCTGCCTAAATTTCCGACTGCATTTACCTGTTCGAGTAGGCGTAACAAGCAAAGCAGAATGTGTTAAATAAACTAAATTTGAATTTAACATAAAGCACTGTTTGAAGAGGTTCGCCTGCGGATAGACATGTCCAGAGACGGGTTTTATCTCTGTTTTACCAAATTATCCCCTTTGCCTGTATCATTTATCGTCCCATTGATCGTCGAGTTGCTCGAGCGGGCGCCAGCAGCGTTTCCTTTCGTCTCTGTCGCGTGCCGGAGTGCTCCAACAGATCCTCCTCGCTCGAGGGGCATAAAGAGAGTCATCTCGTTCGTTCATAGCTTTCACGAGCCAAACCAACGCGCAGGTGTGCGTCCTGGTGCTCCCTTGACATCCCGCTGAACCTAGTCGGTGTGAGAGCGCTTGTCCAGCGGGCGTCTGCGAAGCGCATTACGTGGCTGGCCCACCTAATTTTCGACGACTTGGCCCGTGCTTGTCTAGAGTACGAAAATACAGGCGGAAGCTTTTGAATGGATTATTGGGCCAAGCATAGTGTATTCCTAAGTCGATATGCAATTCGACCAGCCCCTGATGAATTCGCTGTCAGACAAAAATTTATTTCTTCTTCTTCTTCGAATTGTGTGTATGTTCTCTGGCACCGAGTCGAACACCGAATCAACAGAAAACCTACGTATCGATTGCTGCCAGGTGTTGATGACAATGCGTTCTGTTCGCTCGACGTGGTTTGAAATTTTTTGAGAAGTTTCGCTTCCAGTCAGACAGACAATGAGGCGCGTGGGATGGGAGGTGGAGAGAGATTCCTAGAAGAGCGGCTGCATGTCCGAGGCGAGAGCACTTGTCGTCGTCGATGACGCCATCGTTTGCTAGCCGTTTCTCGCTCTGTGTGTCGTTGATAAACGTTCGAGTACGCAGTGCTTCTGAATAGGTTGGGATTGTCCGTCGACGTTTGCCATGACGAATGACGCCATCTGTAATTGTCGCGTACTCTGGCCGAAGCATAACTTTGGCCGTGTTCCGTGCACTATGACGTTTTCTGGATGCACTTTGGTCCACACAGTTCGGTTCAATTAGCGACCGGTAACCACGAATCGGTTTCGATGAAAGCTTGGAGCGTTACGCTGTCAGGATCCGTCCTAGTTGGTAGGGGTGACCACAAAGTCCCCTGAATGTAAATAAAAGCCCTCGCATAGTGGGGCAGCAGCTGAAGCTGTCGTGGAGACTCAAAAGATTGGAGACGCAAGCCACTATATGCCTCTCCGATTAGGATAGATCTACTTTCGAGAACTCAGCCCCACCCTCTCCCTCATCATCGAGTCTTTTTGCAGCTCAAATATTGACTCCCTCTAAGCCAACCTCTATCAGCTATCGTGCCTCTCGTCATCGATTCCTACGAGCTTGAAACGAACAACGTCTCTGATCCCCCAACGTGCCAAAGGGGACCAGAAGGTCTACAGACTGGGAGTGAAGAGCATCAAATCCTTCTTTCAGAATAAAGTTTCAAAAACAAGCGCTGGTAAATTACAAGTACACTGTGGGCATGGGGGACATAGACTTTTTACCGCATTACTAAAAACACCTGTTAGCCACTTTATCAGCACGTTAACGACCATGTGACACGATGTCATGCCACAGGCTTATAATTTATTTTTTCTAGATGGATTCAAATTTTTCTTCAATTAACAGAAAATTCACGATGTTCAAAAATCTATTGGTTACAAACGGGTCGTTGTAGTCAACATGTTAAAGAATAAAGGATAATTGATAGCATTAATGAATCTTTCAGTGGTATGGGCCGCGCAATATACTTCTGCGGAACATCATGGAAAAACTTTGAGAGCGTATTTGGCCTAAACAATGACTTGCGAAGTCAAATCCCGCGAATGAATACGTTAGCGGATGGACAGGCATTCCAACAAATTTACCTCGTTGATCTACCAATCAATATCGATCACATAGCTATTGTGTTGTGGGCGAGGCGCACATCCATCTGATAGATCAGCTAACTTTTGGAAATGCAAACAAAGGGGTTCTAGGGGGGACGAGCGGTCTACCCTTCGTATCCCTGGCCCGCCCACCCCTAACCCCCTGGGCTTGCTCGAGAGTCCACCGGCTGCCTTACGAGATAGTGGAGACGCAGACAGTTGCAGTACCTATGTATGCAGTGCGGAGAGAAGAACGCCTCTCCGCCAGTTTCTAGAGCTGCATCATAGGAACCAATGCAACACTTTTCAGTTTACGTTCTGCTCTTGGTCCGGTCCGCGATTGCTCGACAAATTCAATGTCTATGCAATTTATCGATTCATATGTTTTGCATGGGTGATTTCGTCACTCTCCGCGTGGCGGACTATGGACAGGACATTAATCTGATTTTCAAGCCCCAGAAAGGTTTCCTCACTTCGACTCACATGTGTAGGGGAGAGGAGGGGGAGACGTACCAGATCAGTCAGTCAGGGTGCATCTAACGGGCGTTCCAGCCAAGGTGGGCGTGTAGGGACTTTGCTCTGATTGGCCGGCACGGGTTTGGTCTGCGTTCTGATTGGCTGTGATTGGTTGACGTGTTCCACCACCTCATCTAAGTCACCTCAAGGCCCCCACACACTTCTGCGGCAAAGCCGCATCCCTATCCTTAACCATAGCGGCGAGCGGCGTTGCCGCAGAAGTGTGTGGGGGCCTTTAGCGGCTGGTACCCTTCCAAACGTTGCCCTCGTAATACCAGACGCATAGCGAAAAGGCTTAAGTTCAACTCCGGTCCCTTGCATCCTTCTCTCGTGCGTCGATATGCTGCAGAAACTGCAAGTTAAATGGGTCCCTTCGAGTGGCTCTGGAAGGAATGCGGGTGCCTTTTACTCAAAAACTCGTCGCTTTGCATAATCCTCAGCGCCGTTGTCGACGAGAATGGCGATTCTGAAGCCTCGAACGGCATTCACTGCTCGCTCTAATGGATAACGAATGAGCCTGACGTCAGAGACCACAGTGCCGGACGAGCTGCATTCAGTCATTGAGCAGCGTCGTCGCTGCCTGTTGTCTGACTCACTAGCGCGACAGCACTTGTCTATTCGAAGAATGTCAGTCAGCCTGAGAGAGAACAAGCCTAGACGTTTCGAACTTTGGTGCCGTTCCTCGAAACCAGTCCGATGCCAGTGAGAGAGCAACCAACTCGATAGTTCTTCTTTCGATCGCTTGCATCTTTCGATAAGAGTCCAGCTCGATGGTTTTTGGTTCGAAACACGAGATCGATGCGAAGCAGTGCGAAGCAATAAAGTTCAGCTCGCAACTTAAACTGGCCGATATATCTACGTCAATTTGACTTCCAACTGAACACTGTTTTCATTTTAAACCGGAAGCTTTTTGATTAAAAACATAACTAAAATCAGAATAGTCACATTATAACAAAGGCAAAATAATCGTCTGTTACAAAAAATATTTTGCGAAAAAATCTTTCACAACGTGTCCTAAAAATACTAGCCACAACAGTGTATTAACTGCATTCCGACACAAAGAATTGTTCGTTTCGAAGAGATTGTGCAGTGCACTCGTCCAGTACAGTGCAATGTTTATTTGATTGATAGTGCAAATGTTGTTTAACTGAGGTTATGCAATAGAGGATAGCGGCGTTTTTATTCTATTAGATTGTTGCTAAAGTTTCCGCCATTTTTTGAATGTGCTTTTTTTCTCGCTAACGCTACCTTATAGCAACCTTCAGGTATGTATTAGTGTACTGTTATTAATAGCTACCAGGGGTGTGCGTAATTACGATTTATGATTTCATGATTTACATCTGTTTTTGCCGATTTTTTTACGATTTACGATTTACGACATTTTGTTCCGTAAACCGTAAATTTTCATAAATGTGATCTTAGATCAACAACCAACTGGCGACCAAATTATGTGGACTGGGTTATAAAGATGTGCCCAATCTAATGGTCCCTCTTATAGCTCATTTCCACTTCTCTTTAGAGTTGATTTTTGATGATCTGATATGTTACCGTCTTGTATTAGGTCGTCCCATAAGTCCCCGCCGTTTTTTCAACGATTCACTGCAGATTTCGCCGGCGGTCTCTTGCATAGCGCTGCATAGCTTTCGAAAGAGAATGATTTGCTCTATCAGAGCATGTATTGCATTTCTTTTTTCATCATAAATTTTGTCGATTTTTAGGTTGTTAAAGTGAAAAGTGAAAAGTGAAAAAGTAGCCATTTGCGCACTTGTTCTCTCCGCTTAGGTTTGTAATTTTTTTGCGCAGTTTTTACAGCACTTGGAAGACAATGTTCTGTACTACAAGAATATGTGTTGGTCCTATTTCTCACTTGTCCTTTATTGATTTTTAGGCCATCAAATTAGGAATTCCGACTTTTCCGTCCGAATTTTTACCAAAACTCCGCTTCTGTGGTTGGACTTTTTTGCTTGGTGTTATATGTCGTTTGGAAGAGGATGTCTTGCTCAGTAAGAATTTGTGTCGCGTTTATTGGCTCACGCTGCTTTCTATCGAATATCAACAACTGAAGAAGGAGTAGGAGTTGTTGGTGAAGACGATTTTTCTCTTTTTGGCATTTTGTTGATATTCAGTAGAAATCAATAAACGCAACACATGTTCTTATAGGGCAAGACATTTTCTTTCGAATGACATATAACACCAACCCAAAAACTCCAACCACAGAGCAGGAGTTGTCGGCAAAAATAACCATCCTCCTTCGGACGTCCCAATTTGATGACCTAAAAATCAATAAAGGACAAATGAGCAAAAAGCACTAACGCGCGTTCTTGTAGTACAGAACATTCTCTTCCAAATGCTATAAAAAACTGCGCAAAAAATTACAAACCTAAGCGGAGAGAACAAGTGCGCAAATGGCTACTTTTTCACTTTTTCACTTTCCACTTCAACGACCTAAAAACTGACAAAATTCATGATGAAGAAAGAAATGCAATACATGCTCTGATAGAGAAAATCATTCTCTTTCGAAAGCTATGCAGCGCCATGTGCAAGAGACCGCCGGCGAAATCTGCAGTGAATCCTTGAAAAAAAAAACGGCGGCGACTTATGGGACAACCTAATACAATACGTCCTGTTCACAGGTTTCTCGAATCCGACTTTTCTCTTCGCTAACTAACTTTTCCGTTGCTCCAACATTGTAAGGGCCCCGTTTGGAACCGGACAGGTTCACGAGGAGAGACAAGTGCAACAGGCTCTTGCCTAGGAGGCTTGGGAGGCTGGGCTTCTCCGTTTCCGGTCCAGAGCTAGCAAGGCACATCGCGTTCCTACTGCCGAAGGTTGCTCCATTTCAGCCCATAGTCTGTGTTTTGTTTGCATTTATTTTTCTCATGACTGCCTTATGCAGCGTATTGAATAAATAAATAACTAAATAATAAAAGGACACTGGAAGCAGTTTCTTAGAGAAAGAGATACGACTATTCTAGCTCCACGTCCTGTTTGGTAATAACGTCGAGTCACTGTTTGTAACAGATACATGCTAACCCTACCGAATAGAATTGACGCCAATCCACGATCGAACATCATTCGTGATTGGAGGCGGGGTCTAGAAAGTTGCTACACTCATGTGGAGAGGATAACCCACTAATGTCTCGGTATATGTCGCGAAGACTGGCAGCAGTGCGAGATGGAAACGGAATCCAATCAGACTGCATTGAATCAGCATGCCATTCAGAAAGGTCGTGTACAATCGGTATCCTGATCGGCTGGCATATGTTCGGTCTGTGCTCTGGTTATTATTGGCTGGCGCGCTCCCACCTACCAATGCTGCTCACCTTCGCGACATGTATCAATGTTTCTATCGGTAGCTTTCCAAGAAAAGGTCGAACTGGTCTTGACAGTTTCGATCTCAATTTCCGGTGGCGTGACTGAGTTTATCGCATTCGCCCTATCTAATCCGTTCACGATGCTGCAGGTTCTCGGAGAGGGAACGGAGCTGGCGAAGGGTAGCCCGAGCGAGCGCAGGGAGTTATTAAATGGTAGAGCGAAACCGGCGCTTTGGTCAGGGGTGAAACGATTTTTTAAAATTTTTATCCTTGACACCGAATCCTTCACTGTTGTTTCTGCTAATTCCAAGGCTAATACGCAAGCTAAAAATTGGTAGCAAGCTAGGAATTTAATGAATATTCAAACGATGCAAGCTTTTTGTTGGAGTGTTATACATCTGCTTTAGTAAAGTTTTTGAATTTAGTTTTTTGACTTTCCTGAAACGTGTTTAGTATGGTTTGAAAGATGTTTTACTAGCAAGAAGCCGTGAAAAAAGAAATAGTTTGGCAAGAAAACTGTTCAGCTTAAGCTGAAAATAACTCAACAGTTAAATAAATATTGAATCACATCTGATTAACATTAGCAGAAAAAGTTTCAGGAAATTTAGTTGCACTGCACTGCAGTTCAGGTGACTCTTACGATTTACGATTTACGATTTACGACGGTTTTTCGTAGTTGCGAGTTAGATTTACGAAATTTCGATTTTCATTTACGCACACCCCTGCTAGCTACGCAATCTCGCGTAACACCTAGAAAAATGAGCTTTCAAAAGAGTACATCCGAGGTCTCTTACTGCACGACTTCAAATTCGGTGAGTCAGCAGCCGCTTCCTGTCGCTACATCAATGGTGCATTTGGGGAGGGCACAGTGTCCGATCCCACTGCACGAGAATGGTTCGCACGCTTTCGCAGAGGTAAGTTTAACCTTCAGGATTCGTTCAGGTCAGGACGTGAATCCGATGTCGACAACGACCGATTGCGACAGCTGATAGAATCGGACCCACGGCGGACTATTCATGAGCCTGCGCGTCGCTTGGGTGTGCTCTATGCCACCATCGCCAGGCACCTACATCGACTGGGTAAGGTGCACAGGTTGGCACAGTGGGTTCCCCATGACCTCACCGAAGGCAGCCGCCAGCGACGTGTTGAGGTGGCCACTCAATTGCTCTCATATAAGTGCACAGATGGCTGGCTGACGTCCATCATCACAGGAGAAGAGAAATGATCCCTGCACGTCAATATCAAGAGGAGCAGACACTGGGTTGACAAGGGTGAGCAGCCTGAGCCACAGCCAAAGGGGGGTCCACACCCGTCGAAGATTGCGCTTTCTGTTTGGTGGGATTACAGAGGTGTCATCTACTACGAGCTGCCGGCCCGTAACGAAACTCTGACAGCGGATTGTACCGTCAGCAGCTGGATAGACTGGCCGCCAAGATCGCAGAAAAGCGTCCGAATCATGGCACAATCCGGTTCCTGCACGACAATGCTCGACCACACAATGCAAGAATGACTCGCCAAAAGCTTCTCGACCTTGGATGGGAACCGCTGCCTCATCCACCGTACAGCCCAGATACTGCACCAACAGAATACCACCTTCTCCTGTCTCTCTCTCCAGTGCCATGCAAGGAAAGACGTTCGATGGCGAGGACGACATGGAACGCTGGCTGGCTGGCTTTTTCGAATCGAAGCCAGAAAAGTTCTATGCTGACGGGATCGGGAGTCTGCCTGAAAGGTGGAGAAGAGTGGTAGAACATGATGGCGGTTACTTCGTTTCTTGACGTATTTCGCTTCTATTTGTAAAACTAAAAAATGTGGTGTCTTGAAAATGGCGAGAATTTCTGAAACAACATAATAAAATGGTCGCTTTTGTTTTTTAGATTTTTACGCATGTAAGCTGCTATTCCACTATCATTTCAATGCATAATGCAACGAATAGGACAAGTGCACGGCGCAACCACTACTTATAATGCACGAGCAAATTTATTGATCTCCAAGCACGTCAGTATAAACTTTAAAATATTGTTTGAGGTTAAATTATAAAAATTAATCAAAACGAGTAACCAGAATATGTAGTTCTTTTTTTTTAAAAGACACTTTGCAAATGTGAGTTCTTGATTTAAAAAAATATTTACGAAAGGTAATTTTAATTAGGTTAGACAATGTCTATAAGGGGAGAAAGGCGACGACGTAGATCAATCTCTTAGAGGTTGTGCCACGCATCAAACTTCTAAGGGACGTCGTGGAGGCAATTTGAATACCCTTTTTGTCTAGGTCAGCCGATAGACTGCTTACCCACATCAGAAAGGACGGAAAGTTTAGGGCTGCCTGGGCGGAAAATCCGAACCAAGACACGGAGACGGGTGGACGCGCCAGCCGGCGCCTCTTCCAGCTGCGCTACCACTTGCAAGTCGCTAATAAAACCGGTTTTGTGATTAACTGAAGCTCTTCGCTTAATGCTTAAAATCGTTTTGAACGTCTTCATCTTCCGTTTGTTCTGCAAAATTGTCTTTGAAATACTGGAGATCTGGTAGGTAGGTCACTTATTAACTCACTTTTCTGTACTATCCAAGAATGATTTCTACGCACGAACGCAAGGGAGCACCAGCCAACCACCGACCTTGCTGAACAACTTAAGGGGTCTGTGATGGTTGGCGCCTTCTCCAACTGCGCTACCACGCGCCCTATCGCTGATATAACGACTGTTCAGCATATCTCTTTCATCTCCCACAAGCGCCGAAGGACCCTCTCCTTGGATGTGGATTGCCAAAACGCTGGTTTTGGTCTTTATCCGCCAAAGTCTCTAGCTGTCGACACCTGGTGCTCCAAGGATACTTCGGCTGCGGCCATGTCTGTGCATGACTGTGACGTCTCAACAGCACTGAAGCCTCAGGTCGTCGACGTGCTGCCAACGCGATGAGCATGTTTTTCGAGGCGCTCATGCTCTTGGTCGCATGACGCAGACGACGCCGCCCCTGCCCCCATGCGTCACACCCAATCCAGAAGCGCTCGAACACCGTCGCCGGCTGGACGCGTCTCCGCATGACGTCGCCGTCGATGCAGCCGTCGTCGTTGCCTCCCGTATTCTACCCTTTCTGCCTGGTGTCCTCGCTCCGCTGTTCGTGCAGCCTTTCACTTGGCGTCGTCGCTGGCTTTATGGGCCGGTGACGCTCACTGCCGTCGACAGAGCGCCAGCCAGCTCCGCCGTCGACTTGTCGTAGTTCTTGCCACGAATTCTCGTCATGTTGGCATTGCGCCAGTCTCGAAATCGATAGTGCAGTGACGGAAGCCTCGTGTTGAGGCACCACGGACAAAAATGCGAGTGTTCTTTACACTGAGCACAACACGCAGCCGTCGGCGTCAATCGACAAGGAGACGTTTCTGAGCGCGTGCGTGCATCCGTCCGAGTGCGGGCACGCGACTTCGCGGTGGGTCTCTCGTGTCCCCCCCCCCCCTCTGTTTCTTCCATGATTCTGATCGCCTCCCCTTTTTCGGTACCATCTGCCATCCCAATGACCATCGAGTGGCGGCGTCATTCGTGCGCGTGTCGCGTGCCAAAGTAGTCCAGCCGATCGCGGTCGCTCGAGAAACGTAAAGAGCGTCTCACTGATCGTCGACCTTTCACCTTTTTTCTGTTGCGCATAACATTTCTAGAAAATGTTCATCCCTTCCTGATATTCCGAAATTTAGCTTCGGCGAGTATCTCCAGCCATTGTCACACTCGGCTAACTCAACAACAACAACAGAAAAGACATAAGGGTTCTCATTTTCCTGAAACCGAATGCTTTGGTCGTGATACATAGAGCTGGGGGTGCAAGTCTATTCCTCAAAATTTCCAGGATAGATTTGCTCTGCACGGCTATATTGGCATTATAATTGAATAGACACCTAGGCTTCCTACGGGCGTGTGTAACGCAGACGGAGGAGGTGCCGCCTGTCGCGTGCTTGAATTTCCCTCCCAGGCCAACCAAGCTCTCCATCCCTCCGGGGTTGACGAATAGGTACCAGAATAGAATGGGAAGGATAGAGCGCTGAATTGTTCATCGGCTGGCCACCGCAAGTCATTTTTTGGCCAAATATGGATTCACATCGCCTCCACGACATCCCGTAGAGGTAGAATGCGTGGCGCATCCTAAAAGGGATTGAGTAACGCCTTTCTCCTTTTTATCATTTAGGCTTGCTACGGCTCTTGTAAAGCTGACATATACGTAGATGATGGCAGTATGCCCCCTCCCCCTCTAGATTTACACCTAACAGGGTGCTCTCAACGCTATCTGTGGCAAGGTTCTATTAAAATACTCATTATACATAGGTCATGCGTGCATTTACGTTGTCTCCGCAACATCCCATAGAAGTAGAAGGCGTGGCGCATCCGAAAAGAAATTGATTAACGCCTTCTTCTATTGTTGTTGCCAATGATGTGCAACACGAGGTTTTGAGGTGGATCCTTATTTCGGCCTTACCTTTTGACTAAACGAAAAGACGTGTTGGCACAGTATTGACAACAACAAGGAGAACTAACCATGCCGAGGTTGCCAGAAGAGAAAAGCTGGAGCCATCCTTTACCTATTACTCCTTTTATCCTGTAACATTTCAAAAATTGGTATGTTTCCGAAAATTTTCGGCTTTTCATTTACCGTACATAGGATGATGGGCGCGTGGTAGAGCAGTCGTAAGCGGCGGCTGTTGCGCACACCCGATTCCGGTTCTTAGTTCTGATTTCCCGCCCAGGCCAGCCAAGTCTTCCTTCCCTCCAGGATCGGTAGATTGGTACCAGACTTGTCTGGGAAGGATAAAGAGTTGACTTGTTCATCGGCTGGCCACCGCAAGTGATTGTGTGGTCAAATACGCATTCAAATCACCTGAACTGCACCCCATTTAAGTAGAATGCGTGGCGCATCCCAAAAGGGATTGAGTACGGCTATCCTTTATCCTTTATACATAAGACGAAATGAATAAATAGGAGAAATAGATTTCGTTTTAGGATTTTTGCTTGTTGTAAGTAGGATAATAAAAACAAAGGTTGGCGTTAGTCGCTCGCCTTGGGGTGAGCCACGCATTCTACTTGGACGGGCTTTCATGGGGGGCAACCTGAACCCGTATCTGATCTATATAATGACTTGTGGGGACACGTATTGTACCCGTTCACTCCACAGGGAGAGGAGGCTTGGTTGGCCTGGGACAGAAATCCGAAATAAGAACCTGGAATCAGGTGCAATCCAATACAGTCAGGAACTCCTCGGACTGCGCTATCACACACCTTTGTCTTTTGGATGCTTGGGATCTATCCCAGTTGGGGAGGGGGTTAACTTTTCAGTGTCACTTAAGCAACGACTCTAATGGAACGTTCAAAGCTCCATCGCGGCGCGACGCGATGATGATCTACAATATCGATCATTCACGCTTCTCGATCGATATCGGTGCTTATCACTTCGTTGCGTTGCTCCGCTATGCTGCTCTGAACGGCCCCTAAGAGGACGGTGTTTCTACCATCTCCTACATATTTTAGAAAAGCACCCTGAATGTGTTGGACTCGCCACCATCCGCCTTTTCCACTGGGACTGTTCAAAATTTTTGATCAATAGTCCGCCCAAGCACATGGAAGTTGTGAATTTACATTGCGTTCGGGTCGCTAAAGTACACGACGAATTACCGGCGAACATGAAGGTTTCCAGAGCATTGGCTCATCGCATTGTTTTTTGCGCCAGTGCTTGACGTCAGCTGAATGCCTCGCCTATCAGTATGGGAATTGTTCAATGCGATGTATGTGCGCGTGCTCGTTCGCTGCCCTTTTCAGCCCTTGCCGGCTTTCTCCACCGTTCCTCATAACACTTCACAGCGGAATTATGCAAAATGAGCGTTTTAAACCGCCATACTCGTCATGAACACCATCGACACCGACGTCGTAGATTTGGGCTTGTTTTGCTGCGCTATGGTGCACTCGTTAGGAAGCATTTAGTGTGCACGTGGCGCGCGACGCATGAACGTTCTCATATGGGCTCTCATATCGATTATTCGCCTCGCGCGATCGATATTGAAGCTTATTGTTACGTCGCGTCGCGCGTCGCGCGTGGCGTCCACACTAGACGATCCCTTGCGCGTACACCCGATACCAGATTCATTCTTGTTGATTTCCCGCCGAGGCCAGCCAAGTCTCCAATCCCTCAATGAAGGGATGGAGGGCTGTTTGTAGTTTTAATACGGACAAATTCATTTTTAAGAAAACCAGGACGAAATCTGCGGTTGTAACGTATATTGGTCTCTATGGAACCATGGATTTCACTGCGAGCATATAAAATAAGGAAAAATTTGAAATCTGAAAGAAAAAATAGCTACAAAATAAAATTGCCATAGTCTAATAGAAACTGACTCAACGTTGACAAAACGAACACTATTAGAAATAAAAGTGTATTAATTTATAGATTTAAAATCATTTTCCCTGATTTTTATAGTGTGTGAGAGCACATGTGGCGCAGTTGGCGGAGGCGCCAACTGTCGCTGGTTCGAGTTTTTCGCCTATGCCAACCAAGCCTTTCATCCGTATATCGTCCGGAATTGGTATTGACGTTTTCATCGGCTGTCCACCGCAGATCATTGTATACGTGAAATACAACACCACGTTTTCATCACCTGTCACCCCGTTAATCATCGAGTTGCTCGAGCGGGCGCCAACAGCGCCTCCATTCGTGCCAAAGTGCTCCAATGGATTCTCCTTGCTCGAGGGACACATAGAACGTCATCTCGTTTGTTCATGGCTTTCACGAGCGTGACCGACGATACGTTGATGGGCGTCCTGGTGCTCTCTTGACACCCGAGGAATCCAGTCGGTGACGGCTCTCGTCCAGCAGGTATTTGCGATGTGCATTACGTGGCCGGCCCACCTAATTTTAGACATGACCTATGTGATATCGCCTCCGATCTTCGGAACATCGGAGGCTCCTCTCACATGGGCGAATCGTGTCACTCAGAGCATAGGTCAAATACGCACTCGAATTGCGCCCACTACATCACATGGAAGTGGAATGCGTGGAGTATTCCAAGAGAGGTTGAATACTGACGCCCTTGTCTTCATCCTTTGTGGTTTGCTCCATTGGAGGATAGTAGATAACCTTCTTTAGTCTGACTTTTCTGCACATAAGTCGACGTTAAACCCTTGTCGTCGTTGTTCACCTGTGACGTAGGTGCAGCTATTCGGAATTCTACTACCACTTCTAATACCCTGTCTGCTGCAGCCTTCTGTACCTGCAGAGTGGTTTTCGCGGCGATCCGCTTCCTCACTCATCCGCTTATGCGGCTCATCCTCACTTAGGGCTCACCAGTGAATCTCCTTCTACGCCGGAAACGCTGGCCTCACTTCTCATCCGCTTCTTGCGCTATTAGCTTCTATGGGTGTCCAGAAAGTATCTGCAGAAAACTTCGCAATGATCCAGACTTTTTCTAGAATGTTCTGAAGATTTCGAAATAAGTGCTATATAAAGACACTATCCTGCTGTATCTGCATAACATATCCAGCTCCGTCTTCCTTGCCTATTTCACTGTACGAGGGCCGAACTGTCTACCCATATTAGACACGTACTCCTTTACGAGTTTGAATCTGGTCACTCCGCTGCAGAAGCCTATCGAAACTTGTGTCGTGTATTCGGCTCTGAAGCTCCTTCTGTACTGTCTGTGTATAGCTGGTTCGAACGCTTCAGAAGCGTGAACAGGAGTCTCGAAGATGAGTCTCGCTCTGGTCGACCGACAACGATATCTTTGGATGAACTGAGGAAACTGGCGGAGCAGCATCCATATGAAGGTGTGCGTTATTTTGCTGCCGCTCTTGGCTGTTCCCGATCCACCGTGGAGAATGGACTGCGATCTCTTGGAATGGTTAAAAAGCTCGGTCAGTAGCTCCCTCACACGAACTGACCGACGACAACCGACGAAGACGTCTGGACATATGCACTCAGCTGCTCTCCCGAAGTCGCACCTTCAACTGGCTGGACACCATCGTCACAGGAGATGAAAAGTAGGTGGTCTACGTCAACCACGCTCGTAAACGTGAGTGGTGTCAACGCGATGAATTGTGGGTACATCCGTATACCCGCGACTCTTTCGCGCCCCATTGACAAAATGGCGCTCCAGTGAGATCAGCTGTTATCGCGAGAGGCCTAGTTGTACCTTACCCTTGATTCTAGCCACTACCCATTGCTGGTAGTGGGTATGATTCCCTTACGGTATCTCTACCTATACCCATTGCTTGATGAATCCGGGCCCAGATTTTAAACGGCAGCTAGTGCTAGGACAGCTTGATAGCTGGGCAGCTATGAGTATGCTATCTTAAAGCATCTAGCAAGTCTTCTGGGCGCGGATTCATCACCGCGCATATCCACGGGTATGCTGGGTATGGAGGATGGACATACCCACGATTCATGATAAACGTTAGCCAAAAAATCGTGGGTATATCAGCGGGAAGAGAGAATCCTCCGATCGACGTGGGTACATCCGTATACCCGCGACTAGTTCGCGCCCCATTGAGAAAATGGCGCTCCAGTGAGATCAGAGGCCGGATTCATCAACAATTAACCCGTGGGTATGAGGGTGATAAGCGGTAGAGATAAGAGTCATGCAGAGATAACGCAAGAGTCAGAGACGCAGGCTTCATTGTGGGTATCTCTACCCCTTATACCCGCGGGTTAGTCGTTGATGAATCCGGCCCCAGCTGTTATCGCGAGAGGCCTAGTTGTACCTTACCTTTGATTCCTTTCATGAATACGAGTCGTACCCACTATCCCCTGCTGGTAGTGGGTACGATTCCCTTGCGGTATCTCTACCTATACCCATTGCTTGACGAATCCGGGCACAGTTGACGTCGCCGACCCCACCAAGACGGAAGGCTTGTTTAGCCTGGTCGGTACCAGAAAAAATAACCTCGATTCAAGGTACTCGCTACAGCCAGCTACTCCTCCGACTGCGCTACCAGGTTCCCATTATAACGAGAGAGAAGCACTAAGACGACATCCGATTTCTTTGCGCTTATACCAACGTAGAATGCGCCACGCATTCTACCCACGTGGTGCCGTGGATGGAATTTGAGTTGCATATGCAGTGACTTACGCTAAACAGCCAACTAATAAGTCAGCGTTTAAGCCTAGTTTATACTTGCGTCGTCACGCGGCGCGGCACCACGATCACCATATATATCGATTTTTCGCGCCTTCCGATCGATATCTATTCCGACTACGATGCCGCGCTGCGCGCCGGCGCAACTGCAGACTAGGGCTTATCTTCCTCAGACACGTCTGGTACCTGTTTACCAACCCCATAAGGGCGGAGAGCTTGGATTGTCTAGGCGGTACCCAATCCAAGAACGTTGTTTCGTGGTTCGCGGTTCAAAAGCTTGATATACTTTCCGACCACGCTACCAGGCGTTCTGGCGCAGAATCTCGCAAAATGAATGAAGGGTACAAGCGACAAGCAGTAGCCTTGGGATGCGCCACGCACTCTGCGGAATATCGTGGAGGCAACTCAAATGCGTGTCTGGCCTATGCAATAGTTCGTGGTTTACGCGAATGCCGACCCTTCCGACTGCGCTAAATGCGCATTTCGAAGGCCAGTACACCTGTAGCAGAAGTGCATGATAACGGTCGGCGTTAGGAGTGCGCCATGTAATCCACTTCTACACGATGTGGGGGCGCATCGTATTGAATCGCTTACACAGTGTCCTACAGATGTTAATACAAGTCACTGTCTTTTCCTTTGCTATTGGATGTTGATTGGTTTGCTTTACTTAGGCGGGACTCTAACCGAAAACTGATTTGAAACATTTCCGAGATCAGCACCTCCTGCTAACTGCACCACATACACGCGCCAGAATGCCTTACACCGTCTGAATCTAGAAAATATCGTTCTCAGTTTAGCTCTGGAGCATTCAACGGAATAACTGGTAGCAAAATAGTTCTTAATATACGGTAGAGGTTCCTGCTGCCTGACATGAAGGCATAGCGCAGTCAGCAGAAGGTGCACTTCTAATTTTACGAATCGATCGATTATGGTTTTGATTTGTCAAGCAGCTAAATCATTCTCTTATTCGCCAGAGTTGGCTGATTGATGTCTGGCTTGTCTGCATCTGATAAGGCGTTGGCTTCTCTATCGGTACGCGCTCATAAATGTCTAATAGTGGCGCCTATATAGTTGTGCACAAACGAACACATTCGAATAGTTATTCGAATAACTAACTATTCGAGTAGTCGAATATTCGACATTTATAAATTTCCGATTGCTCGCTCGAATTCGTACGTCGGTGGTTTTCACCTGTATCACCTGTCGTCCCGTTGACCATCGACTTGCTCGAGTGGGCGCCAGCAGCGTCTCCATTTGTCCCTGTTGCGTGCCAGAGTGCTCCAATGGATCCTCCTCGCTCGAGGGACACGAAGAGCGTCATAGCGGTCGTTCAGGGCTTTAACGAAGAAGTCTGACCAACGCATTGGTGGGCGTCCTGGTGTTCTTTTGACATCCCGCGGAATCCAGTCGATAATGGCTCTCGTCCAGCGGATGTCTGCGAATCGCCTTACGTGGCCGGCCGACCTAATTTTCGACGACTTGGTTTTATGAAATCCAATATTCTTTCAAATTCGAACATCGAAAGAGAGCCATATTCGGGTAATATTCGAGAATAGAATTTTAGAATTTTGTTCGAAAAACGAATAATTTTATTCGAATATCGAATAAACTTCAAATATTTGAGCACAGGACCTGATTGTTCACTGAGCGATTTGTTGGACTATTCGAATATTCAATATATAAAAAGTGGGACCTATGAGGGATTTCGATGATTCGAAAAAAACTGATGTATGAATAAATTCGCTTGTTCATTTGCTGTCATTATGCCTGTATATTTCTTAAGTCATTTCAAGCGCTTTATTCTCGAACAGAAGCGCAAACTTTCTCAAACTTTTAAGAACAACGCTTTGTAACACACTCGTCTGCCCAGTAATCCTTCATAACAAACACGTTCGGCAAACAGCTGCCAAAGATAACATCCCACCGCTCGTCAAGGACTGAAAAAGAACACGGTGTTGTTTTGACAGCCCTTCCATCCTTTATCGCGTAAACAAATCACATCCAAAAGGACAAATCTTCCACTCGATTCGATAACATACCACGTGGCTCTAAGTCGTAAAAACTTATTTTCGATAAGTGCTCAACCGGGAGGTTTTGGCACATTTTTCATTAATGGGCGCTTCAAGCAAACAGAGAACAAGGTGCAAATCTAAAAAGAGGACCCATTCTTCATAATTTCATAATTTTCGTGACAGGCAACATTACGGTATTCCCGGTATTCAGAGCAGACTACATAGTGGAGCTTCTCCAGTTATAACGTTTACGTAACCGAGCTTAGCATTTTCATTTTGGAGAAATATTTTGGACGTTCCTCTTTTTTCTATAGGAGAAGAGAATGGACCCCGAACTTTTACTGAGAACTAAAAAGCTGGTAGCAAAATACCAAAGTGATAGAACATCACTTAACCTTTTTATCAGTAATAATGAAGATTTTCTTGATATGTCTGTCACTTTAAGCATCTGCTCAGTCGATACGAAATGATTATGATTTTTTAGGTTATTTCGTTCTCACTTGCATGTTTTTGATTCCTTTGGCCTATGTTATACTCCCGCGGGAGCATCCGCGGACGGGCGAGAATCGCGCCGAGATCTCTCAACTGGCCAATCGCCGCCGACAGACGACGAGAGGGCTGTTATACTTGGCGGTTCCAGGACCTAACTCCAACGCGACGTCGCGCGCTAGCCGCGTGCGACGTCGCGGCGCTGAGACGCGGACGTGCGCTCGGTGACGGATGGTTAGCCGCGGAGCACGAAATGTTCTTAGTGTTTAAGCTCCCAGACCACATTTCTAGCAAGGAACTTAAGATCCCACACAATCTGGTAGGCAACAGTCTGCAGAAGGACAATTGATCCGAGAATGGATGATAGTGACCTTTTTCCGTAGTATAACCATAACCACGGGTAATAATTGACCGAAGAAATGGTAGATGGCAAATACTGACGCTAGAAACCATCCACATGACCAGGATTCCTGTATAAACTGTCGCTGATCGTCCTATTGAAACCACATTCATATGCCATCTCCAAGAAACGTTGAAATAAGGCAAAGGCGTACCGCATGTCCCTGTAGGAAGCGTTTCTAGCCGTCGGAAGCATCTGACCACGACAGCTCGTCCAATTTCGTCGCGCACCGTGCGCGACGCCAGGGTAGTTCGCGCGGCGTTAGAGTTATGCCTGCCCCCGGTTATACTTCCCGCCCGCGGGAGGGCAGCCGTCCGCGGTGCACTGCAAGGCTGTCGTCCAATGGAGTCAGGCGCCAAAAACGCGCTCCAATGCGACGCTAGTCGCCCCGTCCCGACGACGACCGTCCGCGGATGCTCCCGCGGGAGTATAACATAGGCCTTACAGTTGGTTTCGCTTGTTTATTTTTCCTACTCTATGCATGCTTTTCTGATGTTATTCACGTCACTAAATAAATAGATATCAAAATCACTTTAGGAATAAACAAAACACATTAAAGTCAAACATCCTCTCGAAGGATTGTTGAGATCGGAATTCAATCATCATGCTACCAACGCAAGAGGGCCTTTAAGATAAGTAAGAAGAGATTAGTGGGTTCAATGAACTTGCAAAAAGGATAGGTAGCAGTAACTACGCTTGAATTCAGCCCTTCAGGGCACGCAACTATTATATCTATCTTTGAAATTTTTTGCCCACTCCAGTTACTGAACACACTGTTTGAAATTTTGTGAAAATTTTATTTTTAGGAAAAACAATAGTACTAAACATATTCGATTTTTTGCTTCGTATTTAAATTGAGCATGGGGAATTCCATACACACGCAGTTGCTGGTATTTTGCCATTTTTACATACAATAGCGTCAATCAAGGAAACACCATTGGAAGCTTCCAACAGAGAATACAAGTGTTAATCAATTCCTTTTTGGATGCGGCATGCATTCGACTTCTACGGGATATCGTAGAGGCATTTTGAATGCATAATTGAACTATGCAATGAATTGCAGTAGCCAGTCGATGAGCAAATCAGTGTCCTAACCTTCCCAGACGAATCTTTTAGCGTCTAACCCGAAGGGATGGAAGGCGCCGAATCATGCATGAATCGATTCTGAGTGCATGCAAGGACCGCCGCCTCCCTCGACTGCGCTATACGCGCGCTATGTTGGTAAAATGCTACAGCGTGTTAAGCTGGTCCAGAATGGTTTGACGGGCTCGGATCTATCCTAGTCGGAGGGGGGGGGGGGAGCGTTTCTAGAAAACGGAACATATACGGAAACGGAACAGTCGGCCTGTGCCGTACAGGACGCTGTAAGGAAAGGTCGTCACGTGTGGTAGTTCAGTGTGTCGTCATTGTAAAATTGTTCACATTCAATCTTAGCACTGTTTCACAACAGACAGCGTGAAGTGTTCCTCCCCCCCCCCAACTAGGACAGATCCATGAACGCATAAGCATAGCAGCAGCACAGCTGTGGCGAGAATCGTTCGGAAACCACTTGCAAAATACAGCGGGTGAGTTTCGAGTAAGCTGCAGGAGAAACTAATCATCACATTGGACTCTTCGATAGCTGACAGGATTTCCACCAACTGATGTACGAGTTCAGTCCGGTTGTTCAATCGGATCTTAAGAAGCAGCGTTAACAATTTGCTTGGCGCGCAGACACACGCAAACGTGGACATAAAGTGCTGAAAACTCTGTCGGAACTTAATTCGATCCATTTTAATTCAGCTTCAGGTTGGCACGGGTGGCGCAGTTGGTGGATATGCCGGCTGTCGCGTGCACCCAATACCAGGTTCCTGGTTCGGATTTCCCGCCCAGGCATGCGTGGCGCATTTCAATAGGAATTGAGTAACGCCGTCCTTTATCCCCTACGATGTCACCGGGAATTCGTCCGCGGTAGACCGCTAGTAGCTCATCCTCGCCACAGCTCTCCTCCATCGTCCTGTAGTTCTAGCGCCGTTTGCTGTTCTGAGCGCATAGTTCGTCCCACTGATGATGCAGAACGTTCCAGAAGCCGTCATGTGGTGTTGCGTCGCGCAGTCCGCGGTGTCGAGTCACGTTGTCAGCGCTGCGTTTACAGCGATTGTTTTGGCGGCGTTGGGTGCGTCCGAAGGTGTCAGCGAAGCCGTCGACGTTGACGTGAACGTCGTCGTTGGCACTCTCGATTTCGAATGTTTATAATGGGATTCGGCATCGGTCGGTCGGCGGGCTGCCGACGGCGGCTGGTTGGGCGGGCGGCGGTGCTGGGCGCACGTTCGCCTAGTTCAGGCGCACTTTCTCAATTCTGCCTTACTACTCCGTTACACGTCCTTCTCTCGACGTCGTCGGCGCGCACCATCTCGCCAGCCTGCCGCAGCCCGCTCGTCCGTTCGTCTGTCTGTCCGTCCGTCTCTGTCTGTGCGCGCGTGTGTGTATCCTCATTGAGCGATGTCTTTCCCCATCCCGATCCCGTTCTCGTGTGCTGCTGCTCTCTCTCGGACTCTCGTTCGTCATCCGGCGCCCTCGGCAGGCTGCTGCTGCTGCTCCCGCTTCTGCTGTTACTGAACGAAAAAAAAAAACGTTTTTCAGGCTGTCGGCTGCCCGTGCGCGGCCTCCGACAAAGTCGTGCTGCACTCGGTGCTGTGCGTGGAGCCAGTTCGTTTCACAGTCCTCCCTCTTTGTGTCGTCGATTGAGCCTGTTGCCCTCCCACGGTTTAGGAAAATTGAGTTTTTCCTATCAACATCGCTGCCACGGCGAGACGTCCAATTTCCGTGTCGGGTGTTTTGCTTTTGCCTTTCTCGATACTTCGCCACTGCTAACTTAATGGAAAATTCTAGCGCACATTTTCCATGGGGGAAACACGAACACGTCATCAAACATTCTCGACGTCTGCACGCCCTGAATGCGTTCCAACGAGGAACCTGCCCTTTGCCGTCTGTACTTCCCGTTCCTCACTGTTTGCATAGGACGTCGCTCAAGTGCATGTAAACTCCGAGGTCCTCTGCGGAATCAAAGTGCTTTGAGACTGAAACTAGCGGAGGTAATCCTTGAGCCCAGCATCCCCACCCCACCCCTTCCCCATTGAGTTGATATTCCACGTAAGATACCAACAGTCACAATACAAGCTACACAACAACTTATCATCAGAAATCGTCTCTGATACCAGACATTGCTTCTCTCACCAAATTGTAAAATAAAAAACATTCTTCTTACTTACTTCGACACTTCGATGGCCCTTTTGTCGGCTGGAGATCTTCTCAGCGTGGACCACAACTTTTTCAGACCGCTCGATCTCTGGCAGCTTGCATCCAGTGAGGCAGACTTCGCACTCTGATGATCTTGAGAATGAGTCTGCCCATCGCGTTGGCGGTCGTCCCAGTGGTCTCTTTTGGTCTCTTGGGAGCCATTCTGTGACACGGAGACTCCATCTATCGTCCTTTCGTCGAAGCAGGTGTCCGGCCCAGCGATATTTGGACTTCTTCATGCACTGCAGCGCATCTGCTAACTGCGGCTTATCCCTTAGCTCCGAGCTTCGTAGGCCTTCTTGTCATTGCTGACGAAGGTGTGTCCTCAGAAGACATCTCTCCAGTGCACGATGCGTAGTTTGCAACGCTCTGGCGATTGTCTTGTTGTCGGGCCAGGTTTCCGTCGCGTAACAAACACATCGCAGGCAGTACGGAGACGTTGAATATCGAGGCCCTGAGGCCGGCATCCTTGACCTGATCGGTGATTTCGCGAATCGAACTGAAGGCTGCCCATGCTGCGCGTCTCCTGCGGGCGATTTCAGAAGCGAGGTCGTTACCCATGTTTAGCTCTCTTCCCAGATAGACGCAGAAGCCGACTTGTTGTAGAGCGACCCCATTTAACCTTACGAGTCCCGTGTCACACCACTGGTTGACCATGAATTGCGTTTTGGACATATTCATGTCCAATCCAATCTTCATACCTGCCACATTGAGCTCGCTCAGCATTTCCTCTACTTCTGCCGTCTGGCAGAGATGAGAACAATATCGTCGGCGAAGCGAAGGTTTTTACCGTCCACAAGGTAGCCTTTATCGTCCCAGTTCAAGTCCTTCATGGCACTCTGGACTGCCGCTGTGAATAGCTTAGGAGAAATCGTGTCTCCCTGCCGTACTCCTTTCCCGATAGGAATTTTAAGCTTTCGATTCGACAACTGGATGGTAGTCGATGTGTTCGAGAAGCATTCGTCGAGAAGTCGGATGTAAGGCGATGGTATACCAGTATGCAAAAACTTTTCAGAAAACAGAAATAATAAATCCTATATGATCCCGAGCAGTGGCGCGCCTAGAGCTGTCGCGTTCACCTCGAATCGGAGTTCGTAGTACGGACCCCTCCCAGGCCAAACCTGCAAGATCGGTGATTGGGTACACAACTTACTGGGAAGGACACGAACTGACTTGTAACTGCACCTTGCAACTTAGCTACTGCAAGTCGTTCAGGCCGCATAAAAGATACATCGACGCAGTCAACCAATTCGTTCATCGGACGCGCCGCGAATTCCGCTTCTACGATGTATCGTGGAGGCAATTGAATGCGTACTTAACTCATACAGTGAATTGTGGTGGCCAGCCGATGATCTTTCCCAGACATGCATGTTGCCAATTCACCAATCTCGCAGGAATGGAAGGTTTGGTTGGCTTGAGCGGAAAACCCGAACCAATTACCGGACTCGGGTGCGACAGACGGCACCTCTTCCGACTGCGCTACCATGAGCCCTCAGCTCGGCCACATACTCATTCAAGTTGCTACTGCTATAATCAGTTGAGGGAGAAAGCGTGGCGTATTCCGTAGAGGGATGGGTTAACACTTTCTTTTATCGCAAACGCATACATACGCATGCGAAGCCCTATATGTAGGCATATTAGAACATTGAATGCTGAAAAAAAAACAATAGCAAAATAGAGATACAACGTTCAAAAATTTGAGAAAATAATTATTTTTGCTGCTTTAGATGTTCCGCACATCGGCAGCATCTTGTGGTGCTTTTCATGCTGCTCACATTTACTTCAGCACAACGTGAGAATATTAATATCACTGATATTGATCCTTCCCATGGCCTAATCGATATCGATGGTGCTTATATTACTCCAGCGACACCAGTATAAACTGATAAACCTCCAAGGAACGCTGTTCCTATTCGTACTTATGTAGAGGGTGTTTAGACAAATGAACGCACTCCACGGTTCGACTAACTTGGACAGTGTTAAGTCAGGTGGGCCGTGGGCAGCAAAAATCAATAATACCGAGGTTGATTTGCTCGATCGATGTTGTTTACCTGTTGAACTCGCCTGCACAGCGACCATAATAATTCCATGATTCCCGCCATAAGTTGGAAAATCTGGAGAAAATCGATAGTATCAATCGATATTGAATTGTAGACCCATATCGCTTTCATGATCTAGAGCACATGCAGCGATCAGAACGTACATATGTGTTTGCGTCGAAACATTACACCGGTTGTCTGGCAGTGTTTCTGTAAGTGAATCCTGTCCAGCGAAATTTAATTTTGTGTGGATTCTCGGACAGACGGACGGACGGACTCACAGTCAGACGGCAGACGGCGGGTTGTCTTTCATGTGCAGTAGGATGATTTATTCATAAAATTTCTCGGTACTTATCGGGATTGTGCCCGACAGGCGCAAACGACTCAGCAATAGGGGCGATGGCCGATCAAAACGCTGACTGCACCAGCTAGGTATTTAATCAGGTACCGTTGGCATTCTAGCGATAACATCCACATCCGCCTTGGCCCATTGATGAAGTTCTGAGATGTGACCTACCGCTGCCGGGCAAAAACCTGATAAGTTTCCTTAAACTCAGGCAGCACTTTCTAGGAGAACAGGGCATTTATTCCATCAAAGAATTTCATCGAAGTACCTTCCGTTCGCACACATCGTTCGCTATGTGTTCCTTGTTGCTCATTAAACCCAAATTACGAGAACCGTTAAACGGCTATGGTGATTGTTCGAGGTGATGATGTATCGCCGCATCACGATTCTATATATAACACCAACCATTTCATTAAGGGTTTTCATTTGAAAAAATAATTAAGAGCTATTTGAAGCGCCTTTTATATCGTTGCTATTTCCTTGGTAAATATAGCTTGGTAGATATATCACAGGATTTCAAATTGCTAACTTTTTTCTGGACGAATCAATACGGTCTTTCTGAATAAATTGCCCAATTACGTAGTACGTTAAGCTAACACGATCTCTGTACGACTACACAGACATCAGAGAACATGGAGTTAGCATGTTCCGATAAACCTGATCTAAAATCTGGCACCAGGTAGACTAGAATAATAACGTTGTTCGCATGTTGGATTAATTTTACAACACACAAAATATGCTTTGCATGAAGGGCTAATTTCAATGCATGCAAAACATACAAGTCCCCAGTACTTATCGGAATTTTGCCCGACCGGCTGCATCAGATGCGGCATGCCAATCAAATCACTGACTCCAGTAGCTAATATAGTTGTGCTTTTGAGAAATTTTCTCGAACGAATGAACGAACGAATAAATTCGATCTCGAAAATGTTCGAATGGATCAATACCGAATTTATTTGATTTCGAAAATTTTCGAGCAATTCTGCGAACGAATTCGTTTTTTTATTCGATTTTTCGAAAGGTGGAAAATCGATTAAGCCCAGTTTTTTCTTAGTTCGAATATTCAAATGGTTGAATAGTTTGTTCAAGGCTCTGCACTTGAGGATTTGAAGTTCATTCGATATCCGAATAAAATTATTCGATTTTCAAATAATATTCGAATATGGCTCGATTCTGATGTTCGAATTCGAAAGAATGCTCAATTTCTTAAATCCATCGATCGAAAGAACATTCGAAAACCGAGAAATATCGGATATTCGATTATTCGAGTAAATTATTGGAGGGAATTATTCGAATAGTTACTTGAACATATGCGTTAGAGAACCACTAGGGAACTACCTATTTACTTCACGTCCCACTGGCTCTCTTGCATTCATTAACATCCGCGTAAGCTCTGGATCCCTGCTGGAATATCGGGATATGCGCCACATGTGGGGCGTGTCGGGCAAAAACCCGATAAGTACCAATTTCTTATCAAGATCGCAGCCGTAATACGTAAGCAGACAAACATTCTTTCCACCGGCTGGCACCTCTTTCCATTCCATCCGGGATTTGAGGTTCGTAACTGATGATGTCGACTATGAGGTCGGTTTTGAAGCAGCTTGAAGTAGGCGGCTTGAAGAATGAGCCGCACATATTAGGGTTCCATATATGAATATATTGAACATGCAAATGTGTGCCATTTTTTGCACCATTCCATACAATTTTTAAGAAACATTTGCCCAGCTGCATAATATTCATTCCCTCTATTATTAGCTCTCATTTTCCCTCTATGTAATGCTCTTGATTTTTTGCTGCCTCTATGTCTGTACGTGCATCCGTCTGAGCGTCTACTTCATGTGTACTGCCGACCGACGCTATTGATTTCTGATGACATTAATTCCACATACAGAATGGAGATAAAGCCACCATGGACAAGTCGAACATTATGGGGGTCAGGAAAAATCGTTTTATCGAACAGCCGATCGATAGTGATCGATTTTACCAACGCGTTTGAGGTGGTACAAACGACGTTGGTAATATCGATCACTATCGATCGATCAAGTAGGCGAGGAAGCCAACAGTCGGACTCGGATGCTTTCCCTTCACAAAAAGATTACCCTGTTCAAGCGATCATTAAAGTCTACCCTTTGAGGTGCATCAATGATCTATAGCTTATTGGGGAAAGAAGAAAGGTGAAAGTCATACTCCAGCTTGATTGTCAAGATCGCGCCGTGTACGTGTCTAATTTGACACGATCTATACCTGATTGCTAGTAGAAGAAAGCTAGAGTTGCAACCAACTATTCGCATTAGGTTCTGCAGTTGGAGAACACACGAGCTTTACGCCTTCCTCTTCCAGATCTTTAGTTCTGTCAACAATTTTGTCTGCCCAGAACTACTGAAAAAAGCTCGACCAAGAGCCTTCGTACTGAGCACAGTCTGAGCATTCAGCGACCATCTTATCGTACCAATCAGAAAGAACTTTGGTCATTGAAAGAGTCTTAGAATCACGGCACTCTAAAGCACATGAATTGCGATGCGGCCGGTTATTCATCCATTCCTTATCTCGTTCCTTATCTTTCGTACGTCCAACTTGATGACCGTATCTTTGACACTGGAGTGCAACGTCTGGAGGAATTAAGCGAATTTTTGACTGATCGTGGCGTGGCGTATTCCATAGTTTTCCATTGCGAAATTTTTTTAGAGGCTGCTTAGGTCACAAACAATATTTTTGGCGTCGAAAATGAGGAGACTAGCAAAACTTCAGTTTCACCTTTGAAAATTAGCTCTTGACCCATTTTGTAGGTAACTTCAATTAATCAAACTTGTTGTACTATGTAAGCCAAATGACGAACAAAGACAACTCCAAAAATTGTAAAATTTTCCAACTGCGGAAGTTCATGTAAATGTCACCAACACTACTAATCAAGTAAACGTTGCTGCACTTTGGAAAGGCGCATGGCGCGTTCCCAAAACAAATCTACAGTAGCTGAAAGGATAAAAAATTTAGGTACTACTAAGGAATGTGGCCTGTATGGAGGGCATGCCTCAGCCAATCAGAGCATCTACGATCCACGCCGTTGTGCCTTCCCTTGCAGAGTTCCGTGACCCCCCCCCCCCCCCTGCACGTTAATGTGGCGCGTTCCGCTTTCCTGTGTAGGCACCATTCCCTACTAGTACCAAATTTATGACTTTTCAAACAGCGATAGCTTTCTGGAAACATCTTATCCACCGCATATCCTAAAGTGAAATGCCGATATTCTCTGCTCTCCTCCGAGTTAGTGTGGCGCATTCGATTTCTGCATGCAGGCCACATTCCCTACTAGTATCAAGTTCTTTAACCATTTCAACGGAACAAATTCTTTGGGGCACCCTATGTTGTGCTATGTAGTAGTATGTTGACCATCCATTGAGGGATAGATTCATCTCTTACGGATGTTGAGGGCTGTCTGCAGCCATTTATTTGTCTGCTGCCCATCAAGCAGTTCGCTCCAGATTCAAAAACCGTCACGCATTGTCCATCCAGATGCGGTGTTCGATTCCCTGGAGAGCGCCTCTGCCTTATTCCGTTTGCCTCTGTTCTGCACCGTGTAGAATTTCCTGCTCTCATGCAGCCACGTCATCATGCGTCATGCAGCGAGCTTACGAAGAACTGCGGCCGAAAACCGCTCGTTGAGGCGCCCATCTGCTCGGTCTCTCTGTCTGCTGTCCTCACACTGCACGTAGAGGTGAAAGGCGGAGGCGGTGGGGTGGTGACGGGGCGGCAAACACGCCGGCGTTCAGCAATTCGTTCGATCATCGAAATATAATCAAGATAAGGGCCGTTTCATGGCGCACACCTTGCGCGCGCTCGTCCGCCTCAGCGCCAGACGTCGTCGGTCCTCCGGTCGGTCGGCTCTCCTGGCCCGGCGAGATGATCGGTCGGGGCGGTGCAGGCAGGTAACGGGGCGGCGACCGTCCTCCCACAGTGCCCGTCTGACAGACAGAGAGAGAGTCGTCGCTTCTGTCGTCGACGTGCCGGACCGGCTGCCTCGTCGTCGGTCGCACTTTCGCCTGCCTGTTCGTACTCTGCTGCGTCGTTTCAACGTTTCAACGTTTCTTCCTGGTCTTACGACTCCTGAGGCCGTAAAAACCGGCCTGTTAGACGAAGCATGGCTCTCGACGTCACAAAGTGCGTCACGCCGACCCCTAATCTCATCAAATGATGCGTGACAATCCCATTTCATAACGCGACACGCTCATCGAATTCGAAGCCGATTATCGTCGTGCTTTTTCGAGCGTCGTTCTTCGTTCGTCACTCGAACGATGTCTACGCGAAATGGGGCATTTAGGGCTATTTTACGCTAGAGGATTAGTGTGACTAACCTCGTTCTGCTGTATTAAAGATGCCATTCACACCTAACAGGTTCCATTGAGAAATCGTACGCTACAATCGCGGCGCGTCCTCAGTAGGGCCTTTGCATTCCCCGTTTCGTAACTCCACATTACTTGAAATCGGACGCCACTCGGATCACGTCCTCTCAGCTAAATCTACTGGAGCTGAAGTCTACTTTCAAGCCGTAAGTATTTAAATCATCGCCTCCGCGATGTCCCGTAGAAGCAGATTGAGTGGTGTATCCCACCCACAAAGGGATGAATTAGCACCAAACTTTACCCCACCCTTACCTTATCGAGTAAAAGAGATCTTTCCAGACAAGTCTGAGGGGAAATTTATTGCTAACAGAACTGTTTGCGCCGCCTTCGATTCTATTTCCAAAACAAAACTGCTGACCATATCTATGGCTCAGCTTAGGTATATGTTTTATACTGCGGCGCACGTCGCAGACGCTGTCGGCGACGGTGCTCAGCGAGTGCTAAGTGGTGCGTAGTAGAGCCGCCCGCCAGTGCGTAGCAGCCCGCGTAACACTGTCGCCGACCGCGTCGCCGACGCTGTCGCCTAAGTATAACGTATACCTTGGCGGAGTGGCGTTCTACCCCCGTCCTTTAAACAGAGGCGTGGCAAATGTCTGCGTCTCCACTGTCTCGTAAGGCAGCCACTGGGCTCTCGAGCAAGTCCAGGGGGTTGGTGGTGGGCGGGCCAGGGGGGCGAGGGGGTAGAACGCTCAACCCCCGTATACCTTAGAGTACTTGCCTATTGTGCTTCTTGATCAGGGCATTGCTAGAACATTACTCTGTTGCTTTCTGTTTTGTCGTTTCTTCTTTCTGATTTCACTAATAGTTCAGGCTGTTAGTTACGTTTTGACTAGACGGTTTACTGTTGTGTTTGGCACCACACGTGATTTTAAAACCCGCGTCCCATAAATAAATAACAAATAAATAAATAGACAAATAAGGTCATATACTACACTGAGTGGTTATTTCTGAAATGAGAAAAGTATCGCTTGTAAAAATAAAAGGATAAAGATAAAGGACGGCGTTGCTCAATCCCTTTTTGGGTTGCGCCACGCATTCTATGTACTTCTACGGGATGTTGTCGAGGCGATTTGAATACGTACTTGGACATACAATGACTTGCGGTGGCCAACCGATGAACAAGTCACCGTTTTATCGTTCTCAGACAAGTCTGGTACCAATTCACCGACCCCGGAGGGATGGAAGGCTTGGTTGGCCTGGGCGGGAAATCCGAACCAGAAACCTGGTATCGGGTGCACGCGGCAGTCGGCGCCTCCTTCGACTGCGCTACACGCGCCCATGTAAAAATAAGAATATCCGACGTACGTATCGGGTTCAGCCTCTACTTTCAATTTGTACGAAACTTTTTTTGGACAAAAATGAAGAATGTGGCTCGTTTTCGCCAAATCAAACTAATGCCCAAAACAGTTTCGGTTTCTCTTGCCTTTCCAAAGATCCAAATAAAACTCAGGTCGACCCTAATCACTTCGACGCTCCAAATAACTTTCTCCGTATTTCTCCCGAACAACGTGCGGTGCACTCTCACCCGAACATTCCACTGTAAAGTGCTTTCGGTCTTATCGATATGGCGACTGTCGCAAGTCTTTTTGACTGATTGCCGTTATCTGTGATGTGTAACATTTAGTTTTTGTTCAGCGTCGTCCTTGGCTTCCGGTGCGTTCAGACTTACGTATTCTTTTTGCCCTGTTGTGACGGGAATGATTTCTGCGTACGCTAACCTCTTAGCCGGAAATATTATGGAAAAAAGTGTGCAAAATACATTACTGTTTTCGGTTTCTGTCATATTTTTGGTGGGAAACGGTCTTTGATCTCGGTCGTTGCCCTAAGGTCTTATCGCCTTCTGATGCGTAGCATATTGAAATCAGGTCGTTAGAGGAAACTAAGAAGTGCCAATCACTTCATGGGTTGCGCCACGCATTCTGTCTTCATGATGTACCGTAGAGGTACCTTGAACGACCTCACCTAGATAAGCTCTTCATCTGAATCACGCAAGTCTGGTGCCAACTCACCTACATATCTGATCGTGGTGGCATAGTGAGCTTAAGCGCAAACCGAACATTTAATCAATTGCGGATGCATTTGGTAAACGGCTCTTCCAACTGATTGCGCCACAAGCCCACTCTTCATGTAAACGACATAAGCGATTCCACCACCATAAAAATAGCAATAAATCCATGTAATAAGTGGGTAAGTTATTAAAGGAAAATAGTGAAGGATAAAGGGCGGCGTTAATCAATCGCTGTTTTTGATGCGCTACGCACTATACTTTTACGTGATATTGTAGAGGCAATTTAATATATATATATATATATATATATATATATATATATATTTGGCAATTCATTTAGTTCTGGTGGCCATCTGATTACAGGACAGTGTTTTATATTTCCCAGACAAATCTGGCACCAATTAACCGAACCCAGAGAAATGAAATTCTTGGTTGACCCAGGAGGGACTCGAACTATAAATCTCGATTCGGAGGGAGAACGACTGCCTGCGCTTCCGCCGACTCCGCTACCACCATTCCTGCATAGAATGAATAAAAAATACCTAAATAGCAACACCCCAAAAAAAAAACTAGTCGGATTTTAATGTTCCACAGGGTTCATGGCGTTGATTTTCAAGAAGTTTGCCATAACTTTGCTTCGTAGTCAATGTTCAATCTCGCTATTTTCCAATAAACCCAAATTTTCCTTTAAATTTCATGTACCCAATATGAAAAGTATTGTGAAGTAGGGACCAGCCGTTGTCGCAACCATAATTTTTTCCTGGACTTTCAAAAAATAAATTTCCACCTACTGACACTCCAACGAGCCCCACTCTTTTCAGTGGAAAGTTTGAGGCGAGGCTGTGAATTTATGCTTAAATACAACAACCACAGAATAAACGGTGGGTATCCGCTTAACCACTCATATTTCATGTATTCAATAAAGGCACGATAATATTGATGCTTCCGTTTTAGACAACCCCTTTGTCCAATTGTCATCGTTGCCCTGTCTCTACGTCTGTCTCTACGTTTCGATCTGAATGCGATTTTTTTCACTTCATTTGTCCATCTGCTTCATCTGCTTTTTCGGTGGGCTCTGTGCTACGCTCCAATCTTTTCTATATGCTGTCGTTCGAGAATCGTTCGCTACCAATATTTCAACATAAAAATCGTACACCACACCCGTCTAGCTTCGTGCAGTTTTTTTCTCTAAAATTCTATTTATCACAGTCATATTCGCTGCTAAAAGTGCGGACTAGTTTTTAAAAGTATCGCTTATTTTCAAAGAATATCGATCATTCGGTATTTTGACGGGCTGAATTCAACCGTGGTGACCCCTTCTGTTCCTATGAGCTATTAGTTTTCCAAAATCTAAACAGGTTCTGGGCTCTGTTCCGTCGCTTTCTGGTAGCAGGAAATTCTGCTTTTGCCTTCGACTGCTTCAGAAGCCCACCACGTGGTTTCGTCTTGCGAATGATGCTCACCTCTCCCAATAAACTTCTTCTTCTTCTTCTTCTTCAGCGTTTGTCCCGCTTCGAGGCGGGGTCCGCTATTCTGGTGTGGTGACGCCACTTTACGCGATCAAATGCTTGATCGGGATGGATACCAGCAACCTTTAGGTCCACATGCAACGTATCAAGCCATCGCTGCTTCGGCCGCCCTTTAGGCCGTTTTCCGGGCACATCTATGTTAAGGCCAATCTTCCTAACAGTGTCACCACTAGCTCGAAGAACGTGGCCATACCACCGAAGGCGAGCTTCACGTAACTTGTCAGCAATTGGAGCGACACCAAACCTCTGGCGTATTTCATCGTTGCGAATACGATCCAGACGCGTAACACCAGCCGTCCATCGCAGCATTTTCGTTTCCATTACGCTGAGGCGAGTCTCAACCTCCTTGGTTGCAGGCCAGCACTCAGCTCCATACATCGCTACTGGTCGGACGATGGTTCTATAGATCTTCGATTTAAGGCGTTCCGGTATCTTCCTGTCGCATAAAACGCCTGTCATCGAGCGCCATTTGGACCACGCTGCGCTCACGCGCGAGTTCACCTCGAATGTCAGACTACCATCAGACGCAATTGCAGATCCAAGGTACTTGAAGTTTGTCGTTCGTACTAGCGCAGTGCCATTGATCTCAATGGACCCGGCTTCGTTTACGTCTGTCGTCAAGTACTCAGATTTTTTGACGTTTAGCTTGAGCCCGAACATCGCCAAGCGGTCGTACCAAGCTTGCGCTTGTCGCTCGAGTTCGCTCTTCTCTTCGCTTGCAAGCATTACGTCATCTGCATACAGCAGCGTCCAGGGGGCAGGCTTCTGAAGTTCTCTCGAAATGGCATCCATTACGACAATGAATAGGAGCGGGGAAAGCGCAGAGCCCTGGTGAACACCAACGGAGATAGGAAACTCCGCCGATGTGCCGGCTGGCGCTCGCACACTACTCTTTGGACCAGAGTAAAGTATGCGCACCCACTCAATAAGCTCTTCGGGAACACCGTGTTGTCGTAAGGCGTACCATATAACCTCACGCGGTACACGATCAAATGCTTTCTCTAAGTCGAGAAAAGCTATGTGTATCGGTTTCTGCTTTTCGCGATGTCTCTCTACCAGAAGGCGAGCAGCATGTATGGCATCGATGGTGCCACTGCCCGCTACGAAGCCACATTGATTGGTGGAAAGTTGGACGATATCGCGAATACGTCCATCTACAATTCGCTCGAAGATTTTCATGCTGTGCGAGAGCAAGCGAATTGGACGGTAATTCGTGCAGTCCGCAGGACTGCCCTTCTTCTTCCATATCGGGATCGTCGTGCTTTCCTGCCAACTACCAGGTACCTTCTTTTCCGTAACTACCTGGTTGAAAAACTTCGTTAGCCACTCAGCAGGACTCCAGCACCTCAGCTTCCATAGGTCGGCCGCTATATCATCGGGGCCCGTTGCTTTGCCTGGCTTCATCTTCTTCAAAGCCGCTTCCGTCTCCTCCACAGTGATTTTCTGCACAGGACCGTGCGTAGGAGGGACGCAAGGGATGGGCGGATGGGCAAACTCTTCTGTCGAAATTCTCTCGAAGTAGTCATGCCATCGTTTCATAGCCCACTTGCGGTTCGTCAGTAGATGGCCATTCTCATCGTTGATGCCCAAAAATTTCTCGATGTCCTCGGCCTGACGATGGCGTGCCTTGGCAAGTCGATAAAGATGTCGTTCACCATCGCGCGTCTCGAGTTTATCGCTGAGATCATCATAATGGACGGCTTTTGCAACGGCTACGGCCTTCTTTGCCGCTTTCTTCGCCTCCTGGTACATACGCCATTTGTCTGCAGTCTTGTCGCGCAGGAACGCGTGATATAATTTTTTCTTCTCTCGGACCTCTCCCAATAAACTGAATGGACATAAATAAAAAATAAAAGTAAAATTAATAAATGAAGGCGATGTGGCTGCCCCATAATGTTTATCCCGTTTACAGTCCTATAGGGTCTGCTCAGACTCTTCGACGAGAGCGCATACGTTTCGATTTTTCCAAGCGAGCACTAGTCGATACATATGATCTGCCCTATCGTTCCCGTCGCGGAGTATGAACTGGTCCTAAGGCCCTTGCACACACGGCAAATACTAAAGCATAGGGGCATCGATTTGGCGGGAGTCGATACCCGTACGCTTAAAGGCCCCCACACACTTCTGCGGCAACGCCGCGGCCCTATCCTTAACCATAGGGCAGGGACGCCGAGCTCGCCGCCGGCGGCGCCCCTGTCGTACCCTTAGGCCTTGTTTAGTGAGCGCGCGATCCGCGACGCTATGCCATGTGTAGCGGCCGAATTGGTCAATCGCGTCGCTCAGTCAATTTGGCCACTACGCATGCATCGCGTCGCGCGCCGCGTGCACACTAAACAAGCCCTCAGGCCGAAAGCATACTTCCATCACTGCGGTGCCATCGCTCGGTTCATGACCATTCCGCCGCACGCGGTCGAATAGCCAAGGGAAACTTCGCCGCGGCCGCCGCAACAGCGGTGGTCGGCATGCGCGATGGCTTCCCGCGCCCATCGCGAGCATGGCATACTTTTTGCGCCGCGCGCGGTGTTTAGCGTTGGTCCTGGGCGGATCGCCGTCGCGCTCCCTTGCAGAGCGATGGGCGATGCGACGAGCATAGAGAAATTCAAGTTCTTTCGCGTCGCTCCGCAAAACTCATCGCCGCGAATCCGTCGCGGCGACGGGAAGTATGCACGAGGCCTTAACCATAGCGGCGAGCGGCGTTGCCGCAGAAGTATGTGGGGGTATCAAGTATTTGCCGCCGCCGCTGTCGCTGCTGCCGAGTGTGCCGGCGTCTATACTCTCGCGGTTACCCGAGGAAGCGATGCATATCGATTTTTGCATGGCGATCGCACCGCATTGCCATGTCCATGTCCATGTCCGCACGTGGCCCCAACGATTGCTTGAATAGGAGTCCCTGCACATACTATAACTTTGTTGGCCTGCCTTGATGTGCGCCAGCATTCAGCACTAACGTGTGCTACAACCGTCACTCGATTTGAAATTCCTGCACTTTTTTTTTCTGTCGTTCTTTAGCGCCGAGTTCTCAGTTCTCCGCACGTCGCATACGTGTCGCGTGCTTCGATCAATGCTGGACCGACTTTTCGATTCACGTTTTCAGACATGCGATGTAGTCAAACGGGAACTACAACCTTGCTGAACAGTTCGCCCCCGCCGTTCATCATCACTCCCTGCAATATGCTTTTTTGACATATCTCTTCCACTAAAGACCTCTTATATTTTAACGGTAAGTTCTTTATCAGCCGGCTTAAGTTCTCCGTGCTAGTAGCCAATTTTCAGGGATCTTACTGCTCTATGTGTATTATGGTTCTCAGCAGCATCCATTCTTTCTCAAAGATCTTTCAAGGGTGAGTGAGTTCTTTCTTTGCAAACGTGAAATAAAAATAGGGGAGTTGAGAGCAACCAGAACGGGAGCTTTGGTGGGTGGTAGTGAACTACAAAAAGGTATACATAGGCAGTTTCACCTGAACCTTACCAGGAAGGGTTCCCCACTCATGGTGAGCTTTTCCGATGCTATTTTGGCAGGATATACGGCCGTGTGAGCTGAGTCCAGAGCCACAGTTAGTTATTGCTGAACGATTTTTTAAAGACCGAAAAAGAGGTTTGAAAACTTTACGCAACAATCATCAACCACTACGACACCCACCGATGTGTGCCTTGGTGGCGCAGTCGGTAGGAGTGCCGCGTCATAGGAGCACACCACTGTTGTGTTCGAGTCCGCGTACTGCCCACGTTTTTGCACAAATTAGTTCGGTGTTATTATGCTTTCTCATGATCACAGGAGTGGATTTAATACCATAAATTCTCACAAGAAACCAAGGCTGTCTGTTGCGTCTTCATGTGTGCTAGTTTTTCAGCGATGTGTATCTGCACCATATTTAGCTGGAAATAAAAGTCTTAGTGCTTTTCCCCTTAAGGCAACAGTATGGGACAAAACTATGAAACACTTTCATATGAGAACGACATTCTTAGTAAACTTATGTAAAGATATGGCCCGGGTTCATAATATTCAACCGTAAGGTATGCGAATTTGTGTGCAGTTACGGTATGATTGGTGATGTGGTATGACATGGTAGTGGCGCAGATACCCTTCGTTGAAAAACCAGCACATATGAAGGCGCAAATAGACATCCTTTGTTTGTTGTAAGCATTGATGGCCTAAAGTTGACTTTCGTGATCATGAGAAAGCGTAATAACAACAAACTAATACGTGCAAAAACATGGGCAGTACGCGGACTCGGACTCAAAAGCCCGCTGGAGTGCTTCTACGACGCGGCACTCCTACCGACTGCGCAGGATGTCATAGGGGTTGATGAGTGTTGCGCACACGTTTTCATACTTCTTTTTTCGTTCTTAAAAAAAAACGTTCAGCAAAACTGACTGTTGTTCTGGACTCCGCTCACACGACCCTACATCCTGCCAGAGTTGGAATCTTCCCTTGTTAGGACCTGCTTATACTCCGTGACGGGAGCGACGAGAGCGACAGGGCAAACTTACAGCGTGGTATAGATGCTGGATAAACTGTAAGGGACGGCGTTACTCAATTCATTTTGAGATGCGGCATGCATTCTAATTCTACGGGATGTCGTGAATGCGATTTGGATGCGTTTTTGGCCATACAATGACATGTGGTGGCCAGTCGATGAGCATGTCGTCAGCGCTTTACCCTTCCCAGACGAGCCTGGTATCAATTCTCCGACACCGGAGGCATGGAAGTATGGTTGGCCGGGGCGGGAAATCCGAACCAAGAGCCTGGTATCGGATGCACGCGACAGCTGACACCTCTTACGACTGCGCTCCACGACCGCACTGGACTTTATTCTATATTGACTTTGTACCCTAATAAAGCGGCTGATAGGATCGTTGACTATGTTTTGCTTCATACTAATGACTGTGAGTCAGCGTAAATCGTCAGTCAGTATCGTCAAGATTGCAGCGGCCGTGGATTCTCTTTGCAGGTAGAAGAAATGACTCTTAACACTCATAAGCGTATTCAGCAGCTAATGGAGTGTCACAATGGAAGTCTTACCATAACAGCTTCTTCCCTTGAATACTTATCAACTCCCTGACAACAAGTCTGTAAGCTTCCCGACACATGGAGTCCAGTCAGCAAGCGGGGAAATTTAGAAACGGTAAAGTGGACGCATGGATTTCCACAGGTGGTCAGGGCTGCTACTGGTTTCCAGCACATAATCTTAAATGGTTGTGATTAGGCAAGAGACGCTTGCTAGGATCACTGTAACGAGCTAAAGAAGCTTTTTCTCGCTAAAAGCATGTCTAAAACACCAAACTGCTTAAATTGTTCGTAAAAAACAAGAATAAAAACGACGTTCCACCTTCTCGGTGTGTCGTTCGTGATGTTTAATGCTCATAACCGAATTGGCGTTTCATTGGCACCCGCAGTCAGAAATGGTGTTAACCTTTTCAGTTGTTCATTCTTTTATTGCCACAGATTTGCCGTAGGCTCATCAGCTGGATCGCTGGGCGAGTGGGGGGCGGTGGGGCTTGAAACTCGTCTGGCCCCACAAAGATAGACTGTACCTTTGCTTGAATCGAATAAATTCGAATGTATTCGAGAAATTTCAGTATTCGAATTATTCGCTTAATCGGATATTCGAAGGAAGCCAATATCCGAATTATTCAATTGTTCGAATATTCAAAAATGTCGATATTTGAATTCTTCGCTTATTCGAATATTCGACGATGTGAAAGTCGAATAATATTCCCCTAATCGAATTTCGAAATTTTTAGAAACAAATATTATTCTCTCATTCAAAATTTCGATCATGCTAAATCCGAGAAATATTAGTAATTCAAAATTCGACATTTTCAAAAATAAATAATGGATCTATCCTAATCGGAGGGAACACAGTGATTGGCATCTTCATTCCCTGCCTTGAGTTTCTATAAGGGTTTCAATTACTGTCCTATGATGCGAAGGCTTTCATTTAATTTCAGCAAATTTGGTCATGTGAAATGAGATGACGTGCACAAATGGTACATAGCGGTTGCTCCCTCCCGACTAGGACAGATCCTGTATTATATCCGCTTAATCGAATAATCGATATTTCTAATACTGGACAATATCCGATGATTCGACATTCTGAATTTTAGAAAACCGAACATATTCGCTGATTCGAAAATTCGACTATTTTCCAGGTTCAGAAACATACTGTATGCATTGGGTGCGAAAAATCCGTTATTTATGCGGAAAACTTGTCGCTACTTTGGTCCTTGGTAGGTTTACACATGCGCCGCCACGCGGCGCGGCGTGATGGTCGCCGTAGATATCGATTTTTCGCGCCGCCCGGTCGATATCTATTCCGACTATGGTGCCGTGCCGCGCAGCGGCGCAACTATAAGCCAGGGTTTAGTCGCAATTCAACCAAGCACAAAAGTGATCCGTTCCTACACAGTAGCAGTCCCACGATAGTACCTCATAATCTACAGAATAGAACTAGAAAACGACGCTCAAACGTACCAGAATCTGTTTGAAGAGGAGCCTGTGACATCAACATCGGCCGAGTTCCAGTCGGGACAGTGATGCTTGGATTGAGCTCGTTCGCCTTCCTATGCTGGACGTCTAAAAAGCGAATCGTTGCGTACGTTAGAGCAAGCCTGTAGTTCCCATGTGTCATTCAGACTTCGTTTTCACAGGTGGTTAGAATTTAAGCGTGTCCTCACCTACTGAATCCTTCACGTGGTGACGCCGCCTATGCGAGCTCATTCATCGCGTACTACTGGATCTGAAAGCAAACGATCTCGTAATTGACTCACAGAAACTGAGATTTGTCAAGATTCAACGCACAAACCGTAATAAGCCTGTACTATTCTGTGGAGCTTTCTGGAGACAACGGTCTTATTACTCATGAACAGGGGAACTATCCTTAACAGAATGAAAGCGTGGGCATAAGCGAAGTAGGCGCATGCTTTGGCAATAGGGGAGACCCACCTTATACACACACTTAAATAGTAGTGGAAATAGAAACATATGCAACATAATGTACAACGTAAGATAGTCACTAGACTCTCGAGTAAGCCCAGGGGCCGGATTCGACAAACAGTGCGTATAGGTAGATATACTGCAAGGGAATTGTACCCATTATCCGCAATGGGTAGCTGGTACGATTCGCATTCATGAAAGGAGTCAAGGGTATGGTGGAAAAAAGTCTCGCGGGAACAGCTGATCTCATTGGGGCGACATTTTGTCAATGGGGCGCGGAATCCTTGCTGGTATGCGGATATGCCCATGACGATCGTAGAGTAGAATGCGTGGCGCATCCCAAAAGAGATTGAGTAACGACGTCCTTTATTTTTTGTCCTTAAAGGATATGACAGGAAGCATTACAAGGATTAGGGCTAGATCTGATCAGTCCTGTATTATCTGTATTTCCTGTCGTCCCGTTGATCATCGAGTTGCTCGAGCAGGCGCTAGCGCCTCCATTCGTCCCTGTCACGTGCCAGAGTGCTCCAATGGATCCTCCTCGCTCAAGGGACAAGAGCGTCATATCGTTTGATCAGGGCTTTCACGAAAGTCCGACCAATGCGTTGGTGGGCGTCCTGTGTTCTCTTGACATCCCGCGGAATCCAGTCGAGGACGGCTCTCATCCAGCGGGTGTCTCCGAAGCGCATTACGTGGCTGGCCCACCTAATTTTCGACAACTTTGGTTTTAAAATATTCGTTCAACGAAGGTCGACGTCGACGAAGCTCTGAACTCCGGTGGCCTTCTCTCACTTGCGTGATTCGTGTCACTCCCAGCATCGCCCTCTCGATTCATCTTTGCGCTAAACGAGGCATATGATGGGATGCTTCACCAGGGGTAACTTTCTATATTTTTGGCCGTTTACCCAGGGTAAGAACACCAAAGACCTGAGGAATCTTGGCGACTTGAGCCTGTCAACTCCAGGGTAGACGCAAGGTTAATGGTATAACAAGAATGCCGTAAATATGGATAGCTAGGAGGTAGTCGCACTCGTCATAGTGTTGGGTAAGGTAAGCCTGTCCAGGTCGGGTTAGGGAAAGAGGTTATCAGGAGCCGGATTCACCAACGCTTATACCCAGGGGTATGCTGGGTATAGGATGTAGGCGTACCCATGTTGAGGCATTCATAATAAACCTTACTCGCCACAATGTGGGTATATAAGTGGGTAGCGAATACTCGATGATCATCGTGGGTATATCCGCATACCCGCGAGTATTCCGCGTCCAATTGTCAAAACATCAGAGGCCGGATTCATCAGCGACTAACCCGCGGGTGTAGGGGGTAAGGATACCCACGATAAAGCCTGCGTCTCTGACTCTTGGCTTATCTCTACATGACTTGTACCTTATCTCTACCCCTTACACCCCGCATACCCATGGGTTTAATTGTTGATGAATCCGGCCCCTATTCTATATCCACTGATATACTCATGATGTGGTGGGTAAGATTTATCATGAATGCCACATCGTGGGCACGTTTACCCTTTACACCCATAAGCATTGATGAGGCCGGAACCAGGGGATTGGGAGGGAGGTGGGGAGGGGTGACCCCGCCAAGAGAGGACGAGGGGTAGAACGCACGTCCCATTTTAAGGTGGATTCCCGCATTGGGATTGCACCGATTTGTGTTTTTCTCTGACGAACCCCGTCAGGGAGGTGTGCGATGACATTCTATTCTTCGCTCTTTTTTGCAGGCGAATCGAAGTGAATGTGTATAGGTGAATCACTTCGTGCATCCTCAAACGGAAATGGAAGGCGCAAAAAGGCCATCATGCAAGAAAACCTAGTCGGGGAGATGAGAAGATAGTGGAACACTGACTTTTAACGAATAATTTCGTGACTTGCTGTATTTCGTCTGAAAAAAATTGTATGGAAACAGTCATACGATTGACGCTTAAACGTGAGAGAAGAAAACTTCAAGCTGTTCTACTTTTCCAAGGAGTTTCACCTGAGTGTTTCGGCTCACTTGGATGAACTACTCAGCTACCAGCACTTGCATGCAAATATCTAAGAATAAGAGGAAAACCAGCCGCCTAGAACGATTCAAAATATGTCGACGCTGGAGCTATTGACTAGATATCGTTTCTTTGGTGGTCATATCAGTGACTGCTAGAAGGTCAACAGACCACCGCAGTTCCAGTCTGCTTCGTAAGGGCTCAGTTGACGATTCAGTTGTGATGTTTATACGAATGTATGATTGTTTCACTGTTGCAGTGCGCTAGGTCGCACAAAGGAAGGCTGCGAAGCGTATTTTTGAATGGGGGGGGGGGGGAGCGAGTCATATAAGGAGAATCCTCATCCCTCAATTAGTGTAAAAATTTGATTATTTTTTGCCAAGTCGTTAAACCCAAGGAGTAGAAGGTCCTTGAAGTCACATTGGAATACGGCGCATCACGAGTTTGGGGAGTCTTGTACGCCCGCGATGCCCCTACCGGCAAGCGCCTCGGAGCGCAATGGAAGTGTGGTTGCTTCATGCGAGGAAGGTCACGGGCTTGGTTCTTGTGCGCTGCTGCATTCTTACATTTCAACTGACTGGTTGAGATTTGGGGATTCTGAAGTCTACACCATTGTCAGACGTTTTCATGCCCAATTTTCCAGCTGAATTCTGTGGTATTGAACATGATGATGTAGAAATGTTCAACATCAGTGATTCACAGGTACAGAGTGCATGAAGCAGCACTCGAGTGAGAAACGAGGTCTGTGGATCCCGCAAATTAACCAAAGTGATCACTGGTACACTCTTTCCCTCATCTTTGCCTGTCACCTGGAAATCAGAGGTCTACTGAAGGTTTTCTAAAACCAAACACCAACAATGTCTGCCAATGCCGATGGTGATCCACCTGCTCACGCTGAAATGTGGCCCACACTTTTAGACAAGGAACTTTCGAGGGAAGAAATCAAGCTGGCCGAAGGGATGGCCAGCATAATAAAGGAATTCGAAGCGTCTACTTGAAGTTGGCGAGGATGTTGTGGTTAAAAATCCGGTCAGTAATAAACAAGTCGCAAGAAAGGTACTCTCCACAGCGTACAGCTGGAAAAATGCGCTGAAAACGTCTGGAAGTGGTATAGACGTCAGAATCCGCCAAATCTCAATCAGTCAGTTGGAATGCAAAAATGCAGCAGCGCTCTAGAATTAAACCCCCGACTTCCTCGCATGAAGCAACCCACCATCCACTGCGCTCCGAGCCGCTTGTCGGCAGAGGCATCGCGGGCGTATTTGAAGGTGTATGTGTGTACAGAATTTGTGCTACGGTCAGAGCTTCAAACAATTCCGAAAGAAAACTTGATGACTGGAAAGGTATTACAGATGAAAAAGAGACTTAATACGTACACGCAATTGTAGATCAGAGGCGGAAAGTAGCGCACAAGGCACGGGTTTTCATGTGCTCCCCTAGTTCAGGGGCCTAGTTCAGCTCCCGCCCATGTCAACCAGACCTTCTGCCCCCGGCATTTCGATTGGCTTCGCAGTACCCGTAGAAGTGGAATGTGTGGCGCATTCTGCAAAACAATGGATTAAGCCAGACTTTCATCCTTTTCATGCTTACCCGTAGAGCTGCAGAATAATTTGGGGCTCAATAGTGTCTGAGGATTTATTCTAGTAAAACGGATTTTATATTTTTATATTTTTTATACAAGCACTTGCAGAAATTTTATTGTGTCCGAATCGTTCTCTAAAGAATCGCGCTTTCAGAAAAGCGCTCACGGGCAACACTGGTCGACGCTGACGATGACTGATGGACGTCCATCCGTCGTCACTACGATCGGCGACTGCAACAAAATCTTCCAGTTCCATGTCTTCCAGCGATTCATCGACACCGTCACCGTCAACATCGGATTCGTCGAGAATCAATCGCGTACAACGATAGATGTTCCGAATTCTTCAGTCAGCTCACCGTCAACCTCTAACCTCCCCAGAACGCGACGTATGTGTCCACCATTCTGAGTATTCCGAATTCCAAAAAGGGGGCTACATCCGCTAAAACCAACCAACCACCAAACCACCAACAACTTGCTCATTCGCAGGCGTCTATGACTAGACCAACTCCATTTCATCTACATGGTTCTTCAGTTTGGGCAGTGAAGGATGTTCGAGCCCATGTGCTCAATCTCAGCTGTTCCAGACTACAACTATTACTTCTACTACAACAACTACTACACTAGTAGTCTTCTGCTATTGCTAGTGGTAGACCTAGATGCTGAGTCGTCTCTTTAAAATAGTATTTGCTATCATAAAATCGCTTTTCCCGCTGGTTTCTGATGATCTACCTTTGAACAGTCCGCTAGTCGTCCGTCGTATCTTGATGTTGTATTCGAGACTGTTACCTAGGTTATATTAGCTTATGTCAAAGGGTATCACGATTTTACGGTAGTTATACGGTTCGCTATTTCGTGCAGAATATTGTTTGTATGCGCTGTAGGCAACAATTGCTAACAACGCCGTATTCGGCGCGTGCGACAGCGGCCGCGTCGCGTGTACGCGTGGCAGATGTCGCACGCCATCGCGAGCGTGCGACTAAATGTCGCTCGCCGTCGCTCGCCGTCGCGCGCCTTTTCAGTTATTTGAACGAGTCGCTATGGGTTATTATTGTCAAAACACAATGGTTATGGTTCGTTCATTAACCCGTTCTCTTTCCACTATGATTACGACCTTATATTTGGGTGTCTCGTCCATCCGGTGTTTCTTCTTCCTTGGCTTCTCTCCGCACTACTGGTGCCGTTCGTTTCGTTTTTTGAATTCCGTCCTAGGTTTCGTAATAGACATTCTTCACTATTTTAAGCCTGTGTTGCCGTGTTCGTTGAGTCGGTTTCTTTAGTCTCAAATCGAAAAAACGAAGACTTTCGACGAAGACCGATGACAGAGATGAAATCACGATTCGCATTGCGACACAGGTGGCATGTCTCTACCAATTCATTCGCACGCTCGAAATCTGGTGTCTCCCGTTTCGATTTTCTCCTTCCATTACAAGATCGTTGTTCTACGTTCCTCAATGTGTTGTACGGTGATTTTTTTAACGCTTAGTGTCCTCTTGCACCATATGTTTTCGCAGCCATGCGAATTGTCTTGATAGAGAGTTAGCTTCCGCGGGTATGGAAACAATTTTTGAATGAAGATGTCTGAAAGGCGAGTATCGATTAACACAGATCATATAGCACAAGCATGATTATGAACAGAGATTTATTACATTTACATACAGACTGCATAACGTGAATTACACAGAGTTCATTCGTTCGTTGATCTGCGGAGGTAGCATTCGGATGGTCGTCGAACTTGACTGTTTGAACTGGAGGCTTGAATTCTTGTAGACCAATTCAGAGACCTGAAATCGAATGGGAGATATGACGTCCGTCACGTGCTACACACAATGAGAGCTCTTCAAGTTATTTCGTTATTATTAACTGTTGTTACGTGATACGCTCTATGAGGTGCTGAATGCACGGCTCACTCCACAGCATTTAATTTCTCTCGTATATCAATCGGCTTTTAATCTTCTAGGATGGCTAAAACGATATCAGACATTCCAATGGAAAGCACAAGCTGTAGCAATAGTACTGCCCTCTGAATTTAGCATCACAGTTTTGATATACCATTTTAACGTCGAATTGGACACTTTCAACTCGAATTGGTGGATTTCATCTCAAACTAGACAGTCTTCTAGGCTAGGCTAACAGACTCAAACTTGACTTGTAAGACTTAAAATCAAAGCGAACTCTTCCAAATCGAGATGAGCTTTGTTTTCGTTGACCTAGAGACTCTCTCAAAAAGATTAGAATAATTTTTTGTTTAAGGAAAATTTTGGTATAATTTCCTCGATGTTTTAGTTCACCTATCCAGTAAGTGAACACATTGTTTGAAATTTCATAAAAATCTCATTATTTTGAGAAAAAATTGTTTCTTTAATGCTTGTTTCGAAGAACAGGAAGGCTTAAGGCTTTAGAACGACAAGGATAAAAAATGATGGATGATGGACGGCGTTACTCAATCCCCTTTGGGATGCGCCACACATTCTACTTCTACGGGATGTATTGGAGGCGATTTGAATGCGTATTTGGCCATACAATGACTTGCGATGGCCAGCCGATGAACGAGTCAGCGCTTTATCCTTCCCAGACAAGTCTGGCACCAATTCTGGCCGTGCACCCGATATCAGGTTCCTGATTCAGATTTTCCGCCCATGCCAACAAACCCTGCCACACCTCCGGGCTCGGTGAATTGGTGCCAGACTTGTCTGGGAAGGATAAAGCGCTGACTCGTTCATCGGCTGGCCATCGCAAGTCATTGTATGGCCAAATACGCATTCAAATCGCCTCCAATACATCCCGTAGAAGTAGAATGTGTGGCGGGCAGCGCGATAGGAGGTACACCCGCCCCCTGCTTGGGGGCGTGGCGTCAGGAGGTACACCGCTGTTCTGCGGACCGAAAACTTTTTTTGCGTGTCAAAGGTTTCGTAAGGCAGCCATTAGACTCTCGGTGAAGCCTAGGGGGTTGGGGTGGGTGAGCAAGGGGCATGAGAGGAAGATGGCACGACCTCCAGCAGGGGGCGGGTGTACCTCCTGACCGTCCCCCGGGTGCACGCCACAGTCGGCACATTGTTTGACTGCGCTACAGGCGCCCCTTAGTACGATATTCGTCCAAATTCGACCAAAATCTATGGAAGCTAACAGCCAACCATTACTTTAGGGAAGCACTGTTTCAACTATGTTCCGTCGACCGGCTTTAACGAAATAAAGCCCTGTTATTTTTCTTCTTGATGTCGTATCAAGGTTTCTATGTACTGATTGTTGTCCCACATTTATTTTATTCAGTTGCTAAAGAACCTAATCCGACACAAACACACACTTTTTTCCCTGGAATTCCGATATTATTATACATATTATTAAAAGACTTAGTCCTTATATGACGTGTGGATAACGACACAAGGCTGCAGCATATCTCATGTGGGTTTAATTTCTCTAGGACAAGCGCCCGAATTCAAAACACGTGTCACAAAAGTCTTGCAGCAAGAGTCTGGATTCAGAACGTGTTTCACCGTTTTACAGACGACGTGCAGCAAGGACGAATATCGATTGATAATCGATATTCGTCCTTGCTGCACGTCGTCTCTGATCGATTTTATGACCGATAATCTCAGGTGTAGCTCAGACTTGATCGAGGTGGGAGTCACTATGATCGCCGATGTCTTTGCAATGGGCCGAAACTTCTGATCGATTCAATTTATTTATTTCTAACGTCTCATGTTTGATGATGAGGAATGAAGGGGTTTTGAGAAGAAGAAGTTCACTTCGGGAAGTCTCAAATGCGTCTGACGTCATCAAAGGCATCTCCGGCAACGGGGCTAGAAACAGCTGAGGACGCCCTTGCCAAACTGATTGGAAGCGGAGGTTGAGCACGACTTGTGAGTAGGTAAAGGGAACGCCCAGGATATAACCACGGTATCCTTCACTTCTTTGCCAATGGGCTCGTATCAAACGCCTCTAGGCAGGATAAAACACTGATTCGCTTGGTCCCAGGCTTCCGCCTTAGCAGTATGTACAGATCAGCACTCCATTCGTGGCATCACGACGATATTTTGTAGAAATACAGTACGCGGTAGATTACAGGTGGAACAATAGGACCCAGATTTAGTTATTGACGCATGGCCTTGTGGTCGCTCCCAGGTTATTTCGACCGGAGGACGTTTCCACCACACGTCATGGAATATATTACTGTATTTGGGTGAATATTTAATTAGTGTCCGTTTTCCATTTTTGGGTGATCTTGTGGGATCGTGGAGCATTTTGAAGTAGTAATGACTTGCATATCAGGCATCTATGCAATGGAAGTCACGTAGAGTGACGTGAGTTGGAAAACGAAAATGGAGATTTGCGGCTCTTCGTCGGGGGCTAAATTGAACTAACAAACGACGTCTGTTAACCTACTGCATTCTCAGCAAGACCTGTATGATATTGTAGGGAACCCAATAAGGAGCGCAGAGGTGAAGTTCGTTTTGCTGCGGCGAATTTGTGGTCCAAAAATGGCAAAAGAATCATGGCCTAGTAAGCCCATCTCGACTTACAGCAGGCTCCATAGGAGTGGAGAACACTGAGTTATCCCCTGTGCTAAAGAAATTCCGGCCCACATTTAGGATAAAATTGAAAAACTGGCACGAATTCGGTTTAAATTGAGCGCGGCAAAATTACCAGCCTTACTCAGGACAATTTGCGTTTGAAACCGTGAACCAACCGTTTGAAACCCGTTGGTTAGTAACCGACCGTGAAAGGGTTTGAAACCGTCCATGAAAGGGTTTGGAACCGAGCACGAAAGGGCGGCCACGCCCCTCGCTGCGCAATAGCAACACGTGCTGCGGAGGGCGTGGCCTCCTTTCGTGCTCGGTTCCAAACCCTCTCATGGACGGTTTTGAACCCTTTCATGGTAGGTTACTAACCAACGGGTTTCAAACGCAAAGTTGTCTGAGTAGTTGCATGGGGAGTACCCCGACATCCCGCCCATGAGTTACCAGGCGACAAATTTTTGCCATTTATGGACCATCCTGTGGCTCGTAGCAAAAGCGAATGTCGCCCCTTCCTGGTTGTGAGATGCTCTGCAAGACCGTATAGGTGTTGTTGAGGATTGTTGGATTAGGTTCACAGACGTCGCTTGTAAGAAGCGGAGCTTAAGTAAGTTCCTTTGCTACAAATCGACCTCTACATAACTCGATAAAGGATAAAAGAATGAAGGACGGCGTTGCTCAATCCCTTTTTGGGATGCGCCACGCATTCTACTTCTACAGGATGTCGTAGAGGTGATTTGAATGCGTATTTAGCCATATAATGACTTGCGGTGGTCAGATCCACAACTCAATATTCTAGATAAATGATGGCTAAAGGTCGGCGTTATTCAATCTCTTCTTAGCTAGATGCACTCTCTATTTGCAATGTAGGGTGGAGGCAACCTGTATGCGTATTTCGCCTGGGCGCGTCTAGCGCAGTCGGAGGAGGCGCCGACTGTCGCCTGCACCCGATACCAGGTTTCTGGTTCGGATTCCCGTCCGGGCCAACCAAGGGTCTGGGAACGATAAAGCGCTGAATTGTTCATCGGCTGGCCACCGCAAGTCATTGTACGGCCAAATACGCATTCAAATCGCCTTCACGACACCCCGTAAAAGTAGAATGCGTGGCGCATCCTAAAAGGGATTGAGTAACGCCGTCCTTTATCCTTTATCCTTGATTTCGCCTACAGAATGAACTATGTACGACGGACAGCTGATGGACAAGTCAGTGTTTTATCCCCTCCGGAGAAGTCTGGTATGAATTCTCGGAACAGCTGGAAGAGTTGTGGAAGATTTAGATGGCCTAGGTGGTGGCGCAGGTGAAGTGCACCTTGGTTGCCGGTGCACTTCACCTGCGCCTTCTACATAAATATGCACGTTAAACCGAAATTTCCAGCTTCTCATGCAATTGGTTAGAGGCAGCACTTTAGCAACACTGAAATGAGACCCTGATTCATACCTGCGAACATCAACTAATAAGGAGGCCTTATGTGACAAAGCCATATCATTCATTGGAAGAAGAAGTGCGTTTATTGTACCTTATGACCTCAAAAAAACGAGATGCACAGCGTATTACACGACACTAAGGCGTACGATAGTGCAGAAAGCATTGACTATCGCGTGATCCCCGATTCCAGATTCTTGGTTCTGATCTCGCCCAGGCCAACAACCCCCCCCCTCTCCAAACCCGATGAGTTAGTGCCATACCTGTCTGAGAAAGGTAAAACACTGGCTTGTCCATCTGCAGGTCATTCTGCAACCCAGTCTACTACTTATCTCGGAAGCAGAGTGCGTGGCGCACCCCGCGAACGATTCACTAACGCTGTGATATTTTTGTCCTGCTCTTTCGTTTCAAACTTGTTTTTTTTTAATTCAGACATCCAGTAAAACAATGAATATTCTAAGCTACAGCTCGTTCTCACTGAAAAAATAATTTTTGTCTAAGTGTGAGCCGTGCATTGATATAATACCTTAAAACCTGAACCTTAATTATGCACTGTAAAGGAGAGCGAATTCTCCATTCAGCACCTATGGCATTTGTTTGCTTGTTTGTTTCACTTGTTTTTTTCTTCTTCTTCAGTATACGCTTGAACACCTATCTAATTTTTGAGTCAATTTTTTGAAGAAATACTCACGTTTCTCTTAAACGACTCCGAAAGAAACACGTAGATAAAAGGATTCACAGCACGATTAATGTAGAGAAGCGCAAACGCCGCGTAAGATGCACACGTGAGAATTGATAAATTCCTGAAAACGAAAGAATCAGTAAATCGATTACCGTGAGAAATATAAGGAAAACGAACGGAATGCTTCAAAAGCTTACCTATTCCACCCAATATTGAGTGCTATTGACCATTGTATCAACCAATACGGTAACCAGCACAGTGTGTAGGATATGACAATAGAAAGACCCATAATAGTAACCTGGACATAATTAATTATTGTAAATGCTGTAAAGAATTATATGCTTAAGTTTTTTTACACGTAAAAATCTAGGAATATATGTATTTGGTGTGGAAAAATGTATTTTTTGAGGATCAGCATTTCAAAAATTTGTTACGCGTCAAGTCCATTAAATTCGCAAACTCGAAATGTAAGCACGGTAAAAAAAATCCAACCTTCGTAGTTTTTCGTTTCGAAATCTTCCTCTTCAGATGCATTTGATGTCGTCTTCGCCAGAGTTTGCGAATGATTTTCGCATAGAAGATCCAAATGGCAATCAGTGGTAGAAGATAACTCAACGTGAACGTGTATGTGGTGAAAAACCTGAAACAGTCAACTTTTGGAGAAGCTCGTTACATTGAGGCCTTAGATTGGATAGAGTTCATAAGTTTTTTGAACACATTTTAAAGGAAAATTCAAAAAAAAAACAGGCAAAAACAAGTTAATCCCTACTATAGTTGGGCTCGAATGTCCTATTTGAATGGGTATTCAAATGATTTTCATTCATATTTGAATATTCGAGTTCGATGATCCAAAAAATTGCGTTTTTCGAATATATTCAAATTCGAGCAATCATAAAAACCGATTTTTTTCGAATGTACTCGAATTCGAATATTCGAAATTTTTAGACCTTCGAAACCATTAGAATAATTGAAAAAAATTTCGAGGTCACAAGTATAATCCCTAGTAGGATATCAAACTACATTTAAAAAAATATGATGCTTGCAGCGCAATCGGAGGAGGGGCCGGCTCTCGTCTGTACCCCGATTCGCTCCAAGGTTCAGAATCTCAACCAAGAAGTCTTTCACTTTTTCGTAGGCAAAGAATTGTCACTAAACATTTTCGTAAAGCATAACATACTAATTCGTTCTCTACAGACAATACGAGGTAATGGGTATAGGTCAAATACGCACTGCGACTTCCTCTTGAGGTGCTGTGGCAGTAGAATGCGTGGCGCATTCCTCAAGAAGCTTGATTGAGCAGTTCCCCATTCTACACGCTAGAATGCGGACAACAAAAATTGATGGTCGACAAAAGTAGAGGGATTGTAGTGCAGTCGGAAATGACCTCTCATTTCATAAATGTTCTGATTAAAATCAAGGGTGCACATTTAACGGTTAACGATTTAACGATTTTAACGAATTAACTCGTTATTTCTCGTTAAATTTCTCGCATTTCTCGTTAAAATCTGGCTTAACGACTCAACGGAAATTTTTAGAAATTTAACGGAATTTTTAACGGACTTTCTACTCAGTGGTTTTATCACATTTACCCTTAGTCCTCACGATTGTTGCAGGTCTCACCCTCCCGATTAGGATTGTTCCTGAAAAACTATTGAAATCGGCAAGAACATTTTGATGTTTTCATGAATTTGTTTTGCATTGTTGGAAATAACGCATTTTGGGGCGCGGGTAGCGCAGTCGGAGGAGGTGCCGGCTGTCACCCGATACCAGGTTCCTGGTTCGGATTTCCCGCCCCAGCCAACCAAGCCTTCCATCCAGACTTGTTTGGGAGGACAAAGCGCTGACTTGTTCATCAGCTCACCACCGCAAGTAGGTGTAGGCCAAACACGCATTCAAATCGCCTCCGCATCTCATAGATAGTAGAATGCGTGACGCATCCCAAAAGGGATTGAGTAACGCGGTCCTTTACCCTTATCCTTTAATGCCTTTTGGAGATAGAAATTTCTTCGCCGAGCCCCGAAGTACGTCAACGAATCGACAAAAATATACTGGTCTAACCGCCTCGTAAGATATGCCTATCATCACCTGACGCTGCTTATCCCATAATACTTTTGCCCGCCACATGGAGCAGCTGAGACGGAGAGAATATTTTTTAGGCCGCTGGATGAATTTTAAACGATTTTAGAAAAGCGCTAATAACAAAAATTTGGGAGGCTACTTTTCCTGAACGTTAACACATTAACGATGTGTCACACCTATTCAGCAGTGTGGGACGTGTGACACGATGCCGTGTCATGGCCACAACGTTGCAAAAAAATGGATGGTCCCTCGCATCGGGCACTCGAAAATCGTGCGTCCGATAACGTGGAAACATTCCACTGACTGGCTTTTAATTGTATCTTTATTTGATCTTTTTGTACTTAGTGGTCTGTGACCGCATCGAAATTGTATATGGTCGTAGAACAGTCAGACAAAACGGGTTCGCAAAGAACTAGGAAAGGGGAGGGGGAACTCCGGATTCTGCCTGATCGCACATTTTAAGATGCTTTGCCGATGATCATTTTCCATGATAATTCCATAGCTGTTCTCATTCTACACCCTGTAGATAATTTGTTACTGAAGGCTTGTTTATTTTTCTACGTTTGTTGATCTTGAATTGTTTGAATTACATTACAATGTTACACTCCATTCCTTGAACTCTTGTAGTGGAACCCTATACGATTTCCTCGTTTTTTACTTGAAATACGGGTTTGCGTCTACTTTGTATTTTCAACGAAATTTAACGATTTACCGGAAATTTAACGAAAAATTTCCGTTAAAAAATTTCGTTAAAAAAATTTAGCGCACAAAATTTTGTGTGCACCCCTGATTAGAATCAGGGTTCGGCCGGCACCCATATGAAGCACGCCTTCCACCTTCTAGGAGATGGAAGATTATTGACTAATCTCGCTACGAGAACAGGTAGATCTGGAAACGCCGTAAATTGTCCGATAGGGAGCATTTAGTATGCACGCGGCGCGCGACACGATGTAATGATAAGCTCCTACATCGATCTCGCGACGAGATGAATCGATATGGGCGCTTATCACTACATCGCATCGCTCGTCGCGTGCACACTAAGGGGTCGTTTAGTGTGCGCGCGAAGCGCGACGCGATGCATGTGTAGTGGCCAAATTGATCGAGTGACGCGATTGATCAATTCGGCCACTGCACATGGCATCGCGTCGCGCGTCGCGCGCACACTAAACGACCCCTAAACGCTCCCATAGCTGGTTATCGCGCTGCCTTTATGGGTAAACGGAAACATTGAAATGGCCGGACCGAATTCGTACAGGGGTAGAATCGGTGACTCACCCTATAGAGAGTATCTTACGCTGGCTTTTATCTTTCATCCTTTATTCAGAAGTGAACAGCACATGTAAAACTGCATATTCTACAGATCAATAGCTTCGAGTTGATATTTTGAAAATTCTGCATGGATGCTCCATAGGCTCTTTGATAAAATCTACTGAGAAAGGTCTTACAACCGATTGAACACAGCTCCCCAGCTTGCAAACCTTTCAAGCTGATTTATAGGGCTAGAAATACGAAATTAAGCGAGATGCCTAGAATAAGCCTTAACGAGTGCCCACTTACATAATTCGTCTACTACTTACTTTCTTGAGAAGAGCGTTTCTCGTTCAGCACCAGGATTGACTTCCTCCTCCATTTCACGGTCTTCTTCGGTGACTAGCACACAGATGTGTTTTCCTGGATCTCCAGGTCCGCCTAAAATATGGAACTATATACCATTTTATAATGTATGCCAGCTGAAATTGGACATTTTTCTATGCAATTTGACGTTTTTGAAATCAAACATAGCATCCCCCAAATACAAATGAACGTCTTCCAGGCTAGAGATTCTCCGAAAAAGCTAGAATAATTTTTTTCCAAGAAAAATTTAGCATGACTTTCTATGGAATTTTTAGTTCACCTGCTCCAAGAAGTGAGGACAATGATTGAAATTTTATAAAAATTAAATTGTTTAAAAGATGAATAATAATTTAACATTTGTTATAGGGTGCAAAAAGACAGTAATTTTTAGTGCTAAAGGAAGAGATGCAACATGCAATCGTCCAGAATGTTGCAATTTTTATTTCATTAGTAGCAAAGTTCTACTTGCGTGAGTTTACACAGTTGCAACGGTTAACAGTACATCGAAAAAAATTGTAAAAAATACACGTGGAAAACATACTTAGCTGTTAAAAATCAGGTACGTTTATATTGCCAATGAAGGTAAAAGCCCAACGAGCTGGGCTAAGACAAGGCGTGATCCTCTTTCTCTAAGGCCTTGTTTAGTGTGGGAGCGAAGCGCGACGCGATGCCATGTGTAGTGGCCGAATTGATCAATCGCGTCGCTAGATCAATTTGGCCACTAGGCATGCATCGCGTCGTGCGTCGCGTGCACACTAAACAAGGCCTAAGGCATTATATGATCGCTGCATTTCTGCACTTTAAAACAAACTTTTTAAAAAAATTTAAAATTTAAAACTTTTAATAAAATTTCGAAGATTGTCTTCTCTTATTGGGCAGGTGAAATAAAAGTTTAAAGAAAGTCATGTAAAATTTTACTCAAATAATACGTTTTCTAACAGTATCAGACAGTCTTTATTTTATTCTGAAAGAAGGTCGTGAACAGTTTGATTTCAAATGCATCAAGCTTGCGCAGAAGAATGTTTATTTTGATTTGAAAGCGTCCGATTTAATTGAAAAGTGCCTAATTTAATGTAAAAATGGCGTATATACTATTTTCACATCAAATTGAGACTTTTCAATTGAACATGGACCTTTTCACGCCATAATGGACACTCTTCTAAAAAAAACTTGACCCTATTTGAAATCAAAGGAAACGTCCTCCAGATTGAAACGAGCTTCCTATGTGTTAAACTACAGACTCTCCTAGATAGGTAGAATAATTTTCGTTTAATGAGAATTTGTTATAACTTTGAAATCTACAATTCTTTTTGTTGTATTGGTTACAGATGTGAAACTCTATGCAAACATAAATCTTGCCATAAATCGGATTGGACGTGTTGGGTGAGGGCGTGGCGCAATCTATTATTCTAGCACTAAAAAATGGCCTTCTTCCTGCCCTTTAAAACAAGCTTTAAACCACGATTTTCCTCGAAAATAAGAATTATAAGGTTGAGTCATAAATTTTGCAACGTTTCTGTTTTTTTTCTGGAATTCAAAGTCAACCCGCTGAAGTACTACATTCTGTTTGAAATCGTGTTTCCTAGCGATCTTAATTTTCCTTCCGTTTTTGAAAAGTTTTATTCACTAGAACGATGACCACTCAAAGCAGAAAAGGGTCTGATTTCATTTCCAATTAGTTCAAGCTCGACAACAGCCAAGCGACGGGAGACGAGCACATTTAGGAAGTCACCGGCAAGTTCACTCCTAACCGAATAAATTATTGGAGAAGGTATCAGAAGTTGCATTCCACCCAGAAGGGCAACAAAGACAAACCACTCCCAGGAAGATCAACTGCTGGGCGCCTGCGTCAATCCATCAATTCGAATTCTGCTCAAACCACACTAGGACTGACCGCTGATCTCCACACCTCCCAGTGAACCAGAGCTCGTCGGCTGCAGAGGATTGGAAGGTTGTCAAAATCGCCTTCGTCAGTGCCTAATGCGCTGACGGAAACCCAAGTAAGTCGCTGTGCTTCCGACTGCCGAGAACTCCGACTCCGGTTCAACCGAGGAGACCTGGATTGAACCCTTGCCAGCGATGAAGAGGGGATGCTTCACTACAACTGCAAAGCCGGAAAGCAATAGCTGGAACGCAACGACCTGGGAGTTCTGACGTCAAAACCGGAGCTCCACCGAAAGAAGATCCTGCTGTGCATTTGGCGCATGTGTAGTGGTGGTCCACTGCATCGGGAGCTGCTTCACGCAGTCAAACCATCCTCAACGTTTGCTTTTCCCAACAAATCGACCATAAAAAAAGGATAAAGGACGGCGTTACTCAATCTCTTCTGGAATGCGCCAGCGCATTCTACTTCTACGAGATGTCGTGGAGGCGACATGAATGCGTATTTGGCCATACAATGACTTGCAGTGGCCAGCCGATGTACAAGTCAGCGCTTTATCCTTCCCAGACAAGTCTGGTACCAATTCACCGGCCCCGGAGGGATGCAAGGCTTGGTTGGCCTGGGCGGGAAATCCGAACCAGGAACCTGGTATCGGATGCACGCGACAGTCGCGCCTCCTCCGACTGCGCTACACGCGCCCAAATCGACTATATCCAGCAAAAATTAATGAAGAAAAGTCGATACGAGCCAGTGTTTCATCTATCAGGGCAACAGCCGACCGCTTACGGCACTTCGGACACCGGCAAAAATCTAGGAATTGGGCGTGACCAAAAACTAGGAACCATACATCCCGGACATTGCTCCATCTGACTGCCATCTGCTTCGGTCGATGAATCACTTCTTCCATGGTAAGTGCTTCGCCAAAGTCGATGAGGTCACAGCGGTAGTGCACGTCTCCTTCAGGTCCAAACCGACCAAATTCCGCAGAGATGTAATCCACTCAGTTCACGGAAAGCGGACGAAACTCATACAGAATAACGGCAATTTCTTTGTTTAAGTCAATGATTTTTCTTTTGAGGTATAATCTTATTTTTGCTGGAAGACAATTCTTGTTGCAAAATTAATGACTCAACCTAATATATAAAATTTCAAAGAATGTGTTCAAATATTAGGTAGATGAATTAAGACTTCAAAAGAAGTCATATTAAACTTTCCCCGATGGAAGATTTATTCTAGCTTTTTGGAAAGTCTCTTGTTTAATGTGGAAGGGGTTCGGTTTGATTTGGAGGATGTTCAATTTGATTTCAAAAGAGTGTCCAATTGGACGTGAAAATAGTCCTCTAGCGTTTTCGCCGTCTTCCTTCTTTTGAAAAAGGCCATTTGCCATGAGTTCATCCCTCTCGAAGAAGAGTTACTTCAATTTTACTTAGAAGAAAGTATTTTCCGCTTAAAGGACACTGTTTGTAAAGCGTAATTTTCATTTGCTACGTCACTGATTAAACAGCAGCAGAGTGAGGACTTACTTGAGTTTCGTACCAGTTTTACGAACATGAAGAGTGGTGTGATCTCCAGCACTACAATTGCCCATGTGAGAATAGCGGCAGCTGTGGCTGCTCTTCGAGTTCGAAGTACTGATGATCGTGTCGGACGACAAACGGCCAGAAACCGATCCAACGACAGCACGGCGATGAACATTGCTGAGGCGAATTGAGAAATCTGAACAGATTGTTATTGAACCGCTGTCGACTGAGGGCTTCAGTGATGCTAGCGCATTTACTATGTTGGAATGTGTACTAGGTAAAGGATAAAGGATAAAGGACGGCGTTACTCAATCCCTTTTGGGATGCGCCACGCATTCTACTTCTACGGGATGTCGTGAAGGCCACTTCAATGCGTATTTGGCCATACAATGACTTGCGGTGGCCAGCCGATGAACAAGTCAGCGCTCTACCCTTCCCAGAGAAGTCTGGTACCAATTCACCGACCCCAGAGGGATGGAAGGCTTGGTTGGCGCGGGCGGGAAATCCGAACCAGGAACCTGGTATCGGGTGCACGCGACAGCCGGCCTCTCCTCCCACTGCGCTACACGCGCCCTCCACGTTTAAATAATAGTTTAAATTTAAAAACACATGCAACATAATGTACAACGGTAGGACAGTCAGTCTCGAGGAAGCCCAGGGGCCGTGTTCAACAAACAGCGGCTATAGGTAGAGAAGGAGTCCCAGCGAGAAACAGTAGATCCCGTAAGGGAATCGTACCCACTATCCGCAGTGGGTAGCGGGTACAATTCGTATTCATGAAAGGAATTAAGGGTATGGTGGAACTAAGTCTCTTGCGAGAATAGCTGATCTCACTGGGGCGACATTTTGTCAATGGGAGAAATTGCGATACCCACAGAAGAAGACCGTTACCACTCACCCCATTTCCCGTGACAAATCCTTTACAGACAACACTGCCAAAATTCCAGTCCTTTGTTATCGATTGCGTGATAATGATCGGAGTCCCAGCGAGAAATAGTAGATCAGCAACTGCCAGATTTCCAATGTAGATGTTGGATATCGTTCGCATATCCCTGAAAATGGCGATATCACGCTTCATTAGATAATGCTCCAAAATCTTCTTTCTCTGTATTTTTACGAGCCCTCAAATGCTTTCTTTTTACGGTGGAAACACTCGCGAGTGTCTTTGTCCTTGCACAGCCATTAACATCCGACTACATGTGAAAGAGCTAGCATCTGTGCGTTTGTCCGTTTATCCGTCTGTCCACCTCAGAAAAGGCTTCGCATCTTGATCGACGTGATCGTACTCTCCTGAGCACGAACCGCATGTGGTGGGTGGGGTTTGTAGCAGGTAAACAGTATCGACCGACCGGCCGTTATCGATCGGTTTTATCGGTTTTTGCTCGGAGTTGACCCTTCGAGGTGAGAATCACTAGATATGTTGACTGATGGAATGAGCTGACAATAAGCAAACAGTAGTGTTTTGCTGGCCATTGTCGCTTGGTTTGTATCGGGCTTTGTTCGGACGGAATCTAGCGCTTTGGATTAGAATCACGTGATTATTTCGTAAGGAGGGCATGCTTCATAACAAATAAACAACGTGGGCCGGTGCCTATCATTAAGGTGTTTTTGTCGCCTTCTGATACACCACTCCCGCCCTTCTGACCTACCATTGGGATAGGTTCCTTATTAGTCAAGTGGAATCTGCGCTACTCCTTTCATGAAGACACCAATGCAGCGAATTTTCAGATAAGATTGGATTTACGTTAGTTTTGTGATCGCTGGAAAACCCGTATGGCCTGCGCCATTTTCACTTTGAATTGGACAATTTTCTAATCAAACTGAGCACTGTTCTAAGCTAACGTAAGACTTTTGAAATCAAAGCAAACTCTTACAAATCGAAGTGAGCTTCTATTATTTACATTAAGCTGGTGATTCTTCAAAAAGGCTGGAATAACCTTATCTTCAAGGAAAAATTTAGTACGATTTCTTTGTAGTTTTAAATCATCTACTCACTAAGGAACACACTCTTTGAAATTTTATAAAATTAAAATTTTTTAGGGAAACAATGGAATAGAATGACTTGTTTTAAAAAGCAGAGGGCGGCCATTTTTAGTGCCAGAAAGAGATTGCGCCATGCGTTCGATCAATACGTCGCGGTTTTATTCGATTGATAGCAAAATTTCGGCTTTCATTGAGTTTCACACTTGTAAACGATACAGCAAAAACAATTGTGAATAATACAGATATCCTCGTTTAGATGATTCAGCGTTTACGCTATCAATCAAATAAAAATCGCCACTGGCTTTTCGTGTGCACACGATCTGATCTTTTGATGATGTGCTATATGACTGCTTCTTTGCTGTGCTTGAAAAAAGCTTTAATTTATTGCTTTTCTTGAAAAATGAAATTGTTACAAAACTACTGCACTTTCTGGAGCAGGTGAACTAAAAAGTTTCAAAAGAAGCTATACCAAATTTTCCTTGAACAAAGGCTTCTAACCACTTTATGGAGTCTGTTGTTAATCGGCCTGAAAATTATTTCGATTTGGAAGAATTCTCTTTGATTTCAAAATTCTTAAAGCTTCGTGAATGTGTGCTAAGTTTAATGTCAAAAACGTCAAGCTAGCATAGAGGAGTGCCAAATGCGATTTAGAAAGTGTCACATTCAACGTGAAAACACTACATACAAAAGAAGTCCCAAATTCTCACTCTACCAGTTATTGAACCCACTCGATTGATAGGTTCACATCTATATGCGTTGCACACGGCGCACACTTAAGTCTCGCCAGGACAGATTGAAGCAATTCCCGAGTAGGGCGGGTGGAAATTTCTGATAAAATTCTCCAAACGGTTCGAAATAGTCTTGAAGGCTTCACATTTTCCAGTAGGGAATAAAAACGGAGTGAACATGCTTTCTCCCACTCGATTGATAGGTTCGATCCTATATACATTGTGCACGGCGCACTCTCGGAGCATTCCAGGCATGGCAGAGCACTGACAACGTATGCCATGCTTGAGATACTCCGAAAGCATGCACGTCCTGGGAAATAAGGTGCTATAATCGCAAGAGCCTGCTCCAGTCATTTTTTAGGCCATCCACGGCGAAAATGCGGTGCCCTGGTAAAGCTTTATATATGTTTGTGTAGATCTCGAGGAGGCGAGTCGAACAGTGCCAACAACTTCTCAAATAACTTAAAATTAAAGAAGTTATGAGCATGCGACGCGGGCGGTATTGTACCGCTCAAGTCACCCGGACAGAACGAAATTTCTCACAGAAACGAGCTTGCCACATGTACTGAAGTGTGCTCTTCGAATCAGCGTTGTGACCTTTACTTTGGCAAAAATTGTTTACTGGTCCAAACCGTGGTGTGAAATTATTTGCCACTCTAGACTCGGAGATAATCGGGCATTCAGCACAACATCAAGCTGTACTTGAGCCCGTCTAGTTGTGCATTTATGTGCGTACACGACCAAGTAAATGGCATTACAACGCTATTCACCACCACAACTACAGTAGTGATTTGATTGGAATATTAAGCAGCAACGTGGAGTGTCCTACGATAAGCAACAGCTTTGAAGACGGAATTGCATTCAGACAACAAGTAGCGCACAGCCGCCGAGTGCAGAAGAACCTTCAAGGAGGAGGTTTGTCTTCTTAGTTTCGCCACATACATATTTGAGCCACATCTTCTTCTCTTCTCTTCTTCTCACAATATATAATATGTACATCAAACCTCAACGAACGCGACCGCAAGGGCGAGCAGCCTGAGCCACAACCAAAGGAGGCCTCGCCCCTCGAAGATCATGCTTTCTGTTTGGTGGGATTACAGAGGTGTCATCTACTACGAGCTGCTGGCCCGTAATGAAACTCTAACAGCGGACTTATACTGTCAGCAGCTGGATAGACTGCCCGCCAAGATGGCAGAAAAGCGTCCGAATCATGGCACAATCCGATTCTTGCACGATGATGCTCGACCACGCATTGCAGGAATGACTCGCCAGAAGCTTCTCGACCTTTGATGGGAAGTGCTGCCTCAGCCACCGTACAGCCCAGATATTGCACCAACAGACTACCACCTTTTCCTGTCTCTCTCCAATGTCATGCAAGGAAAAACGTTCGACGGCGAGGACGACATGGAACGATAGCTGGCTGGCTTTTTCGAATTGAAGCCAGAAGAGTTCTATGCTGACGGGTCGGGAGTCTGCCCGAAAGGTGGAGAAGAGTGATAGAACATGATGACGGTTACTTCGTTTCTTGACGTGTTTCACTTTTTTTTTGTAAATCTTAAAAAATGTGGTGTCTTGAATATGGCGAAAACATCTGCAACTACCTAATATTATTATAAGAACGAGAAAACAACGACGAAACAATCATACACGAAGTCTGATCATTGACGTATCTTTGTGGCGGAAGTGAGCACAGTAGGAAATGGTAACGAACCGGAAGTAGAAGATGGCGATCAGGACAAACAAATTCGCCGGTATGCCGAGCACCGCGGCGAGGCAGCACACCAGGTTGACCAGCATCCGAGCCTGGAATGCGGAGGAGTGAAGTATAATGTAGGGCTAGCAGAAGGCTGAACACTGAGACTTGGTAGACTGAACACGCCTGATACATGCGGTCAGAGTTTAATGGAGTAATGAATAAAAGAGCAGAAGAAGTAAAGTGGTTTGTCTCTGATGAAAGCCGGAAGCACATACCCCTCGAGTAGGTGCTTGGCAGATTTCACGCTCGAAGGACGACTGAGTTTTTCAATAAAGTTGCGTATCACCTAATTTGACCCCATTATTGGGTACTGTGGTTACTATGGCACCCTTAGGCTTAACAAACCTGAAGAAAAGTGTGACAAAAAAAGAAGAAAAAGTAATAGTGTCACAGGCAAAAAAATCACTTAAAAGATGAAAATTTTTACACAGAAGCAAACCGTGTTCAACTTGAAGCTTTCGATGTTTCCAACGTTTTGATAATAAGGATAAAGAATAAAGGACGGCGTTATTTAATCCTCTTTGGGATGCGCCACGCATTCTACTTCTACGGGATGTCGTGGAGGCGTGTTGAATGCGTATTTGGCCATACAGTGACTTGCGGTGGTCAGCCGATGTACAAGTCAGTGCTTCATCCTTCCCAGACAAGTCTGGTGCCAATCCAGCGACCCCGGAACGATGGAAGGCTTGGTTGGCCTGGGCGGGAAATCCGAACCAGAAATCTGGTATCAGGTGCAGGCGACAGCCGGCGCCTCCTCCGACTGCGCTCCACCCGCCCACGTTTTGATAATATACTACATACAAGCTGTCATACCGATGTTTTGTTGTGATTAAAACTTCTAGCGCCAGGCGGGACTCGAACCCGCACCGCCATTACTCTGATTTGAATTGTTTCTATCAAGACGCTGGTGATATCAAGCTTAACTGGTTCCATGCCGATATCAGCGGCCAGGTCATCCCGGGTGAGTGCTGATCGATCCCACGAGGTGTGGATGTTGCGTTCGATCAAGCGGCGCCGGTGGTGTAATGGCGTAGAACATTCCCGCCTGGTTAGAGGGAGGTGCAGGTTCGAGTCCCGCCTGGCGCTAGAAGTTTTGATCACAACAAAACATCGTTATGACAGCTTGCAACCTCGATACCAGCCACTTGAGGCTTAAAGAAACTGATTTGATACCACATACAATTAAGCGACAATAAGGAGGCCTTGAAAAAAATGCGCATTAGAGAAAGCTGATAATATATCGAAATAAGTTAAACCTCTTTTCAGCGTCACCATACATAGCAAGGGTCGAGCGGTAAGACGCATTTCACGGAAATCTTTGTTGCTCACAGTACGTTAATGAGAAATAATCGAGCAAGTTACGCCGAACACTTTGTTTTTTGCCGATTAAAGTGCAGATTTAACCCGATTTTAATCTCTTCTCAAAGGCAGACAATGAAAACTCCTGCAAAATTGTGAGCAAATCGAAAAATACAACCTCAGCAGAATTCTGGATTTCATGACACATTCAAATGACTGCAACAGTAAACACTTGAAAAGACCGCAAAATTGAATATTTACCCCACAAAGATTAATCGTGCAGCAGTCATAGATTAGGGTGGGCCAAAAGTAGTGAGACAAATTTAACAAATTTTTCTATCTCTTTATAACTCAATTACAACTTAACGGTGCTGAGGAATGTATTCGCCATTAAGGTCGATGACCTTGCTACCATCAATCAGCCAACTTCCTGATCCCATCCTTCCAGAACTGCTTAGGCCTGGTGGTGATCCGCTGCTCGGTATGGTTGTCGAGGTCTGCTTGGGTCCTTGTGTCCCTTCCGACCATGAAGTCCTATAGACTCAAGAAGTAGTTGTAATCGCATGGAGAGATGTCCGGCGAATACGGTGGGTAAACGTAGCCCAGCTGAGCAAGCTTATCCGTGGTCACTTTTGCCCGATGGGGTGCGGCGTTGTCGAAGAGGAGGACCTTCTTGAAGCGCTGAGACCGAATAAGTGCGAGTCGCCGGTCCGCCTCTTCTATTTCGTTCACCATGGCCTTGGAGTCCATCGTAGCGCTTTTGGAAATCAGCTTTCAGTATACCGGTCGACGGGGGCAGACACAAAAGCTCAGAAGGTGCTTCCCGCCGAACGAAGGTCGGTAACAGGTCACCAGGCCTCACCCGAACTCGCTGCTTGGCAGGTAGAAGACGTACTTCTCATCTTGCGTCACTATTGAGTCCAGGCTGCTCTGAGTTGGGAACTGGGGGAGACTGGGGTTTCGGCATGAGACAGACTGGGGTTTTGGCATGGTTCTGGAAAGGGCGAAAGTGGTCACTTCTCAGGTGGCCTTCAGTAAGTAGCCAACAAACATGCAAATACGAGAAGCACGAAACCGGACTCCAGACACGAAATATATAGGCACGGCATGGAGAGTCTCTTACTTTTGCCCCAACGGACAACGTTAGTCAGTGTCCTCTTCGGATGCGCCATGCATTCTACTTCTCTGGGATACTATAGACGCAATTTGTTTTGTAATGGGCCTATAGAACAACTTGCAGTGGCTAGCCGAAGCGTTTCAGCGTTTCACCATATAAAATAAGTTTGGTACCAATTCTCCAACCTTGGACATATGGAAGGCTAGAATGGCTTGGGCGGGATCTGAACCAAGAATCACGGTGCAGTGTGGACGCGACAGCCGAACCTATTATCGGAGTATTGAGCCGGCTATTAAGCCACTGGTTGGCACTACGGGCTGGGACTTTACCCCAGTCAATGGTAAGAATCGGTCCATGTTATTTACTTGTGGTGAACCCTTTCACTGCCTCCACATTCATGTGTTTCGAACCCCACGCGGCCAACTCTAGGAGAAAAATCGATATAATCGATATAATCGATCAATTCCGCCACGCCTATCAATGCTGATTACTTAATGTTCACCTTATGTATAGGTTATCATGCCCATGCGATGCCAACTTCAAAAGCTCAAACCCAGACAAAAACCTATAAAATGGATCGATAATAGCCTGCCGATCGATACTGTTTACGTATTGTGGGTCCTATCCACCTCATGATGTCATTGCGTAGCAGAGATTGGTGACGTTGATCAAGATGTGAGCCTGCTCAAAAACCGTTATACTTGATAGGACAGAGAGACAAACGGACAGACTGACTGACAGGACAGATGGGCAGACAAACAGACGTTAGCTTTTTTTCTAGGTATAATGTCACCGATAGTGACAAATAGGCACTTAAAATGCGCCCGTAATCTCCTGTGAAGGTAGAATGCATGGCGTGTCCCTGATACACCAGGCAACGATGATTTACCCATACGTTACTCAAAGTCTTCACCCACCACTTGTCTAGAAACAAGAAACGAAATTCTCTCTACATCAGTTACAGATATGTACATATAAAGGATAAAGGATGGCGCTACTCGATCCATTTCGGGATGCTCCAAGCATTCTACTTCTTCGGGATGTTGTGGAGACGGATTGAATGCGTCATTGGTCATAGAATGACTTGCAGTGGGCAGGGGATAAGCAAGTCAACGCTTTGTCCTCTCCAGAAAAATCTGATAACAATTCAATGACTACGGAGGGTTGGAAGGATTGGTTGGCCTGGGCGGGAAGTCCGAACCAAGAACCTGGTATCGGGCGCATGCGACAGCTGGCACCTCTAAAGACTGCACTACACGCGCTCTCTTATGTACCCAGGACTAATAGCCAGAAATAGAAGTGAAAAAAGAACTCTCTGCCGTTCAAATGCACTTCTCGTTTCCATGAGCTCCTAATAACCACCCATTCCAGGGTGTTTACTGTTGACGACCGCGTCTAGCAAAGGCAGGAAACACAAGGAATCAACTAATATGTAGCTGTCACTGGCCGAAGTTAATCTAAGCCTAACAGCCGTGCATTATCGACACTATCCGAACAGACACCTTTCATTACTGTGAAGGAAGTTTTCCCCCCGTCAAAACAACCACCTTCGTATCAGAAGCGGAAACTGCGAACAAGAAGGGAAGAGCCAAAGGTGCGATGATGCCTGAAATCTCGCTACATGTATCTGTAAGGCCTATGTAAAATCGTTCTGGGTCTGGTTTAGAAACAGACTTGGTGACCAAGTATTTGAACAAGCAAATCCACCTCCCTATGGGAGGTGGAATGATGCGAGAATCGTAAGCACGACAAGAATATTTGAAGGCAAAATAGAAGCTTCTCTGATCACTAATCGCAATCGGATGACGTCTATCGAGATGAAGCGCTGATGTAACATGTATTGCTTGAGATCCTTAATCTTTAGACTTTATCCTTGACATCATTCCTCTTCTAAGAGGCTATTCCCGGCTGACAGCATCGAAATACTCCGGGTGATAAGGACACATACATATGTAAGGTGCCTTACGTAAGTTCTTAGGAAACCAGAGATTACTAAACGAGATAAATCCGGAGTGATGGCCTCATGGTCGCTGATGCAGGACCTTTTCTAGTCACTTCTGAGGTTAGTATTAGGCTGTTGCAAAATTAATCTCCGTTTCGAGGTTTGCATAAATAAATACGTTCTTTACCCTAATCTAAAACAAAAAATTTAAAAAGGCTTCCCCTGAGACGGAATGATAAAAAGGGTTTTTTACCCTTTTTATCACTCTGTCTCAAAGAAAGCCACACATACCGTTCGATAGGTTTTTCTCTTCATCTTCAGAAATCTTGGGCCCGTGTAGCGCAGTCGGTGGAGGCGCCGGTTGTCGCGTGCACCCGATACCAGGTTCCTGGTTCGGATTTCCCGCCCAGGCCAACCAAGCCTTCCATCCCTCCGGGGTCGGTGAATTGGTACCAGACTTGTCTGGGAAGGATAGAGCGCTGACTTGTTCATCGGCTGGCCACCGCAAGTCATTGTGTGGCCAAATACGCATTCAGAACCGCCTCCACGACATCCCGTAGAAGTAGAATGCGTGGCGCATCCCAAAACGGATTGAGTAACGCCGTCCTTTATCTTACCCTTATCCTTTATCTTCAGAAAACACATGTGAATAACGCTCTAATTTTGATTCTCATTTGCGTCAGAAACAATTCACTAACTTGTTCGATGCTGAATGTGCCCTCCTTGATTTCGTTAATTCCTGAGATCTCAGTTTTTATTGCAAAGAATTAGATTCGTTACATGTTCTTTCGCAAAAATGCATGGATACCGGTGGTTTTTACTTCGATGAATAAAGTTGTATTTACCTTGTAGTAGTCTGAAGTAAGCGGTCCGTTTCGGCGATTAATTTTGCGACAGCTAAACACATGTTCGACAGCACACCGACATAATGGTGAAAATAGTGATAGTGATATGGCATAGGAATATACATAGCTAATCCCATCTTTATCGAGATGTCAACTTCCAAGAGGTCTGCATTTGAAGCATTTTTGTCTTGAACTGGACGCTTTTCATTGGCGGAGAATTTTGTGGACGACTGAAGTACATTTTTTAATTTGAAACCGGAATTTGAAAATGAAACAGACATCTTAGAAACCTAGTCTTACAAATCTAAGGTTTAAATAGACGTGATCTAAAAATCTGACTTTAGTAAGGTTAAATTTATGTTTTTTAAAGAAGCGTCTGGATCCACCTTCGCAGAGTGATTTAGAAAAAAAGACTACACGGAATAGACACAAAATTTCAATCCATGTACCTCAAACTTTCTTTATACGATTATCCTAGGGTGCTGGAGATAACTTCTGTAGGGTAAAATGGAGGACGAGTGGTAGTGCAGTCGGAGGCGGAGCCGCCTTTGACGTGCAGCCCTTCTTGGATCGGATTTCCCGCCCAGGCGAACCAAGTCTTCCATCCCTCCGGAGTCGGTGAATTGATACCAGAATTGTCTGGAGTGGACAACGCACTGAGTTGTCGATCGGCTGGCCTCCAGAAGCCATTTCATAGGCCAAATACAATTTCAAATTGCCTTCATGAAATCTAGCAGAATTAGACTGTGTGTCGCATCTCAGAATGGATTGACTAGTTCCGTCGTTTACCCTTTATTCATAGGGTGAAATGACGCTTAAACGATAGCATCTAAATATTCCTTCCAGGTCCTTTCCAGATTTTGACGAAGATGAAAACACTAAAACATAGACCTCACAAAGCTCGATAAGAATCCTGAGCAATAGCTGTGAATCCAGCTCAACACATCAGCGCTACTGTGGAACTGTTATAGGCTTCATCACATCAGATTGATAGCAGCAAAAAAAGTCGCATGCATCCTATCAACTTCACGAAAACACGCATCGACAGCATAGAATTAAAAGAAACCCATAGCCTCGCTTAGAGAAATCCATGCAAATTTAAGATTCGCGTGCCCATGTTTGGTACTGAATTTTTCTCACAAGAAGAGCCTTCATAGTGGCGGTGAGCTTTTGCGAAGGAGTTTTTAGGGTGTAGGGTCTCGTGTTGAGAGTCCAAAACCGTAGTTAATTACTTTCCAAAGCTCGTCTGTATTCGAAAAAACGCGTGTGGAAGCCTTAGCGCCAAGTTCATCACGCGCTGATGTCACCCAGCCGAATGTGGTCGGTTGGCGCAGTGGGTAGCGATGTCGCCTCTCGGCCGCACCTGATAGGTTTTACGGTTCGACCTCGGTGTCGTCATTGTTTTTGCACAAATCGTGTCGTTATTATTATGTGTTTGCGTGATCACAGGAGTCAATTTGTAGACGATTAATGCTTTTAGTGAGTGTTAAGTATTAGTCGGAATCGAACCAAATTCATGACCTATCCCCTGAAGTGTATGGGTCTGTGTGCATTTACAGTATAGCTGTTGATATGATACAGTGAAAATACGTTCCATTGAGAGGTAACTCAGACGAAAGCAGAGAAGGGCTACATTTACTTACTAAAAGCATTAATCGTGCACAAATTGACACCTGTGGTCACACAAGCACATCATAATAGCGACCCGATGTGTGCAAAAACTGTGTCGACACTGGGATCGAACCCTAAAACTCACTCGGTGCGGCCGAGAGGCGACGCCGCTACCACTGCGCCAACCAACCACATCGGGCCGGGTAGCTGCAGGGCATGATGAACTTCGCGCTCACGCGTGCACACTTTTTTTCGACCACAGAAGAGCATTCCGAAAAAAGTAACTATGGTTTTGAACTCCCCACCCGGGACTCTACAAAAAAATTGCATCGCAAAAGCTCACCGCAATTTTGGAGGCACTCCTAGTTAGAAATCAAGGCCTCAAGGATTACATCAGAGTCCAGGGTTCCCGAAAGCATTCTAAAAATGATACAGACGTTCTTGAATTTACTGAAAAATCACAAATGAAAAGTTCTCGAAAACCAAGGTATTTTAAATTGGTTAAAGAGCCCATAAGATTAAATGATCGCCTGCTATCAATCGATATGTATCCTTTGAGCGTACGGTCGGTTGCTTCTGTCTTGTCTGTTGCAGAGTATGAACATCCTCTTGATCAAACTTCTTCGAGAGAGAGAGCGCCGAACGAAAAGCACGACGCTCTCCGTGTCCCTCGAGCGAAGTGAATCCACTGGGTAACTTTGCCGCACGATAAGTAAGAATGGATACATTGTTGGCACCCAATTCGACGATCAAAGACCTGGCAGGTGAGGGTGAGACAGGTGATTAGGAGAAAACAAAATGAAGTAAACGTTGTTAACAATGAGCTGGAGATTAATCATTTGCTGACTAGGTGCGAACAACAAATATTCATTCCCCTTGTTAAAATAAATTTAGGCCGCATTTTCAAAAGGTGTAATAGTTATACCAAACAAAGGTAGATCGGAAAAGACTTCTTTGGTCTTTGCAGCCGTTTTAATTGTGATCTTTTTGTTATGCCAAAATTAGGTAGATTCGTCCGTACTGAAAAGGATATTGTACAAACTTTTCTGTCGGCTGGTTAGTGTAAATAACTGTACGCAAATACGCATTCAAATTGCCTTGGAAACTTCAGAAACATGGAAGATAGTTGTATGGCCGGGTATATGTCGCGTAGGTGAGCAGCATTGATAGGTGGGAACGCGTAAACCAATCGGACCGCATGGGATGAGCATGTTATTCTGAGAGGGCATGTACAGTTGGTACCCTGATGGGTTGGCATGCGCTCGGCTTGTGCTCTGTTTGGTCACTATTGGCTGGCGTGTTCCCACCTTCCAATGCTGCTCAACTATGCGAAATGTACCTATTGGCGTTATTGGTCGGAAACAACATTCATTCTAGAATTATCTAGGTAGCGAAACCTTGAAGGTATCAATATTTCCAAGCTACGTAATTACTATGACAAACATTCGGTTTGAATGGTAATCAAGAAGGTCTCCCATGTTTACTAAAGCGCCGCAGTTAGTCGAACACGTGGTTTGCAAACCAACGAAAGGCAGATTGAAGAACGGACGTCAATATTACTGTATTTACTGGGTGATCTTACTATATATAATTCGCATAATTCGTCGGTCACGTTGTCAGTCACGCGAGGGAACTGGAGCCAAGAGATGCCTACGACAGTGCGGCGTATGCCAGTCGGGTTTTCTTTCAGCTTAAGGGGTCGTTTAGTGTGCGCGCGACGCGCGACGCGATGCATGTGTATGTAGTGGCCAAATTGATCGAGCGACGCGTTTGATCAATTCGGCCACTACTCGTGGCATCGCGTCGCGCGTCGCGCATCGCGCGCACACTAAACAAGGCCTAACCATGGGCGATTGCTGGCGAACTGATAACATTGGCTGCGGATCACCCACTGCGATATATTCAGCGGGCAACGCGTCAAGATATGAATGGGGATCAAGTGCAGAGCGTAGGGATTCAGAAGGCGTGCCCTAGACGTCGTCCAACGCACGTAGGGATTCAGAAGATTCAGAAGACGTTCCGAAGACGTCGTCCAACGTGCGCAGGGATGCGGAAGACGTGCCCTAGACGTCCTTCAACATGAGTCAAGATTCAGAAAAGTGTAATAGACGTTGTCCAACGTGCGTAGAGATTCAGAAAGTGTGCCCTAGTCGTCGTCCAACGTGAGTAGGGACTCGAGAAGGCGTGCCATAGATAGAGTTCAACGTACGTCAGGATTCAGAAGACGTGCCGCAAACGTCGTCCAACATGCTTAAGGATTCAGAGGACGTGCCACAGACGTCCAACTTGCATAGGGATTCCGAGTAAGGGGACCAGTAGGAGCGAAACAACAAGGAGGGACCACTAGAGATGGGGGAATAAGGGGGGACCAGTGTTTTCCTTCAATATCGTCCATTGCGCGACGGGTTTCTGAATACGGGTCACAGAAGTCGTGGAAGATGTGTCGTGGTGCAGAAGTGTCATAGACGTCGTGGCAACGTGGCGATACGTGAGTCGGGACTCAGTGTCACATGTGCGTGCTTGGCTCTCACTCCGGTAGGAAGAGTGACTGTGGGATTCGGAGGAGTATTATTTCCGTCGGACAGTAAGCGGTGTCAAGCGGTAAGTGATTAATTTTAATTATGGGTTTGAGATTAAGCACTTCGGATTGGAGCTCTCATGACCTGTTTCTCGACACGTCGAGAACGGCACCTCGGAGAATAAATCGAGCACATTCGATGGAGGATGGATGGGCTTTGTAGGAGCAGTGACGATTCTGACCCACCATATCCCGTCGCACTAATCTGTATAGTGAAACCAGTTTTTTACTGTAATAAAGGTAAGAAAGGAGGAAGATTGGGGTTCTTCTATTCTCGTGTTTTGGGGGCGAAGCCCCCAACCAGACGTTTGGCAGCCACTAGGCCGCTGCACCTCTGGTAGTATACTATTATGTGTTTCAAGTGAGCGCATGGAGGTTAGTCGGAGGAGATACCGGCCGTTGCGTGCACCCAATACCAGGTTCCTGGTTCGAATTTTTCTCCCTCAGGCGAAACAAGCCTTCTATCCCTTCATGGTCGATGAATTGATAGCATACTTGTCTGGGAAGGTAAAACACTGACTTGTCCATTGGTTGATCAACAAAAGTCATTGTATAGACCAGCCGCGTATTGAAATTGCCTCCACGGTAGAAGCACATAGAATGCGTGTCACAACCCAAAAAGGGCAGATTAACCATGTCTTTATTTTTATCCTTCATACTTAAGAGCAATAGTATTAGGTTGGAAAAAAAGTCTTTTCATTTTATTCAAAGATTTATTACTTCACAACTACAAAGTCAAATCAACTGAGATAAACTCTATTTTGTCCCACTACACTTCTCCAAAGACTGGGTAATTTTCCAATTCCTCTCGCTTAAACGACTGCAGTTCTGGAGTCGAACCATTGCTGAATCCAATTTTTGAGGTCATCATCCGTTCCAAAATATTTCTCTCCAATTTCTTGCTTGAGAGCACGGAAGAGATGGTAGTCGGCACGAACGAGGTTAGGGCTATACGGTGGATGTGGCATTACCTCCCAGCCCAGCTCCTTTATTGTTTCTCTTGTGAGTCTTGCAACATGTAGTTTTGCATCGTCATGCAGGATCATCACCTTCAACTTCTCCGGCCTGTTTTCTTAGAGAGTTGCGACGACTTTGTGGAGTTGGCCGCAGTATGTGACAGCAGTAAGTGTCTCTCCACTTCTGCGAGTTTGCCGATAAATCACTTCTCTGATATCCCACCAGACACTCAAGAGAATCTTCCTTTCGTGAACATTGGGCTTGAGATCAAACTTAGGGCTCTCTCCCTTTTGTACCCATTGCCTTTTCCTCGGAAGTTGGCACACAGAACCCAGGACTCTTCGCCTGTCACAATCCGCGGAAGAAACGATTTTCTTCCTTATCTGGACAGAACAGAAGCAGCGATGGAGAGCCGTCGACCTTTCTGAGTGTCTGACAGGGCATGTGGAATCCAAGCTCCAAATTTCCATGAAATAGCTAGTAGCAAGTCACATGCTTCACAACTAAATAGTTGATATTTTAGGCAAAAATGTTGACTTTAGAGAAGCGGATTATTTTAAAGGACCAATGGAGTATCCACCCAAGAGAAAATCGTAATAAGGTGAAGAATAGGTATAAAGACCAATTTCTTGGAAGAAGTTGCAATGATCAAATAAGGTATAAAAAATAAAGGCGGAGTGAAAGTTTAGCAATTTGAAACTTGGGACATTATTTACATCTCGTTGCCTGCTTTCAAATGTCTACTCGCTCTCACAACAACTTTCGAGCACAATTTCTTTCGGCACAGCTAAACCAACTCTTGAAGTTGAAATACTCGATCGACGTGTGTAGCGCATTCGGAGAAGAGATTGTCTCTTACATGCATGCAGAGTCAATTCACGGTTCGTTTGCCACCCCTGTCAACCAAAAATTCTACCTAATAAAGATAAAGGATAAAGGACGGCGTTATTCAATCCCTTTTGGGATGCGCCACGCATTCTACTTCTACGGGATGTCGTGGAGGCGATTTGAATGCGTATTTGGCCATGCAACGACTTGTGGTGGCCAGACAATGAACAAGTCAGCGCTTTATCCTTCCCGGACGAGTCTGGTACCAATTCACCCCGGAGGGATGGAAGGCTTGATTGGCCTGGGCGGGAAATCCGAACCAGGAATCTGGTATCGGGTGCAGGCGACAGTCGGCGCCTCCTCCGACTGCGCTACACGCGTCGAAGCATTCTACCTATCCAACAAGTAATTTAAAGAGTCAATTGGAACTATACTTGTATAGGAGTAATAGTACGTTGATTTGTTTATCTGTTGGCCAAGAGCAATCATTGAGCAGGCCATGTGCACACGATTTTGCCTTCACGATATGGTTTAACAAAAAGAAACAAGAACAAAAAACAAAAAAGGTTCGCTAAAGATAAATGGCGAAACGAACCACTTTGAAGTAAGATTTTTTCACTTTCACTTTTCTTTATTAGAAGTAGAATGCGTGGCGCATTCGACAAAAAGTTAGACGAGTTCCGACATTTATCCTCCGCCTTTTCCATAAGTATTAATATAAGTTTATTACATTGCTTAAGGCAAACGTCACATAGAAGTATGTAGACGAGACAAACCATGAAGACGACTAACGAACAAACAAACAAACTCACTAACCAAGAGTGATGAAACATCTGCGAAAACCGTTCATCATTTGTTCTTTATAATGCACAGTAAGTTGCAGAGCGTATTTTTCTACGTATTAATGAACTGTAAAATTATGCATATATGTAAAAAATGAAGATTTGGATAAAGAATAGCCTTCTTTACTCCAATGAGGTTATGTTGCCTTGGTCGCATTTTATATGTAGCCTGAAACCAAATTCTAACCTTTTCATAAGGTCCATTCTAAATAATTTGCTTACATCATGGGCATGAAGACGGAAGCATTTCTGTAATATTAAACCAACGAAAATTGCTCTCGGTAGGACGTCACGAGACGGCAGGTTGTAATGAAAGCCTTGTGCACGAGGGAATCGAGCATTTATTTCCGGAATTATATGCCGGAAGGTTATTTTCATGATAACCATGTGCGGCATCATTGGTCGTTCTTTAAATCCAGGATACTTTCCTTAGATTTGGTTCCTAGTTACAAATGTGGCGGGTAACTGACCTGCAGTTTAGTTGGCCACTGCAAGCCACTGCTTAAGCCAAACATGCCTTTAAGGTGCCGCTGCGATGCCACACAGAAGCAGAATGCGTGGCGCATTCCAAGCACAAAGTCACATTTGCCGACATTGGTCAATATCCTTTCTTAGCACTCTGCCGTTACTACGAGTAAGTCGGCAGCCATAAAGGATCAAGAATAATATATGCCGATAATTAATCGCTTTGCGGGATGCGCCATGCATTCTACTTCTACGGGATATCGTAGAAGCAATCTACATGCGTATTTGACCGATAAAATTATCTGTACTGGTCAGCCCATGACGAGTCAGTGTTTTGTCCTTCCCAGATCAAACATGGTGAGAATTCGCCGTCTCCAGAAGAGAAATGACAGGATTAGATTGCCTAAGTGGGACTCGAACCAAGAACATCGACTCGGCCGCAGTAAAGCTTATAGGACAACGGACGCCATTATTCAATCCTTTCAGAGATGCGCCACGCATTTCGCTTCTCCTGACAGCATTTTCAATGCGTCCTTCGCTTTTATAATGAATTCTGTGTCAACCTTTGGTGAGGTCAGTGTTTTAACCTTCCCAGACGATTCTAATGCCACTCCATTGGGGCCGCAGGGACGCTAGGCGTGATTGGTCAGGGCGAGAAATCCGAACTAGGAACCTGGTATCAATTCATCTGGATTGAGGGATGGAAGGCTTGGTTGGCTTGGGTGGGAAATGCGAACCAGAAACCTGGTATCGGGTGCATGTGTCAGCGAGCGCCTTCTCCGACTGCGCTAGCACGCACCCGTTATCCCGATTGCAACACGAGGAAGTCAAGTGTTGTCAGAGTTGGCAGGTGTATGACGCAATTTTAGAACAAATTGTCTATACTATTATATTACATTGTGGAATACTATTATTCAACAACTATTAGGTTGTGCGCGCGGCGCGGCACTATAGTGGGAATAGATATCGATCAGACGGCGTGAAGAATCGATATCTATGGCGATCGTGGTGCTGCGCCGCGTGGCGGCGTAAGTATAAACTAGGGCTAACTCCTTCTGGGAATGGAGCTTTCAAAGGAGTGCATCCGAGGTCTCTTATTGAATGACTTCCTAACACTGGGTTGAGAAGGGTGAGCAGCCTGAGCTACAGCCAAAGCAGGACCCTCACCCATCGAAGATCACGCTCTCTGTTTGGTGGGATACAGATGTGTCATCTACGGGGAACGAGCGTTCTATCCCCTCGTCCCCATGGCCTGCCCACCCCCCCCCCCCCCCAACCCCAACCCCCTGGGCTTGCTCGAGAGTCCATTGGCTGCCTTACGAGATAGTTGAGACGCAGACATTTGCCACGCCTCTGTTTAAAGGGCGGGTAGAACGCCACTCCGCCGTCATCTACTACAAGCTGCTGGCCCGTAACGAAACTCTAACAGCGGACTTGTACTGTCAGCAGCTGGACAGACTGGCCGTCGAGATTGCAGAAGAGCGTCCGAAGCATGGCACAATCCGATTCTTGCACGACACTACCCGACCACACACTGCAAGAATGACTGGCCAAAAGCTTCCCGACCTTGGATGGGAAGTGCTGCCCAGATTCTGCACCAACAGGCTACACACTACCGATTTCTCCTGTCTCTCTCCAATGCCAAGCAAGGAAAAACGTTCGATAACGAGGGCGACCTGAAACGCTCGCTGGCTGGCTTTTTCGAATTGAAGCCAGAAAAGTTCTACGCTGACGGGGATCGGGAGTCTGCCTGAACGGTGGAGAGGAGTGATTGAACATGCCTGTTAACTTCGTTTCTTGACGTGTTTCGCTTTTTTTGTAGAACTAAAAAAATGTGGTGTCTTGAAAATGGTGAGATTTCTGAAGCAATCTAATATATACAATGCCTGATACCGGAACATTCGTAGCCACGAAAAATTGACCAGAATTGAGGTAGCAAAATCGGCTATTTCATATGCAACGACTAAATAACTTTTCTGCTCATTAAAATATGGCATCAATCTGGTTTAGCTGAAGGGTGATCGATTTTGTGCCGAAATTTTAGCCATACGATGAATGGTTGCATCCAATGTGGTACATAAAGGATAACTGACATAGGGAGACGTTAATCAATCCCTTTTGGGATGCGCCACGCATGCTTCAAGGGGATGGCGTAGTGGCGACTTGAATGCGCTTTCGGGCTATGCGATGACTTCCATTGGCCAGCCGATAGACAAGCCAATGGTTTATTCTTCCAGACAAATCCGGTCCCAATTCGCCGACCCCGGAGGGATGGAAGGCCTGCTTGACCGGGGCGGGAAATCCGAACCAGGAAACTGCTATCGAGTGCACGCGACAGCCGGCATCTCCCCCAACTGTGCTATACACTCCATATGTATTAATAAAAGTAAATCAACGACAATGTAGCTTGTAGAAATAAATTTTAGGGCAAATAAGAATTTCGGATCTGAAGTCGGTAGAGGCAATACTAGAAAAGCGGAACAACAACGAACAGAGTGGCCCGTCTCGGCCAGGAAGTTGTGAGGTAAGCCCTCTCGTTGACTATGTAGTTCAGCGCTTCGTCATTGTAAAAAAGTTTACTTTAAGTTTGGACACCATTTTGCAACAGATAGAGTGATATGCACCTCCTTCGCGCGACTAGGATAGATCCAAGACTTCCCATTGCATAATAAACAAAATGCATTGAGGAATCGACAAATATATAGATATATAAATAGATGCTTTTATTTTTATGCATTTTAACTTTTTAAATTATTTTTAGCTTTTTTTTTAATTTTTTAAATTCTATTTTATAATTTTATAATTTTATAATTTTATTAAATTTTATAATTTTATAATTTTATTTATTTTTTTACTCCGTCACGCCTATCGGCGTGCCTCGCACTTGCGCGCTTCGCGCGATGTTGCAGTATCACTTAGCTAACAAGGGAACTGTCTGAACGGTACGCCGGAACGGCAAGAACGAGTACTATAGGGAGAATCTCCGTCCTCCAAATAGAAACAGAACATGTTTTGTTTTTGCCGAATCCTTGAGGCAAACGAGTAGGAGAGTGCAATGGTTAGGGGTCCGCAGAGCGAGCTCTTCACGGCAGCGCAAGATCCCTCAGTCGTGCAGTGGGTGGCGCAGTGGTAGAGGGCACGTCTCATGTCCGTGAGGTCAAGGTTTCGGTTCCCATGCTACGTTGCGTTTTTGCACTTTTACCATAGTATCGGATTTCCATAGAGATTTCCATATCTGAACTTGTTTTTGGAGTTTGCTAGGGTAAGATGTTTTTATTGCTTATTATTTGTCGACGTCTCGTAATTCATCAGCAATGTCCGAAATATGCCAAATGCGATTTTGTATGAAACTTTTACTCCAACAAATTGTTCTCATTGTCAATGTAAGAAATTTTGACGCAGGAAGAACATGAAACTGCGGCAAAAAGCTAGAAAAATGCTTCAAATGCAATTTATTAGTGTCGGTGAGGTGTGTGCCACTAGTGTACTGACAGTGTAGGAGGGGACCACATGATCTTCAACTAGACCTACCACCTCGATCAATATTCTCGCTTCTGTTATGCTTAAAAAGTCGTGCGGTCATGACAAACTGCTGTCGCCAACACTGACTCTACAATGTCTGCTAACCCTCGAGTGGTCGTTCACCTACTGACACTGAAGTGCGGATCTCCATTGGATGCTGTCCTTTCGAGAGACGAGATAAAGCTGGCAGAAAGGATAGCAAGTATCCTACAGGATTTCGAACTGCAACAGCTGGAAATCGACGAAGTGTGGAAGTTGGAGGTAGTGGAAGAGGAGGACCAAGAGTTTCAACCAGAAGAGGATTGTGCCGAAGCCACGACACCACCAACCAGTGAAGGCACTATCACGTTTTCGGGAGGACAGATCGTTTCGGAGGATAAGATTTGGCTATACTAGAATTGTTTTACTATACAATTTGAGAACTGGGGAAAGTGGACTGTATCGGGTTTCCAGGCTTGGGCTGCAGTGGAGTACCACTGGGCAGGAACTGTGAAGCCAAACACAAGTTCAGATATGGAAATCTCTATGGAAATCCGATACTATGGTAAAAGTGCAAAAACGCCGCGTAGCATGGGAACCGAACCCTAGAATTCACAAACATGAGGCGTTCCCTCTACCACTGCACTACCCAGTCCACGGCGCATGGATCTTGCGCTGCCGTGAAGAGCTCGCTCTGCGGACCCTTAACCATTACACCCTCGTACTCGTTTGCCTCAAGGATTCGGCAAAAGCGAAACATGTTCTGTTAGTATTTGGAGGACAGAGATTCGGCGTACCGTTCAGACAGTTCCCTTGTATGGACAATCTTATCGAGCCAGCTGCTGTTCTTGTACAGCTTTTTCCCTACCTACGAGTACAAAAGGCTCGCAGTACGTACAGTGTATAGTATGATAGGGCGATCTATAGGTTCCTCACTACTGGTCCCCCTTAGTGAAACGGTTCCCCATTACTGGTACCGGTCCCCCTCAACGATCCACCCTTAGCGGACGACGTCTTCGGCACACATTCTGAATCCCCAGGCACATTGGACGACGTCTTCGGCACGTCTACCTGATCCGCAAACACGTTGAGTAACGTCTTTGGCACGTCTTCTGAGTCCCAGGCACGTCATGCGACGTATTCCGCATATCTTCCGAATCCCCTGGCACGTAGAAGACGTCTTGGTATTTTCCGCTATTTTCGCGCCCCTAACTTGATCAGTATCGATTGACTGTGATCAATACTGCAAAAACGAGCTTCAGATTTGTGTTGTGCGACCTCGACTACCCCTAGGGCTCCAGGCAGGTAGAAGACGCCTACGAATTTTCCGCTATTTTCCCGCACCGTGATTTGATCAATATCGATTAAGGGTGATCGATACTTCAAAAACAAACTTCAGATTCGTGTTCAGTGACCTCGATTGCCCTAGGGCCGAAGTTCCCAGGAAGGTAGAAGACGTCTGGGTATTTTTATCTATTTTCGCGTCGTAATTTTCCCCCCGAATTCCCCCACCCTTATTTTATAATTTCTGCGGCGGCACCGATCGATAGTGTGACTCATCGCTTAGCGCGTTATAATAGAAAATATATGATAGAATGGGCTATATGAAAGCAGGATGAACACGCGATCAGCGTCGCGCAGCGTGGAATCGAGAGGACGACGTTGGAGTGACATGACTCACGCAAGTGAGGGAAGGCCTACGGAGTTCCGAGCTTCGCCGACGTTCGAAGATCAGAGACGCTGTCGCGTGGGCCAAGTTGTCGAAAATTAGGTGGGCCGGCCACGTAATACGCTTCGCGGACGCCCGCTGGACGAGAGCCGTCACCGGCTGGATTCCGCGGGATGTCAAGAGAACACCAGGACGCTCATCAACACTTTGTTCGGACTTCTTCATGAAAGCCCTGATCGAACGATATGACGCTTTTCGTGTCTCTCGAGCAAGGAGGATCCATTGGGGCACTCTGGCACACGACAAGGGCGAACGGAAACGCGGATCTCGATGATCAATGGGACGACAGGTGATACAGGTGATATAAATTATATGTTTTAGAGTATTTGCCGATATCTGCTCAACCATGCAGCATAAAACAAAGAGATTTTTTCCCTTCATTTTCAAACTTTGCGTCTTCAGACCGCCTGTCTAGTTTATTTCTTTATCAAAACGAACGAGAAATCGTTGCTATTAACGTACATGATGCAACAGTTGCTGGGTGTCCTCGATCGCCCATTCCGTCGCAGTCTCATTACCGGCCATGGCTATAACATGTCTTGCAGCCTGAAAACAGTAAGACTTTACACTTGGGAGCAGGAAAGAGAACGATGTGCAACGGCGAGATAACAGAGGATTACATGGCAGCGATCACACGGTATAAAAGAATATGAAAGAGGAAAGGCATAGAGCAAAGCGCTGACTGCGCCTTGAGGACGGTGGTGGTGCTCATAGACACCGGCGACAGCGGCGTCAATATTCCAGGTAAAGCAGAAGGCGTTGATTCTCATGAATATTCTACTCGGACTTCTACTCCACTCGCGCCTGGCATCTGACGTTTGGCATGTAACCTACTCTGCAAGTGATCGAATAACCCCAGCCATTGTGGTGGCTGCCACATGCAAAACACCTGCCGATTTTTGTTCCGCTTTGCCAACACACATAGTCGATGTTCACGCTGGACACGGTGTCAGGTAAATAGCACGACTTTGAAGCAGACTGAGGCAGCTGGAAGTGTGCGAGGCAAAACTGACACCTTTGAATGGAACCGACCAGTGTTCGTGGAAGCCTATTCGCGAAAAAGGTTCACGAGGACGAATGAAAGGCGCCGACAAAAATGGCCGAAAAGAGCGCAAAAATACAAGGAAATAGAAATAGATGTTAGTGGAGATAGCACACGACGACGATGAGTATGAAAGAACTGAGAAATATCACCTCAAAACGGCACAGAGGGGAAAAACCTTGACAAAAAATGTCGAAATCGAGTTCGTAAGTTTTCTAAGGATCCATTGGACCACTCTGGCACGCGACAGGGACGAATGGAGACGCTGCTGGCGCCCGCTCGAGCAAGTCAATGATCAACGGGACGACAGGTGGTACAGGTGATACAGGTGAAGTTTTCCAAGGAAATTTGAACCGTACGTTTTTAAAAATTGCCAACTATGTTTCTAACTAGGAAAGGGTTTCAACCTCCCATGGAACTTCAAGTTGAGATCATTATCGTTATAAAGAGCTCGGGATGCCGATTACGAATATGGTGTCAAAATTGCAAAATGAAACAGTGAGCGAGTTTTGACATGCTGAAATTGGGCAGCCTGACAGCAGGCTTTTTTGCACATCATGATTTGTCTTCGACATAACCTTTTTCTCTGAATTATGACACGTGTTTGATTACATAGCGGGTAGAACAGTAGTACACGTTTGTAAAGATGCTCGAAGGCAAACACCTGCTATGGTGACAGTTTTATTTACTATTTATTTTGCACAAATAGAGTCCAAATCTTATATTGAACAACTGGAGGTGTTCCTAACAAACTTGGCATTCATGGAACAAGACAAAGAAATGTGTGAAGCAGACATGTTGCTTATACACTGCAGTTTTTGTGTTCAAGCATTTTTACGAGTGTGTATGATGCTTTTCCCGGCAATTTAATCTAACACGTGGCATAATTCAGAATAAAAAGTCATTTCGAAGATAAATAATAATGTGCTAAAAACCGGCAGCGATAGGGATCGAACCAACACGTCACACGTAACGAGCGGGAGCACTATCTCTACGCCACGGCCCAACTGACCGCCCATCCTGAAGGCCTATGTCATACCATCGCTCTTCGCTAGCGAAGGCGATGGACAACTAACACAATTGGGGAAGGGACGGTATCAGACGTTGTGGAGGGGCAGACGCCTGTAGCAGTTGTCCGATCCACCGCTAGCGAAGCCTCGCTAGCGGGGTGTCATACTTTCGAGCGATACGGCATCGCTACCGATGCGACCGCGTCGCTGAGCTGAGCAGAGCGTCGGCCAGCATCGGTAGCGATGCTACGACGCAGCTGCACACAACGCTATTAACTGCGCGCCTATTCGCTAGCTTCACGCTAGCGAAGAGACTTCGCTCATCGCTCTGTTCGTCGCCTTCGCTCGGGGTGAGCGAAGGTATGACATAGGCCTAAGGAGCCCTGTGTCTCATCGCTCTCGCGCCAGCTCCCTCTCACGGCCAGCCTGTGTTCAGACTATCTAAATTCGGCAGGTCATAACTCGCTCAGGAGTTTCGTTTTGCAGTTTTGACCCCTATATTCGTAATCAGTATTCCGAACTCTTTCTAATGATCGTGGAAGTTCAATAGGAGGTCGGAACCCTTCCTTAGTAAGCAGAACCATGAAAAAAGAAGCATTTATTGGCGAATAGCATGGAAGCAGCACAATGGCCGGTGCCGCAAACGGTATGAGACTTCGCTTACGCGAGCACGAATCGATTCACTTCGGTTCGCTTTCGCGTCCGGGCCGAACACAACAGTGACCGTGTCTTTTGGGGCTTCGGCGGAAAAAGCACTAAAAGCTGCCTTTTCCGCCGCTTTGCTATGACGCGCTTCGCATTGAGTGACTCGAAAAAGGAGTCATATCGTCAAGATCAGTGTCGAGCTGTCTTCCCGATTAGGTGGACAACCCAACACAATAGCAAAATTAAAATAAAAAATCAAGAAATCTTTGAAAAATAAAAAATATGTAGTGTTCTCGTTCTTTTGAAATCGAAGTGTAACGGGGGAGGGGGCGCTCGTTCCCTACACGATCCCGCCTGCCGCCCACTTCCCGCCGTACCCGCGCCGCCCTATTTGGACAAGCTTGCGGCGCTCGAGACCGTCGCTAACTGGCGTGACGTCGTCCAAAAACCTACCAGCTGATAAGAGACGATTGGAGAGCGCATCTCATTAAGAAAAACTCCGTTTTTAAAGTCGTTTTTTAGTGAGGTTGTGGAGACAGTTGAGGGAAGGAGGTGGATTCTTTAAATTTTTGCCACAATTAGAGACTATGGGTGATTCCGGTCAGGAGTTGATGGTACCTGTACAATGGATCCGAATCAATCATTTTCGGATATCCGATTCGGCTAACCCGACACGAACCATCCAAAAGTCAGGTGTCCGCGAAATTGTCGTTATCCGAATCATCCAAAAATCCGAGGGCGTCAAAATCGCCCTTATCCGAATCATCCAATTATCCGAAGATTTGATCGAATCCATTGTATAGAATGACCATTTTCGGATATCCGATTCAGATAACCCGATCCGAATCATTCAAAAGTCAGGTGTCCGCGAAATTGTCGTTATCCGAATCATCCAAAAATCCGAGGGCGTCAAAATCGCCCTTATCCGAATCATCCAATTATCCGAAGATTTTCGATCGAATCCATTGTATAGAATGACCATTTTCGGATATCCGATTCAGATAACCCGATCCGAATCATTCAAAAGTCAGGTGTCCGCGAAATTGTCGTTATCCGAATCATCCAAAAATCCGAGGGCGTCAAAATCGCCCTTATCCGAGTCATCCAATTATCCGAAGATCTTCGATCGGATCCAATGTTTAGCTGTCTCTACCTGAAGGCTTGTCTGCGCAAAACCGGCTCCCCGTCCTCTCATTTTAAAGGATCAAACAGTTTTCCTTGTATTGAAGAGCATTCTATGTAGTGGATGATCGCGATGTTCTCGTGACATATCTCACGCGATGTTGTTGTGCTTGTCGGAAAATGCGGACGACGCCTTAGTACTGAACGATAAGGCGGGACTTGAAGAAACTCTTGGCGCTGCAGCTGAAAAGTCCTTTTCCTCCAAATATGGTGTATAGGATTCTGATTGTTGTCTCAAGAGCGAAATTTGTTCAGGGTAGAGCTGCCAGGTCAAGGGAAGTTACTAGAAATGCGATATGTATCTCCATGTGATGACAGGGACCCGGACATCTTTTCCTTGGCGCGCCCTTTGCTCTGCCCCTTTTTGAGGGCAGTGTATGGAACACCTCTCCGCCAAGTGTAACACTGTTGGGGAAGGACATAACACTGGCAAGTATCGTAGGCGGAGGAAGGCGCCGCTAGAAAAGCGAAACAAACAGCAACATCGGCCTTTTCCGGCTAGAAAATTGCGAACAAAGGATTCCTCGCAAGTCAAATCAGTTTGCCATCTTTGTAAGGTAGTGCGTAGTTCACTTTCAATTATACCGCCGTTGTCTGAAAGAGTAAGTAAAAGTTCCTTCCTTACCCCACCCCTCCTCATTAGGATAGATCCGAACACTCACTAGTACATAGGATGACTTTTGCAACTCATTATGTAGGCATTTAAAGAATTGCTACAGTATTGTCACAAGCTGAAAGCATGGCGTATCAGAAAGGCATTTATAAGCACCGTGCTTTATCCTGCCCACTATTTAGTGTAGTAATCTTTTAAATGATAAAAAGCTGTAAAGGGTGAAACAGAATAAGTTGTCAACAACTCGTTGGCTGCAAGAAACAAAGAAGTCTTGTTAATACTACTACAGCTCTAAATTGTAAAGAAACACTAACTTTGAATAAAATTTAAAAATCTCATGTGAATTCCGTTATGCTCGACTTACATAAAAAACAGAAAGGAATAGTTTTGGCGTTAGTTAATCCCTCTGCGGCATGCGCCATGTATTTTGCTCCTATGAGACATTGTGGAGGCAATTTGAATTCGCATATGACCTATACAATGAGCTGTGGTGGACACTGGCCAGCCAACAAACAAGTCAGCGCTATATTCCTCCCGGACTACTCTGGTACCAACCCACCGACCAGGAGGGCTGGAAGGCTTGGACTACCTGAGCGGGAAATCTGAACCAAGACCCTTGACTCGGAGTGGAATGTATTTTGTGCAGCCAAATTCGAAGCAACCTTAGAATTACAATGCAGAGGCAAGGCCTTTTTTTTTTGCTCAGAACTCCCTTAAAAAGTGTTGACGATACATAAGTGTGTTCCGTAAGCAAGCCCATTTTGAACGCTCCGCCCCCAAAAGAAAGGAATTGGGCATGTTTACGTGATATCAGTACACTAGTCTTTTCTACGCACCAGAATGACCACTACTAGTTTATCAGGCAAGGTTGCGAAAAGAATAAGTGGCTATTATCAGGGTAAATGCAACATCAGCTTTTTGGGATGCGCCACGCACTCTACTCTGAAAGGCGAATGAGATCGATATTTCCTACCGAAATCAGCACAAGTGCACTATATGTCGCAACTTTCTCGTGATCATAGGACAATTCGTGGGATACTGTAGAAGAATTTCGCGTCGAGCTTTATCAGATTGTTGCGCAACGCAAACAAAAAACTCCTTATAAAAGAGTCATATAAGAAAATTCACATGGCGCCCTTCTCATTATTCTTTTTTATTTATTCTTCATATGAGCTCCTTGTAGGATGCATTTTTAGATGCTCTCGTATGTAATGTATTTATAAATTCATGCAGTTTTGGCTTAATTACCCAAGTTTGAGGTAAATGGTGATCTACGACTCGTGTGTGTGTTGTGTATCGAGGAAAACGGACATAAACTGAACCACCGACTCTCGCTCACTACACAAGTTCGAGCACATTTCAGGTGCAGTCCCTACGTTCTGCAAGTAGTGAAGGTAACACGATGATTTAAGTTACTCTCAATCAATTTTTTTGCGTTATTTCAAACTTCATGCGAGTAGCGCAATCGAAGCTGCCGCAGCTCTAGACTGGACACTAAAACAGGTTCAAGATCCAAGGCTGAGCAAATCAATCAAGCCTTTCATTCTCTCACTACCAGGAAATAGGTACCAGACTTATCTGGAAGGGGTGAAATACTAACTTGTTCTTCGAGAGACCACCGTTAGGCCCCGTTTATACTTCGTCGCTGCGCGACGCGACGGCATGTACAGTGACCGAATTTATCGATCGCGTCGCCCGATCAATGTGGCCACAATACATGGCGTCGCGTCGCTCAGCGTCAAAGTATAAACGGGGCCATAGGCCTTGTTTAGTGTGCGCGCGACGCGCGACGCGATGCCACGTGTAGTGGCCGAATTGATCAATCGCGTCGCTCGATCAATTTGGCCACTACGCATGCATCGCGTCTCGCGCCGCGTGCACACTAAACAAGGGCTTAATCATTGAATGGGCCAATTACGCGTTGAATCTGCCGTCATGATATCTCGTAAAAGTGGAATACGTGGCTTATTCCGTACGTAGGCCGATTAGTGCCAAACGTTTTCCTTTCTTATCCTGCACTTTAAATGAGCAGTTGTAGATCCGTGAAGTTTTATAGCTTAAATAAACGTCAGGTATTTTTGAGATATTACGATAATATGTGGGGCATGTAAGATTAGCCACGCCAACATTTTTCAGCTATTTTCAGGCTTATCTTCAGTTCTACCTAAGAAGAAGACAAGAAATGCCAAATCGCAAAAACAGCAATAAAATATTAAAAAATATGAACTTCTGATGTACATCCGAAAAAGGAAGAAGCATGAGTAGCATAAAAGGAAGACGAAAAAAGAATGGGTGACAGCGATAGCATGTGGCGGCTAAACGATGAATTGCTCTACAAGCACTGAAAGCAATCGTGTTGAAACTGAAACTGAAAATTTAAAAACGTCATGAGTTCATCTGAGAATGTCTTGCTCCTGCTCCTCCTAACAACGGGTATTGCAATCATGTTCAAAGGTCTCTGCTCAACAGAATGTATTGTTATCGAATGACTAATTTCAGTTGAGAGTGGACTCAGTGAAGTGGAATGAGGCGCAGTGGAACAAGGTCTTATTCTGCATACGTCTAGGCGGTTAGTTAGCAGGTGAGTGACCAAGGTACAAAGATCAGCTGTAATCAACCCTTTCTGGGGGGAGCCATGCTTTCTACATTCTCGTGATATTAAAAAGCCACTTGAAGTGCGTATTTTATCTGCGACAATAACAAGCATTTGCAGTACGAAGAAGAATTCCACCCTTTGCTTTGCTGGATATGTCTTCTACCAACAAATGTCACCGAATGGAGAATGGCCTGATTTGTCTGGGCGCGAATCAAAACAACAATCGATTATTGGTGCGTACGGCAGCAGCTCCTATGGCGATTGCGCTATCGTGCATCCAGATAACAGCTAAGCGTTTTACATTATTTTGCAGTTTTATAGCCGCTCATGCTACATAAAAGATAAAAGGACAAGGGTTGCTGTTACTCAATTCCTTTTGGATGCGCCACGCATTCTATCGTCGAGGAAATTTGAATGCGTATTTGGCCATACAATGACTTGCGGTGGCCAGTGGATGAACAAATCTGCACCCCATCCTTCCCAGAGAAGCCTGGTAACAATTCGCCGACTCCGGAGGGATAAAAGGCCTGGTTGGCCTGGGTGGGGAATACGAACTGGAGATCTGGAGTCGGAAGCACGCGACACATGGCGCCTCGTTCAACCGCGCTACCACGCATGTCTAACCATAAGAAGTGTATAGGAGCTGTTAATCTAGGAAAGTCTCTGTTTGAGCTGGAGCAAATTCTGAATGATGAACATAATGTCATATCAGGAGCAAGAGGACACTACTGGGATAGGGAAAGATAGAATACACGCGATGACATCACAGTTCGATATCGTGATGACCGTAGTCACGAAAGCCGAAAAACTCCTGGAAGCCGTAACTCTCTGCCACAACGATTTCAGCGTAGTCGGCCTGCTCATCGGCCTGTCTGACTATTGGCCGGAGCTTCACAACAAGTAAACAACAACTATCCGACAATCACTATCGATCGAATTCATTGATTTTTGACTAGAATTGAGACGGCAGTCACACGAATGCGCTGGGCAGCACACAAAGCTCACACCGGATCGCGAATATTAATCGATATCTATTAATAACTACCTTCACATCGCGTGATTTCCACTTGAAACGGTCGACTTCTGGGGAAATTGATAAAATCGATCGATAGCATTAGTACGACCGATACTGTTTAGTTGTTGAGAAACCTGTACGAGTCATGTGTTCCCGCTTTAGCAGAGAGATGTCAACCGAGGAGGGAACCCCGCTTAGGTTAGGGGCCGTTTAGTGTGCGCGCGACGAGGTGCACGTGAAGTGACCAAATTGATCGAGTGACGCGATTGATCAATTTGGCCACTACACATGGCATCGCGTCGCGGGTCGCGCGCACATACAAGACCCCTTAGATGCCGTTCCACATAGTCGGACAGACGCACGGTCGGACGGACAGATGGACAGATGGACAGGAAGACAGGACAGGCAGACGCTAACACTTCTGTATATAGTAGGGCTATCTGGCGGAAAGATATAAAAATAAACTATGCATTAGAATAAAATATCAGATGACTCCATCCCTGTCCACCTAAAGGCAGTGATCTCATGCTTGTTGGAGGATCGCAAGCAGCTGCATGTGATGATGAACCACTGTCGTGAGCTTACTCAAGTTATTGATACTCTGAAGTCGGAAATCAGCTCTCTCAAAGCTGCGCTACCTTGTTCGGCGCCTGCAGCTCAGCCTTCTGATCAGGCTCATAGTGTTGCTCCTGAATGTCTTCCTCGTTTTACTGGAGGTTCCCGCTCCTTTGAAGATATCGAACGTGCTAGGTCTGTTGTCATTAATGGTGTTACTGAAAGCTTAGCGCAATACTCTTCTGCTAGAGTGATTCATGACCACAATGCAGTTCGTGAAATTATGGACTTTTTGGAAATCGATTGTTCTACTGTAGCTGTTTACCGCCTTGGTCGATTCGACCCAAATCGCTCTCGTTCTATTAAAGTTGTCTTGCCGGCTTCCTTTTTTGCTAGACTCATGCTCCGACGTGCTCCTCGTCTTCGACATTTCAGAGTTCGTGGCCTGTTCATCCGTCGCTCCTTCTCCAAAGAGGAGTTGGAGCGTAGGCGAGCAGAACGTGAACGTAATTCTCAATCTAATGGCCAACATACAAGTCTCGCTCCTCTTCAAGCTTCTTATTCGGACAATGAGGCCTTGATTGCGGCTAGTTGTTCATCTCCTGGGTTGTCTCAAAATGTTACTGCCAATGTTCAGGGAAACTAGTTAATGATTTTCAGCCCTCTGGAAACAGGAGTTTTGAACTTTGTAGGAATAGTTCAAATCTGAAGTGTTTACTTTCTAATGTCCGTTCTTTGGTAAAAAATGGCACGGCGCTGGGGTTGACCCTTCTAAGGAAGAGCTTTGACATTGTTTTTATAACCGAGTCTTGGTTAAGAAGTACAATTGAAATTGCTCCTCTCTTAGGTTCTGCGGGATCTTTTTATTCCGCTGTTAGATGTGATAGGCAATATAAAAAAGGTGGTGGCGTTGTTCTGTTGCACAGACAGAGAATCTCCGTAAGATTAGTTTTTCAAGAGTCTGTGAAAGATTCCTATGAAGTTCTCATCACTGATGTTGTCGTTGACGGCAAATATGTTAGGTTTATTCTTGTTTATAGGGCTCCGAATTGCGTATTTGCTAAATCTATCCAACTTTGCAAAGTTATTAGCGATTTTTCTACTTGTAACTTTGCTAGTGTGGTGCTTGGTGATTTCAATTTGCATGACATTGGTCAAAATCTGAGTTTTCCTCCTCATTCCTCGGGCTTGTCTAAGGAGTTTGCACATTTGTTTAGGTCGCATTCGTTTAGTCAACTAGTTCCACTACCGACTCGACAAAGCTCCTATCTTGACCTGGTTTGTTGTAACTCTAATAATCTTGTTCCAGAGATTAAAGTTGTTCCACCTATTGGTACTAGTGATCACGCTGCCGTAGTGTTTTCGTTAAATTTTAAAACGCTAGTTCCTTCATTGTCTTTCAGAAGGGATTACAGACATGCTAACTATGCTGAGATTGAGAAATATTTAATGGATGTGGACTGGATTGGATGCTTCGCCGCGGCTATTACCACCGACGCCGCCTACGAGTTATTTTTGAGTGTGATACATCACGTTATCGATACATTTGTCCCTCTCCGGACAATCGAGTCTAATCGCATTAGGCTGCCTCCTTATCTTAATAGAATAATTCGTAAGAGGGATCTGCTTTAGAAAAGAGCCGTTTCAGTAAACAATAGTAGAATGTGGGAAGAGTTTTATCGCGCCAATAAGCAATTGCAGAAAGCCAGTCTTAAGTTTGACTCCTATTTGGAACGCAAAATTGTGACTTCGAAAGACAATGCAAAATTTTATCGATATTTAAACCGTAGAATTAAGGATCGCCATACTTTTCCTAGTCTTATAGATGATAACGGCAATTTTGCACATACAGAATCTGATAAGGCTGATTTACTTGCTCGTGAGTTTTTTAAATCCTATAGCACTTTCAGTCCGAGTAATGACGGCTCGAGTGACGTCCCTTCTCCATCTATGTTCGGCGGTATTAGGTTCTATAAAGAGGACATAATGGAAGTCATTTCTAGTTTTTCTTCATCGTTCTCTATCACCCCTGATTTCATTCCTACCTCTTTTATAAAGAAAATTCTACATCTTATTGTATTTCCACTTGAATACATATTCAATCTTTCTTTTGTTAGTGGTGAGGTTCCTGGTAGGTGGAGGCATTCCTTCGTCTCTGCCATTCCCAAGAAACCTCCTTTTCATTCCCCTGCCAACTATAGACCTATAAGTATTACTTCCATTTTCTCGAGGGCTTTTGAAAAACTTTTGAAGAAACATATTGTCCAGCATCTTGAAAGTCATCACATAATTCCGGATTGCCAACACGGGTTTTGGAGGGGTAGATCTATCGAGACAGCGTTGCTTTATTCACTCAACGACTGGACAGCGGCTATTGAACTCAACAAAAGTGTTCATGTTGTGTACTTCGACTTTGCTAAAGCCTTTGATAAAGTTCCTCACTCAAGGCTTATCTGCAAACTGAATTCGGTTGGTCTTGATGCCTCAGTTGTGCGTTGGATTCGAAATTTCCTAACTGATAGAACTTATCAAGTCCGAGTGGGTGATTGCTTCTCTAAGACCTATCCTAGTGTTAGTGGCGTTCCGCAAGGAGGCGTCCTCTCACCATTGCTGTTTTTAATCTATTCTGCTGATCTTCCTGCTATGCTTTGCTCATCTGGCGTCACTTGTCAGATGTACGCTGACGATTTAAAGATCTACACTACCATTGAGAACCAGGAGGATACTATTCGCATCCAAGAAGCTATCGATATAGTCAGTAGTTGGTCAGTAGCTAATGGTCTTCCTCTTGCTCCTCATAAGTCACATCTGCTTACTATAGGCAAGGAATTGGGAGCAGCATACTATGTTGACGGCTTCAAATTGGACTGCGTAAGCGAAGTGCGTGATTTGGGTTTCTTCTTTGATAATAAACTTTGTTTTGATCGTCATATCAGAAGCATTTTCACCAAAGCTTTTTCACGTACATACAATCTTTTTAAGGCTCTTAAAACAACGGACTCGTCCGTTTTGATTAAGGCGTACAAGACGTATGTCCGCCCATTAGTTGAGTGTGGCACTACTGTTTTTAACCCACATTTGAAAAAGGATATAAGGCTCCTTGAAGGGGTGCAAAATAATTTTACTAGGAAATTAGTGGCACGTTGTTCAGGTGTTGACTACCGTTATATACCCTGTGGTTTGGTTAGGCGCAAAATGTTTGGTTTGCCTAGCTTAGAGAGCAGAAGGCACAGGAATGATTTATTAATGGCGTTTAAAATTATCAATGGAAAAACGAATATCAACTCTGCCACCTTCTTTGAACTTTTGCCTTCACGTACTAGAGGAGGTCCTCTAAAACTTAAGAGTTCTCTTGCTAAATCAGGTGTTAGATCAAGGTTCTTCTGCCGAAGGGTTATTCCTCTGCTTAACCATTTCATCGCCAAAGACGGACTATCCCTTCAATTAAAAGCCTTTAAAAAACTGGTTTCCCGGACGTTGGCTAATAGATCTGAATAACTGTTTTCGGTACTAGTTGCACTTCCGTTGTCCTTCCTAATTCGTGTTCCAAGTTCCTCTCTGTTTGCCTACTGCTCCATTAGTTTGGTCTTTTCAGGTGTTCATTCATTCTTTTCTTTTTTCAAATTAGTTCAAATTAGTTCAATTGTTCAAGTGCTCATGGTATTTACACCGTCTGTTCTTCCTGTTGTGGTTCCTACTACATGTTCACGCATACATTGTGTGCGTCCATAAATAAATAAATAAATAAATAAGCAGTGGAATGAACAGTGAACAGTCGTGTGGCAGCTGCTGAGACAATTACAGAGACCTAGAGCCTGTTCGTACTTCGCGATGGATACGAAAGGAGCGATTGGTCGACAGGCAAAGTATGCGTATCGATTTTTGCTGAGTGATCAGCAAAAATCGATACGCATGATTAGCCTGTCGATCAATCGCTCCCGTCACTCCCGTCGGGGACTATGAACAGGCCCTGGCTGAGACCAGCTCTGCTCACTAGCACAGAATGCCAGAATGGAACAGCGTTGTACGAACGGCTAAAGTGAACCCTAACTTCGCCGCGACTGATAGGCGGAGCAACAATCGGAGTGTTAAACGCTCATTTACTCGGCAATGTTTATAACCTGTTCTATTAGGTGGATACTAATTGCTTCTGACAGTTGACAACAATACTGGGGTGATAGATTGAATTCCAATCTATTCCACCCTAACAGGGAAGTTATGAAGGGTGTCCTGGAAATAGTCGTTTCGTACTTTATCGTCAGACGAGAACTCGCTTCTTGCAATTCGGGAAGGTGTCAACGCCCGGCATTTGAATAAAAATCCTTTCTGTTTTTTTTAGCGCCGTTGAGAATCAAGACCGCTGAGTTTAACCTCTTCCTTCTTCATACACTTCATAGAAGAACGACTTGAAGAGCGAAAACATTAATCACGGCTACGTATGAACTATAGCAGTAGAAAACGATCCAACCTTCCTTCTTCTAGAGTGAAGCTACCAGTTAGTGCTTGCCAAACCCAGTTCCCGTATAGGAGGAGGTCAGTACTCTGCCCACAAATGTGATAGAGGATAAAGATCAATGCTGAGCAGTTTCACTATAGGATGCGCTACGCATTATACTTCTAATGGTGAATTCCAAGGCGCATTTCGAGGCGCATTTTTGCACCAAGACTTGTGGTGGCCACTCCATAGACAAGTCAGTGCTTTATACCTTCGGAACAACTCTGGCACCAATTCACCCGCTCTGGAGATCTAAAAGCGTCTCCTGGCCTGAGCGTAAGCTCGAGCTTCGATTCGATTCAAAGTCCAAGTAACAGCCGGCGTTCCATCCGATTGTCCACTACCAGTCATTACAGCACCGATGCATTTTGTATTATCCGAGCCTTCGAGTCAGTGGTAGCGACGACATGCTACAGAAATGCATCTGAAGTTTCTCATGTCATGAATAGTGCTTCAGCGGCAACGCTGGAAACACGATAGGCAGCGGTAACATTAAAGAGCCATTTCAAACAGTTGTAGCGTTAATACGAGCCACTCAGGGCCACAGTGCTTCAAACAGTCCCCACTATTTGAGTGGGCATACTATTTCCAACGCTTTAGCCACAGCAAAGTGTTACATTTTATTTTAAAGAGCAGGAATGAACAAGCAATAATGAGGGTTTGATGCTGAAATAGCGCCTCGTATTATGACCATGCGCGCAGTATTTATTTTACTGATAAAGGATAAAGGATGAAGGTAGGTGTTAGCGAATTCCTTTTTGGAATGCGCCACACATTCTACTTCTACAAGGTAACGGGAAGGTAATTTGAATGTCTTACAGAATGAACCTTCATTGGTCAACCGATAGACAAGTTAGTGTTTTACGTTTCCAACAAAGACAAGTCTAGTATCAATTCACTGATCTCCGAGGGATGGAAGGCTTGTTTGGCCTGGACGGCGCCCGATCCAAGAACTGTTTATGCGCGGTGCACACGAAAGCCGGCTCCTCCTCCGACTGCGCTAAACCCGTCCTTCTGATAATCTGTGAAATGTCCTACTATATATAAGCGAGAACCGACGACTGTCTTGTGTTGGGGGAAAGTGGTGGATGGGGGGGGGGGCTTGTTGTTGTGCAACGTGCCTGGCGACTCAGTAGACGCGCCGAACACGTTGCTCAACGTGCATGGCGATTCAGTAGACGTGCCAAACACGTCTGATTTCACTAGAGCTCTCCAGGCGGGTTTGGCCACACATGACATGTGGGGAAACCCTTAAGTTGATAGAATTTGTGACCTCGGCACCGTTTTACGATGGGGGCACTCCTGCTTAGGTGGTGACCTCAATACTAATAGCACAGAGTCGATCAGTCTGCTTACAATCACCCAAACCGATCTCGATGCGAGTCCCATTTTACCGCTTAATTTGTTTTTGTTTTCGAGAACAGTTCCCAGTTCCCAGCTTACCAGATTTAGCCGATCGGGGTGAGGCACACGAATGTTGTGGCCGAAGGATTGCTTCACATCAGGTGGAAACTTTCAATGGGTAGGCCAATATCGATCGATACTGATGACGATTATGACACCACAACATCGCGCAAGTGGGAAGCACGCCGATAGGCGTGACGGTGCACTTCTACAAAATAATTGAGGTCAATATATATTTCTCTGACCTAAATCAAAAACTGGGTGGTCTTCACGATCAAGAAAAAAGTTTCTTGCCTGATATGTACAATCTCCAAAAGTCTAGCAGCAATAGGACACAATGAATTATTCCACTGAAAATGGAAGTAGGTTGCATTTCGGAATGTGAGTGAGGTACGGCTACAGACGGAAGGTACGATTGAGGTACATAGAGCACATAGATAACTATTTATCCCATTTTGTCGTAGTTCACTACTTTCTACGTCCATGACTATTTAATTTTTAATTTTTCTGGGCTAGAAACGTCAATACTGATTAAAACTGCAACAATTATAAATACATTCATATCAAAAGCCTACTTCCACCGTAACGTATTACAGATAAAGTCAGCTAACCACAATTGTTCTTCAAAATAAAAGTTGAAAGAGCGGTAGTAAAAATTTCAAATTCTTCAATTGAATAAGTTCATGTGAATGGTAATTACACTACCAATTACGTAAACACCGGTACATTCCAACAAGCGCGAGGCTCAATATCAGCCGTTAACATAACAAACATTTTTACTTCAATATTCTTTAACACAAGTTATAGTAGTTATAAAGCTAGCCAAAGGGATAAAAACTGCATGACCACTGTGACCAGTGATAACATATTTTACTACCGTGTAATATACCACGAGTGCCGCATCCGATCCAAAACATCCAAACCGGATACTCTCGTTTGCACAGCACTTCAAATAACGAAGCAAACACTTCTAACAATGTTTTTGTAGCAAAATATTGCTGAGAAACCGTGCACGTGCTCTAGTCACAGACTGGGATTCGCCACGCTTTTCACTTCACTTCGATCAGGCACCATGCGTGGGCGTGCCACGGGAACCTGACGAGCACCTACAGTAACCGGGTGAACACTGTTCAGAAATTGTGGGTTGATTTGTATTCTCCTGGAAAAGAATCAGTACGGATTAATTGCATCGAAAGAAGAAAGCATCTGGCGGTATATGTCGCGTAGGTGAGCAGCATTGGTAGGAGGGAACGCCCAAACCAATCAGACCGCATTGAATGGGCATGCCATTCAGAAAGAGAGAGATGTACAGTTGGTGCAGTAATGAACTGGCATGTGTTCGGCCTCTGCTGTTTAGCTACTTATTGGCTATCGCGCTACCACCTACCCATGCTGCTCAACTACGCGACATGTACCCATCTGGCTAGCCGATATGGAGAGTCAAACCCAATGCAGACCAGCTGCGCCTCCCTCCGTTGCGCTTCACGCATGCATACGAGAACTGTTGCGGGCTGAAATTCGAAAAGAAGCCGTCCGTGTGCTAAACACGCAACACGCAGAAGGTTCAACACGAAGTACGCCGATTGCCGTCTGAGAGAAGCCCACGTACTTGCACCCTACACAATTCGCTCCACCCTAACTTCGTAACCTCCAAAGAATGCGCAGGAAATTTCCAGCCCTTGCAGCTATGCACACAATTCTCCAGCGCAATTCGTGCGGCGTGTACAGCTCAACGAATTGCATCATGCAAAGAAGAGCACACAGTGAACGATGCATGGGAAGCGAAGAACTACGGAGTTTGGCTGCAAATGCAGTATGAAACTACTGACGCTACGTCACCTGTTCTAATTTTGCTTCACAACAAACAATCCAGACACCAGAATGAGGAATTGGGATTTCTGATTGCTTTGGCGCAATAGAAAGCGGGCGTTGCTGGCGAAGAAGGTAGTCTGCCATCAGACGAAGCACTTCTTTTGAAAATGTTGACGATTTGAGAGCTACTACATGGTTATGAATAAGTCTAGGCTATCAAGTTCAAAAAGACCCGTCGAGAGTTTCCGGTCGAGCTACGCATTCTGCGCCTGGCTGGTAATCAATCATTTAATCATAGATTGATTTATTGATTAAATTCAATCATTCGTTCAATGGAGAGGATAAATGGTAAAGGTCGGCCGGAGTTAGTTAACTCCTCTGCGGAGTGCGCCACGCGTTCTACTTCTACGCGATGTCGTGGAGGGAGTTTGAATGCGTGTTTGGCCTACAGAATGACTTCCGATGGCCAATCGATGGACATGTCTGTGTTTTATCCTTCTCATAGGAGCCTAGTAACAATTCACCGACTCCGGGTGGATGAAAGGCATGGCTGCCAAGAGTTTTCCGACAAGCTAATACTCATTCTGCGTCTGGTTGGCAATCAACTCGTCACTGATTAGACTCTATGTCCGACTTTCCATGAATCCCGTCACGACGTTTATTTGACTGATTAAATGAATGAATGAATGAATGAATGAATGAATGAATTCAATCAATAATAGAAAGGATAAAGCTGGACCGACGTTAATTAACTCCTCTTAAACCTTTGAACGCGTATTTGGCTCATGCAATGACTTTCTAGACTTGTCAATAATTTATCGCACTCAGAGGAGCTGGCGATCAATTAATCATTGATTGACTGATTCGAGTGAAAGAATGAATGTCTGAGTGACTGAATGAATTCAATCAATAGAAAGGATAAAGGATAAAGGTCGGTTGGTGTTAGATAACTCCTCTGCGGGATACAATTTTCGAATGTACTGGAATGCGTGGCGCATCCCGCAGAATATTTAACCAACGCCGGTCGACCTTGATCCTTTCTATTGATTTGAATGCGTATTTGGCCTATACAATATCTTGCCGTGGCCTGTCTAATAATTTGTCAGTGTTTCACCCATCTCATGCCTTTTATTAACTCACCGATGGAAGGCTCGGTTGACCTGCCCGGATCAATGAACGCGGCAGGAGGTAAATCCTACTCCGATTTACCTCGATGGCCAGTTACCCGCCACTTTCCGGGAACTTACCTCTGTTTCTGATTCATGACAGCCAAGGCAAGGGTTTTGCTCTGCTGCCAGGGAACATTTCATTGGGTTAAAAATCAGCAGCGGAGCAAAACCCTCGTTATGGAGGTAAATGTTCCCCGACGCGCTGGCGAGGTAGCATTTACCTCGAAACTTACCGCTGATTTTTCCCGCAGCGCGTTCATGAATTGCGGGTAAATGGGGGGTGGCGGTAGGTTTTGCGCTAACCTGCTGGTAAGTCGTTCATGAATCCGGACCCTGGAAGGAAAATCCGAACCAAGACCATTGCATAGGAGTGCACGCCACAGCCGACGCGCATTGCGACTGCGCTACCACGCGTCCATCAATCAATACACTCAGAACAATTCAAGCAGGTGTTAGGCCTATACAATACTATTGTGAAACTTTCTTACAGAAAATTTAGCCCTTTTTGTGAATTTTAAAGATAATATAACCGCTCTCTATTGTAAAGGCGATCGGTCACAGTAACTGACCACCTGAATTGATAGATGAGTCCATTGTCAAGAATGTGGAACTGAAACTCGCTCACTTAGCGGCAAGCAGCGCCCCGCTCCACTGCACCACTACTGAACGCCGCTATTGAATAGACCCACTCTTCATATGACCCCTTTCAGCACTATTTTTTCTCGCTAAATGGTTAATTAGACTCGTTAATGCCTAGATATAACGTATTTTCTACATGCGAATTCGGAAGATTGTGAGCGCTCCGCACCAATGTTGCTGGTTCGGATCTCGCTTTCGCCAACCAAGGCTCGGGTTCGTACGTTAGGCAGCTCCCTGGGTTACGGTAGCGGGCCGCGCCGCGCGCCACCGCCCCCGATCACGGTAGCGTGGCGTGTTGTTGAGCCCGCCTCGGACGGACGGGTCCGACTGCTGCCGAAAGGGGCGGCTAGTGACGTCATACGCGGGCAGTCGCCGAGTCTGCTGGGCGCGCTAGGGCGCGAAAGGGTGTGCCGACTGCTTTCGACTGCGTTCCTTCTACTAGCGCAGAAGAAGGGAAACAGTTAAATGGTACACAATGTTGGTGGAACATTTGACGTCTTTTGGTAGACTGAGGAAGTGGGAGCGTTTGTTAACTACGTTCGAGTGGAATGAGATCTGCTTCATATGGTCGAGGAGAAATGGCAAGCCACGTTGTCAGGAGAATTCGAAAAAGGATTGTGGTGGCTATTATTTAGAAGTTTCAGAACCAACTGCAAACTGCAAACTGCAAACTAACAACAACAAAACATGCACACTTTTATCGGGGCAGGGGATACAATGGAGTAGAAGCTTGAGCTTATTCCCGATTCTCTAGATTAATAATGGATTACCTCAACAAGAAAGAAAACCCGGGGGCATATGTAAACCGTTTGGAAATGGTATAAAACTCGAACTATAGCATGAACAGAGGAAAAGCTAGAAGGTGTAAGGAGTAGATATTTTGATAAAGTAGCTGGGTAATAATACTTGAGACAATGGGGTGAGATAACCACCCAAGAGAATATCTAATGTTTACGGCGTCTTTTCCACAGATTCTCTATCGTGTCACTGTTCTTGAAGACCACTGCTTTCTGCTCTAATATATTGTCCGTTGTGATAGGAAGGTTACTGCTGCAAGACACTTTACTGAACTTTCACAGGTGTTTGGGAGACGGTTCCCGAAATTCTCTATACATTCTCCAATTTCTCACTTCGTAAAACCTCGGTGTTTTCTTAGTATGTCAATATTGCTATGCCGAACGAGGTTGTAAGGTGGATATTTATTGGGCTGCTCAATACACCACACGCATACACCATATCACCTTACAACCTCGTTCGGCATAACAATATTAACATCCCTACACATTTTTCTTTGAATACTCGGCCTTGGAAAATTTTTGAGGGATTGCTGAGACATGGGACCTTTGCTAGGCTTCAAAAACTGTTCATTGGAGCATTAATCCGTAACTTTCCTCTTGATTGTAATTTCGCTCGTCACTTCCTCGTTACACTTCTCCAACTCGCGTGTTATAGTTTAAGTGTCATGTCGTTCGCAGGCACCCTTTTAGCAAACACTCAGAAACCTTCGTATTTCTCCAACATACAAGCTGAAGCGGAGGTATTTCACTGTCTCCCTTTTCTACCAAGCCGAAAGAGCGTCGGTGATGCATAACTTCGTGCTCTAGCGCGCCCATTGATTAGATGCGTATGACGTCACTAGCCGTCCCTGTCGGCAGCAGTCGGACACGTCCGTCCGAGGCGGGCTCAACAGCACGCCACGCTACCGTTATCGGGGGCGCTGGCGCGCGGCGCGGCCCGCTACCGTAACCCAGGGAGCTGCCTAACGTAACGCACCCACAAGGCTCCCGTTATTTCGATAACGGTAGCGTGAATCGGTAGCAGGCTTGTTTGGCAAGAATAAAACACTACACAGACGTGTTCATCGGCTGGCCACCGCAAGCCATTGTATAGGACAAATACGCTATTCCGTAGAAATACAGGTTGCGTCAAAAGTTCTTGGACTCTTTTGTTTCAGGCTCATTATATGGGATGATGCGTTTCGCTCAACCAAACTTCTATATGGTATTGTTGCCCTACCCTTCCCTATCATATACCAATTTTTCATGCCTGAATGTTCTTTTGTTCCAGATGGCTGATGCAAATGGTTTGCGCACTGTAATGGAGAAACTGCATGTCGAATAAAAAAAAACTAACTATAAAACTACCTAGAGGGCATCCTGAAGAAAGACATTCTTTCTTCGGAACCTGTGCCTTAGGCGCCTTTTATACTCCCGCCGCGGCGCGGCGCGTCACTTTGGGAGCGGTGCGGCCACTCGCGCCGCGCCCCGAATTTGACGCGCCGCTGCGCGATTGCAGTTAGAAAAGGGAGCGTCAGCGACGCGCGGCCACGAGCTTCTGCGCACTACGGCCCGTGCTCCGGAAACGGTCCATGAGTCATTGAGGGAGCAAAACAGAAAGGATTCGTCTGGCTGATCAGCGCAATGCATCTTGTCACTGTTTGTCGTGGGATTCCTATGGGGAGCGACGAATCCTCTCCTGGAGTCGAAGTCGTTCGCTCAACCTACGGTTGAAACTGGTGAGGGTGGTATCGAGTCGAATCCCCTGCAATGCAAACGGCTTTAAACCACTCTTTATTTTGCGATATGTGTGGGTCCAAAAGTAAAACTGCTGGAAGGTACTCATCGTCGAGAATCACTCAAAATTCTTTCTCATATGGCCATTCTGGGGTCACTGTGCACTAAGCATATCTTTGGCGTAGTATATGAAGCTTCGTGAATGTCTACAGATCTCCGTTCTCTTCCTAGGTTACAGAAGGTATGGGCTAAGGTCATGGTCACCGATTTCGCCCAAACTCCCTAACCATGCAAACCTAGTAATCGTCTGTAACTTCAAAAAACGATGTCAGACTCGTGATCAGCACCCTAAATACCCCCTTCTCCTTCCCAATAGGAGAAGTTTGGTCGAAACGGTGAAATCTCTCACCCTACACCGAGTCTGCCGCGGCTGATCGCGCCGCGCCGCGCCCTTCCCCTCAGCGGCGCGATTCGCCGAATACCGTAACCCGAAATTCCGTCAAGTGTGGTGTTTTGCGGCGGCGGAGTATAAAAGCAATGCGGCACCGCCTCGCGGCGCGAAAAATCGATAGCCATGCCGACCATCACGCCGCGCCGCGGGGCGGCGCAAGTATAAAAGGCTTAGGCTTAGAAAAAGCGACTGGACTTATCATCAAGATTCTGCGCCCGCTCATAAGGCTAAAGTGGTACAGAACGTTTGCGCTGAACAACTTTTCGGATTTCATCTCAGCCGAAGGGTGGCCCCCGCTCAGCCTGGACCTCATAGACCTCAATCCGACGGACAACACAGTCTGGTCCATATTAAAGAGTAAGGCCTATGCAACGTCCCACACGAACATTGCGTCACTTCAAAGAGCCCTGAAGAGAGTCTGGGGAGAGATTGATGAAGACCCCCTGCGTGCCGCCGTGGACGCGTTCCCCGAGCGATTGAAGGCAAGTATTCCTAATAAAGGAGGCCATTTCGAAATTTAACTGCTTCTTTATATGTCCTTTGTCAATTGTAACAAATTTTTATAAATATCATCGGATTTGCTTTAAAACAGCCGTTTGGGCGGTCAAATACATGTGTCCAAGAACTTTTGATGCACCCTGTGGAATGCGTGGCGCATCCCAAACAGAGATTGATTAACGTCGCCATTTAACCATCGTAATTTTGTTTCCAATATCACAACTTTTCCTAAAAGACACAACATTTCCGATAGGAGCGCGAGGTGTTAACACAGCTCAAGGTAAAATTAGGATAAAAGCTTAAATTGTGAAGATTTGAAGCCAATTTTTGGACTAGACATCACCAGACATTCTATGCCCCCTATGGGACGTTGTGGAATCACCTTAAATGTGGGTTTCTGTAGAAGCAACTCCGACTAACAATAAGGACGTAAACCGAGCCTAAGCTCAATTTGGGAAGAACCAACGCCTCATTCCCAGTGCGCCACACTGGCGTTTGGTCTGATGAGGCAAAATTGGAAGTTCGTGAGGTTGATTGTGGGCAGGATGTCTTGCTGCGAAGTGGATGGCGTCTTGAGCTGACATGTACAACGGCACGGGTTCGAGTCCACTTTGCAGCTCTTCCACAACTATAGGCCAGGGATATGCATTCCTATAAAAGTCGACGCAAGCATAGGACTCAGTCCGTATGTAGGTGCTGGCGGGAACAGAGAACGGCACTAAATGACTGACTGTGGAGCACTAAAATCCTTTCGAGAAACGTCGACAATGGCACCACATATTCGGAGAAGGATGACGTGATGAAGACAAAGGGAGCCGTTTTGTAGAGCTCGAAACTGCGCGTTGCCGACCGCCGGCACCGGGTTGAATTGCCATAGAGACAAATAATCCAAGAAAAAATGGAGTATCGATTCCCTAGCATTGCCATTTTCTACCCGAGAAAATGGCTGCTTGGAAGCGTTATGTCGCTATCGCCGTTTCCGCATTTCTATTCAATAAAGCGGGAGTCAAATTTGAGAACAATAGAAAGTCCTCTGTTTTCAAAATGATTGCCATCATATCATTCCAGTAAAGAAGTAGTACAAAGGAGTGAGCTGGATAAAAAATATACATGGTGGCCCATAAGTCCTGCAACAAAATTAGGAGACCTTATTGACGGTCTTTTTCCAATTGCAAAAAACCGCATACAAACAGTTATGTAGCATATTGTAGCATAGCCCACTTTCCGTCTCCGAAGATCATTTCATAAGGCTAACTATGACGCCATTTGTCAGTTTTTGTTGTCACTGGATTGGAGAACGCTCCTTGAGGGATATCCTTCTGTAGATGACAAATATGAGCTCTTCTTATCTATTTTACATAAATGTATCGAAGAGTTCGTACCTATAGAAAGGCATCCAACGAATTACGGTTAGCTACCACCTAATTTTGTGAGGCTTTTTGAACAAAGACAAATGAAGTGGTTGAATTATCAAATGTACCCAACCGTGTACAACTTGAATAGTTTTAAAGCTTTAAGTGACAAGTTCGATCGACTTCTGAATAGATACCATAAGTATGTCGAAAGGAAAATTCTTGAAAAACCTGGAAAATCCTCCCTTTACACCTTGTTAAATTCGGTGCTGAAACGACCTGAGCGAATTCCAACCCTAAAAGATTTATCTGGACAATCTGCAGTAACTGACGAGTCCAAAGCGTCTATGCTAGCGAAATACTTTCAAAAGTCTTTTTCGGACTCATCTTCCGACAGTGATACCTTCGATACTATGAGCTCTTCTCAGAGTATGGATAGCACAATTTGGTTTCACAAAGAAGAAATCTACAATGCATTATGTGCACTACCTGCAACCTTTACCGTTACCCCGGATAAAGTACCACCACACTTTATTCGGAGAATCGCCATAGCTATCTCTTACCCGTTGGAGCACATATTTAATGCTAGCTTCATGCTAGGCGAGGTTCCTGGTCGTTGGAAGCATGCGTTCGTTACTCCTATACCCAAAAAAGCTCCCTACAACCTGGTTACCATTTATCGCCCCATCAGTATCACATCCGTTTTTGTAAGAGTTTTTGAAAGGAAACTCAAGGCTGCTCTCGTCAATTATCTTGAATCAAATTCTCTAATTCCCGAAAATCAGCACGGTTTTCGCAGCGGTAGGTCAACGGAAACATTAATGCTGTCAGCGTTAAATGATTGGACAATGGCGCTCGATCAAAAAATAAACGTGGACGTCGTTTATTTCGATTTTATGAAAGCTTTCGACAAGGTTCCATTAAATAAACTGATCTACCAGCTGCAGAAAATCGGTGTTCATCCAAGGACAATTAAGTGGATAAAAACTTTATAAGCGACAGATCCTTTCAGGTTAGAGTCAACGATTCATACTCCGAATCCATTCCAGCTACCAGTGGGGTCCCACAAGGAAGTGTTCTATCACCAGTTCTTTTTATCATCTACACTTCCATGATTTCCTCTCTGGTTAAAGAGTTTGGGGTCACCTGTAAAATGTTTGCTGATGACATAAAAATATACAGAAACATCGTTGAGGAGGATGACCACGCTGCCCTCCAGTCTGCAATAGATGCTGTAGCGGATTGGTCAAGGAGGTGGGAGCTTCCCTTATCAGGTGAAAAAACCAAAGTGCTTCATCTTGGACAGCAATACAACAGAGACTCTTATTGTCTTGGTGAACAGCAACTCAATAGTGCGCTTTCTTTACGTGACCTAGGATTTATTCTAAACACTAAACTTTCCTTCAGTCAGCACTGTGATTATACGGCTAAGAGAGCTGAAAGTGTTGTGCATAATATACATATTTAAATCTCTGAAAACTAGTTCAATAATGCATTTATTATCCGCATACAAGGCCTACGTGAGGCCCATGCTAGAGCATGGTACTACGTTCTATGGTCCTACCACTAAGAGAGATGTCGCCAGATTGGAAGCTGTGCAAAACAGTTTTACAAGAAAGCTCTGGATCAGAGTATATGGGTGTAACTATAATAGCATTCCTCCGGCGTCAGGAAGGAACAAATTCTTCAATTTACGCACTCTTGCTTGTCGCCGAAGAAAGTTCGATTTGGTAACGGTTTATAAGATGGTAAAAGGCATGGTGGGTCTTCCCCTTAACGAATTCTATTCAATGTCTCATTCCAACACAAGAGGCGCTCAGTGGAAGATCCTAGCTTCTAGGGCTAGTAGCAACATAAGATCTTCTTTTTTCACAAATCGAGCTGGCAATGAATTCCTAAAATTCTCTAAGAAAAATGGATTACCAAATTCTATAGGGCAATGCAAAGTCCTCATTGATAGGTATCTGCAGAAAGTTTCTTAGAAGTTTGGTTTGGTCAATTATGGTGTTATACTAATTGCATCCTCCTATTTTCTACTCGTATTCTCTGTTTTGTGTTGATTTCTGTTGTGTTTTTTGCGTGGATTACTACGTACAATAAATAAATAAATAAATAAATAAATAAATAAATAAATAAATAAATAAATATACTTAGTGCTATACTTCTGGAAAGTATCATGGTTGTAGTTGCTCTTATTACAAAGTAATGCGCTCTCACGTAAAACTACCGAAAATTCTTCTCTGGCCCGTGGTGGGGCGCTTCCGTTCCGATGTGACTAAATTTCGGAAGATTGGTTGTTGAGCATAGTTGATGATGGCATTGTGTAGGACAGTGCAAAGGCTTCTCAAGAGTGAACATTGAATGAACGGATCTGAACTACAGTAGAAGAACGCTATTAATTTTCTGATCATACAGGATGCAGCAACCAGCTGGAACAAATTCAATATTCAGCCGTGTGCGTAATCTATTACTAAGCAATATGCTGTTTCTAGAAGACTACAAGGAAAGCTCTACAAGTCCACAAGTGAGATGAAGACTCAGCTATGAGAAGAAGAGAGTAGAAGGAAAAATTTGTAATCGCAGTTGGAGGGCGTCGTTCGAAATGGGTGTTCAGCCTCTGCCTCATTTGATGAAAAATTTCTCAAAGTTGAGCGATTCCAGAAAGGTCAAAATAATAGTGCGTTTGCTACTTGCTAGTGCTACTTTTGCGGGAACCTGATGATATAAAAACAACGGCCACGCATGGCAAGTTTTTGTCATACACGATTTTCCAAAATGTCTCCCCGCACTCCATAGGTTTTTGTGTAAAAATAGTGAAGATCAATAAAAGTGTTCGTTTAATGGGAACATAAAGATAACACCATATATTGGAGACTCAATCGCGCTGTTAAAAGGCAGAATGCACATTCTGGTAAAGCGATTCTTCTAACAGCAAAAGAAAAGGACGTGGTAGCGGTTCTCAGTCCATCTGCAAAATATTGCAGACTAGTTGTGAAATTCCTGAATCTTTAGATTTTCAATCTTTGTTTATTAACCATCTTAAAGAAAATGTCCTGCTCTATAAAGCCTGGGAGAACTATTGTTCAATATCTTCTTTGGAACCAATAAAAGTAAAACTCCGTAAGAGGGGCTGCGACGTGAGCTGCAAAGCAACCCACACGATCTGAAGGCTCTTCTCAATCCATGAGTGGTCCCTTATGAATAATACCACTACACCATAATCTACAAACCATGGGCAAACGTGGTTTAAAAATGTACCAAATTTAGTGCATTCTTAGCCTTTTTATACGCCTATGTTTTTGTTGCAGGACTTATGGGCCACCCTGTAAATATATGGCTAACTTGAAAGTGAAGGGTGCACGTTATAGCCATGTATAGTACATTATAAAAGATTAAAAAACAAAGCAGACCGAAACTGACGAACAGGGAAAGTAGCTTTTGAGCGAGCTAACCAGCTACCATCGTCTATGTGGAACAGAAGTTGGAAGTAGATAAGCCCAGAAAAATGCCCGTTGATTCTATCATCAGAATCAAAATAGGGTGTCAAACAGGTGTGTGCGTAATTACGATTTACGATTTACGATTTACGGTGATTTTTGGCAGATTTTTTTTACAATTTGCGATTTACGACATTTTAGGTCGTTAATCGTAAATTTTCGTAAACGTGATCTTGTGACTTTTAAAGACTTCCCTCATAGTCCATTGCTATTAGGTTGTAACGAATTAAATGGCACTGGCTCGGGCCATTTTTTGGCGCGTCTTTACGCGTTTGATCAAGAACAAACCGTAACATGTGGCATATCATTTAGAAGCGCAAACTTTGCTCTACCGGTGAGAACCAAATTTTCTATGTAAAAGTGGGAAAACTTTAGAGTTTTATTGACTTTTTTGCAGATGGACAAAAGGGTAATCCGAGGCATTTACTTGTATGAATTCAAGCTGGGCACTACAGCTAAGGAGGCGGACGAGAAGATCAACGCCGCATTCGGTCAAGGATGTTCCACAATTCGGACGGCGTGTCGTTGGTATCAGAAGTTCCGGAATGGAGATGAGAGCTTGGAAGAACATGAAGGTCGTGGGAGGCATAGTGATGTTGATGAGGACAAGCTGAGAGATGTGGTAGAGGATGATCCACACAAAGGTACCAGGGAGATAGCGAAGGTTCTTGGCGTCAGACAGAACACAGCTGCCCGGCATCCGAAGGAAATTGGAAAGACCAAAAAGCTGGAAAGATGGGTGCCTCACGAGCTGTCTGAGGAGCAAAGAAACCGACGATATGAGATCTCGTCCGCACTGCTTCTACGGAACGAAACGGACCCATTCTTTGATCGCATCGTAACCTGTGACGAGAAATGGATAATGTACGACAACAGGCGACGATCGGCACAGTGGGTGGACAGCGATGAGAGCCCCAAGGTTTTTGCGAAGCCGGAATTACACCAAAAGAAAGTAATGGTGACAGTATGGTGGTGTTCGCTGGGAATTATTCACCACAGCTTCCTCCCTCCCGGTGAATCCATCACGGCAGAGAAGTACTGCAGTGAAATTGAAGAAATGCTGAAAAAGTTGAAGGATATCCGGCGAGTTCTCTTTCTCTTTTTTGGTAAACCGAAGGCGAGTTCTCCTTCTGCACGACAATGCTCGCCCCAATGTAGCACGAATGACGTTGCAGAAATTGAATTTGCTGAGCATTGAAACTCTACCACTTCCTCCGTTTTCTCCCGACCTCTCCCCAACAGACTACCATTTCTTCAAGCATCTTGGCGACTTCTTGGTAGGGAAAATATTCAAATACCAACAGGATGCCGAAAGTGCCTTCGAGGATTTCGTCAATTCCAGAACTTCTGATTTTTATGCTACTTGGATAAAAAAAGATTGTGTCACGTTGCCAAAGATGTGTAGAATCAGAAAGTTTTTATTTCGATTAATAAACTTGCCTACAAGCCGAGATATTAACTGTTTAAATTTACAGTAGTTCAGTGCCATTTATTTCGTTACAACCTAATATTTCCTATTTACTTTTATATGTTCTGCTGTGGCGCTGTGGCAGAACAACGCAGCTTTGCGGATAGGCCGCTCGAGTTAATTCCTGGCAATGGAACTGGGGTAGCCTTTTTTATGGTCACACCCTAGCACAACATCTCACAATCGAGTGGCCTGAGTTCCAGTTTACAGAAAGACATGAAAATTCTCCTTACACTCGAATGAAGATGATCACTGCTGAACCATATTCTATGCTGAAACCGCCGCCTAGTCAACTTGTGACTTTTTCACCACATGTCTACCACATAGACAACCCTTTCCAATGCACACGAGTAGAAATGCAAAGCCAACAAGGAATATTGGACTTGATTGGAGGCCGTGGAATAACAGCTGAAGTGTTGGAAAGAGTGAAACAATCATGTTTCAATCAGATTGTCACTGCACGTCATGGAGCGGAGTGTATATAAGGTGCGCCTATGCAAAACGTCTCACATTTTCATGATAAAAGTGAGACATTTTTGGTCTCGTTTCAGTGGTTTGATTGAGGCTGTTGCGTTCGCCCTGTGCAATTTGTTCAAAATGCTAAAGACTGGGCAAAAGATACGATAGCGTTTGTTATAGAGGTAGTGGAGAGCAGGACTGGCCAATGCAAGCAGTCATTAATTAGTAATGCAATATTTTGGAGTTTCCGAAAGTTAACAAGTGCAAGCAAACCTGCGAGCGAAGTAGATGCCGAAAGTAATTGTCTGGTATCGTCGAACGACGATCTTTCATTCCAGAAGTTGTGGCTGCCTTCAAAAATGACAAAGGACAAAGCATGACGTTGGTCAGTCCCTGTTCGAGATGCGTCTTCCATTCTTTCTACCTCTGTGGGATATCGTAGAGGTCATTCGATGTGGGTTTGCCCTATAGAATGAACTGCGGTTGCCACCGATGTAGAGGTCAGTGTTTTATCCTTCCCAGGCAAATCAGGTACCAATTCACAACCCAGCAGGTATGGAAGACTTGGTTGCCCGTGGTAGGATCCTAATCAAGAACTATTCTGGAGCACGCAATAGTTATTCTTCTCCGATTTCTCTACAATGGGTTTCCCCCTATATGTTTAAAATGCACCTTGTACGAATCAGTTTAACCACTTTCAATTCAAGCTGCACTTTGCTTCTCTACTCTACTTCTGAACAATGGTACAAAAATATCTTCTTTTACAATTTAAAGTCAAAAATCCGACTATGATGAGTAGTGTCCAAAATGTGTCCATGAGTGTCCATACTGTTTCAATCGTCACATAAATCCTTCCCGTCGGCTACAAAAATCCTGTTGGATACAATTCAAAATGTGAGAAGGCTTAGAACTTTAGGTGTGTCATACCATAGAAATGTGCCATGCGCTCACTCAGTAGGAGATGCTTGTTGGATTATTTGTGCAAATACTGTTTTCGTCGAATTGGCCAGCGATCAATTTTTTTTTTGGTTTTGGATGGAATCGTTTTTGTTGGTTTATTTGGAGTTGTTGCGGTTGTTTCTACAAAGTCACAGTTGTATATGCAAGCCAGTGGCTAGTAGAATAATAAACATTTTTGATCTTCCGAGTAGCCTAAGCTTTTTATTTGAGCACCCTGTATAGGCGCCTTTTAAGATAGTGTTTTTGAATAAGCACTTTATTTCGATTCCAATAACTTGTCCAGCTTGATTTGAAAGGAGCTAGTCGATTTTAATGACTTCCATCTTAATTAGAAAAGTGTCCAGCTCAAGCTGAAAACGTTTCAATAAAACATAGTTGGTTTCGATTAGCTTTAACATAATAGAAAAAACAAGGAAATTAGATGAATTATAAGTCAGGCACCTCTCGCGATTTACGGTTTACGATTTACGACGATTTTTTCGTAATTACGATTTACGATTTACGAAATTTCGGATTTCATTTACGCACACCCCTGGTGTCAAACTGTATAGGTAGATTACAGAAAACGAGATTCGTCACGGAACCTTTCCCGAAATCCTGCATTTTGTGCGATTTCTGAGTTGAAGTGCGTCTATTTTCGATTTTTCCGTCCACTCGATTCGATAGACGCGTGTAGTGCAAGTGGAAGCCAACTCCATCACTCCTAGTCAAGAGTTTAGGTTCAGATTTCATTTAGGACGATCAGGATTTGCAGGAAGGGTCATAGGCTGGCCATGGCAAGTCATTATGCTATTCAGACATTAAAATTCTGTCCAATCATTTTGTACAGAGTGTCTCAAAAAAATGTATACACCGTTCGAAAGGCCTTCAAAAAACTAGAACTAAAAAGCAAAAAAAACAGGCCTTCAAAAACTAAACTCAAAAAAACTAAAACTTCGCTCACAGTAAAGATACTGAAGAAGTTAAGGGCTCATATGAAGGCTTAAAGAACATAAATTTTCCGACATATGAGCGGTATGGATTGCTCCGTGCATTCGTCTGAATTCCTGCATTTTACACTCGATTGATTGTTTTCTCTTTAATACTTGTTGTAAATTCTTCACAAAGTAACCGCTTTGATTGATTTGTGCTTTTTTTAAGGTTTGAAATTTTAAATCACACTATGGCTTGCAGAAAATGCAGGGTATCCTAAAAAATGCGGGTACTATTTGAAAGGTTCTCACATTGCCGCTAGTGAAGCTTTTAAACATGTTTGAGACTCATATACAAGCAAAGACTAACAAGATTTCTGTGGCGTGTAAATAGTTAAGATTGCGCCATGCCTCCGCCTGAAACATTGCATTTCCGATTTGATTGATTGTGCATGGGCCGAATGCCTGTTACAATTTTGGCCTGATTAACCTGTGCTGTGCTTTTTTTAACGCTTAAAACTTTAAAATCACGTGAAAAGCACCCGATATGCGAGTTTATTGATTACACAATTTAAATGCGAGCAAGAGCCCCATTTTCAAGATGGATTCAATGGACTGATGCAGCAGCATTCAAGCTGAATGGAGAGAGGGGTTAATCAGCATAATTGCAGCTACAGGGTGACGGAAAAACGGTAAAAGAAGCACAGCACAAGCTAATCAAGACAAGCAGTAGCAGGATTGTAACAAATATTCAGCCCACGGAGAATCAATGAAGTCAGAAATGTAAGGTTTCAGGAGGACGCATGGCGCAATCTTAGCTATTTACACGCCACAGAAATCTTGCTATTCTGTGCTTTCATATGAGTTTGAAACATCTTCAATAGCTTTAGTAGCAGCAATGTTAGAACTTTTCAAGTAGTACCTGCATTTTTAGTATTCCCTGAATTTTTCGCAAGTGATAGTGTGTCTTTAAGTTTTAAACCTTAAAAGAACTACAATTAAGTCGAAGTGGCCACTTTGTGAAGTAATTGTAACAAGTGTTCAGGCGAAACACAATCAGTCGAGTGTAAAATTCAAGACTTCATAAGAGTACATGGCGCATTCCATACCGCTCATACGTCTGGAAATTTCTATTTTCTTAAGCCTTGATTTAAGATCATAACTTTTTCAGTATATTTACTGTGGGCAAAGTTATGACGTCTCAAACAGTGTATACCTTTTTTTGAACACCCTGCATAATCGAGCCTCATTTCATCTACGCCTACACACACACGGTATCTTCTATAATACTAGTAGTAGTCAAGCTCCAATTTCAACGACAATTAAAAAGGAAAACTGACATGTTCGAGTCCATCAGAGTCCATCAGAAACCGCACATATATTATATATTCTCATCACCTTCACCTACGTCATCAACTAAAATTTTACGAAGAAGAAATGTAAAGCCAGTCTGTATAAGAAGAAGTCCCAATAACCGTTGTAAATAGCGCAGATGGAAGGTGGCCCACGGTTGAATAAAAAGAAATTGAAATTCATTAGCTGCAAGCAGGGCACTCGAACCATCGTAGATTACGATGGGGACATTCTTGAGAAGGTGAAGGAAGTGCGGTTTCTTCGAAGCGACCCTTCTGCGAAGTGTGGATGAAGCTGTCAAAGGTAGGGTGACCATGGCCGACATAGTTTAAGCTCCAGCGATCCACTGAAATCCCATATGATTGAATACGCTTCAAAGCACTCAAAGGTAAGCCCAACATGACAGTAGTCACAGACCTGCTCCGCGATACGGAAGACCTTGAATGAGGTGCATGAGCGGCAGCTGCACGCTACCGAAATCAGACTGCTCAGCTGGCCGAGCGGATAGACCCGGCGGTGCAGGGTGGGAATGAAGACGTCAAGATAGAGGAGCCTAAGTTGAAGTCAAGAGTCCGAGATGAGATCCGCACATCTTGTGAAGACCTGAGAAGGCCCATCCAACAAGATCGATCCTAGAGTTCGACGCGTTCAGAAAAGGCCTACGAGAGGGCCCAAAGAAAAGATGGACGGACGTCATAAAGAAAGATCTCGTCAGAATAGGCGCGTTGGCAGAAGGCGCCTTGATAGAGGGAGATGGTGATAGACGACTCGAATAGCGATCGTGGGACTGACTGCGGGAACAAAACGAAGAGGGAGGAAGGCGAAGAAGAAGAAATAGATTATGTGGCGGTAAAATAAGAAACAAGAGAAAGAAGGGCGGGTAGAAGAAAGTAGGAAAATCGAGAAACAAAAATTAAAAGAGGAAGATGGAGAGAAGGAAAATCGATTAGAAAGAGAAAAAGGAGGAGAGAGATAATAGAAGAGAACGATGAAAAGGAAAAGAAGGACAGGAAGAGGTGGAAGCTGGAAAACTGGAAAAGAGAACGACAAAAACAAAAAGAGGACAAGAGGAAAAAACAAAGGAAAGAATAAGAAATGAGTAGAAAGGAGAAAGCAAAAGGAGAAAGAAGGAAACAATGGGAAGACAATGAAAAAGAAGAAAAAGATGAAAAAGAAGCAGGATCAAAGCAAAAGAAAAGAAAAGAAGAAGAACGATTAAACAGAGAAAGAGGTAGAGGACGAAAAAAAAGAACACAAGGAAAAGCGAAGAAATGGAAGAAGAAGGAATATAAGGAAAAAAGTGGAGAGAGACATGGAAAAAGTTAGGAAAAAGAGAAGAAAACAGTAAAACGCTAAAAAAGATTGCAGCAAGAAAAAGAAAGAAGCAGGAAAAGAAAAAGATGATAAAAGGAAAGAAAAATACAAGAAGAAAAAAGGAAGCAGAAGCAGAAACAATAGCAGAACAAAATAAGAAAAAAGAAAAAAAGAATACGAAAAAGAGGAAGTAGAATAAAAAAGGAAAAATGTATAAACAAAAAAGAAAGTAGAAAAAGAAATAAGACGACGAGGAGAAGGAAGAGGGGAAAAAGGAAAGGAAAATAAGAAAAAAGCGACAATAGGAAGGAGTATCACCTGTATCACCTGTCGTCCCGTTGATCATCGACTTGCTCGAGCGGGCGCCAGCAGCGTCTCCATTCGTCCCTGTCGCGTGCCAGAGTGGTCCAATGGATCCTCCTCGCTCGAGGGACACGAAGAGCGTCATATCGGTCGTTCAGGGCTTTCACGAAGAAGTCCGACCAACGCGTTGGTGGGCGTCCTGGTGTTCTTTTGACATCCCGCGGAATCCAGTCTGTGACGGCTCTCGTCCAGCGGGTGTCTGCGAATCGCATTACGTGGCCGGCCCACCTAATTTTCGACGACTTGGCCCATGCGACAGCGTCTCTGATCTTCGAACGTCGGCGAAGCTCGGAACTCCGGAGACCTTCTCTCACTTGCGTGAGTCGTGTCACTCCGAGCATCGTCCTCTCGATTCCACGCTGCGCGACGCTGATCGCGTGTTCATCCTGCTTTCGTATAGCCCAGGTCTCTGAGGCGTATGTTAGGGCAGGAAGAACAGTGGAGTCGAATAGGTGGGCACGGAGTCGGACGTTCTTCGTTTTCTTCACGACTTCTTCGACGCTCTTGAAAGCTCCCCAAGCCGCTCGTTTCCTCCTGCTCAGCTCTGGTGCTAGGTCGTTGGCCATGTTGACTTCGCGACCCAGATACACATAGCTGGAGCATTCGGAGATGTTCGTTCCGTTGAGCGAGAATGGGGCATCAGAAACCCATCCGTTCTTCATGAACATCGTCTTCGTAAGATTCAGCTGCAGTCCAACGCTTCCACATACACGATCGAAGTCGGCCAGCATTCGCTCCGCCTGAGTGATGCTCGGTGTTATGAGCACGATGTCGTCAGCGAAGCGAAGATGGTGCAGTTGCCGGCCGTCGACCTTCACTCCCATGTCATCCCATTCTAGTTCGCGCATGACGTTTTCGAGGGTGGCGCTGAAGAGCTTCGGGGATATGGTATCCCCTTGTCGAACCCCTCTCTTCACGTCAATGAAGACGTCCTTGTAGAATGGTGAGATCTTGGTCGTGAATCCACTGTACAGCTCTCGAAGGACTCTGATGTACTGAGTAGGAACGCCCTGGGTGAGCAGGGCTTCCATAACCGCTTCAGTCTCGACGGAGTCGAATGCCTTCTTCAGGTCAATGAACGTAAGGCAAAGCGGCAGCTTGTACTCTCGCGACACTTCGATGAGCTTCGTAATGGTGTGTATGTGGTCGATCGTGCTGAATCCTCTCCGAAATCCTGCTTGTTCGCATGGCTGTCCTTCGTCCAGCGTTCTACTAATCCTATTCAGGATGACTCGAGTGAACAGCTTGTAGACTACCGACAGCAGGCAGATCGGGCGATAGTTGCCAATGTCGTGCACGTCTCCCTTCTTGTACAGCAAGACGGTCTTGCTGGTCTTCCACTGAGATGGAACCTTGCATTCGGATAGGTAGCGTGTGAAGAGCCGCGCCAAGGTGTTGATGAGCGCTGGCGGGAGGTTCTTCAGGTGTTCAGCTCTGATCCTGTCAGGACCGGGTGCTGTACGTTTCTTCACCGACGAGATGGCGTGTCGGATCTCGGAAGGGAGAACAGAGGGGATGACGTATCCATCCTGCGGAAGATGGCGTAGGGGCAGGTGGACGTGGCTATCGAAGAGATCGGAGTAGAAGTCGTGGATGACTTTCTCCATGGTCCTTCTGGCAGAGGTGACGGTTCCGTCAGGACGTCGGAGAGCGGTCATCTTGGTCTTGAAGTTGGCGAAGTTCCGGCGGGCATTGCGGATGCTCAGCCCTGCCTCTGCTGCTTCAGCCAACACTTCCGCCCTTCTCTCCTTCAGATCTTCCTTTATCGCCGCTCTGCATAGCTTTGCAAGCTCGGACGTCAGTTGATAGTTGCCTGACGCTCGTGCTGCTCCACGTTGGCGTATCAGCTCGAGAGTTTCCGGAGACAGGCGTCTCTTGGTGGTCTTCAAGCTCTCGGCTCCCTTAGCACTATCGTGGAGATGGTGCACGAAGCGATCGTATTCCTCGTCGACGTTGTCCATGACGGCATCTTCCCAAAGGCCGACAAGAGAGGTGTAGAGATCCCAGTTGATGGTCGTTCTGGGACTCCTCTTCTTGAACTTCGCGGCCTTCTCTCCTTGACGCGAAAAGCGGAACCTCGCGCGAAGGAGGCGGTGGTCCGATCCCGTGTAGAACTTGGGGACAACGGAGACATCGGTCAGGCAGTACTTGCGATTGAAGATGATGTGGTCGATCTCGTTGTGGAACTGGCCACCGGGGGATTCCCAGGTCCATCGTAGGGAGGGAGGCTTCTGGAACTGCGAGTTTCCATGGATGGTCTTGGTCGACATGATAAACTCAGACAGCCTTTCACCTTGCTCGTTCCACTCCAAACCGTGGGTTCCGATGTGAAGTTCTTCCAGCGACCTTCGTGGCCCGATCTTGGCATTGAAGTCGCCGACGATCACCTTGTAGAAGGTGTGATCTTCCTTATAGAACTTCTCCAGCTCCACGTAGAAGGCCTCGACGTCTTCGTCGTCGTAGTCGGATGTTGGGGCATACGCGACGAACACAGTCAAGGCTGGCACGGAGCCACATCGCTTCAGTCGCAGACGTCCGATTCGGCTTGTCAGAGACTCGTACGAATCGATGTTCATGGCCAAGTGCGTGTTGACGAGGACACCAACGCCGCCTACTCCCCTGCTGTCGCATGTTCCGAGGAACAGTTCTTCTCCGGAGTCGTAGGCGGCGTGTAGGGGGTGGTGTCTTCTCGTCTCGGTCAGTCCGATGACGTCGTACTTGATCTTCCTGGCTTGCATCATCAGGTCCTCGACGGATGCTTCCGACGCAAGCGTGCGGGCGTTGTAAGTACAGATCGTCATCCTAGTCCTTCTCAGTTTGCGCAGCCTGGTTAGGCCCTGAGATTTTAGCAGCCTCTCCGTACTCGTCCTTCCCATCGCTGCAGAAATGGGGGCTCTTTCGGGGTCAGGGGAATGAGGCCCTTTAGTGCTGCTGTGTTTGACTGGAATACAACACGGGTAGCTAGTCAGGCTCTGTCGTGCGGGCGGGGTACTCCGGGCAGCCAGCCAGACTGCCCGAAGGGACGGGGCGAGACTTAAGGCGGCCTCGAATCGCCTTACATGTACTCCCAGTCTACCGAGTGCAAGCTTTTGGCCGAGCCGACACAGTTACAACCCGCACAGTCACGGACACATCCACGCACACTGTGCACGAACATGCCGCTCCCACGCACAAGGAACGCATCGACCCGACACAGCAGGAGCAAGGAGTCCATCCCCTGCATCCCACCTGCGTCTCTGGGCAGTACACGGTCGCATTTGGTTCGCGTTTAATTCCCCTATCCACCACCCGGGGACGCGCCACGTGGCCCTGCGACAAGCGGCCCGAGATCCCTCTTAACAAGAGAGCCCGAAGGCTCTCTATCGAGGGAGATCCGTGGATAGGAAGGAGTAGAAGCAGGAAAGGGACAGCAAGATAAGGTAGTAGAAGAAAGGGAGAAAACGAATACGATAAAGAACAAGAAGAAATGAAGAAAAAGAAAATGAAGGGAGAAGGGAAAAGAAAAGCGAAAGAAAAATGGAAGAAAGAGGAAGGACAATAGGAGGATGGAGGCTGTGTATATCAAAGGACAATAGTTGCTTTCGAGAGGATTCCGCTGCTAGCAGAAATTAGAAAAAACTCTGCAAGTAGCTACTCTTATACACGACTTGGGAGTTGACTTTTTTTTAAAGATTGGGGAACAGATGCTGTAATGCAGAGAGACTAATCCTATGCTTTTATCTTCTGCTCGATGCTTTCAGATCAGAGATAACGAGGGTGGGGGAACCAAGCCAGCCGAAACCTACATACGTTTATAGACGAACTCATACCGAAACGATGCCACGAACTTGTCAAAATTTCGTGACATACGAAATTGCCTATATTTCACCATCATTCACACGAAATTTTTCATGAACCTTATCTTCAGACCGAATGCACTCTTCGACTCGCGTGCTCAAAGGTAGGGTATTGAAATCTTGTGAAAAAACTTCATCGCAATCTAGTGCGACTTTTATTCGTGTCGGCAATGGTATTCCCTTGAGATTTGAGACGCTTCGATAAACGCTGAAAACTCGTTATTAACATAAAAATATCTGCACTTTTCTCACTTGACCACCAGGAAGACATCGACGTGTGGGCACGAAGCCGGTGAATGAAGAAACGGGAAGCGTGGTGGTGAAGACATGTTGTCTAATTCCATAGAATTTGAGCATAAAAAGCGACAATCTGAAGAGGCCAACCTACTTATTAGTAAGGAGGAAGATGTTGTCCACATATCTATGCCTCGTGACAGATTTTTTTGCAAAATGTTTTTTGGACGCTTATATATTAGGTCGTCCCATAAGTCCCCGCCGTTTCTTTCAACGATTCACTGCAGATTTCGCCGGCGGTCTCTTGCATGGCTCTGCATAGCTTTCGAAAGAGAATGATTTGCCCTATCAGAACATGTATTGCATTTCTTTTTTCATCATGAAATTTGTCAATTTTTAGGTGTTGAAGTGAAAAGTGAAAAAGTGAAAAAGTAGCCATTTGCGCACTTGTTCTCTCCGCTTAGGTTTGTAATTTTTTGCGAAGTTTTTTATAGCACTTGGAAGACAATGTTCTATACTACAAGAATATGTGTTGATCCTATTTTCTCACTTGTCCTTTATTGATTTTTAGGTCATCAAATTAGGAATTCCGACTTTTCCGTCCGAATTTTTACCAAAACCCCCGTTCTGTGGTTGGACTTTTTTGCTTGGTGTTATATGTCGTTTGGAAGAGGAAAGGATGTCTTGCTCAGTAAGAATTTGTGTCGCTTTTATTGGCTCACGCTGATTTCTGTCGAATATCAACAACTGAAGAAGGAGAAGGAGTTGTTGGTGAAGACGATTTTTCTCTTTTTGGCATTTTGTTGATATTCAGTAGAAATCAATAAACGCGGCACATATTCTTATAAAGCAAGACATTTTCTTTCAAATGACATATAAAACCCACCCAAAAAGTCCAACCACAGAGCAGGAGCTGTCGGCAAAAATAACCATCCTCCTTCGGACGTCCCAATTTGATGACCTCAAAATCAATAAAGGACAAATGAGCAAATATCACTAACACATATTCTTGTAGTACAGAACATTGTCTTCCAAATGCTCTAAAAAACTGCGCAAAAAATTACAAACCTAAGCGGAGAGAACAAGTGCGCAAATGGCTACTTTTTCACTTTTTCACTTTTCACTTCAACGACCTAAAAATTGTCAAAATTCATGATCAAAAAAGAAATGCAATACATGCTCTGATAGAGCAAATCATTCTCTTTCGAAAGCTATGCAGCACCATGCAAGAGACCGCTGGCGAAATCTGCAGTGATTCGTTGAAGAAAACGGCGAAGACTTATGGGACAACCTAATAGAACAGTGGAGCCACCTATAGGAATAACTCTGGACGTTCTACAGAAGTGAATAGGGACTGTAAATTAAAATCCGTAGTTTATGCTTGCGGCACCACGATCGCCATAGATATCGATTTTTTGCATCGCCAGATCGATATCTGCTCTGACTATGGTGAAGCGTAGTTTCAGGAACTGACCTGGGATGTGAGCACTGAAAACGGTACGTGCGAGAAAAACTTGTCTAAAATGTTGTTGAACTGCCGGAGGAAGGACGGTCACCAGTAGGTGAAGATTCAGAATGATGTTTCACCCTTGATGAATTTTGTAAGCAGTTGTTCTTCGACGTCAGAGTAGGTTCACACGCAGTTCACCACCACGGGTTTCCGAGCTATCACCACTACGGCTGGCACCATCCTCCTACAATAGCGCACTTTTTGAGATTTGCTTAATGGCAGCTGTGGTTCTTCATATTTTTTGTGATACTCTCTATTGTTCTTTCGCATGTGACCAGTTTTCCACGTGTGTCTAAAATTAAATAAAATGAAAATTTACATTCCGAGAAAAATAGTGCCTGCGGCGAAGCGGCGCAGATGCTCACGCATTAGACACTTCTGATTGGCTGACGCTTTCCTTGCTGTCGCGCGCAGTCGTTATTCGTCAGTCGGTCTAACCTATTAGGGGAAACAGTGCGCTTAATGGAGAGAGTGCACGACGAATAAGGATATGACTAAGGTGACACTTCATCGACCTCATTGATCAGAAGCGCTGTATACCTAGCTACGAATGAATCTCCAGGGTTGTACTGAACTGCACGAAATGGATCTGTTGAGTACTGAGAAAGACGCTGTTCAGCTCCTCGAAGGAAGGAAGGGAAACTTTATTTCCCAGTGATGCGGAGCAAAGCACAGAATTCTAGAACGACGGCACAGCATTCCACCTCCCCTAACTATCAGCTGACACGGCCAGGATTGATAGTTATCCAGTGTCAGGTTCTGTGGTTGGCCGATTTCTTTGCATCATCGTGGTGGCCACCTTGCTCGTGATCTACCAGTAAAAGTAAATAAACAAATAATCAATAATAAGAAAGAGAGACCATAGAAAGGAGAAAATGCACAGAAAAATAACAGCGCAGCAGCAGCTTCGAAACTGAAATCCGCATTACCAGAGATGATTGCAAGTGCCCTAATATTTTACTTTACGTTCCTCTTCTTCTGCCATTTGAGTGCGAAAATTCGAAGCAACGAGGACTACCACCTTAAAATTCAACCAAAAAAACAACTGAAAAAAAGATAAAAAAGCACGGTGTTGATCAATAGCTTCTGGGGATGCGCCCTGTATTCCAATTCTTGGGCACAGAAATGATTTCGGAATGGTCAGCTAATGAACAACGCTGTCCTTCGCCCCTCCGGCCCAAAGCCGACGTGAGCTCAGTGACTCGCAATGACGCAACAACCGGTTCACAAAAGCAGCTGAGTGCAAACCCGTACTCCAACCCAAAGGTTCGTCGTGCATACGAGACTCCGCTCCCCCTGCCGACTCTGCCAGACGCTTGCCAAAGGTCCGCATATTATGGAGATCATAACCGAAAAAAACGAGGTGACAAAAGTTGTACTGGCTTAGAAACAAAAAGAAACATGCCAGTAATGTATATGTTTGATGTGAAAAATCAAAAGTTTTCCGCAAATAAACTAGGATAATAACTGACCTAAGCCCGCGCTTGTTGAAATGGTGTGTGAAATGTTTTCCAGAAAATTTTGGAATTTTTATGCACTTTTCTAAGAGGTCTAAGCTCTGACGTGGTGGTCTGAGCGCATTTGAGGAGGTGACCCCCTAAATTTTCTCGTCAGCCCTAAACCTCTCAAGATAGCAATTTTGTTGAAAACATAATGACCACTTGGAGAATTAAAAAACAACGCTTATATTTCAGCGCAATGAAGCAGTCTACTTCCTTATAGGACGAGATTCGAACACTTCGATTATCTATCTGGAAAGGCGAGTTATGTTCTTCAGCTCCTGTGAGGTCTCAGAAGCACAGCAGCACAAAGCGGACCGGACCTGCTAAAGCCAAGAAGAACATTGCCCTGATCACCAAGCATGACCGAACCTAAAATTAGTTGGTAGTTAGTTGATGAGCGCTTTCAGTTGATTGCGACATAGAAAACAACACTTGGCAGAAAAGCAAAATCGCCGCGCTCACGCGCATGAATCGATTTTACGCTCTACTCCTGTCCGGACGTAGCACATGTGTCATTGACTGCGGTTAATCGACGTCAATTTAAAGATCAATAACGAATTTTTCATTTCACAGATTGCGTGCAATTGGCAAAAATCAGCGGTTTATAATAAACATAAAGGCAGACGCATAAAAAATTTGATTGCACTCGAGAAATCAAATGTTATTACAGAATTAATGATCCATTCGCTTTATTGTCGATTTACTACCATAATGCCCTAAATGTTGGCAACTAAGCACTGTCAGAAGATATGCAATGAAGATTGGGAAATCTGGTACTAGTCACTGATATGGCCTACATAAGGAAAGCGGACGTCGGCGCTCCAGACCAATCAGGCTGCCTTGACTGAGTGGTTGTAATTGGCTGGCACGTTCTCTCCTACTCTAGTAGGTCACACTGCCAACTAGTAGAAAAAGTTTCGTCTAGACAAGCCAATTCGGACCAGTCGGTGGTTGCACGCGATGAATTATGCGACCAATTTCATGTCTAGATCCTTCAAGACTTTTGTCTTTTCTATATTGATAGGCTGCTCTATACTGATATAGGCTGTTTCCAGATTTTTTAGTGGACAATATATACCGGCGCCTAGTATGTAGAGCAGTTGAAAGTGTCGTTGGCTGTCGCGTGCGTTCTAATTCAAAGTTTATGGTTCGATTCCCGCCTAAGTCAAACAATCCTACCATTTCTATGATATCGACGAGTTGGTACAAGAATTGTCTATTAAGGATAAAGCACTGTGTTGTATATTGGCTGCGCACCGCAAGACGTAGGCCATATTTGCATTCAAATTGCCTTCAGGACACCCCGTAGAAGTAGAATGTGAGGCGCATCCCGCAAGGGGTTAACTAACGCTGCCACTTATCTTTTTAATATTTTCTAGTGGGATATTAGGAACTTGCCAATCGCCTAGTTTTGTAGTTTTGTAAGAGAGGTACTATATCGAGATAGATCCAGGTTATTGAAATGGAAAGGAAACAAAATACGCAACGCTTCCTTAATTGGACAATGTTCTTAAATTTAAAAAAATGTGATACTTTAATGAAAATCGACCGTTAAGAGTGCATTAAAACTTAAATGTTGTGATTTAGGTCTGCTTTATATTCACGTAGTTTCGCGGCGTTGTGGCGTGGAGGCCATCGATATCGACTAGGCAGCGTGAAGAATCAATAACTGTAGCGTTGCCATGGCAAGCAAGGCAGTAGCCTATTTAAAAAAAAATTAAGAAAGAATCACAGTTATGTTCTAAAAGATTGCTTGCTTTATTTCATCTAGAAGCAAAATTAATGCGATGTGGTTGAAAAAATATCGACAAGGCAATAAAATGTCGACCAGCAAGTGTAGCTTGTTGCTGGTCTTAAATATAAAAGTTCGGTACAGGTTTGCAAAGCAACGCCAGAAATTCAGATGATCAGGAGCTAGTCAACAAAAACAGCATTTATCACCTGGAGTACTACCCCTGACGTGTTCACATACACTCGACGATGTGAATGACGTCTGTGAAGCGTAATTCCAATAATAGCCGGGCGTCATCGCGGAATACATCAGTGAATACCATTAGTGAATGGGAGGAAAGGCTAATTTATTAGATGAGCATAGGAATCGTGGGTGTTCTCCGGCGATCACTCTTCGTCGACCACGAAGACCACCATCAGCACCGCAACCACCTCGCGCCGAATGCAGCGCAGCAATGCGCGATTTTTGGCCCTTCAATTTCCGGAAAACCTACTTACGAGACCCGCTAGTGGGATTCGACTAGCTGAACATTATAAGTGCTTCCTCACATGCGATCTGGTCTTTCGTTTCGTTTTGAAACATGCGTTAGAAGAAAAAGGTTTGTTTCAGCTTTACTTAAAAAAGAAGAGTTCATTGAGAGGGCGTCGAAGACTAACAAGGGAGGCCCATGAACTTCCCCAAAGATTCTCAACGTGACCTATATGGTCTTGTAGAGTATCGGACGAGGATCACAGAACTCTGCTTCGTTTTTGCTACGGGCCACTGGGCGGTCCAAAAATGGCAAAAATTGTAATGACGAAGCTGCAGTGTTCATTCAAGTAATTCATTCGCAACGGAATCTGCAGCGACTAGATGGCCGAGTGTAAGCGATGCGGACTTGCGCGAGGGAGTCTAGGGTTCGATGCTGGGGTAGGGTTTCTGCGCCCCTAAGCGGGCTGTTAACGTTTTTGCAAATGAAGATTGCATTTTGGCTTTGGTAGGTACCTTCTTCGCGTCCTAACCCCCCAGAAGTGTTTCTCACTATCACCTTATTTGTGAACACGATCGACAAGCATTGATTTGACCCATCATCAAGGCAAGCTCCTTGCTCTTCGGATTTCCTCATAGACTGCTTTTTATTCTTCTCACAGCTTTCACAATTTCAGCTAACTGTTCCCAAGTACTGCATATTTTATATACCTCATGGTCTTTATCTAGCTGTTTTTTTTCATACCACTCTCCTATACACTTAGGCCTATGGTATACTCCCGCGTCGCTCCAGCGACGGGGGCGGGGCAACTGCATGTCCGGCACAGAAATGTGCCAATTGAACGGCTAGTTTTTTGACTCAACGTAAATTAACCAAAAATGAAAATATCCGTATAGTGTTACATGTCTTCCAACTTGAACCAAGAGCACTGCGTTTGATTTGGGTCCAACAATTAAGACTTATGAGCAGTGCGCCAGCAGCAAATGCATCAGTGGGCACAGGCATGACGAAAACCCCCTAGCGAAGCATCACTTTGCAAAAATTGAGCCTCAACTGGGAGCATTCCATGCTGGACACGTCACGAGAATCCTCTCGTGTCGTGCCAAGCACAGAAACGTCGGTTTCCGTGTCTGTGGGTGGAAAGAGAAACGAAGGAAATGCATGAGTTGACACAGGCATGACGGAAACCCCCCTAGCAAAACATGATATTGGCGAAATACCCTTGAAAACAGCAATCCTACAACGTAACGCGGGTCAGCAGGCGATAAAACGGGAAAAAACGCGAAATCATGAACGAAACGGTCGAGAAAACAAGGAATCCAAGACAAAAGTGCACTGAATCAGCTGATTCGCTAAAATTCTGCAAAAGTCTCCGTCTGCAGAACTGCGTGAACTATGTCAGCCTCAGCGATGGCGACGGCTCGCGACGCGCATCGCGAGCCCTCGCATCGCTGTGCACTCCCGTGTCGCTGCAGCGGACGGGAGTATACCATAGGCCTTACGGGAGACGGGTCGTGGCATTGTAAATAGGAGCACTTGTACTCACTCTCTTAACTATGGAGATCGAAAAAGAAATTTTTGTCCGAAATGCATCTATAAGGTTACCTGGGATGCATATCACTAATCTGGCAACCATTCTCGATGAAACAATGGATGACAGAAGGTTACGATGGGTATGTGTAAGTAACGGTGTGCTGCAGCTTTTCACGACTCCAGAGGTCGAGGAGAGGACGAAAGAAAAAATTTCGCCCAAATATCGCCCACGGGGGTTATTTGGGGTGGTAATCACGGAAATGATACGTGTTTTTAAAATGTATTACGGCAAGTTAGGTTACGGTAGATATGATTGACTAAAGCTGTGCACGTTAGTGGAATCGCTTCCTTCTTCAATGTTGTCAGACTTATTTTCCAACATTCGACTTCAACTTTGATGAAAAGTAGTGCAAGCAAAGTGATAGTTTAGAAAAAGAGTGACAGATTCGTGGTCAGAAGCTTAAATAATTCCCGGCAGGCCAATTCCAGGTGTGACTTATGCCTTATCAACCCGCTCTTAAGTGATACCATTTTTGCCATTTCCGGACTACCCAATGGCCCGTAGCAAAAACGAAGCACAGTTCTGTGATCCTCGTCGGATGCCCCACAAGATCATTTAGGTCACGTTGAGAATCTTTGGGGGAATTTCATGGGCTTCCCTTGTACATAAGTATAAAGTTTCGCTTCATTTGCTTTTTCTATTGTACATTCCAACCATTGGATCAAATGACCCACTATGATACTTTTCGTAGTTCCCGCGCTTTTTTATGGCGGTGCTAAGGCGACAAGGAAGCCTTTTCTGGTACGAAGAAACACTGTTTGGTTGGAGAAGCCTGCCACCTAAGGGAGATTGAAAGTAAGAGGTAAACAATGAAAATAAACTGCACATTAAGGCATATAAAAAGTTGATGTCGGATAAATTAAACAATGAAATAGGTAGCTTTGCGTTTTTTTTTTTTAATTTTCGGCAGATGACGGAACACAGTTGAGGCGAGCGTAATTATTGATCCCGTAGTATCCAACTTTGGGTGAACTTCTCTTCATAACGAGCACATGAAAGGCAGGAACTAATAATACACCTGAATTGAAACTGCACATTTTGAATTCAATGGCTTCAGAAGCCCTTCAAATTTTAGGCACTTCAATTTCTGTAAAGCCTAATTACGAGCCTCGATAGCGGGATTCCACTAACTGAACAGTGTAGGTGCCTCTGGCCTCTGCAATCCGGTCCTTTTCATTGAAACAGACAAAGAAGTCAAAAACGGATTTCAGATTCCATTTGTGACCTTTTTGCCCGGGAGGGAGGTTCTTCTCCCCCCCCCCCCCGGGTCGAGGTTTGCGCGAAAAAGCATATTTAAAAAAAACTTGCTGGAGTGGTGAAATACAATAGTGCCTTAATGGCACTTCACATCAGCATAGTAAAGGTCACTGTTTAACATTCGCTGAAAAATACAAAACATTGTATAATACAGAAAGTGAGCAAATTGAGTGAAGCACGGCTCACAGCAAACCCCTATTTGACAATTTAAAGGAAAACAAATGTGTACGAGATTTGTAGGAAGCAAATTGTTAAAGGAAGCAGAGGCCACGAAAAAATGCGAAAATAGTGTATAGCACCGGAGTCGAGCAATTGGCCTAGCACCTGTGAAGCAGCGTCGCACCCTGCTGAGCCACCGATTCGCTTGCAGCAGAGCCTTTCGCCACGTCCAATACATCAGCGAGGTTATTCTGCACCCAACTTCGAGGGCCCGTAGCTCTTTGGATTCAAGGACTCGGCAAAAACAGAACATGTTTTTCTACCAAATGAAGGATGGAGATTCTCGCAGTGCTATCAATTTCCGCCGTTCAGACCTACGCCTGAGGCCCGTCCCTGGTAAGTATGACGTTACACCTTTCTTTTATTCTGTTTAGATTCGAAAACTGTAGCAAATGGCTTAGAAGGAGAGTCTTTTTTGATAAACAAAGACATTGTCTGGTTAGAAAAATCAGCCACTTGAGCAAGTTTAAAACGTAAAGGTAAATACTGAAAATAAACCGTGCATTGGAAAAAATTTAAAAAATTCAAAAATACTTGAAAATTAAACATATGACTAGGCAGGGTTACATATTCTTTTCATTTTTTCGATGTTTACGGCAGATGGTGCAGCTGAGCTTTGGCAGGGATAATTGCAAATCCCCTAGCGTAAGTATGTCAGAAGAAAGCTCAAGTCGAAAAGAAGCCGTACCTCGTCCATAATTTTTAGGCTGCTACACAAATGACGCTACAACCTGTGTCTTTATTTTCTTTTATTAACCGCACTCACCTGCCGTTGACTACGAGGAGTTTCGCAATCATCTCCACCACGGCTGTGTTCCATCGTCCGACATATTATTTTTTCCTTGATGATCACCCTTTCTCGGAAAGGCATCGCAACCAATCGAACACAGAATGTCGGATTGCTCGGTTGGCCTAGGCGTGGCAGCAAGTCAAAGGTAATCGATTAGCACACGAGATGGACGCCTCATACCAGTTAGGCCACTACGAAAATTTTTCAGATCTGCTTCACTGCAGCATTAAATATGTAAGTAAGGAGCAATCTTAGATGATCCTGCAATGTCATGTGCAGGTGGTTAGTTAGATTTCGAGACACTGTTTGGGTATATCTTAGGCGCGAGGAAGCAAGCGTGAAGTGTCAGATGCCTACGTCATCTCGTGTCACACAATCACAGTCCCTGAATTTAAATAAAAGCTCTTTCATAACGGGACAGCAGCTGAAGCTCTCGTGGAAGCTTCAACAAGGGAAACGAGATGCAGATGATATATGCCTCCTTCTGATCAGGATAGATTCCAGCTTATTTTTTTCCAATCTTATTGAAGAAGCTTATTACCGATGAGCTCTATCTGTAGGCGATGGAACTTTGGTAGCTCTGAGCTTGAAGCGAATCCAATACTCACAATATGCACATATAAAAAGCACCCAAAAGCGACTTCTGGGAGCCCATCGGACCAGGCAAACGTTCCAAGTAGAGCTCAAACGCCCATTCCTTCACTGCTGCGTAATTATGATCGCCATTGAGCATCAAAACATGGCATGACGAGCGATGTTGGTCACAAGTTGGTACAAATCTGTCGTATAAAACGGCGATAATGTTCCATGGGCGCTTATTTCCAAACGCTAAGCGATTTCCCACGATAAACTAGAGTTTATTTTAGCAGCGGTCATTATTTTCAGCGAATCGCAAGCGTTAGATTGTCACCTTACCGCCATCACATTTATTTATTTATTTGAAGACATAGATAGAATCTATAGTTGTGCCTTTGAGAAATTTTATCGAACGAATGATTGAACTAATAAATTGGATGTCGAAAATTTGCTTTTCGAATGTTTGCACGAGTTTTTTCGATGTCGAAAAAGTTCAAATGAATAAACAAACGAATTCATTCGCTCATGATTTTTTTTCGAATGATCGAAAATCGAATAACCCCCACTTTGGGTGCTGTCGTCTGTTCGAGTAGTCGAGCAGTTTGTTCGAGTCAGGTTTTGTGCTCAAATATCTGAAGTGTATTTGATATTCGAAAAAATTATCCAATTTTCGAATAAAGTTGAAGTAATCGATTTTCGAACAATTTTCGAATATGGCTCCCTTTCGACGTTCGAATTTAAACAAATATTCGACTTTTCAAAACCATCGATGCTCGAATTCGAAAGAATACTTGGCAATTTAAAAATAACGAACATTCGAGTATTCGAATAAATTATTCAATTAACTATTCAAATATATTCGTTCGAGCACAACTATAATAGAATCTACATGTTCAAGGAAGCAAACAATAGCACGTCATAAACATCAAGACCGTGGAAGTCAGAAAAAAAGCAAACAAATTAAAGTTTCGAATGATCTAGGTAGCACAACAAAATGTGAGAGAACAATAACGAAATTGAGAAACCCCCGCACTCGTCAACTTCCTGGCTTTGGTTACTAAGCTGGCTGAGCCATAGAAACAGCCCTAACGGAGAGAAAACTAGACCTAGATCTTCGTCCTTGATAAGAAAACCTTAATTTTTATAAGGCTATCCCTAGTTGCGGATGTAGTGAACTAGAAGAAATTGGAACAGCTAGCAGAAGCCTTTACAGTTAAAATTTCGGATGGCATACTGAAGTACGTTTGCACCCTTCTACTAAGCAGGCTATGCAAAGAGTAAGTGGGTCGTTTCAAGACACCATTTGGAGTGAACTAAGGAACCCATAGAAACTTTGCTAGTAACGTAAAGACAATTGGTGGCTATGTTTTTCCGACATGATTCCTCCTTTGTGTTCGTAGAGTGGGGCTCTCCTTTGTGTTTCATCAACACCTTAGCCCTAGTTTATACTTGCGCCGCTACGCGGGCGGCACCACGATCGCCATAGACATCGATTTTTCGCGCCGCCCGGTCGATATTCATTCCGAGCATCGTGCCGCGCCGCGCAGCGGCGCAAGTGTAAACTAGGGCTTACTCTCTCATCATTTGCTTGGGCTGAAATATAGAGAATTCACGTGAAGAGTATAAATTTTAATCATAATTAATAATTCTATATACAATTCATAGCCGAGGTTGGCTTAATCAGACTGCAATGCTTCAGCTGCTGAGTTGTTAGTAGCTTAGGTTGCTTTTTATTTTTTCAACCTTTTCGTTATTTAGAAGACTAGAACACTAGATAGTCTCGAGATCGTTGATGATGAGTTGTTGATTATTTTGTGATGCGTCTCGCTTTTCAAATGTACTACCGACACAGTGGACATTCAAATTGTCTCTATGCTACCCCTAGAACTAAAATGTGTGGCGCAACCATTACCCTTTAACATCAGTCATTTCCAACTTCAGTATCTGACCAGGTCACAATATGTCAGGCTTTACAAAACAAATTTTCGAAGCAAAAAGTCGAAGGAATTATGGCGTAAATGTTAAGACACAGCATTAGATCTTCTCTATGAATGACACCATGACGCAGTGGTATGACACGCTACGTCCATGAGATTAAAACATCACCGAAGGCTTCCATTTTTTTGACCTGCTTAATCTATGCCTTCAAAGCGGAAGCATTTGCAGATTTAAACAATAGGTGGTCTTTGAGAGCCAAGTCTTAAGCCATGTGCACTTTCAAATGCCTCCTTGGAAAACTGTGCTCACTTCAAAGTGATTTGTGACACTGAGTGCTTCGAGCTCTGAAAGCTTGATATTGCTTCACTGAAATATTACGTGAAGTCTTCAGCTTATCTCTTCAGAAAACCTTGGCATTCTGGGTCCCACTCAGCAGTGTTTTGTATGCCTTTCGACGTTCTTATGGCGGGCTATATTATCCAAGATTCGTTCGCCCTAACGAACAACGAAATTCAGCGAGAGGTCCTTTGGTAGATCAGGCAGTAAGTTGAACTCTTTTTCATTTGGTTTTCAAGGCTTAGCTTCGTAATGGAAGCGGAATCGTTAGGGGAGGGGATGAAAGCATTTGGTGGACCCCATCCCTGAAATATTGCACCACATTCTGGAACCTGAAAGAGGTCCTCAAAACATACAGCCCAGTAATGAAGTTCGCTTACAACTCGCAACCACGCATATAAACGATAGGGACTGAAGACCGACGTTAGCTAATCCCTTCACCGGATGCGCCATGCACTCTACTTCCACGGAATATCATAGAGGCAACTCTGATGTTTATTTGGCCTATACAGTAACTTGCGGTAGCCAGCAGATAGACAGTTCAGTGTTTTAGCCTTTCGAGACAAATCCGCTACCTATTCACTGACCCCGGAGGGATGAAAGGCTTGGTTGGGCTGGGCGGGAAATCCGAACGAAGAACCTGGCATCAGGTGCACGCTGCAGCCAGTACCTCCTCCGAGTGCGCTATCATTCGCCCATCGTCGAAATCAATGATGTCCACTAACCACCATGGCACATAAGGGGCAGAAAACACTAACAATAATCACGGAAAATCTCCAGAAAGTTGTAGAACCACGCATGCTTTTGGAGGCGACATCCATCTAACCTAGCATAAGACTTTTGAAATCAAAGCGAACTCTTCCAAGTCGAAATGAGCTTCTTCTACACTGAGCTGTAGACTCTACAAAAAGGTTAGATTGATTTTTTGTTCGAGGAAAATTGTAGTCTAACTTTCTTTAAAGTTTTAGTTCACCTACGCAAACATTGCTTTAATTGAGCTGTCATAACGATGTTTTGCTGCGATCAAAACTTCTAGCGATAGGCGGGACTCGAACCCGCACCTTCCTCTGACCGGGTGGGAATGCTCTACGCCATTACACCACCAGCGCTGTTCGATCGAACGCAACATCCACACCTCGTGGGACCGATCAGCACTCACCCGTATCCGGGATGAGCTGACCGCTGATATTAGCATGGAACCAGTTAAGCTGATGGTCTCGATACCAGCCACTTGAGGCTTAATGAAACTGATTTGAATTGTTTCAAATTTTTCAATTTTTGAAGAAAAATAAGGTCTAAAGCTTGCTATAAAGGGCAGGAAAGCGGCCATTTTTTATTGCAAAGCAGAGTTGCCGTGCCCTTTTCCAAGATGTAGCGATTATTATTCGATTGATAGCAGACTACTATACAACAAAAACAACTGTAAAGAACACACATGTCCTCACTTTGATGGCTCATGTGGGTGGAATTTACACTAATAATCAAACAATAGTTGTTAGCAGACTTGATGAGTGCAACTTGATGCGACTTGACCTTCAGTCTTATAGATAGCTTAGAAGAGTGTCCAATTCGACGTGGTAATGGTATAGAAACTCAAATGACTGCATCGACACAAATTGCCCCTGTATCCTACATAAGGAGGATTCATACTCTAAACGCCGGGATGAAAAGGGTTGCGATTTCTATCCGTATCGATTGGGCTTGGTCGACGATCGATATTGATAGCTTTCACAACGCGGCGAAAGTATAAATCCCGCCTAAACGACGTGACTGGATGCCTGAATCCATACAGGGCCGGATTCATCAACAATCATACCCGTGGGTATGCGGGGTATAACGGGTAGAAACAAAATAAGAGGCAAGTAGAGATAAGGTAAGGCATACGCTGCATCAGGACTTGAAGATGGCTAGGTTGCATGATCAGGCATTTGATGGGGAGAAGTGGCGCCAGTATTCCAGGAAAGCGGATCCCGCAACAAAGCGGGACGAACGCTGAAGAAGAAGAAGAAGAAGAAGAAGAAGAAGAAGAAGAAGAAGAAGAGGTAGAGATAAGGCAAGAGTCAGAGACGCTGGCTTCACCGTGGGTATCCTATGGGTTAGTCCTTGATAAATCCGGCCCCAGAAGAGTATGTATCGCAATATCTTGTCTGGGTGATTCCCTATCATTTCGTAGATTATTAACAAAATTATTACAAAAACAATTGTTGTCGTTATATTTCTGCATCAAAAGGTTTAACTGAACATACAAAGCAGCTACTCTGGATGACATTCCCAATAACGTGTGCCAGACTTACCACGCATGCAAAATAGGCGGCTGTACAAAACCATTTGATACGCAACACGAGTAGTCGTCATTAATAAAGAGCTCTTTGATTCATAAAGTCCAGAGCTGGTATCCCAAAAACGCTGAGCAAACCTACTTCAACGGAAGAACAAGCCGGAAGGCGGCTATGCCGTGGTTCAAAACCAATAACAAAACCCAACGCCGGTTTTAGCCACGTCGAAGACAATGTTGACATGTGTAAACCTTGTTTGAGCTTTAGCGCCGAACAAAAGTCTGAAGGAGCGCCAACAGTTGTCGCCTCCGCCGGCGGCGCACTCGAGCAGCGCGCCTCGTGAGGTCGGAGCAATCAAACAGAACGGTAACCGTCGGCCGAGCATGGGTTGTCGGCTGGATGAATGGGGTTGGAGTAGCACGGTCGGGTTGCAGAGCCGTCGGCGACAGTGCGGAAGCGATGAAGGGGACAATTTGCGCGGATTTCTGTTTGCGAAACAACGCCTGCTCGGAACGCTGCCGACGTCCCTGTCAGCGAGGTGACAGCTATTACGGATCAAACCCCACACAGCTCCACAGCTTCCCTGCCAATCTGTCATGGCGAAGGTCTTCATTTGATAGGCCAGATATTTGCCGTGAAGAGATGAAGGCTTCAAAAAGCACTTTCCGTCAGGTTGAGCACTAAACGGATAGTCATCGGATGATATTGGATTGACCAGAAAGTTCTGGGGGTTTTTGTGCAACCGCTTTTCGTTCGTTTGTTACTGGCCCAGTATTCAACTTACTTTCCATTTTTATACAAATAAAGTTAGTTAAAGTTAAAATAAATAATATGATTAAACTTCAGCCAAATGTTAGGTATGTTTTGCCATTTTTAATCAGACGAACCATTTTTGTTATACCACCTCCCCGGTGGCTGATCAGTAAAGACAGAGGTGCTATAACTTTTTCGAATTTGTAAAATCACCCAAGTAGTTCAACAAAGTGCTTTAATTAAGTTTTTAAAAATTCATCCAAATTTTTAAAGAATGCATTGAAACATCAAGTTTATTTATTTTTATTTCTAACACTGTTTTCAAAGTCGAATACGGAATTCTTCGCTCTATCTAACAGAATAATTTGTGGTCACAGGATGTTTTGTTGCGATCAAAACTCTTGCGCCAGCCGGGACTCGAACTCGCATCTTCTGCTTTCCGGGCAGCGATGTTCGCATTACACCACCGGCGCTGTTTGACCGCATGTAACATCCGCGATATCCTCCAGGTCTGTCAGCACCCACCCGTGATAGCACCCGGATGAGCCGGCCGCTGATATCAGCGTAGAAGCATGAAACAATAGTTTGTGTTTCATCTACCCTTAACGATTGTGTTTCTTAGAAGACTTCGAAGTACGAGGAAAGAGCGATTTCGAACGAAATTTTATTTCAATGTCGTCTAACTGTGCCAATCCGGCATTGAAATAACCCAGCAGATCAACCAAGTATGGGGTTCGATTATAGTTGGAGAAAGGAACGTGCAACGGTTGTTCGAGAAATCTCGTTCTGGAGATTTCAACCTTGAAGGTGCACCCCGAAGCGGCAGACCGACCCACTACAGCAAGCCAGGACGGCGATTTGAATGCCTTCATGGAAGCCATCGCAAACAGTCCGTGAGCTTGCGTAAGGTCCAGGAGACTGTAAAACTGCTGCTAAAGGTGAAAAAGCTTGAAAAGAGGGTGCTCCACGATATGAGTGACCAGTGGGCATGGTGCAATCTTTCCTATTGACGATAAAAATTAGCAGCTTTTCTGCTCTTTCATACAAGCTTTAAACCATTAGTTTGTCTTCAAAAATAAGAATTTTATAAAAGTTTTACAATGTATTCACCTATTGGGTAAATGAATTTCAAAAAGAGATTAGAAAAAGAACCAAAGTGAAGTCTAGCCTTTTTGAAAGTCTAGTTTAATATAGAAGAAGCATGCTCTGATTTGGAAGATGTTCAGTTTGATTTCAAATGTGTTGGGCTGTTTAGGACAGTATTCATTTTGACATGAAAAGCGTCCAAATTGATTTGAAAAGTATCCAGATTGATGTGGAGATGGTATACATTGATCTAACGGACGAGGTTAGCGCAATCGGGTGTGGAAGTGTCTCTCTTGACTACATACTTCGAACCTATGCATAGCGTTCGGGTCCCACCTAGAAACACCAATCGATTCACTCTTATGATCTCGGTGAAACTAGACCACAACTCTCTAGATAAGCTCACCTTGCTCATCGTGTCGCGTGGAGGTAGAACGCCTGGTGAAGCCACAACTCGGCACTTGACGTGACGTTTAAGAACAATTCCCGGTCGTCAATCAACCAACAACACCTATTGGATATTCTTGAAAAAAGGACAGTCGAAGAAAGCCAATTTAGAGATGATTGGTTGCCAGTAGTCTCAGAGAATTGCCCTTCTCCTGCCACCTACACAAATGACAAGCAGATGCTGAGCAAGGCAAAAGTTCACATCGAAAAGTGGCATTTTCAGGCAGGTGCTGAATAGAGGTCCGACAGGAGGTTACAGACCTTTCGGAAAGGGCTGTATGATGCTGTTTGTATGATATGTGATGTTTTCCCTCAAGCCATTGTTGAATTTTTTAAGGTAGAGTGGTTCCTCACATAATGCCTGAAAAAGATCATATTAAAGTCTTCTGCAGGTATTATGGAGAGGCGACATGGACGCTGGATCCGGCGCTGATTCGGATAAGATAGATCCGTCATTTTTCATACTCTGGATAAAAAGATTTTACGGACAACAGAATTTTTGAATAGCTCGGATACTTGGGCGATTCAGGCAGGGGTGAGTTCCACCAGATCAGATTTTCGGAAAACTAAGATAACTGATTTTGATCAGAAATCTGATGTCCTATCCGACACGGATAACCGATATCAGATCTGGAAATAAAACAGTTATTTAAATCATCAGAAGATCGATAAAGTTATTCTTACCTGAATAACGCCAGGATCCGGATATTTCGAAAATGCAAAAAATGACGAATTCGAATTACCCAAATCGGTGTCGGATCCAGTGTCTAGACCGTAGTACGTAGAACTGATATAATATAAAAGAAAATAATGGTAAGACTAATTTAAACTAATTAGAAAGCTAATTTGATTAGAAAACGATCATTATTGTTAATCCAACTGATCACTTAATGTTGTTCAAACATACCAAGCAAAACTTTCTAGGCCTCACCGTACGTATCTGCAACTAAAACGGATACTGGCAGAAAGAAGGCAGTTTGCAGAATTCCGTCCGACTCCGGATACTCATTGAACATGCCGTTAGGAAGGAGAAGAAGTTCGAAAATAAATTACCGTGTTCGACGGCAGTTGACTAGTTCCCGATGTCCCATCGCCAATAAAACGACCGCCTTCGAGTGATGTATGCATCTGGAAGCTGACGCGACATACGCTTTTGAAGAAGTCAGTATAGCAAGTAGAACGGCACAAAGCGACTGTAAATCAGAAGACCGGCATTCGAGAGGAAGTCATGGTGAAGTCAAAAAGGAGCGGAAAAAAGAAATGAAGGAATCTTCACTGCATTATTTAGCTATTAGGGGTGGGCAAAAGTAATGAGACACCCCATGCCGTGTCCCTATATGTATCTCGTGGCTGGAGTCTGGTTTCGTGCTTATCGCATTTGTATGTTTGTATGCTACTTACCGAAGCTCATCTGAGAAATTACCACTTCTGCCCTTTCCAGAATCATGCCAAAACTCCTGTCTGACGAGTCGACCTGTGTCGCGCAAATCTTACCCAATTCCCAACCCCGAGCAGCCTGGGCTCAATACTCATGCAAGATGAGAAGTACGTCTTCTACCTTAACCCTGCCAAGCAGCGAGTCTGGGTGAGGCCTGGTGACCTGTTACCGACATTCGTTCGGCGAGATGTTCACGGTGAGAAGCACCTTTGGAGCTTTTGGGTCTGCGCCCATGGATCTGTTTACCGGAAGCTGTTTCCCAAGAGCACTACGATGAACTCCAAGGCCATGGTGAACGAAGTAGAAGAGATGGGCCGGCGACTCGCTCTTATTCATTCGCAGCGCTTCAAGAAGGTTCTTCTCTTCGAGAACGCCGCACCCCATCGGGAACAAATAACCACGGATAAGTTTGCCCAGCTGGGCTACGTTCACATGCCTCACTCACCGTATTCGCCGGACATCTCTTCATGCGACTACCACTACTTCTTGGGCATACGGGACTTCCTGGTCGGAAGGGACACAAGAACTCAAGCAGTCCTTGACTACCATATCGAGCAGTTGATCAAGACCAGGCCCAAGCAGTTCTGGAAGGATGGGATCAGGAGGTTGGCTGAGCGATGGCAGCAAGGTCATTGCCCTTAATGACAAATACATTTCTCAGCATCGTTGAGTTGTAATTGAGTTATAAAGAGATAAAGAATTTTTTTCAATTTGTCTAATTACTTTTGCCCCCCCCCCCCCACCCTAATATTTCTGTCCCTCATACTAAACAGACTTTTTCACAACAAAGCACCAAATCCCTAGTGTATCCTCAAACAAATCGGACTAGGCATAAACTAAACAATAAAGGAAAAAGGACGGCGTTAATCGATCACTTTGTGGGACGCGCCACGTATTCAGTGCACTTCTACGGAATACTGAATACTGCACATCGCTTTGGTCGCCGTCTGACGAGAAGTCGAGAAAGTTCAAAGAAGGATTACAAATCAGATCTTCGAAAGAAATTGTATGTTCAAGGTTGAAGTTATCCAGATAGGCTCGTTATTCTCGGGACCGCATCTCTGCGATTAATGAGGATTATGTATAAGGTTAATCCACAAGTCCCTGCCTGCCGTTTTATTCAACGATTTATTGCGGATTTCGACGGCGCTCTCTTGCATAGCGCTATACAACCTTCAAAAGAAAATGATCTGCTCTATCAGAGCATGTATTGCATTTCTTTTTTCATCCTGAATCTTGCCACTTTAGGTCGTTAAAGTGAAAAGTGGAAAAGTGAAAAAGTAGCCATCAGCGCAGTTGCTTCTGTCGCTTAGGTTTGCAGTTTTTTGCGCAGCTTTTTATAGCATTTGGAAGACAATGCTCTGTACTACAAGAATACTTGTTGGCGCTATTTGCTCATTTGTCCTTTATTGATTTTTAGGTCATCAAATTAGGACGTCCTGCTTTTCCGTCCGAATTTTTATCGACAGCTCCTGCTCTGTCGTTGGAATTTTTTGCTTGTTGTTGTATGTCGTTTGGAAGAGGATGTCTCGCTCAACACCAATTTGTGTCGCGTTTATTGTCTCATGCTGATTTCTGTCGAATATCAACAAAATTCCAAAAATAGAAAAACCATTTTCACCAACACTTCTTCTTGTTCAGTTGTTGATATTCGACAGAAATTAGCATGAGCCAATGAAAAAACAAATTCGTATTAAGCAAGACACCCGCTTCCGAATGACATATAACATCAAAAAAGTCCAACCACAGAGCAGGAGTTTTGGTAAAATTTTGGACGGAAAAGCAGGACGTCCCAATTTGATGACTTAAAGACCAAAAGAGGACAAATAAGCAAATAGCCCCAACACGTATTCTTATAGTACAGAACATTGTCTTCCAAATGCTATAAAAACCTGCGCAAAATTCCGAACCTAAGCGGAGAGAAGCGACCGACTGCGCAGATGGCCACTTTTTCACTTTTCCACCTTCCACTTTAACGACCTAAAAGTTGACAAAATTCAGGATGAAAAAAGAAACGCAATACAAGTTCTGATAGAGCAAATCATTCTCCTTTGAACATTGTATCGCGCTATGCAAGAGAGCGCCGTCGAAATCCGCAATAAATCGTTGAAAAAAAAACGGCCAGGACATATGGGACAATCTAATATTTATGATCAATACCTAGTATTCAAAATAGTTTTTGACCTTTTAAAAGTAGAAGAAACAAGCCTTTTAATTTTTGTGAATTCATTAATAGAGCAAGAGATCATACCTTGCGGATCTGCATTGGAAAATACGGAGCTCGACAGTTCTTGGATTCTTTTCTGGTGCTTGCAGCCAAAAGTTGGAACGAGCTGACAAACCATCTCGTTTTATCGTTAACTCCAGCTAGCTTCAACCACAAGCTGGAGTCACATCTCGAGGAAAAGAGTTTTAAAAAATGATTTAACGGCTAGAAATTGTGATTAATGCTGGAGGATTACAGATATGGTTAGAGCGTCATCCTGCCCGATCCGCCTTTCTCCACGCAGTCGCATTGACCTTTAGAATGATTTTAGGAGTACTTCTAATATGCAAAAGTTATTGTAATTCACCTCAGTTAGTTTCTTAATCATTCCTAGCATAGTACCGCGTCTACAGTGTAGCGCGTGTAGCTCAGTCGGAGGAGGTGCCGGCCGTTGAGCGCACCAGATACCAGGTTCCTGGTTCGGATTCCTCACAAAGGCCAACCATGTCTTCCCGCCGGGATCGGTTGTGGTACCAGAGCTGTCTGGGAAGGATAAAGCTCTGACTTGTTCAGCGGCCGGCCACCCCAAGTTATTGTATGGCCATATACGCATTCAAATCGCCTCCACGACATCCCGTAGAAGTAGAATGCACAGCGCACCCCAAAAGGGATTGAGTAACGCCGCCCTTTGTCCTCTATACCCACAGAACCCTGGGTAAAATCACTCATAAATCCTACTCCAGGTCTACAAAGATTAGTCTCCATAAAACACCACTCAACTCGACAAAGGAATTTAAATTCAGGTGGGTCTTAAGTCAGCCGAAAAAGTTCTTTGCGAACTGAAGCATTTCAGATCGAATGTGGACGAACAATTCCTGTCCGCTGTTAGGTGTAACATCGTAAAAAGCAGTTCAGAAGCTGGACTACGCCAATGTTATGGATGTGCTTCGCTCCCGATAAATTATAGGGGCTACATATGCCTGGAGGGACACGCTGAATGCGGCCAAGGAAAAGCATCCGGAGTTCGGAGATTTGCCGAGAATCACATATGCGCTCCTAGAGACCAATCATTCTGGCGACCACCATTAGACAAGACATCCGTCAATTAGAGCGACATTGCTCCAGATGTGAAAGGCAAATTCGCAACAGAAAAAGGTCAAGCTTCTTCATGATAGCAGTGAGCACGGCTTCTTCTTTAATTTGAGCGATTGGAATCCATCTAAAATGAGAAGAAAAACAAAAGATATCGCTGTTAGGAGGATATTTAGTTGCGATCAAAACTCTTGCGGCAGGTGGGACTCGAACCCGCAGCATCTGCTTTCCGGGCAGCGATGCTCGCCTTACACCACCAGCGCTGTTTTGACCGAACAGAACGAGTGAGAGCTGATAGGTGAGATTGCTAGGAAGATATCGTGGATGTTCTGTTCGGCCAAGACAGCGCTGGTGGTGTAAGGCGAGCATCGCTGCCTGGAAAGCAGAAGGTGCGGGTTCGAGTCCCGCCTGCCGCAAAAGTTTTGATCGCACCTAAACATCCTCCTAACAGCTTCTATCTTCCATAACAGCCGCTCTAGGCTTAAGCAAAAACGAAACAGAAGATATCTTGGGAAAGCTGGTTGTCATGTGTCGAATCGAGACTCAAATCTTGGTTCTGGCGCTTTCACAGCCTAGGGTTATTTTCGACAACGCTTGGGAACTCCTATAATTTCAGCAACACGGACTAGCGTGGCGAACTGGAGGTTCAGTCATTTGTTAGCTGGCCGGCAAACCCGCAGTTCTTTACTTGGTAGAAGACTGAGAAAAACATCCATAGAGACCCAAAAAGGTTGGATATCTTTCGAAGCTAAACCAGAATGCATTCTTCTATTCCTCGGCATGTAAGAACACGAAAGCCGTCGTTAGCAAATATACCATTTTGTTGAACTCGACACTTTTCAAATCAAATTGGACACTCTTTTAGACCAACCTAACCTTTGCAATCAAAGCGAACTCTTTCAAAATATAAGGTTGGCATCTAATTTCGTGGACTCTCAAGCGCCTTCAACAAAAGTGTTCATAAACAAATAACAAATAACAGTTTTCAATCAAAATAAGATCTGTTAGAACGCGGGACTGCTTCCCAATTATCAGCTACCTGGCCCATCCCACAGCTGTAGAATTTCTGTGCTTTTGAAGCAAAGAATCCTTGGAGGTGGATTTTGACATGGTCCACATCAATAAATCGTTCCCCAACCAAGAAGTGCTGCAGCGTGCTATAAAGGTGTTAGTCGTTGGCGCACAGCCTGGGCTGTAAGGTGGGTGAGTTAAATGCTCCCAGCCAAAGTCTTCGATTTTTCGAAGCTTCCGATTCGCAACGGGTGATCTGGCGTTATCTTGCTGAAAGATAATTCCGCCCCTGAAATTCTGTCTGAACCGATTCTAGCGGAGTTCAGCCTGCGCGCGGCCAGGATGAGAAGAGTAGATTTCAGCATTAATGCTGGAACAGTTCTTGATGAGCTCCCAGAAGTTAATACCTTCTTTACACCACCAAACGGAGGGAACATAGCGAACCGGACACCTCAAAAACTAGAAGACCTTGACTGAGAGGGTCAAACTCATCCACCTTACAGCCCAGACCTTGCGCCGAGTGACTACCACATCTCTAGTTCGGTGCAGTAATTCTTCTTTGGTAGACGATTTAATAATGTGGACCGGGTCAAAATGCACCTCCATAGATTCTTGGCCTTGAAAGCACAATAGTTCTATGGCCATGGGATAGACCAGCTACTTAATAAATGGGAAGCACTTCTGCATTCCGAGGGATCTTATTTTGATTAAAGATTTCATTTGTTATTTGTTAATAAATAGTTTTGCTAAAGATTTTTGAGAGTCCACGAAATTAGTTGCCAACCTAATAAATTGTGCTTCTTCTACATTAAACTAATACTCCAAAAAGGGGCAATAATTATTTATTCAGAGAAAATTGTAGTAGAACTTTCTTTGAAGCGTTAATCCTCCTTTCCACTGAGTGAACACACTGTTTGAAACTTTATGAAATGTCTATTTTTGAAGAAAAAATAATAGTTCAGAGCAAATTTCAAGGAGCAGGAAAGCGGCCGCTTTTTAGTGTTAGAAAAGTGATTTCAAGACTGCACCATATTTCAAGATGTCGCGTATTTTATTCGAATGATAGTAGAATTTCTCTTTGTAAGCTAGCTTAGAAGGGTGCCTAATTTGATTTTAAAAGTGACCAGTTCAACGTGAAAATAGTGTATGTGTATAAACGACACAGCTACGTCGTTAAACGTCACCCATACATAGTTTTAGGACGGACCCAAAATTTCCACTGTCTTAGAGTTTGAAATGTCCCGCCTTTGTTGACATCTGTAATTTCCCCCGGGATTATAGGCAGTTGAGCTCATTAAGCATAGGAAAGCGTAAAGCTTAAAAAACATATAAAACACACTAGTTGTTCTCCTGAAAACAAGCTCAGATTTCAAAATCTAGATCTAACTATTAGGTTGGAAAAAAGTCTTTTCATTTTTCAAAGATTAATTACTTCACAACAGCAATGTCAAATCAATCGAGATAACTACACTTCTCCAAAGATGGGTACTTTTCTAATTCCTCTCTCTTAAAGGACTGCAGTTCTAAAGTCGTACCATTGCTGAATCCAATTATTAAGGTCTTCATCCGTTTCAAAATATCCAATTTCTTGCTTGAGAGCACGGATAAGATGGTAGTCGGTAGGGAGGTGGTCAGGGCTATACGGTGGATGTGGCATTACCTCCCAGCCCAGCTCCTTTATTGTTTCTCTTGTGAGTCTTGCAACATGTGGTTTTGCACTGAGTGTCTGACAGGGCATGTGGAATCCAAGCTCCAAATTTCCATGCGAAGCCAAGACTCTTCAGATGGATTCCCACTATCATATGAGACACTTCGAGCTTCTCTGCCAGTCGACCTGTCGTCTGCCTACTATCGGTACGAAGAAGATGGAGTATTCAGTGTCGTCCAATTCAGTTTGCCTTCCTGACCTTGCTTTGTCTTCGGGTGAATAATCTCCCTCTAAAAACTTTCCAAACCACTCATAACAGGCGCGATGAGTAGTAGATCCCAAGCCGTATCTATGGTTAATTTGGTCGGCTGCCTGACGTGCAGTAGATCCTTTAATGAATTCATGAAGAATGCCGTGCCGAAAATGGCCATGAGGTAGATTTGGCATTGAGTCCGGAAGCTTGGACAGATAACGAAGTACAAGAAGGGTCTTGAACTGTGTCCACGTGCGAACGGTAGACAAGTGTGATAGTGTTATGAAATCAGCAATCAATATTGGCCAGTGCGTTTACAAGGAGAACGGTAAAAAACTTTTCGAAGTGTGAAGAGACTTTTTTCCAACCTAATACATAACTGAGCAGAGAAAACAATCGTTTCAAAAACGACCCATTCTGGAAAGCGCAGGACATTGTTCAAGGAAGTTTTGTTATCAAACTGTATCTGTTAATCGGGAACGTACAAATTTTTTGTTGTTGTTTCGGAAAGTCAGTAACGAAACATGGAAATGGAGGTCGAACAAAACCAATTTTTTAAAATCACCCTCAACATGGTTTCGGAAACTAGTTTTACGGTTTCATACTACACATACTTTTTCTGTGGCTTCCTTTCCAAACTTCGTATACATTTTTTTTGTAGGAAAGATTTTAATAAGTTTTGAAACGCTAACAACGCAATTTTGTCTGATGGGTTTAACACTCGAATGGAGCTCATTCGCTATAATTTTTTAGTCTGCTTAAGCACAAATATGGAAGTTTTCTCATTACGTAGTATTTCCCACAAAAGCTTAAGCTTAAGCTGAAGAAAAACAAACCAGGACAGCCAACAAATCCTAATTAAAAATCGATAGGATAACCCAGGTGAAAGAGATATTAATTCATCACCGATCAAGTAAACACAGACATACATAGTCTCCGAGCGGATGAGTGCTTTACGCGATATCTACTGCGCCTTGTGCTTTATTAGGATAAAGGATAAAGGACGGCGTTACTCAAACCCTTTTTGGGATGCGCCACGCATTCTACTTCTACGGAATCTCGTGGAGGCGACTTGAATGCGTATTTAGGTATGCGTAGTTACGGTATCACTACGGTATAATTTCAGATTATCGGTGCTTACCGATGTGAACTTGGGCCACATCGGTGAGCACTGATAGTCTATTAGCTCCAGTGATTATAAGAAAGTGTAATAACAACAAACTAATATGCGCAAAAATATTGGCAGCACGCGGACTTGAACTTAAAATCCTGCTGGTGCGCTCCTATGAAGCGGCACACCTACCGGCTGCCACATGGGCACATCTCGTGGGGTGGCAGTAACTGAAGCTCTGTGGGACAGATTCAAAGAAGGGCATGGAAGAGGCAGAAGTACGCTTGCCCCCTAAGACTAGGTTAGATCCCATTTTGCAGCCATTTCCAGATAGTAGGTCAATTTTTTCATCTTTGTTCATAAGGCGAGTACATTTTTAGCTCACTATGAATACTCCGGGTTAGCACATTACATTTCACTTCACACTCAGCCGAAACTGTTCTTTTAGTAATAGTCTAATTCTTTTCTTAGGAAAACAGAATAATTTGTTGAGCAGCGCTCCCAGCTCAGTTGCTTGAAGGACAGATTTTTTCAATCCATCAGATGAAAGAATACATCTAATGGCGAAGCATGAAAAATGCCCATTTCGGTTTCAGTTGCACAGAAAAGCGGAACACAAAACAAAAGGAAAGAACGGTCAAGAGGACCAAATACGGAACACGGAAGCGAAAATTCTCTGATGACGACCTTAGTCAAAGGCGAGAAAACGATGACAAAAAAGTGATGGAGGATGTTTGTTCAGGCAGTAACAAATACAAGCAATGGCTAAGGCCAATCTAATCGCCAACCACCAAAATGACATCCACGAATGAAAAGAGCCGACTGCAGCATCTCATAAGCTGTGCCGAGATAAGGATTCATCGTCGGGAAAAGTGTCCGCAACAGCTCTTTCACGGTTGTTGCTGCTCCGGGAGAGAAAGCGTGGCCGACGCGGATTCGGGTCGGGAATCGGATTTCCGCACTATGATGGCGACAGCTTTGGTCATGTCGTCTTCTTCGTGTGTCGAAAAACATCCCGAAAACAGATTTCGACGATAACTTCACGGTTCACGATGGAATTAGCTGTCGAATGCGTGAGGCAGAAGACTTGAAAACAACTAGGCAGCGCCATGACCTTCGCTTAGCTCTCCACTCTTTAATAGAAAATAGTGTCACTCTGTGACGAATGTGACGCTGAAATAGCGAAAAACCGGAGCTCTTAGAGGACTTATTCCAAAACACCTACAAGTAATTGATTAGTCTTCTTTAAACAGGAATCGTAGAATTGCCTTGACCTCGAGACCAAGATTGATATGATATTTATCCGGCTAACGTTTCGGCGCAACCGCCTCCGTCAGAGCCTGGAAAAACTAGGGAACTTAGAGATGTTGAGAGCACATGGACTTAACAAGTGCAAGCATTCGACACCGCTAGGAGAACACAGGCTGCGAAGTTATGCTGGCGCAATGTTTGGTGTAGCGGTGACAGTACTAGCACATCACAGAGGCCGACATCACAGTACGCAAGACTCCTGAAGCGCTGTGGGTTGCCTCAAGGAACCCCGTAATGAATAGGAAAGAGGAACGCGTGATGGTAACTCAGGAGCCATTTCCATTGACGAACACCTGAAGTCTTCATTAGAAGACACCATGGTCGCTGTGTGGAACATATTCCTGATAGTGGCCCTTTTAGTACTGCTCGGATGTGCAGAACGGGAATGCACCAAGATGTTCTTGTTACTAGGCTTTCTATACCACTTCGTGTGAAAGGTGCTACGAGAGAAATTCACTTGCACGTTGAGGAACGGCAGCCAGTTGTTTGTCGGTTTCTCTCTTGTGAGCTTAATATGCTCCGCTTGATGATTGAGCAGGTCGAAGCAGGAATCCACTTCGCTTTGTATTGCACAAACTATGAAACAATCATCTATAATATATACCGACAGTAAAGTAAAGGCCTGCGTTCCAACACGGGTCTCTCTATTCTTGACAGATATGCTACTGCCAGCGCAGGTGCCAAACGTTGACCCATTGCGAGCCCCCTTATCTGCCTGTAGTACTCGTTGGACCATTTGAAGATGTTGCACTGAAGACACTCATCCACGAGTGCCATTATTTGAGCTATACTGAGCCCATACAGTGAAATCTGGTCCTGGCACTCCCCAAGCATTTCGTAAACGGCTTCCATTGCATTCTCTCTAGAGACATTTGTGTACAACGATGCAACGTCAAATGACTCCATCACACAGCTGCCTTCCACATATGTCTCTCGGAGTTTTGTTAGAAATGCACAAGTATTAGGGAGGTGTTCCGGTACAAACTTGAGCAACTGCACAAGAACCACATTTAGCAGCCAAGAAATACGGTCTGCTGGGCCACCCACGCTACTTATAATTGGTCTAACCTTGAACTGCGAAGGATCATGAAGACCATCACCTGAAGGTACCTTATGTGTCTTAATAAGCACATACAGCACTGGACAGGTGGGATGGTCACACTTCAATCGCGCTGTCAGGGTTCTTGGGAGGTTTGCTGATCGTGATATCTCAGTCCATTTCCGATTTAGCCAACGAAACTGTCTAGCAAACTCCTCATAGGTAGACCGATTATAGACGCTAGTGTCCTGCAAATGGATTCTGGTGATGCTCTTATCCAATTGTTGCGGCAGAACTACAAATTCCCCTCCCTTATCACTGACGCTCACTTTTATTATTCCAGACTCCCTTAAGTTCTTGATTTCGTTTAGGCCCCGTCGTTGTTCTGCTGATAAATTAGGTCTTGGCCGTTTAGTGATGTTTCGCTGTAGAACGGTAAGTAGGGAGGTAGCTAAAATTCGAAACTTGCTATCAATGGCCCAGTTTGGCTGCTGCACACTAACAAATGAACTGGGGAATGGAACAGGTGGTACTGACACGTTGCTTGCCAAGACCGGCTGATGACCTCCTTCATAAATTCTCGCCCTATAGCGCAATTGGTACCGTGCCTTCTGCAAGCTCCCAACAATTTTCCGTACTACAACATGAGAAAGGCCCTGACTTGGAGCAAAACTCGGACCCAGTTCCAATGCGGAAAGCGCCTCATTGGGACAGGGACACGTCACCGAGCACGGTGACTCACTGGGGGTCTCCGAACCCTCACCTCGTCCATGACCGGGAGAGGAAACTGACGCTATTTGATTATATGAGCTGTCCTCTCTGCTACTGTACATACCACCCACTAGCTCCTGAAACTTTCGCTGCAACTTTACTTTAATTCTAGGACGAACAAGATCACAAATTCCTCTTGATTCACCCACCATTCTCCTCCAAAGGGGAGTTGGCAGAAACCGTTCACAACACATCTCTTTCGAAGTACACTTGTTCAATAAGCCATACACGTGATCTTGCTTGCTCCTTATCGCTATCTTCAGGATGTGCAGTTCGATCTCTTTAATCTGCCTGTCCTCCCTTGTACGGCCGCATAGGCCTGCCTGTCTCACCGATGTATTCCTCTTTACACTGAGAGCAGGTTATGAGGTAAACCACCCCCGAGACCATGCAATCTCCTCCTTTACCGAAAGGACACACCACACATGAAGGAGTAGTACAAGCGCAATCATACAGGCGGTTCCGCACGAGCTGCGCCTTGAGATTACTAGGCGGTATCTCAGTTAGCCTAATCAGGTCGTCCAATCCAGCTCTACTTATACAGCATCGTACTTGAGCGCTTAAAGCATCTGAGAAAAACACAAACAAAGACGGGCAGGCCACTTTGGGTGAGGATGAAGGAGCACATGGAAGGACTTAACAAGTGCAAGCATTCGACACCGCTAGGAGAACACAGGCTGCGAAGTCATGCAATGTTTGGTGTAGCGGTGACAGTACTAGCGCGCGAGGCCGACATCACAGTACGCAAGACTCTTGGAGCGCTGTGGATTGCCTCAAGGAACCCCGTAATGAATAGGAGAGAGGAACGCGTGATGGTAACTCAGGAGCTCCCCCCTTTTGCTGATCTTTGCGGTCTAACGCCAGGTAGTGATAGAGGGATGGTCGCTGAAGAGATGACCAGAAGGGGAGAGTCTCACTCATCCAATCTGCCTCCATCCGAGGGTGACGTGACAGCCTCTCGGCTGCAATCTTAAGGTTAGTTGGGACTGTGCCACTTCTGCTCTGTCTCGGTTCCATCTATATGTTCTTAGACCTCTGTGACTTGAAGGTAGTCCTTGGACGAACAACCTCTCTGAGTTCCCTTGTTTTTCCAGGCTCTGACGAAGGCGGTTGCGCCGAAACATAAACCGGATAAATATTATATCAATCTTGGTCTCGAGGTCAAGGCAATTCTACGATTCCTGTTTAAAATTATGCCAAGATTCAGCGACAGTCGGACATGGAACATAATCTTCTTTATATATTATTTACCATTGCTCATAATGTGCACATTACCAACGAAAAATGAATTAGAATTCGTACACCAACTTCTTCTACTTTTTCTTGAAATATGTCCCGTTGGCCTTCAAAAAAATTTAATTTGTTAAAATCCAACCTTCGAAATATAGAGACTACTAGTCGCCCTCCCCTAGACTTTCCCTTTGACCTTTTGCTATGCCACACATTAGGATGTCAAGTGCACAACGATGAGAGGTATATAGTGTACGAAAGAAAGAGGGGCTACAGTGCACTCAATAAAAAAGGCACTATATCAAAGGCCCATTGTGGAGTACAGAAAAAGCGATTAAACAAAACAAAAACAAAAGACAAAGGAATAAAATGACAAATATTTCAAGATAAATTCTGTTGTGGAGGTGATAATCAGTATTTGTAGGGAACCCCGTACACTCTAGGCAAAACGCTGGCATCCTCCACAATATCCCATGGACGTAGAATCTATGACACATCCAATCAAGGGAAGCGTCTAAAGTCGTATGCCTGAACATGGGGAGCGAGTCACATAGGGAGAATCCGCACCCCTAATTTACTATAAAAATGTGCTTGTTTTTGCCAAGCCGTTAAACTTAAGGAGTAGGGAATCCTTGAAGTCACAACAGAATACGGTGCATCAGGAGTTTGGGGGTCATGAACGCCCGCGATGCTTCTTCCTGCAAGCGGTCGGAGCGCAGTGGAAGTGGGAACCAAACCCCTGACCTTCCTTATGCGACGAAGGTCGGGGGTTTGGTTCTTGTGCGCTGCTGCATTTTTGATGTTCGACTGACTGGTTGAGATTTGGGGATTCCGACGTCGATGCCACTATCGGACCTTTTCTGCGTATTTTCTAGCTGTACGCTGTGGAGAGTTTTTTGCGACTTGTTTACTACTGACCGGATTTTTAACCACAATTCTTCGTCAACTTCAAGTTGATGTGCTTCAAAGTCCTTTAGTATGCTGGCTGTCCGTTCGGCCAGCTTGATTTCTTCCCTCGAAGGTTCCTTGTCTAAAGGTGGGCCACATTTAGCGAAAGCAGATCACCACTCGAGCATCTTGAGACATTGATAGTGTTAAGTTTTAGAAAATCTTCAACAGACATCTGATTCCCAGGTGACAGCCAAAGATGAGGGAACGAGGGCATCGATGCCGTTTAGGTTAATTTGCAGGATCAACAGACCGCCTTTCTCACTTGAACCACCTCCGACGTCACATCCTGGTCTCTTTTGAAAATCCGAGCAGGATGGCTTTTCCAGAGGTCATCGGTTCATGTATGAAACAGACTGTGAGAGCTTGGAGCCTTTATACGCTGCCCGTATTGTGCCCAGTGCTGCTTCATGCACTTTGTACCTAAGTATCACTAATGCTGAACATTTATACATTATCATATTGAATACCACAGCATGCAGGAAAATACGCAGGAAACGTCTGAAAATGGTATAGACGTCGGAATCCCCCAAATCTCAACCAACCAGGTGAAATGCAAAAATGCACCAGTTAGGAAGAATCGAACCCATAACCTCGGTCGCATGAAGCAACGTCACTACCCACTGCGCTCCAAGCCACTTGCAGGCAGAGTCATCGCGGGCGTATAAGACCCCAAACTCGTGATGCGCCGTATTCCATAGTGACTTCAAGCGCCCTCTATTCCTTGGGTTTAACGACTTGGCAAAAATAAACACATGTTTATACTAATTGAGGGGTGAGGATTTTCCCTATATGACTCGCTCCCTCCGTTCAGACATACGCTTTAGACCCATCCCTTGTTAAAGACCGTTTAGTGTGTACGCAACGCGACGCGATGTTAAGGTAAGCTCTCATATCGATCGCGGAACGCGATGATTCCTCTATCTATCCTTATCCTTATTTATTTACTTATTTCGGACGTGTATTGCGCACGCGGAAGAGCCGTCGCGTCCACCCGATACCAAGTCCTAGGTTCGGATTTCCCGCCTATGCCAACGAAACCTTACATACTTGCGTGATCGGTGAGTTGGTACCAGATTTGTCTAGAAAGGATAAAGCGCTGACTTGTCCGTCGGCTGGTCGCTGTAAGGCCACGTTTATACTTTTGACTCCGAGCGACGCGACGGCATGAAAGTGGCCAAATTGATCGATCGCGTCGCTCAATCGATGCTGGCCGCCAAACGTGGCGTCGCGTCGCTCGGCGTTGTAGGTATAAATCGGGCCTGAAGTTTTGTATAGCCACAATACGCATTCAAGTCGTCACCGCGACATCCTGTAGAAGTAGAATGTGTGGTGCATCCCAAAAGGATTGAGTAACCCTATCCTCTATCCTTATCACTATTTATTTATTTTAAAGTGAGAGTCTATGTCACGCATAATGATGAGAATATGTGAATGCACCGTCAGAAGTGTCTCACCTATGTAAATTTTAATCTCAGCTACAAACCTAGATTAATGATTTTGGCAGAAATTGAGTGTTCACCGCTGACCAACGGCTTCGCATATTACCAAACAGAATCCCTTAGAAATGTGCTGAAAACACAATAACTCTGCACGTGTTCCTCATTATTCATAAACGGCTTCAGCGATGTTTGTCGCCGACGAGAGCTCGGCATTCCCACACCTCTTAATGGGTAGCATTTAGACACACGTTGACAAGGAACTCACTATGAGGGATTTGTTCGTTACGAAAGTGCGAATTGGCCTGAACTGCCAAGCAGGGTTCTTCGTGAATCAGTTTTCTGTGTCTCAGAAGGCAACATATTGTAATATCATGGATTGTCGGCTGGCACCCGTCAATATCAACAGTTAGATTTAGGCACTGGGCATTTCGACTTTTGTAAGATTTTTATTAAAAAAGACGCGCAATTTTTCAAAGCGATATTGCACCGAAAAAGTATCTAATTAAAAAGAAAACAAATAATAACGTGTGTAGATGCATTATTGTAAACAGAGGATCCGTCCACATCTGTGTTCGTCCATCTGTTCGTCCTTCCGACTGTTTGCCTGCGCCTAAAGGCCCCCGCACGGCTCCAGGACCTAACTCGAACGCGACGTCGCGCGCTAGCCACGTGCGACGTCGCGGCGCTGAAACGCGGACGTCCACTCGGTGGCTTTGGTTAGCCGCGGAGCACGAAATGTTCTCAGTGTTTAAGCTCCCAGACCACATTTCTAGCAAGGAACTTAAGATCCCACAGAATGTGATAGGCAACTGTCTGCAGTAGGATAATTGATCCGAGAATGGGTGATAGTGACCTTTTTCCGTAGCATAACCATAATCACGGGTAAAATTGACCAAAGAAGTTGTAGATGGCAAATACTGACGCTAGAAATCATCCACATGACCAGGATTCCTGTATAAACTGGCGCTGATCGTCCTATTGAAACCACATTCATATACCACCTCCAAGGAACGTTGAAATAAGGCAAACGTGTGCCGCATGTCCCTGTAAGAAGCGTTTCTAGCCATCGGAAGCATCGGACAGCGACAACGCGTCCAATTTCGTCGCGCAGCGTGCGCGACGCCAGGGGAGTTCGCGCGGCGTTGGAGTTATGTCTGCCCCCGCCCCCGCACACTTCTGCGGCAATGCCGCGGCCCTATCCTTAACCACAGGGCAGGGACGCAGAGCTCGCCGCCAGTGGCGTCCCTGCTCCATCCTTAACGGCAGCGGCGAGCGGCGCTGCCGCAGAAGTATGCGGGGACTTAAGGCCGGGGCATACTTCATCGCCGCGATGCTATTCATGACGATTCCACTGCGCGCGGCCGAATAGTCAAAGGAGACTTCGCCGCGGCCACCGCTACAGTGGCGGTCGGCATGCGAGATGGCATTCCGCGCTCATCGCGGGCATGGCATACTTTATCACGCCGCGCGCGGTGTTTAGCGTTCGTCCTGGGTGGATCGCCGTCGCGCTCCCTTGCAGAGCGATGAGCGATGCGACGAGCGCTGAGAACTCCACATCATCTCATGTCGCTCTGCATGAGGCCTTGTTTAGTGTGCGCGCGACCCGCGACGCGATGCCATGTGTAGTGGCCGAGTTGATCAACCGCGTCGCTCAATCAATTTGGCCACTACACACGTATCACGTCGCGCGTCGCGTGCACACCAAACAAGGCCTAAAGCTCTGTTCATACTTTCGCTGCCACGCGGCGCGACACCACGATTGCCATAGATATCGATTTGCCTCGCGCGGCGATTCTGCGTCTCTGCTCCATGCTTAAAGATAGGGCTGCCGCGTTGCGGCAAAAGTGTGCGAGCTTAACTCATCGCCGCAATTCAATCGCGGCGACGGGAAGTATGCACGAGGCCTAACAGGCATTGAACAAGCTCACCCCTTGGCCGCCTTCATTCCGCCATTTTTTTGCGCAACCAGATTTGGTCACACCCTGTAGTGTCAGTGGAGAACAAAATAGAATTAGCTCCTTTTTAATATCTAGATTAATAAATCATCCATAATAACAGCAACATTAAAATTAATTAGATGCTGTACAGATTTTGCTTAAAGCCTAGTAGAACGGATAATTATGCATACTATTAGGTTGTCGGATTATAAATGTCGTCTTTGCTCAAAAACAAATTTCGCTACAAGTAAAGAATAACCAGAACTTAATACAAGGGGTAATCTCCATTATTATCAGTGACATGTCGCCAACGTCCTCGCAAAGAATGGATGCCTTTATTGAAGAACTCCGGTGGCTGCGACTCGACGAAGTTGGACACCCAAATGTCGACTTCGTCACGATTCTTGAATCTTTTTTTTCCGCCAAGGCGTGATGCATCGACTGGAAAAGATGGCAGTCTGATGGCGCAAGGTCTGGGCTATAAGGCGGTTGAGGCAGAAGTTCCCAGCCAAACTCCTCAATTTTTTGCAGCGTGCTATTTGCGGCGTGCGGTCGAGACTTGCCATGAAAGAATTTCCGAGTTGCTGAGTTCACTCCTTATTGACGCAGTGCTTGGTCCACGCGGCTCAGGTGTTTCTTGTAAAGGTCTGCCGAAACTGTCTGGCCGGGTCCCAGCATCTCAAAATGAACCAGACCTCTACTGTTCCACCAAGCACAGAGCATGACTTTTTTCCGTGAATGTCAGGCTTCGTCGTTGTCTTCGGAACCTCACTGGGGCTCCACCATTGCCGCTTTCATGTGGTATTGTCTAGTTGATCTGCCTCATCCGACGTCACGATGGAGTCTAGAAACCGCTGCTCTTGTTTTGCGAATGAGAATTCCAGCGATGACGACTCGCGCTGCCTTGTCTGTGTCGCTGAGCTGATGTGGCACCCATTTTCCGCACCGATTTGACTTTCCGATTGCATGTGCGAACGATCGGCAATCGTGGAATGGTGACAACCGAACCTCTGCGACCTGTAGTTTGTGTTGGATCCGACTCGACGGCTTTTTTTAATTCCAGGCTATCCACAACTTCAGGACGTCGTTGATGTTCATTGTCTTCAAGTCTCTCACCACCGTCTTGGAAACTTTGAAACCATCGCTCGCATTGACATAAAGAGGTGGTACTTTGTTTCAAATACTTCAGACAAGATTCGATGGGATTCTGCAGCAGTTCTTCCTTGCTTGAAGTCTTACAGCAAGCGAACCCGCACTCGGAACTTTTGCTCGATCTTCGGGATTCTAAAAAAAATCTTTAAAAGGGTCAACGAATCGGAACGAAACTTTGGCAAAAGATGCCTTCGGACTTGAAGTAACATGATCCAAGAAATAACAATAGCAGAAAAATCACAAATCGAAAGCAGGCAACATTTATAATCAGACCACCTAATAAAACTGACGAGTCTCGGAGTAACTAGTTCTAAACACGCTTTGCTTAAAGATAGAGGCGAAACAAGACATGTTTAATGTTGTTGTTGATTTTCACTGTTACTGTTATTGTTATCTTCTTGGTTAAAATCATTATTACTTTCTGTATTATGTTATTGTGATAATATATTGCCACAGGTAGTTTGTCCTAGTAGCCGGTCCCATGGGGCGGCCAGCGTACCCATGTGCCGAAGTTCCGGCAACTACCACAAGGGCGTCATAGCTGGCTGACGCGGACAAACATACTTCGTTGGCAAGCAGCGATATCTATTTTGTTTACTCGATTGTTTACGCTATGAATTTAACACCTTATTCAAGTAGCCTAACTTTGATTTACCAATTTTTACGTAACTGGGGTTGTATTGAATCGCATTTCCATTCGGACCTTTCAGTTTTCTCCATTTTAATATTACATACGGTGAGGGACCTACGTGGATAAGTCTAACCAGGATACTATCTCAACGGTAGGTCGGAACGGCGCAAATGTTGTATATGGGCAGAACCGCCTCTCTCTGGGAAGTAACAAACTGCAGGTATCTCGACCCCAATACAACTCTGCGTAGAGTTAGGGGCGACGGAAGTCGCAGGTTGGCGCCCTGTTGATTCACGTGCTCCACAGCTGATGGGCGCGCGCGGGATGAGGGCTCGTATCGCGGCTACGCGCGGTGCACAGGTGGCGTAGTAGGGGAGAGCTCGGGCTCGTAAACGCGGGGTCGAGGGTTTGGATCACGCAGACTGCGTTCGTTCTGCACTTTTGCAAAATCCATGTTTATCATATAGGTAATCCACCTAGGGGTACTATAGTGTGTTATAGAGCATGTTTACAGATAACATATGCTTCAAACTACAGATTAGCTAAAATGTTCAGTTCTGTGTGTCACTTGTTTGAAGCCATTTTGTGTGAAGCTATGGTTATGTAACGATAGATATTTTGTGGCAAAGTAGTAAAAAGTTCCGACTCCACCGACAAGATTTCGGTCAAAAAATTTTTTTCGCTGAAACTTTGTCTAAGGGGTTGTTTGGGGTGCTGATCACGAATCTGTCATCCGTTTTTCACGATTCGGCTGAATAATATATATACAGGAAGGCACAGGATTACATTCTCAAATTTTCTGCCGATGACTGCAGGTAGAGACAGATTCGTCGAAAACGAATGTCAGATTCGTGATCAGCACTCCAAATAACCCCCCTAGACGAAGTTTCAGCAAAATCGGTGACCCTGCCTGGACCACCCTTGTTAAAGGTATGGGTGGTCTCCGACCGAATCGTGAAAAACGGATGTCAGATTCGTGATCAGCACCCCAAATAACCCCCCTAGACCAAGTTTCAGTGAAATCGGTGACTCTGCCTGGACCACCCTTGTTAAAGGTATGGGCGGTCTCCGACCGAATCGTGAAAAACGGATGTCAGATTCGTGATCAGCACCCCAAATAACCCCCCTAGACCAAGTTTCAGCGAAATCGGTGACTCTGCCTGGACCACCCTTGTTAAAGGTATGGGTGGTCTCCGACCGAATCGTGAAAAACGGATGTCAGATTCGTGATCAGCACCCCAAATAACCCCCCTAGACCAAGTTTCAGCGAAATCGGTGACTCTGCCTGGACCACCCTTGTTAAAGGTATGGGTGGTCTCCGACCGAATCGTGAAAAACGGATGTCAGATTCGTGATCAACACCCCAAATAACCCCCCTAGACAAAGTTTCAGCGAAAAATTTTTTTGACGGTGGAGTCGGAACTTTTCACTAGTGCCACAAAATATCTATCGTTACATAACTATAGCTTCACACAAAATAGGCTTAAAATAAGTGACACACAGAAGTGAACATTTTAGTTAATCTGTAGTTTGAAGCATATGTTATATGTAAACATGCTCTATAAGATACTGTAGTACCCCTAGGCGGATTACCTATATGATAAACATGGATTTTGCAAAAGTGCAAAACGATCGCAGTCTGCGGGATCCAAACCGTCGACCCCGCGTTTACGAGCCCGAGCTCCTCCCTACTACGCCACATGTGCACTGCGCTGAGTCGCGATACGAGCCCTCATCCCGCGCGCGCCCGTCAGCTGTGGAGCACGTGAATCAACAGGGCGCCAACCTGCGACTTCCGTCGCCCCTAACTCTGCGCAGAGTTGTATTGTGGTCGAGATACCTGCAGTTTGTTACTTCCCAGAGAGAAGCGGTTCTGCCCATATACAACACTTGCGCCGTTCCGACCTACCGTTGAGATAGTATCCTGGTAAGGCCACTGTTATACTCCCGCGGGAGCATCCGCAGAATGTCCGCGGACCAAGGGTGCACGGCGGACGGCGGGCGTGGCGAGGCGCGGCGATTGGTCAGGTGAGGAGTCTCGGCGCGATTCCCGCCCTTCCGCGGATGCTCCCGCGGGAGTATAACTCAGACCTAACGCATGTTTTGGCATAACGCCGCTGCTATGTTTTAATTGTTTTAATTGTTGTTGTTTTTACTAAATTTATTTTTTTATTTTTTATTTTCCTCTACTGCGCATGTCTGATTCCTCCTTCCTTTTATTCTCTAATTTTGAGCACGTCTTAGTGATGAATAGATTTGCAACCAATTCTATTAGAAACTTCGTTTAGTTTCTCACAACGGGAATTGAGTAACGCTCGGTAGATGCAAGCGATCTATTAACTAGCATGAAAACCCTCCCGTAGTGTGGTAGTGTTAGGATTGAATAACATAGTAGCTCCTTACTTGGATTACACTACAGCGAAGGATCTATGAAACCTAGAGCTCTGAACTACTGTACTCTAATGCTATTCTGAATTTTTTATTGACAAGGGCTATGCACTTTAGCCAGCTCCGTGGCTTGGGACTTTAACGAATGTGCGACCGCGTGAATTTCGGAGGTTCATTTCCAGTATTTCGAAGTGTACTCCTGCAACATCAACGCAGACGTAGATTGGTTGGTGCTAAGCTTTAAATGAAGATGTAAAAATTCAAGATAAGCTCGGATTAAACGAGAAGCTCGGAACGATTCGTGGACCACTCAAGGGCCTCGATATCCACTTTAGATATCTTAAATCTTTGATAAGGATTTGGAAGCCTAGAAGAAAGCTAGAACCTGCTTTCAATTATATAAATATTTTAAACATGTAACATTTCCGGAACGGGTAGTCGGGAAATAAAGAAGCGCGATTAAGCTCTAGTAGTTTGGTAAATTGACCTCTGTAAGAGCAATAAAGATACAGGATAAAGATCGGTGTTAGTTAATCCCTTTGAGGGATGCGCCATGCATTTCCCTAATTCTATCTAGTGCAGGGTGTTGTCTGTTTGAACGCGTATTTGGCTTATATAATGATTTGCGCTGGACAGCCGATGAGCAATTCTGTGGCTTATCCTTCCCAGACAGGTTTGGCACTCATTCATCAACCTCGGAAGGACGATAGGCTTGATTCGCCTGGGCGAGAGTTCCGAACGAAGAATTTGATGTAAGGTGCAAGCGATAGATGACACTTCCTCCGGCAGCGATCCACGCCCCAGGATAATAGCAAAGAATAAATGGAAGATCTAGGAAAGCAATTTTTCAAATTTTTCACCACCAATCCTACGAATAAGTAGTGAGGAAAACCACAACGGAAATGAGAGAGTTGAGGATGCGCCATGTCTATTTCTATAAGGAATCGTCTAGGGTGCACTTCAAGCAAGCCTAAATTAGACATACCCGGTGGAACTAGACAAACGTGGAGTTGTATATAGGCTCTACTGCTCCATAATATTAGCAGACCAATCACAGATGAATAGTGGCTGCTATAGTCCCTTCACTAGAAATTTCGTAAGGATATTCCATGTTCGACTGTCATTGAATCTTGCATGATATTGATCAGTATGAATACCCAAGTGATGTAGCTGACGAACCAAGATTAGTACAGATCCTTTATTCCGGCTAACGTTTCGGCGTAACCGCCTTCTTCATAGCTGGAAGAGCCATGTTATACAAGAAGAATCTTATTACTAGTACACAAATGTAGTGAACAATGTTATGAAGGAGGATAGGTATAGCATAAGCAGCAATGATTTCTATAGATATCGAAACACAGCTTGAAAATGTCGACAATTCTGACTAGGAAAGGGATTCGACCTCCAGGGAACTTCCAGATGAGACCAGAATCATTCGAAAGAGCTCGGAATGCTGATTACGAATATAGGTGTCAAAGTTGCGATTTGAAATTCCTGAGCGAGTTATGGCCTGCCGAAGTCAGGCTAGCCGCGGGATACAGCTGGCGCGAGAGTAGTGAGCTATTGAGGCTCCATAAAAAAATCCCGGCGGCTGCGGCGGTGGCGCAGGGGTAGTGCTACTGCTCGTCAGGTGCGACGTCGTAGGTTCGATTCCCATTGTTGCACCTAATTTTGCAAATCATAATTTACCTTCGAAATCACCTTTTATTCTGAGTCATGACACGTGTCTGATTAAGTAGCCAGGAAGACTGTCATACACGTTTGTAGAAATGTTTGAAGACAAAAAACTGCTATGGTGACATTTTTATTTACTATTTTGCGCAAGTAGGGTCTAAATCATAAACTGAACAACTAGAGGTGTTTCTAGCAACCTCGGCATTCGTAGAACAAAGCAAAAAATGTGTGAAGCAGATATGTTTCTCACATACTGCACATCTTATACATGCAGTCTCTCTACAACCAGCAACAAAACAGTCAATTGTAGCATCCCACTGATCCCAAATTTTTATCCGTTTCCACATCAACTGAAGCTGCAGCACCGTCACGTAGAATACGTAGCTGCGAACCTTCTAGCGATCTTCTTCTCCTCACGAGTTGGTGCATCGTTGTCGTCTGGCACTCCAAATTCAGTGAGAAGAATGGACACCACCGTTGCTGGTGAAAGGGACATAGTGAGTGAAGAAAAAACAGTAGATCAACGAAATTTTGTTCTTCCTCATCACACCTGATTGCACTATACGTGTCATAGTTTTCAAGTGTAAATTGAGCGCACTGCGAGGGAAAAGGCCATCTGATTTCTGTTGCTTTGGAATGGAGGTGTTCTAAACACGTTTTAGTATTACGCCTTTCTGTGTTATTAGCGAGTTCTTTTCATTTTCTTTGTTTGTTTTTTCAGCTATGTTCTAGAAAGGTGTTTATTTTGTTACTAGCTTCTTACTTACTTTGTTGTCTATCCTTAGTTTTTTCGGGACTGGATCTGTTTTTAGACTTGCATGACGACCTGTGCATGGTTATATATATATATATATTCTTCTTCTTCAGCGTTTGCCCCGCTTCGAGGCGGGGTCCGCTATACTGGTGTGGTGACACCACTTTACGCGATCAAATGCTTGATCGGGATGGATACCAGCAACCTTTAGGTCCACATGCAACGTATCAAGCCATCGCTGCTTCGGCCGCCTTTAGGCCGTTTTCCGGGCACATCCACGTTATGGCCAATCTTCCTAACAGTGTCACCACTAGCTCGAAGAACGTGGCCATACCACCGAAGGCGAGCTTCACGTAACTTGTCAGCAATTGGAGCGACACCAAACCTCTGTCGTATTTCATCGTTGCGAGTACGGTCCAGACGCGTAACACCAGCCGTCCATCGCAGCATTTTCGTTTCCATTACGCTGAGGCGAGTCTCAACCTCCTTGGTTGCAGGCCAGCACTCAGCTCCATACATCGCTCGGACTATGGTTCTATAGATCTTCGATTTAAGGCGTTCCGGTATCTTCCTGTCGCATAAAACGCCTGTCATCGAGCGCCATTTGGACCACGCTGCGCTCACGCTTCACCTCGAACGTCAGACTACCATCAGACGCAATTGCAGATCCAAGGTACTTGAAGTTTCTCGTTCGTACCAGCGCAGTGCCATTGATCTCAATGGACCCGGCTTTGTTTACGTCTGGCTTCGTTTATATACATATATATATCCTACTATATATAAAAGAGTAAGCGGTTGTCCGTCCGTCTGTCCGTCCGTCTGCCTATCCGTCTGGCCTTTCCTATCCTAGACGTCGAGTAACAGGCGTCCGGGTTCAGACCATGTGTCACCCATGTCAGGTCGAGAGGGTCAGAAGGCGTGTCACCGATGTCGCGCAAAGGGCTTTCGTACTCACCATCAGAAGACATGTCACCGACGTCGTTCTACAGGCGTCCGAATTCAGAAAAGGTGTCACCGACGTCGTTCGACAGACGTCCGGGTTCATAAGAGGTGCCACCGACGTCGTGCAACAGGCGAACGGGTTCGGAAGAGCTGTCGCCGACGTCGCGCAAAGGGGGAAGGGGGGGGGGGGGGGGCAGGTATAGAAGACATGTCAGCGATGTCCTTCAAAAGACGTCCGGCTTTAGAAGACGAGTCAACGATGTCGATTAAACGATGTCCGGGTTCAGAAGGCATGTCACCGATGTCACGCCGTGAGCGTGGGAGGACAAGTTTGGGGGGGGGGGGGAATATCTTGAAAAGCGAAATTCTTGAAATTCGTGAAAGTGACCTGGAAGGGGGAGGGGGCTGGAGGTGACACGGAGACGGGGAACCAGTAATACGGGATCTCTAAAATGGGGTCAGTAGACGGGACCAAGGGAATGGGGAAACCAATAATGGTGTTCAGTAGACGGTTACCAATAAGGGAACAAGAA